>CM040625.1:67954342-68484782 GCA_022817965.1 Solanum lycopersicoides
TGAATCCGGTATTCAGAGGTAGAGAAGAGGTATGGCCAAAAAGATACTTTTCCAAAGGGCGAGGAAGGCTTAGTATGAGCATTTTATAGAGTATTCTTACATATTGCATGCCCTGTTCATCGCTCCTACCTCCTACTATTGTATAGGGAAACTAGAAAAAGATTCCAAAGGAATTTTCTTTGGGATGTGGCGGATGGAGCAAAGAAGTTTCACTTAGTCAGATAGGAGACCGTGAATTCTCGTAAACGGCATGGAGGGTTATGGATAAGGACTTGAAGGTGTTTAACAAAACACTTTTGGTAAATGGTTGTGTAGATTTGCGGTTGTAACTTATAGTGATGGTTGTTGGTTAGAGAATCTCCCACAGAGTTATATTATATTTTTATAGACAAACTGAGTTACTATTGTATTCTTCAATACATTGAGTTGCTATTACTGTTTTAAAAACTTTCCTTATATTGTATATTTTTATTGTTGCTTTTTCTTGAGTTAGTATCCTGAGTTGAGTATCTTATTGTTGATTTGAGCCCTATTTCTCAGAGTTGAGTCTCTTATTATTGAGTTGAACTAAGAAGAGGTAAGTATGTTTCTTTTCCATTAGTTCAAGCTTATGTTTATGTTTTAGAATTTCCCTTACATGCTCGTAAATTTCATGTAGTTGACCTACATCGTTTCATGATGCAGATAAGATATTCAACGCCTTGTTGATATCACTTGCAGTTCCAGTTAGCTACGGTGAGCCTCCTTACTGGAGGATTTCATTTACTTTTCAGTTTCGTCAGGATATTGTGTTTCTTGTTTCGACTTTCTTTTTTATCATTTAAAGACTTCATAGATAGACAGTAGAGTTTGAGAAGTCTGTTTATTATTTTGTTAAATGTTTTAAAGACTTGAGTTGCATATTTTGGCTAGTTGAATATTCTATTATATTTAGAGTTAATCATTTGAGTTAAGGTTTGTATCTAAATTCTATGATTTTTTTTATCCAGTTTTAAGATGTGTATGCTTTAGTTAGTTTTCCGCTTGTAGTGTGCCAGGATGAGGATTCGCTTAGGGACTAGCAATGATTCTCGAGTGCCGGTATCGTCCAAAGTGTAGACTGAAATCGTGATAGCACACATATTAAGTAAAAATATTATTATAATTTGTAATTAATAATGATGATTTTAAAAAAAATTAAAATAATTTTATCATTGCACTTGATAGTTTTAGAACAACGTACAAACAAACAAATAAAAAACTTATGAACAACAAAATAAACTATTTGACTAGGAAAAAAAATTTAAAACATGTCATGATAAAAATAAATAAAAAATCTAACAATTTATGAAAAAGAAGAAAACGAAAACATTAATGAAGGAATAGTTAAAAGTACCTAGGTAAAATATTAAAAAAATAAGATTAAGATAAGAAGAAAAAAAAAACTATTTCATCCCTAGACTTACTTAACTACCCTAATTTCTTCAAACTCAACTCTCTATATATATATATTAGGAAATGCAAAAGTGTCACGTATCCACATCATCAAGAAAATGAAATTAGTCTTTTAAAAATTAAATTTAAATATAAATTAGTATTTATTAAATAAAAAATGTCATCAACAGAAATGTTTTCGAATCATTATTTCTTAAAAAGAATAAATTGAAAATACTAGAATGACGTATTTACAAAAGAATGTCACATGTCATCATCAAAATTACTCTCAAATTTTCAATATTTTCTTAAAGAAAATTATTTCCAAAAAAAATTTAATTTTAATTTGATAAATTATTACGTAAAAAACAGTCACATAAAACTGCCAAACACAAAACCTAATAGTTATATATTATTAATAATTGGCGGACTTTCTTAAAAAAATAATTTATTAATTAAAAAATACTAAGAAATTACAAATCAATTAAATACACGTAGTCTACTCTCTCATTTCTATCCCACTTTATGTAAACTTAATTAATTTGTAGATTTCTTAAACCTTTTAAACTTACCAATAAAAATAATAATTTTAACTTACCTTTTTTGTTATACAAAGATAAGTGTAACTATCTTTATTAATCTCAACAACATTCTTTTTTAGTGATAAGATGATTTGTAACTATATGTATTAATTTCAACAACATTCTGTTTTAGTGATAAGATGATTTACAACTATTCTTATTAATCTTAACATCAAATGTCTTTTTTTTAAAAAAAATTATATGATAATTAGTTTTGAAAATAAAATATATTGATCTCAGCTTGTGGTGTAGTTATTATTTCTCTAGCAACCTAATATATTGAGAAGATTTTCATAAAATAGATGATCACTTGCAAAGTGCTATTTTCTTAATTTTTTAAAAAAAATTATCAACTTTTCTTATCTTTTCTAAATTTTCATTCTTCTTATAAAATCTCTCCATATGTATTTAAATCTAAGATAATAATTGATAGTATAGTTTTTAAAATTTTGAACTAGAATTGATTTAACATGAACTAGTATATTTTCACGTTATATTCATAATATCATGTTATTATAACTTATAAACTTTATCTAATTATTATTAAAAATAATATATTAATCATTTATATAAAATTAATTTAAAAGTTTTTAATACTAAATTCTAAAATTATTTGCCATAGTTAAGTTATATGTATTTACTAAAGAAAAAAATCTACAATATATATAAAGGCTAAACAAATTTAAAAACTCATAAAATAAAAGAAGAGATTTATAGTAAACAAAGGTGGAAGATGACCTATTTTTTGCTTTTTTTTATTTTTTTCTTTGCATTGAAAATAATTTATTTTTATGTGGTATAATGTTAATTTGATTTTTTAAAAAAATTAAGTGGTATATATTAATTTGATAATAGAATCTTTTTATTTAATTGATCACTCGAATTCAATATTCTGTTCATTCTTATTTTATGAATTTCTATTAGATTAAATAAAAATTGTCTTATTTTGCAGAATTTAATGAGGGATGAGTGTGCTAAAGATGTCGACATGCTTTATAAATTATATTTAAATTTTAGCTAAAATTAGAGATAAAATTTTTAATACTAGATTTTAGATTGATATATTAATTTTTAATTTAAAAAAAACTTACCTGCACCGGGTGTTATTGAATTGATGTAAACACCCGATGCGGATAAGTTTTACTCCATAAATATCAATTGAACACACGCCACATACTCTATTAATCTTCATTATACTAGAAAAAGGAAAAAAGAACATATATCATTACACATAAATTAAGGTAAAATTTTGTTGGCATTAATTATATATATAAAATTAAAATATCTATATATTAATATAAAGCTGGATGTTCAGTCTGCTGATGTGATATACCTCAATGATCAGGAAGCCTATTTATTTATTTTCTTAGATTTTTGGAGGATTTTTTTCCTTTTTTTTAAGACATAAATTGATTTTAATTAGATATTGTTTAATTTCCTCAATTTAAGGCTATAATAATTAATGGATTTAATTAATTAAATTTTGAGAAAGACAACGTATTAGTAGCTCTTAACCATTTCCTTAAATAATGGGTTTTAATTATTTAAATTTTGGAAAGAGAACGTTTAAAATTCTAATTTTTAATTTTGATTAATAACTCTTAACCGTTTCCTTAAATTAAGGCTATAATAATTGGTGACAACATTTACAATTTTAAATTATGAATTAATGCTTTTCAACCTCCAAAATATTAAGGTCCTATAAATTGGCACTTTACTATTTAATTTTTTATTAATCTTTTTATTTTTTTTTATAATTTTCTTTGGATTTGATTTGATAATTTGCTAATATTATTTTAATAGTTAATAGAAAAGATGTCTAACTTTATATTGTAATTTTTCATTAATCATTTAATTCTCTTTATAAATTTCTTTGAATTTGATTTGATGATTTGCTAATAATATTTTAATAGTTAATGGAAAAAATGTCTAACTTTATATCGTCTAATTTAGCAGGAAGTTCAAAATGATTTGACAAGATCTTCCGATGGAAATTATATCAACTACAATGAAATATTATGAAGGAGAGAACAACATCAACTTTGGTTGTCATGCAAAGTTACATATTGTTCTTATAATTTATATATTTTTGGTTTTCTATATTCTATTTGGTGTCCACATTGGAGTCTGATTATATATGAATTCACATCGAGCAAGGCTCCATCGGGAGGGAGCACTTCCTACTAAGGAGCTTTTTGTACTCAAGATTCGACGAGACAATTAATTAAGAGAGTAACAGTCTCTTTCCGTACACCTCATTTTTTCATGTTTGTTTATAAGGTTTTGCCACCGTGTGAATGTAACATTTTAGTTTTATTGTGAAACATATGTATATTCGTTGCGTAGATTGTTTTTCCCCTTTACAAAAACATAATATTTTAGTATTGTAGGTAGCTGATTACTAAATTGTTGATAATGTAATGTTCATCATTTTTAAAAATGATATCCAAACATCTCCATTACCTTTACAACCTTGAGTAGTCATTAACATACAAAATTATTTGTGACCTCCTTAATATGTCTTATCTCTTCCCTTTTTTCTTAATGTTTTTTTGTTTTATTTGTCTATTTAATATGTCAACTTTTGACGTCTTTTTTTCTCTAAAAATATTGATTATGAGTAAATATGTTGAATGATATCTGATTTCCCAATCTATTATCATTTCTCTTTATTTCATCAAGTATACATTTAGATAATAGTTATATGTCTTATTTAAATTTTGAAGGTAAATATTCTAATCATTATTAAAGGTAAAAACACTTTTAAAATTTGATAAGAAAAATATTTCCTACAAAATTTAGATACACATATATATATATATATATATATATATATATATATATATATATATATATATATATGTGTATCTTTGGTTATGTGGCACCTCTCTATGGCTACCATTCATATTTATTTTTTTAATTTTTTTTGAGATTATCTAATTTTACAATTAAAAAAAATATTCTAATTACATCTTTGACTATTGAATTTAATAATGAATAATTAAAATGACATTTCACATAAATAAAAAGAGAATAAGAAAATTAAAAATGACGATTAATTTTAGAATATGGAGGAATAGAACTTGAAAAGGCAAATATCAGTTGTGATAAATTTATTAAACGTTTGTCACAATTCATACTAACAAATAAATACAAAAAAGAGATTTTAAAAAAGAAAAAAAGTGGGTTATAGCTCATATCTTTAAATTATCATATATTTTTCATTACTTATTTATTTTATGTTATTTTTATATTTCAAAGTAAAATTAATTAAATTAATAATAAAAGTTGTCAAACAGAAACAAAAAATCACATTCATTCTATAAAAATATTAGGATTTTGAAAGAACTATAGAAAGTTTCTTTGTTTTGTTAAGTTGATTTCTTTCTAAAAAAAAGGTATAATATTAATTCTCAATCTTATATTATCTATTTTCTTTTCTTCTTTATTTGATTGTTTTCTTCATTATAATTTTTTTTATTGCAATAAAAAAAGATAATGAAAAGGTGTAAAGAAAACTAAATATTCATATTTGTGTGATTTGTTAATAAGTAGTCACAACTCACCATATGAAAAAATTTATGAAAAAATTTATTTTACCTTTTCTATAATTAATCCTCAATTTTAAGAAATAAAAGTAACGTATTTTGGTATTACTTCTAATCTAATAAACTAGCCTAATATATATGTAGTTGAGAGTTTGTCAATACTTTGCTAACCTTTTAATATTACAGATTAATGAAATAACGCGTCTTTTCATATTCCTTTTTAACGGAGAATAAAAGAATCCTTATATACTCCATTACATTCACCATTTTCTTTTATTTAAATGTTAAAATATAATGAACTTGTATTATGTTCGAGTACGGTCATGGCTATAAATTATAATTACTACTCATTGCAAGATAAATGTAGATGAATCGAGCATGAGTTTTATTTGTTTGAGTTTAGATAATTAGAGGTTGAACATGAGTTAAGATTGAATGCTGAATTATTTTTTTTTAAAATGAGTAATTTCATTTGATTTAAGGTTTTCTATCCAATTGAAGAGTACATATCACAAGTTTGTAGATGATGACCGATATGAATGACCTGATAATATAACTGAAGGTAAAATCAACTATTAAACAAATTGAGCGATATTTTTTTCCTTTCTCCCTACAATAAAATTAAGAAATAATGATAAAGATCAAACAATATGATATAGTGGACATATATAATTAACCGGAAAGAAAATTAATTCTAACACACATATTTCGCGCTGCTGTGTTCCTTAGTTATATATAATTATATACATGCACTTTTATAACTCAATAACAATTTATATTAGTTATTTCTAAATTTAAAAATTATTAAATTTTAAAATATTGCACAATACGAGTTTCATAAATAAAATCGGACCAAAAAGCCAAAAGAAAGGTCTGGGACGAAATGGCGTCGTTTCGAAGACGTATTTAATTTTGAGCACACAACAATTGAACGTATTTCTTTTGGGAGCAGAGTTGAGGAAGAAGAAAACTTCCATAAATGTCGACAGTGTACGTTTTGGAACCGCCGACGAAGGGGAAAGTGGTACTTAACACGACGTATGGGCCAATAGATATAGAACTATGGCCAAAAGAAGCACCAAAAGCTGTAAGGAATTTTGTTCAATTGTGTCTAGAAGGTTACTATGATAACACCATTTTTCATCGTGTTATCAAATCTTTCCTTGCTCAAGGTGGTGACCCTACCGGCACTGGCACTGGTAAAAAAAAAACCCTTTTTCAGTCTATTTCAGGATTTAATTTTGTTTAAAGTTGGTTTTACTTTGAATTCCCTAATTTTTGTGTGTAATTGGACTTTTAAAATGGTGAATATTTGATTTAATTTCGATTTTTGGGCTAACTTGAGTTCAGTTGTGTAATTGGATTTCTCAAATAGTTAAAATTTGATGATAATTAGTAATAACTAGAAGGGCTAATTGGAGGTTAGGCTTCTTACGAACTTGAAACTTTACTCATGCATTTCATTTATTTAGTGCATGAACTGAAATTGTAGGTGATCTTTTGGTTTCAAGTATGATGGGTGATAATACTTGCATAAAATTCCGCATAAACAGTACAGGGCTGTTTGGTTCAGAGTCTAGGAATTAATAATGTAGCGATTAGTTAAACGAAAATTAGTGACATGGTATTGTAATTTATGTATTAGTGATACAACAAGGTGGTTTTGTGTGCGATTAATGTGGGTGGTATGGAGAGAGAGAAATATGAGAGTTTTTGAAGGTAGAGTCGAGTTTCTTGCAGTGATGTGTAGTCTCTAGTCTCTGTTCCATTATTTTTGCTGGAAACTAGTCTTCATTCCCTTATTTTCTTTTTCATGTAATGAGAAAATTCCTTGTTGTATAGAGGATTGGATGGACTTTGTAAATTACCTTTTGGTATATTACTTGTATACAAACCAGTAGGGGAGGGATCTAAGATTGCCTTTTGGGAGGAGTTAATGGCCTGTCTGGAGAGGTGGGAGATTCCTTGAATGTTGGGGGATTTTAGTATTGTAAGATTTTCGGAGGAAAGGTTGGGTTGTCGGAAGATATCCATGGCTGTTGAGGAATTTCCAGAGTTTATTGATGATCATTTTCTTATTGGTATACCTTTGTTAGGTTCCGATTTCACTTGGTCAGGTCGGAGGTTCAATTTCCAAATCTCGGTTGGACAAATTCCTTGTGTCTACTTCTTGTGAGACCCAAATGTGATCTAATCCCCTATTTTGCATTGACTTTGATCATTTTCCTATCTTACTGGATGGTGGAAGGGGTAGAAGGATGAGATCTCCTTTTAGGGCTTAAAATTAACCTCAGAAAATGCAAAATCATTCCTGTCGGTGCAGTGGATAACATTGATTTGCTTGCCCAAGCTCTACAAATGTTTGGTTGGGGTTCTTCTTACTACCTACCTTGGTTTACTTGTAGGCGCGGTGAATAAGGATCTTGGTGTTTGGAATCCGGTTATTCAGAGGGTAGAGAAGAGGTATGGCAAAAAAGATACTTTTCCAAAGGGGGCGAGGAAGTGCTTAGTATGAGCATTTTATAGAGTATTCTTACATATTGCATGTCCCTGTTCATCGCTCCTACCTCCTACTATTGTTATAGGGAAACTAGAAAAGATTCCAAAGGAATTTTCTTTGGGATGTGGCGGATGGAGCAAAGAAGTTTCACTTAGTTCGATAGGAGACCGTGAATTCTCGTAAACGGCATGGAGGGTTATGGATTAAGGACTTGAAGGTGTTTAACAAAACACTTTTGGTAAATGGTTGTGTAGATTTGGGGTTGAGGGAGAAGTTTTATGGAGATTGGTGATAGTGGATAAATACGAAAGGGATGGAGATCAAATAGGATCACCATGCCTTTCGGGTGTGGTGTGTGGAGGAATATTATGAATAGGAAAGTCTTTTATGACGATATTGGTTTTAAGGTCGGGGTTGGGAGTTAGTGGGGGCATAAGTGGTGCGGAAGTTTGGTGCTTAAGGATGAATTTCCGATTTTGTATAAGGTATCTTGCCAAAGGGATAAGTTTGATCAACAATTTAGGGGGTCACAATGGGATGAGTATTTGGGGCAGTGTGAGCCAGTGGGCAAATCTGATGCTTTGAGTTTGGAGTGGGGGAATAACAAAGTGTTCTCCTTATGTCCTTTTATGAGAAACTCCTGGTTAGGGCGCAGGAGAGGTTTCCATATGGTTTGGTTTGGTCACCTAAGGTACCGAGGAAGGTGAGTTTCTTCACATGGTTAACTACTAGAACGGTGATTTTGATGGTGAAGACTCTTAGAAAACGAAAGGTTGTCGGTTGGAGCTGGTGTTTCCTTTGCAAATAGGGGATATACTTTGATGGTTTGGCATTTCTTAATCTGTTATTTCTATTGAGTTCTTGGTTATTTATGTATGCATATTTAATGTTTTTTTTTTGTACTAAATAACGCTTTAGTAGAAAAAAATGTGCGCTTCGCTTCACGCTTCGGTGAAGCAAGCCCTCTTTGCTTTTTTCCGCTTTTCGATCTCCAAAACACTAAGGTAGAGAGGTTGTTTTTGAAAGACCTTCGGCTCAGATGCAACTATTCCAAATATATAGAAGAAAATATAGCACATCACAAGAAAATACTGTAAAGTCTACCAGAAGGGAGCAACAACAACAATAAAATAGTGCATTAATCGGAACACAACAAACAATCCACTGGAATAGATTATTCAAAATAATAATAAATACCGATGGGGTCCAAACAAGAACTACACTAATACAATTAGTACATTGTCAAACACCAACCACCCTAAGCAAGACTACACTACACTACCTACTAACCTTCTAAGCTAATCGAAACACCAAAATGTGGGTGCATATTTTGGTTGAGGTTTCCATTATTTTCTGAATGGGAAGGATATCATTGATGTTAATATATTTCTCCTACATTTTGTTCATTTGTAAAAAGTGGGAAAACCAGTACAAAAAACGTAGACCGCTATCTTTAAACTTTTATAGTCTCCGCTCTCCACAAGTTCATTTGTTTGCTGATGATATTCTTTTGTTTTCAGAAGATAGATGAAAAAATAGAGAAATATTTTGGATTCAGGAAAAGTATATCTCGATTCTTCCAAATACATTTGAGTTGAACTTCTCTTTAATAGTTGTACTTTGAGGCTTGTCGAAACCCTTGTTTTGTCTTTCCAACACTCCAACTCAAGCTACTGCATCCTGACATAAAATTCTCTTTTCTGTACCCAAGGGTGTGGTCTAGCAGTCAATAAAGTGGGTAAAAACCTTGAAGGTCAGAGTATAAATCCCAGCAATACTATGCGATTTCTTTTCATCTGCGTAAGCCTTTGTTATCAGAGTTACTCAGTACATGTTCTAGTATAAGTTAGTAGGTACCTGGTGAAATAGTCGAGTGCCCGCAAAGTGGTCCAGATACAACCGTTATAAAAATAATATAAACTTTTCTTAATCCTCTTTCAATCAATGTACTGCTTGATCTTAATCATATATAGAAATACACAAAGTTATCAGTTTCAAAAAATAGAAGAGAAAGTGTTAAGCTCCAAGAATGGACACTTGGCCCATCTAAAGAGAAACGATTAAGCTCCAAGAATGGACACTGTCCTCACTTATCTAATGGCATTATTTCTGTTCTGTTCCTTGCGGTAATTGTCTATATCTTGATAAAATCTTCTTTCAGTGTGGAGTGAAATGAAGAATGTCAACTTCACTGAAAGCTCTCACTTATTGAGTTTATCATTAGTTTGGTTTCTTATATCTTCTTTTAGCATGCATCGGTAAAGGTGATTACAATGAACTCATGCAGGTGGTGAAAGTATATATGGCGGTGTGTTTCCTGATGAATTTCACTCCCGTTTAAGATTCAAACATAGGGGTTTGGTGGCATGTGCTGGTGCAGGCACACCAAATTCAAATGCAAGTCAATTCTTTATGACTTTGGATCGTTGTGACTTTCTCGACAAGAAGCATACAATCTTTGGAAAAGTAACCAACTTGTCTCCTTACAACGAGCATACTACATCTTCTCAAAACTTTTAACTTATTTCAGTAAATTTAAAGTTTCATTCCCTTATTTGCAGGTAACTGGGGATTCAATATATAATCTTATTACATTGGGTGAAGTTGAAACCGGCAAGGATGATCGGCCTGTTGATCCACCACCTAAGATACTATCTGTAGAGGTACCTCGATTTCTGTTTTTGCTCTCTTTCACTGCCTGACGCTGAGGTTGTGTCTACTCTTAAATTACATATCTCATGCGTGCCTTGAGGCACATCAATTTATTGCTCATCTGTGGTATAACCAAAGTAGTAGTTAGATAGACTCTATGTTATTTAGGCCTCATTAGTTTTCACTTAGTTGGGGTCTGCATCTAATGATTCAGACCTAAGCCCATTACGTGCATTTTGTTTTACTTAAAAAGTATCTCTTAATAGGTCCAAATACATCTGACCGAATTAGATCCGTGAAAGAGTCTTAATACCATTCAGATTTTAAAAGTATACTTTTATTTCTCTCTCTCAAACTCACACTCTATTTTCTTTTTTTCTTTCTCAAGGCAACTTTTTCCTTCCTTTTCTCTTGCAACTATCAATCAATTAGTCTAATATTTTTCTCTTGAACCAATAAATTATCAAATCCTGTTTGGGTATTCTCGAATTCAATTCTCCATCTTTATTATGTATTTTTTTTTAAACAGGTAACTTTGTATATTACTACAACAGTACATAGGCAGTACTGAGCCATATTTACAATGAGATCATCAAATCCAGCTATCTGATCCTAAAGTGAGTCTAGTACATCAATTAGGGAGATTGTGTCAGTGGAGTATAATTGATTACACCGAAAACACAGTAGCAACAAGCAATTAAGCTGACATTTTGCATATTGTTTTCTATACTATCAAAACATCAGGAACTCCCCTCCTTCCAGATTGCCCACCAAATGCTAGCAGAGACAATGCTCTTAGACTGCATTCCAGCTTCTTCCCAACTCTGGGGACCCGTTTGGTAGGACGTATTAATCAAAATAGTCCATGGATTAAAATTTTGTCCAACAAAAACATTGTTTGGTTACTTTATTTAACCTAATACATGGATTAGTTATACCTCATATAAGGTCTTATCTAATCTCTAGAAAAGGGAGGCATAACTAATCCAAGGCTTAACAATCCTTGGATAAGATCCCCTAAGTGACTAAACTATCCCCAAATCTTTTTTCCTATTTTTTTTTTTTTGTAATTTAATGCTCTTTTTTAATTTATATGAGAATATTTATAAATATTCTTTTAAATCCTCCAAAGTTGGTCCATGTAATTTGATGATTTCACAAATTAATATTTTTTCTCCATGGTTGATTTTTTATATTGGGTTGGTTTTTTCGTTTTTTCTAAATGTAGTTCGTCTATTGACCACTTGAACTATTTTTTTTAAAAAAATAAGCTTTGTGTATTTGAACAATTTAAGTACCCTTAAATCTATGTTACGTTTAAGGTAAATTTGACCAACAAAAAAAATTAGAAATATATCGTGCTATCAAGGATATCTATGGTGGTACATCACACCTTAAAATTAATAATAATTTTGTAAAATATATTTTAGTATTTAACTTGACAAATTAAATAAAATATAAAATCTCATAATAACTCAAGGGTATAATAGGAAAGAAACTTTTTCTAGAATTTTAAACCAACATAAGATTAAATGGAAACAACGAACCAAACACTTGATAAAAACTAATCCCTGTGTTACTAAACCCTGCATTACTAATCCCCGCATTACTAATCCATGCATTAGTAATTCCCGCATTATGCATCTTTGTACCAAACAACCCCTGAATGGCTTCAGTGATCTTGCTTGGCATGAACCATGACATGCCCTTGAGATTTAGGAATAGTCTCCAGAGCTGGCTAGTTACTCTACAGTGTAGAAAAAGTTGATCAACTGTCTCAGCAGTTTCCCCACAAAATAGGCACCTTGAGCACAATGGAATCCCTCTCTTTATTAGGTTGTCTTGGGTCAGAACTGCTTCCTTAGCCAATAACCACACAAAACATGATACTTTGAGGGGCATTTTGGATTTCCAGATTCCTTTCCAAGGCCAGTTACTTGTGAACTGGTAGGAGTTGTTTAACCATTTATAAGCACAATTCACCTTGATAATACCTTTTTTGTTGCCCCTCCACCATAAAGTATCCTGACCACCCTCCAATTCATTGAGTGAACCAATGGTGTTGTAAAAATCAGCAACACTCTGAATCTCCCAATCATTTAAGTGTCTTCTAAAAATGAAGTTCCACCCTTGAGGAGACCAGTGATTAGCTATGGACTTGTGCTGGTGTGACACTATGGTACTAATATCTAGAAACAAATTTTCTAGCCTGCAAGCCTCATGCCATACATCCACCCATCCAGAAGTCAGTTCTTTCCCCATTTGCCACTTTGATCCTTAAATTTTTTTTAAAATCACCCCACAAGGATCTAATGGACCTCCATACACTTACTCCATAAGGTGTAGTAACAATTTTGGTCATCCAGTAATCTTCCCCTTCATACTTTGCACTAATGACTTCCTTCCAGTAGGATTGATTTTTCATTGCAAAACCTCCACAACCATTTCATTCTGAGAGCCTTGCTCTGATTTTTCAAGTTCTTAGTACCCAATCCCCCTTGTCTCTTACCCACTGTTACAACATCCCATTTGACCAGGCTATAACTCCATAATGGAGCGTATTATCAGTATAGGCTTCTGTTGCGAAATTAGGGTTTAAGAAGACCAATAAGATGTCCACAACTTAAGCCAATCAAAGAGGAAACAAAACACCCATATTTTGTGAGAAAATAAAGAGAAAGAACAACATTCGTAGTAGATATTCTACCATCAGCAAGTACGTTTCATTCTGATTCTTGTATTTACAGAATCCAACAACCTCCTCTTTTTAAATTTGCTTTCAGAAATGATTAATGACTTTCTTATTTAAATTATATATATATGATGTTAAAATATAAATAAATTATGCACATTCATATATTGAAAAACAACTGTTTTTAATCATCTAGTTTTCAGACCTAGAGACAACATCTTAATCATTCAGAATCACAAATGTCTTAATCTTAATGAAAACAAATGAGGGCCTTAATGGTATTTGGAACAAGTTATTTTACTTATTTTTCATGTGGTTTACCTGACTATATTGTGCACTTTCCACATCGGTTGGCAGTGCGCTTCTGATTTCTCATGGTTTAACTAATTACATGTGTGTTGTGCTTGCATCAATATCCAAACTCATAAAGCCAACCTGAGGTCATTGGATTAGTGGTCAATATTGACATCATTTTTCGGATAAAAACTTTTGCTGCGAAGATATTGTGCAATTCAGGGTCTCAGAATAGATAGCTTGCTTTTACGTTTAAATTTCTTCTCCATTTAGTTTGGTAATGTGATGTTTCCTTAGTTTCTTTGTCCAAATTTGAGTGAACTTGGACATACTACTCTAGGATCTTTATCCATTGATGATAACCTGGAACCAATCTAGGCCAAAAGAATCTTTTTAGACATTCAGAATATTTTTGTAGGAATTCCATTTCTGGGTTCTGGGAATGAAACACTTGGTTATTGCTGAGAATTAAGAAGAATGTAGGTTGAGAAAGGGATTTAAAATTAAAGTATCTTTCTCCACTGTAAATTATGATGAAAGAACGTGGATGAGCGGAGTGTGGAAGGGAAGTGCCTGAAATGTTTTACAGATATGCTTATAGAAATTACGGCATGGTTCAGAGGGTGTTGAAATGTCCCAAGAAGAGGATACATCTTTAAAGGAGTAAAGTATGAAATGGAGGCATTCTGCGATTTGTTTGCAGCCAAGATGGCAATAATAATGGAACAGGAGGCCCGAAGCACATGAGGTGGTGGATTGGTCGAATGGGCGTTTCTAGACTCTAGATGAACATATGATCGATGGTATTTTTTATTTTATGAGCTTAAGGGTGATGTCCGTTGTTGAGCAAACCAAAGCAATATGATCATTATTTTGTCATCTCAAAATGATCAGAAAAACTTTGAATGGGACACTTTCTGGAATGTACATAGACTGTAACTTCTTTACAAGATATGTGGGATGAATTGTATGAAATGCGGGAAAGTGATAGCTTCTGTGGGTTATTGTAGCTAATGTTGTTACCATTAGATTTGTGAAAAAAATAAGAAATAACCATAGAAATTTGGAGGAAATATCAAGTGATTTCTCCAGCTTCATTTCTAATTGTGACGTACTGATTTCTTTTGGGTGCAAAGTGTACATGAAGCAATAGAAAGCGGCTTCACACATCAATAGAATTTTGATTTCTAGCAATTGGAAAGAGAAGTTCCTGACTCTATTCAATAGGCATTGTCAAAATCTATATTCAGACATTTGTCCTCTAATGGTAGATAGTGGGGGTAATTGGGGGCTATCCCAGAGAACATATGGGTACAACACACTGATTTTATGGAGTTTCTTATTCATGATAATGTTCTTTTTAAAAATAACAAAATCCACCCATATATATAAGGAAAATCTATCGCAAATAGCATGAGATTCAAATCCTACTTTCATGGAAATAATAAATATTGAAATCAAACTAGAAAAACAAATATAAAATAATGTCACACTTCTTCCCAAACTACCTAACAAGAAAAGGAAACACCAAAACTCAAGCCTAATGCAGCCCCTTCTTGGGTATCAATTGCACATCCATTTCAGCCTGTCTTTGGGCATGAATTCAGCCCCTATTCGCAGCCTTGGCTGAAATTTAACTCTTTTCTTGGGTCGCATGTAGGCCCCTTCTCTTGGTTTTCATGTTGGCCCAATTTTCCTCCCCTTGGACTTGAACCATGAAATATGTGTAGCACTTGGCCCACTCTTCACCATAATTGTTGGGCTCATTTTTGAGCTCTTCTTCCCCAATAAGCATCTTATTGATTTCTCATTGAAGCCTGTCAACCTTAATGCAAGTAGGCCAGCATCGATGCTATCAATTATGGTCAGTGTGTAACAAGAAGATGTGCATCTTTTTGAACTATTTTATTCTATGTCTTTTGGTTGTCCTCTACATGCTCTTCTGTGAATTTCTCTTGTTCCCCATTACAGCATCAATTGCCTTCTTTGAATTTCTCTTGTTCGCTGCAGCGCATTTTTGTCTTGATTAATCTTCTGTGAGAACTTTGTCCATTTCTCTAGCTCTTTATTTCTTATATTGTAAGACGTTATTTGATTAAAAAGGGGAAATGCCATATTAATGGTAAAATAAAATGATCTGACATGCTTCCGCTTCTTTTGTTCTTCCTCTTTTTGTCACAAAAATTTTTATTCTTTAATCTGTGGGAATTCTCTCTGTTTTCTCAATTATATCTAGCTTAGGAGATGTATTATTTTGCAAATTTTGCTTTAACATTCTTATGTTTTGTGGGCAGTCTTAGACTTGTAGATCTTCTTCTACTGCCACTAGATTAGGTAATAGTTTAATTACTTAGCTTATTCTTTGAATCATTGGTAGGTATTATGGAACCCTTTTGAGGATATTGTCCCAAGAGCAAAGCCTGCAGAAGTTTTGCCTCCTGGAGTTGCAACTGAGAAGAAAGATGCAAAACAGAAAGCTACCAAGTAAGATCTTTTTCCTGACTTCTAAGTTCTAACTGAAGCAGTTATCTAGAACGTGACATATCTTTTCATCAATATCTTATGTTTTTACCAAATCCTTTTCTGCTTCGCTCAGAAAGTTGAACTTGCTTTCATTTGGAGAAGAAGCAGAAGAGGAGGAGAAAGAGCTTGTAGCTGTGAGTTCAAGGATAAGAAGCAGTCACGATGTCTTGGATGATCCACGTCTGCTGAAGGATGGAAAACATGTTCAAGCTTTGGTAATGCTTATATTTTTTCTATGTTTGCCGTGATATGCCAATTCTGCATCTTCTCTCTCTACAAAAGTAGGCAAGGGCTCTACCCTTGTAGCTGCAATGTAAATTAAAATTATGAGAGTCTTGGGTAAGGAACTTACGTACATAAAGACATGCAGTACGTTATTTTTGTACCTCATTTTGTTGCTGATACATTGTAAGCAATGGAAGCTCAATTCTAGTTTCATCAAAGCTTTAGCCAAGCAGAATTGAATTTTTCTGCATAGGATAAAAGGGGCAAAAAAGTAGGGTTATGGTCTGTGTACACCCCACGCTCTCCAGACCCCACTTGTGGGATCATACTGGGTTTGTTGTTGTTGTTGTAGGATTAAAGAGGCACCTGATGTATTACTTGTTTTTCCTAGCATCTGGGGTCCCTTAGCCTCCATGTACAACATTCCTTCACTAGCTCATCACTAGTATTCTTTTTGTTTTTTTGAGATTGGACAATTATTATTATTGTTAAGTTCAAATCATATGCTTTCCTTAAATAGAGTTCATTAAGAAGCACTACGATTGCATCCTAGTGCCTCAAATATCTGCTCTAAAGCAGATGCTTAGTATAAATCCATGTAGGAAGCATTAAATAGCCCATTGTCACAATTTGATCCATGCCATTGTAAAGCTCTACTCAATAACCTATGGTTCTCTTTTCCCAACAGGAGAGGGGTAAACTTCATTGATCTTTGTATAATAGCCTGAACTTAACAAGGATGATTGTATATTAGCCTACCTGTCATTGTTGTCACATTTGGTGTCTTATGTATTAGACTTTGGCTCACTATAATCCAACTCTCCAAAATTACTACAATGTTGCTCTAATATGTATAATGCTACTTATCCAGAGGAGCACAGTGAAGTGCTAAAGAGGAGTTTGGTGGGTGTCTTTGAACCTAGAGTCGGAGAAACAACGACTCTTGCAGAAGTCAGGGGATGGGCCAAGCGACTATGGAAACAGACACACAGTCTGAACATTTATGAAATGGGCAATGGACTCTTCTTATTTGAGTTTGTTTACAACAGAGCAAGTGATCGAAGGAGACTGGGAGTGGAGAAATAAGCCAGTTACCCTCCAAAGGTGGAATCCGACGATAGGTACGAGAAGCGAGAGGGGGTACAAAAAGCTCGACCTGGGTAAGAATTTTAGGGTTACCTTTGCAATTCTGGGACCAGAAAATTTTCAAGGCTATCGGAGATTTTTGCGGAGGGTGGGTAGAGACAGAAGAGGAAACCCAATTGAGAAATCATCTAAAGTGGGCAAGAATCAGAATCAAAGGAGATGGAGCAAAATACCCAAAGAGGTGACTATTGATGGGTGAAATATGTTATACGATGCAAATCTGGACCGAATCGCCGGCAAGGGTGTTTGCCGGTGAAGATCGGAATTCTGAAGTCATTACCCAGCGGATACAAGGGGGACTGGGTAAAGACGAGAACCTCCTGCAAAGTCAAAAAGCAACAGACATAGCAGGGGAATCACGTGTTTTGGCAGAAGAGCATCGGCAGATTTTGAAAATAAATAAAGGAATGGGCCGGGGCGAGCCCAAGTCAAAACAAAACCCAGCTCAAAGGCTTGGGCCAGAGCAAACTAAAAAATGGGGTCTTTTAAATAAAAGCTGGACATAATATGCGATACGCAGGGGAGTTTCCTCGAAGGGTTAAAGAACATCAAGGAACTAGCGTATCAGTTCCTACATGCGTACAACCAAATGGAAGAAGCGAATACGGTGGAGAACATCATTAGCTCTGCAAATCTTAATTACGGAGAGTCGATTAATCATATGAAAGAGGTTGCTGAACCAAGTCGAAACAAAGCAAAGGAGATCGACCAAATTAAGGAGGGTGGGGAGAATTCAGGAGTACAAAAATCGCCAGAAGGCTTGCAAATCCAGCCGATTCACGATGTTGAGCCGGTATCCATACAAAGTCCTGGTGACCAGACAGATGCAGAGGTCGAAGCATCCAATTGGATAAGTTCACATATTTTGGAACTCAGCAGAACTTACGGAGTGGCGTTTGAAGGCTTTAGGGGAGAAACACATGCACTACTGATGAAGCTTGATGAAAGAAAGAGGGGGATGGAGAAGAAAGGGGAAAATAGTGAAGCAACAACTTCTCGACATAGAGGAATTGGCAAGTATGAGCTGAAGAATTTGCAGTCAGATCTGAATGAGGAAGTTCAAGGCGTAAGAAACAGAGGGAGAGTCCAGCCACTACTTCTCAAATGAAAGTAAATATATTATCATGGAATGTTAGGGGGATTAACAGGATTTCAACAAGGAATCTGGTTAAGAGCTCTCTACTAAAATGGAGAGCTGATGTTTATTGCTTTCAAGAGACAAAAATCAACAAGGATGTAGATAAGATTGCAAAACAATTGTGGGCCAGTAGATGGATGAGGTGTGGGTATATCGAAGCCGATGGCAGCAGTGGGGGGATCCTGATTACGTGGGACTCAAGAATTTGGGTGGACAGTAGTGTAGAGGAAGGCAAATTCTCAATTACATACAAATTCGAAGCTGTCCAAGATGGGTTTTGCTGGTTTCTCACGGGTGTGTATGCTCCACATACTAGAACTGAAAAATTAGAATGCTGGGAAGAAATTGCTGCAGTAAGGGAGTTATGTGGAGGTCCGTGGGTCACCTGTGGGGATTTCAACACTGTTAGAACAATGACAGAAAAGAAAGGAGAGGATGCAGGAGAATAACCAATGTCATGAGTGATTTCTCGAGGTGGATAGAGGACATGGAATTACATGACGCTTGTCTAAAGGGTGGGATTTTCACATGGTTCAGAGGACCTAACCATCACAGTGCTGCTAGGGTGGATAGGTTTATCTACTCAACTGAGTGGGAAGAACAATTCAGGAATATTAGACAACAAATTATGCCTAGAGTTATATCTGACCACAGCCCCATTATGCTACAATGTGGTGAATGGGAACAAAGGAAGTCGTACTTCAAATTCGAAAAGTGGTGGACTAATTTAGAGGGTTTCAAAGATTTAATTCAGGACTGGTGGAATGGTTTTATCGTGGAAGGATGCCCATACTTCAAACTTAGCATGAAATTAAAGATGCTAAAGCAGAAACTCAATGGAGCGGTGTAACATTTGGGGAACTCATCAACAAGAAAAATAGGCTACTAAATGAGCTAAGCTGAGATCGATTTGATTCACAATGACAGAATGTTGACAGAGGATGAGATGATTATTAGAGCAACGATCCTAGCTGAGCTAGAAGAGTTAGCAAAGAATGAAGAATCCAAGTGGAGACAGAAATACAGAGTATTATGGCTAAAGCAAGGAGATAATAATACCAAGTTTTTTCAAAGAGTGGCAACAACACATAGGAGATACAACACCATCGATAGATTGGTTATTAGTGGGGAGGAGAGCAAAGACCCGAAAGAAATCAAAAGCATATAACAGATTTCTACAAAAAGCTATACATCGAATTAGAAAGCTGGAGGCCACCTTTTGTGATGATGAACTGCCCCAGAATAAGTCAAGAGGAGCAAGAATGGATGCAGAGACCATTCTGAGAAAAGGAAGTGATACACATTCTCAAATTGTGTGATGGGGACAAAGCCCCCGGCCCAGATGGTTTTACTATGTGTTTCTTCAAGGAGTGCTGGGAGATCATAAAGGATGATGTGATGCAAACAATTCATAATTTCCATCAGAATGAAGTGTTTGAAAGATCCTTGAATGCCACTTTTGTGGCGTTAATCCCAAAGAAGTATGGAGCAGAGGAACTCAAGGATTTAAGGCCAATAAGTTTGATTGGTGGAATGTACAAAATGATCGCTAAGTTGATCACGGAAAGAATGAAAACAATTATGGGAAGACTGATTAACGAGCATCAATAGGCTTTCTTGAAGGATAGACAGATAATGGATGCTTCTTTATGGGCTAATGAGTTGGTGGACTCAAGGGTAAAGCAAAAGATACCAGGTATCCTATGCAAACTGGACATAGAGAAGGCATACGACCATGTAAATTGGAACTACCTATTTAAAGTTCTGAGTGACATGGGGTTTGGGAGAAAATGGGTGAATTGGATCAAGTTTTGTGTGTCAACAGTGAAGTTTTCAATCATTATAAATGGGAGTCCAGAAGGTTTCTTTCAATCAGAAAGGGGATTGAGACAAGGAGATCCCATGTCCCCATTCTTATTCCTTCTAGCAATGGAGGGACTCAACTACATGGTTAGAAAGGCTAATGAATTGGGGTGGATAAAAGGGTTTGGTGCATATGCTAACAGAGCTAATAACATGGAGATCACACACCTACTGTATGCAGATGATTCTCTTGTGTTTTGTGGTGTGTTTTGTGGTGCAGAAGTGTCACAGATTAGGCATCTGAGGGCAATACTAACCATATTTGAAGCCATTTCAGGTTTACATGTGAACTGGCAGAAGAGTTGCATGTTCCCAATTAATCAAGTCAATAATATGCAAGGCCTCCGACAACCTAGGCTACCAAGTGGCTTTTCTTCCCACCAAATACTTGGGGATGCCCTTGGGAGCCAAGAACAAAGACTTAGAAGTATGGAGTGAAGCCTTGGAGAGAAGCGAAAGGAAGTTGGCAAGGTGGAAGAGTCAATATTTATCACTGGGAGGTAGAGTGACTCTCATAAAATCAGTTCTGGATGCCTTTCCAACTTATATGCTGAGTCTCTTTCCACTACCAAAAAGTATTGGAAAGAAACTCAACAAGTTGAGAAAGGTGTTCCTCCGGCAAGGGAACACAGGGAAGCAAGGATACAACCTGGTCAAATGGAAAGAGGTAATAACGAGCAAAGCACAAGGAGGTCTGGGAATTAAGAATTTGAGTACTCAGAACACTAGTTTGCTGCAAAAATGGTTGAGGAGATTCTGCTGCGAAGATACAGCTTTATGGAGGAGGTTCATAGCTGGGAAATATGGCCTACAGAACAATTGGATAACTGAAGAGGTGAATGGTACCTTTGGATGCTCAGTATGGAAAACTATGGAGAATGTGGAATGAGTTCAATGCGCAGGTGACCTTCAGAGTGGGGAATGGCTTGAAGATCAGGTTCTGGAATGAGATCTGGTTAAGAGATGTGAAAATGAGGACACTTTTTCCTGACTTGTACATTATTAGCTTACAACAGAACGACATGATAGCGCAAATGTGGAGTCCTCAAGGCTGGAACCTTATGTTTAGAAGGGGTCTAAATGATTGGGAGGTTGAAAGAGTAACAACACTACTTCAGGCCTTGAACCCGTTCCTTGGCATCAATGCAGAGCACGGCAAACCGGTTTGGAAATTGCATAGCAGGGGAGTTTTTACAGTAGTCCTGTTACTGGGAAAGGAACACCAACCATTTTTTGACAACAGTTTGGCCCTGGAAATTAATATGGAAGATTAAGATTCCTTTAAAAGTTGCTTGCTTCACTTGGTTGGTAATTAGAAGAGCTTGTCTAACCCACGAAGTACTACAAAGAAGAGGTATACAGATCTGCTCGAGGTGCTATATGTGTGAAGAAGAGGCTGAAGTAAATGGCCACTTATTTTTGCATCGCAGGATGGCTACAGATCTGTGGAACACGTTCATTTGTATGCTCGGGGTCGATTGGTCAATGCCCAAAACCACTTTTGAGGTACTAACACAATGGCAAGGAATTGGGAAAAGAGGATCAAAGGAAGATTGGTGGAAAAATGTACCGCTTGCATTTGGTGGTCACTATGGAAAGAAAGAAACGAAAGGTGCTTTGAAGGGAGGACTAGCAGTTCCCAGATGATCAAGATGAGATGTCTTAGCCTTCTGTTTTTTTGGTGTAAGCAAGATTTAGTGGGGAAGTACATAGTTTAGAGGAGCTTATAGTCCGACTGTAAATTTTTTTGAATTTTTTTGGATTCGAGAATGATGGCACTCCCTGGAGGTTTGTAAATCCCTCCTCATCAATTCCTTGATGAGCTCTTTTGTGTGAATACAAAGTTATCTATTTCAAAAAAAAAACATTTCCTCCAGATTTAACACAAATAGCTCCGCTTGGATCCTTTCTCGTCTGTTCCTTGTAATAATTTATTAATAAAACTGGATACTCTTTGTTCACAAAAAATATTGGTAATAATTGTGGCTCCCATTCCATATTCAACCACTGTCATATCCTATTCGAATCATTGCTTGGAGGTGCAATCATCGTTATTGCTGTGCTGATTACAGTTTTGTCCCCTATTTTGTTCCAAATGACTTCCCCTTCAACATCTCAAACCTTGGAATTGTAAGATAATGTGTGTCGCTCTCAGCATCATGGTCAGCACATTTGGATTTTGTTGTCATTGTCGTATCCTGAATCAGTGTTGCTTTTGGAATTTTTGTTAAGCAAGCTGTCTTAGCACCAGATTATTTTTGATGATGTTTTCATAGATAATATATTGTTTAGATGAGGTTACGATTTCAAGTCATGGAAACAGTGTCCTGCAAAAATGCAAGCTAAGACTACTTCCAATAGACTCAGGGGTCGTTTGGTAGGCTGCATTAAAATAAATAGTCCATGTATTATGGTATTATTTAATACTATGTTTGGTAGGAAATTGGGTCTATGTATCCATGGATTAGTTATACCTCTGACATGGTATTATACGATGTATTTCTAAGACCTTCCATTTGGAGGTATTAGTAATACATTGGATATAATACCATGGGATAAGTCTATTAAAGACAAAAATATGCCTCAAACCATTTTAATTATTTTGTTTATTCTTGATTTTATGTTTTATGTTTGTGCTAGTAAATTTATATAAATAAATTAGCTTATAAATTATTTAGAGAGAGTTGTTTGTTACTATATATATATATATATATATATATATATATATATATGTTTGTGAGGTTTTCTAATTATTTGTGTTTTGAACAATATATAAAATTGAATACATATGTGTAAATGTAGATGGTTTATTCAATTTTACTATTGTTTACCGTCTTCTCAATTTTAAAAGTTGATAGTTTATCTTTTTTAAAATTGAAAATTGACATTTTGTAAGCGATCAATTTACTAAGATGACAAATAGAATTGTTCTTTTCATAGCTAGTTAGAGGCCATAACAAAATAATATTGTCCAACAATTATTTACCTTAACCCAATTGCATAGTAATTCAAAGTATAATTGGAAAGAATTTTTTTATAAAGTTTTAATCCAAACACAAATGAGGTAGGAAACAATGAACCAAACATTTGGTAAAAATAATCTCTGCATTACTAATCCCAGCATTTCTAATTCCTGCATTATTAATTTTTGTACCAAACGACCCCTCAATGTGGTTTGGCCGATTATTATAATTTATATGTGGTTAAGGTTTCAAGTCATGGAAACAGTCTCTTGTGCAAGGTAAGACTACATACAATAGACTCAATTTTGTTTGGCCTGCCTGGATCCAGTGCATAGTGGGAGTATACTGCACCAGCCTACCTATTTTCACTACTTATTATGTTTCAGAGTAATAAAACAGAGGAAAAACTACTTATGCAGGACTCATCTGAAGGAAAATCAACAAGGGATGTGCAGTTGACCATCAGAGAAGCTTTGGGATCAAAGAAGGAAGCGTCTCGTAAAGAATCAGAAGCGGGTTTTCAAGAATCCCTTGACAACAGTGATGAAGATGAGGATGGCTTTGATGCACGAATGCGTCAGCAGATACTAAAAAGGAGGAAAGAACTTGGCGATCCGACACCCAAACAGAAGTTACTCAGTGGTAAAAACATCTATCTAAATTCGAATACTAAAAGTACTACTGAAGCACTTTGCACAATGTGGTCTCGTTTTATTTGTATTGTAAAAACTCGTTTGACCAAGCATTTTCTTCGATTATCTTGAAAATTCAAAGGCATTTTGCGGTGCTGCTAAGTATGCTTTCATTGTGCGGACTGTTGGTTGACTTGTATGAAATAATGCAGTTAACTGAACTTACTTTATTAATTATAGTAAATTTTACTGGTGATGGAGAAAGCTTCACTGTACAAGTGGTATTCCAAAAGGCAGAGACCCTAGACAAAATACGGTGTTCTATGAATGGCACCAGATCTTGTATATAAATTAGAAGCTTATGGCTGCACCAAAATGAAACTACAAATAATAGACTATTTTTCGAATGGAACAAATCATGTTCTATCACTTCATAACTTCTCTTATTTCTCTTTTCATGTGACCCATGTGTGTGTTAGTAGAACTACATCCCACGTCATGCCTCTTTTTGCCATTCCTCTAAAAGCCTAGCGGAACAATGCCTCTTTCATAGTATCTGGTGTTGACATGTTAACTCCAAACCATCTCAAAGTTATCACACCAAAATCAAGTTGCTAGCTGACAATGTTAAAGGAGATGATCCACATCTTCACCTGAGTTCTTGGTCATAGAACACCAGTTTACATATGTGTTCTCTTAAATTTTATCTGTTAAGACCACTTAAGTTGGTACAAACCAAGTATATGTTTTCCTGGGCGTCCTGGGAATTCAAACCAAAATGTGTGCGTAGCCTGCCTTTTCCCTTATCAAAAGCTTGTTATGTTGGTTTCTCTAAGAACCTTCCATTTCTTCCCACCCCAACCTCCATGAATCCTTGTTTGTGATGCAATTCGATTAGACTTCTGTAAATTCTGATATCTGCTAATCTTGATGGGTCCTCCAAAGCCTCGGTCCCAGTGAAATCTCACTTTTGGCTCTGGATCTGTTAAACTATCATCTCCATGTGGTATGAACCTTGGTTTATTGGGAAAAGTGGTCCTCACTCTATTATCCTCACACCAACTTTGACCCCCAAAGCTGACTCTCTCCTGTCCTCTAATTTTAATGTGATGTTACTAGTGAACTCTTTCCACCCCCCCTACAATAATTCTCCACAACCAGCACAGAAAAGGGGTAGGAATGTTTTTAGTACTATATTTTTCTGCTATCATCTTCTTCCATAGAGCGTGCTCCTCTCTCGAATTTACATAACCACTCTTACTGCTCCGTTGAAGACATGTAGGTCTTTCAACCTGAGGCCTCCCAACCTCTATGGCATTGTAGCAGTCTCCCAACTAACCAAGTGAAACTTCTCTGGCTTGTCTGGAATCTCATAAAGAGTTTCTTTGAAGTTTTTTCAGATACACATTACACTAACCAGTGTTTGTAACAGGGATATGAAATATGTGAGGATGCGTGACATTGTGCTCTTAATATACTTCCTTGCCATCTTTTGACAAATATCTTTTCTGCCTTTTTGTGATTCTCTTCTTTAGTCTTTCTATCACCTTTTCTATGTTGCTTGGTCCTTGTTACATGCACCTAGGGGCAACTCCAGATTGGTAGAAGAGCTCTAACCTTGCAATTGAACACGTGTAGTAGATTATCAATATTCGTCTCTTCATCCACTGGGATTTCATTCCCATCCACAACTTACCACAGATCAGAATGTTTGCACCATGTAGATTGCGCAAATTTGTACATTTATAGGTCTGCAACTATTTAGTCCTTGTGCATCATAGTTTTACATGTATAGTTGTATACAATTCATTTCCCACGTGGATTCATTTAGTTAAGCTTTGCCAATTTTCTTTCACTTTGCCTTTGTGAAAAAGAAATTTAATCATTTGTCATTTATCTTCGGTTTATTCAGAGAACGGGAGTGCAAGAAATCGTTCACCATCTCCTTCAAGGTGCAGGTCTAATCTTATATCTTTCCATGTTTTTCTTAACCTTCTTTTAACACATTGCTATATTACAATACAAATGGTGTCTAACATCTAGTTTCGTGAGCAACTGATTTTGTCCAGTATTTATCTCTAGGTGCTACCTGTTAAGCTACATGAATATGCTTTTACTCTGTTTGCTATCTTTCTTGTAAGTGATCAGTTTAAGTTGGTGTTTATATGTGGCCATTAAGACTTGAATGGACAGGAAATAGTTTATGAGGTGAGGACTCTTGGAACTGAATAAAATATATTATAATGTGCTTCTTTTCCAATAGACACACAGGCCATGCTAAAAATATGTGATCTTTTCTTTCTTTTCTTTTTTAAATTTGGTTGAAAATTTTGAGGTTGACTTAACAGTTGGAGTGGAAATTTCCACCATTGCTGTTTTTCATTTTTTTGCCTGATATGTAAAGGTTAACTCTACACTTAGGTGTACAACCTACTCCCTCCGTTTCAATTTGGTTGTCCTGTTTTGACTTGGCATAAAGTTTAAGAAAGTAAAGAATACTTTTGAATCTTGTGGTCTTAATTTAAAGATATGTAGAAAGTACCAAATTGTCCTTTAATCTGGTGGTCTTAAACATGTTATGTGAAAAGTTGAAATTAAAGAGTTGCCAAAAAAGAAAAGAGACATTCTTTTTTAAACGGACTTAAAAGGAAAGTAGGACATATAAATTGAAATGGAGGAAGTAGTATACAGTAAGCCCCAAAACTCTAAAAAGACACTCATATCAACCCATGCAATTTAGGTTTTCAAGATCAAAACAGCCCCCGGAAACCCTAAACTTTCTTCATATTTTTTTTTCTTCTGAAACTGGTAATGTTGTATTTTTCAGCATTAAGAATGTGCTAGCAACAAAAGTGTAGTTCCCCTTCAAAAGTTTTACAACTTACAGAATAAGATAGTCTTAGTCTAAACTGCTACCTATAAACAATCTAGCACATCAAGGATATCTTCTGTCCTAGTTAATACATCTTGTTTACACCAAAAATAGAAAAGAGCTAAGCAGTCCATCTTGATAGTCCATCTTGATCTTCTGGAAGCTATTCTGCCAATTTTCAAAACTCCTGCTGTTCTCTCTTTCCAGATTGTCCACCAAATACATGCCGGGACAAGTTCTCATCTCTTCTCCTTGTCAGAAGCATTGCCATCTCTATTCCAGCTGCTCAGGACTCCTTTAATGCTCCCTGGTTTCACCCATCTTTTCCCCTTTAGACAGATGAACATTCTCCATAATTGTTCTGTCCATGGACAATGCAAAAAAAGATGGTTAATTGTCTCAGCATGTTCTCCACATAAAGTACATCTCGAAGCCAACTGATGGCCTCTTTTCTTTAGATTTTCATGAGTCAAAACTGCTTTTGTCAATATCCACATGAAGCAGTTTACTCTGTAGGGTACTTTTGGTTTCCAGATGATCTTCCATGGCCATTCCATCTCCTGTCCAGCATTCTTGTTGAGTTCCTTATAAACTGAATTTACTGAGAATTGACCTTTGGTATCATTCTGCGAAACTAATAAGTCCTCCTTTTCAGTGAGGTTGCTGAAAGAGCCTACTGAATCTTGAAATTCTGCCACTTTGTCTATCTCCCAATCCTGAAGGTTCTTCTTTAAGAACAAATTCCATCCTTGTCCAGTCCACATTGTAGCCACAGTGGCCTGTTGATGTTGGCATAAAGTGAACAATTCAGGATGCAACTGTTTCATAGGGACAGACCCATTCCACTTATCCTCCCAGAAGGATGTCTTTGACCCATCTCCCACTTCTACCTTGGTTCTGTGATATAGCACTGGCCATAGATTTCTGATTGCCCTCCATACAGTGCATTTATATGGAGTACTTATCATTTTAGTCATCCACTTATCTTCCATGCCATATTTTACTATTTTGCTATGATGACCTCTTTCCAGAGCATGTTATCTTCATTTGCAAACTTCCACAACCACTTCATCATTAGGCTCTGGTTTTGTTTCCTCAGATTTCTTATGCCTAGGCCTCCTGTATTTTTACTCACAATCAGTTCTTTCCATTTAACAAGATGAATATGCTAGCCACTTTCTTTTTTTTAGATAACAAACTTATATTAAATTCAGTAAGGTTGTGAAGCCATAATTACAAAAGTGAACAAGACTAATCTAAACAAAAAAATGTTGCTATATAGAGACTCTAAAACTTGAATTAGAGCCTCAGTGTCACCTATGCCCTCCTGTTTTACACCAAAAAATGAAAAATCACAATAGAACTAAGTTTTATCTTCTGAATTCGGTTGCTATTTCCTTCAAAACATCTTAGATTCCTTTCCCTCCACATAGTCCACCATATACAGCCTGGGATCATACTCCATCTTCTCTTTTGTACCTTAGTGCCTCCCCTTCTGTTCCAGCTGGGAAGCATGTCAAGAGTAGTCATTGGCACTGACCAGCTCAGACCAACAATAGCAAGGACGATCTCCCAAAGTTGTTTAGTCACTCTGCAGTGCAAAATGAGATGACTGTTTGTTTCTGCATACTTCTCACATAAGTGGCAGATAGAGCAAAGGTGTATTCCCCTTCTCTGTAGCCTGTCCTAAGTCAAACTATCTTGTTTGACTACTAGCCATATAAAACAAGTCACTTTGTATGGGTATGGGTCTTAGTTTTCCAAATGTGCTTCCAAGGGCATAACAAGGTCAAATTGTTACTGAAAAAACGCCTGAGTTCTGTTCTCTCCATCCCAATCTGTCTCGAGTTTGGACAGTTCCAGTGATCTGATTGATGATTATGAGGAACTCAGCAAATTTGTCAGCTGCCAGTCACTCAAAAGCTCTCCTGTAAGGCTGTAACTTAGATTCCATCATGGGTTGCTCCAAACTTCACGATTGCTAGCCCTCTGTTACTGGTTTAGGATAAAGATATCAGGGTATGTGAGCTTGAGGGGACCATTACATAGCTAGTTATGATCCCAGAAGGGAGTTTTTTCACCATTTCCAATTCTGATGCTAATTTTGTTGCTGAATATTTGCCATAAATTCTTGATAGTCTTCTAGTCACTGACGCCATACGTACTGGTAGCGTTTTTGGTCTTCGATAAACCCTGACTTTAATCTCATTCTTCCTCAAGGAATGATCTTCAGTAGTATTTTTCCGTATGAGTGGCAGATAGAGCAAAGATGTATTCCCCTTCTCTGTTGCCTGTCCTAAGTCAAATAAGTTTGCTTGACTACAAACCAAACAAAATATGTCACTTTGTATGGGTACGGGGTCTTAGTTTTCCAAATGTGCTTCCAAAGCCATAACAATTTCAGATTGTTACTAAAAATACCTGAGTTCTGTTCTCCATTCCAATCTGTCTTGAGTTTCAACTGTTCCAGTGAACTGATTGATGATTTTAAGGAACTCAAGAAATCTGTCAGCTCCCAGTCATTCAAAGCTCTCCTGTAACTTAGATTCCATTCCTAGTTGCTCCAAACTTCACTACTGCCTAGCCCTTTGTTGCTGGTTTAGGATAAATATATCAGGGTACATGAGCTTGAGGGGGCCATTTCCTAGTTAGTTATCCTCCCAAAAGGGAGTTTTTTTCACTATTTCCAATTCTGATGCTAATTTTGTTGCTGAATATTTGAGCTGTAAATTCCTGATAGTCTTCTAGTCACCGACTCCATATGAACTGTTAATGTTTTTGGTCTTCGATGAACCCTCCTCTTCATATTTACCTTCAATACTGTTTTTTGGGTAGCAGGTTATTGATGGTGTTACATTGAGAAATAGGAAGCTATTGGAGCTTAAATATGAGAACTTTAGTAAATGGATCGGATGGTTGAGGAAGGTCCTCAGGTTTGATTGAAATGATGGATTACGTCTTTCCTATATTACATGTTGTATGCTGAGGGAAGCTCCCAGGGCATTGGCCTAGTGGTAAGAGCAAGATGTGATGGGTGGGTTAGGTCACACATCACGTGCTCGAACCCTTCCATAGACAAAAAACATGTATTTAAATGGAGAAGGGTAGAGGGACAGACCTATTATCCGCCAGGTTTCGACCCATGCATCATTGGCTCTCAGGGATTTTTCTGTTATCAAAAAACAGATTATATACTGAGGGAAAGCCTTGTTTTCTGGCATTTCCTTCTAAAAGGGTGGAAACTGCTTTTGTACAAAATAAAAATGAGGGTATGTCTTTTTTTTTTTGGTAAACTTTTAAGCTCCCTTTAGGTGCCTATTAGTATAGACTACTTAGACAACTTGTGGAGAATTATATTTTGGCATAGGTTCCTTCCAATTAGTATACCACTTGTATACTGGGATTCTTCTCACGAAATTTGATCAATTATTGCTTCATGGGGAAAAAGAATCACTACATGCTCATTCCATAAGGCATACTGGGATCCCCTTTGCTGATACACTGCTTTTCTTGAGTATTTTGTTGCTTGCTATGTGTACAAGGATCTTTGGTTGAGCTTGACATATTGATAGCCATTAATGTCACGCTAATAAAACTGTGGTTTGTATCCACTCTCGTGCCACATAGAACTGTTTAATTTGCAGATTTATATTCTCTTTTGGTGCAGAAATGACTCATGGGAAAAATCCTTTGTGTAATATTTTCTAACATAAACTATGTGCCTCTATCCCTTTAGCATATTTAGAGGCTCATTAGTTGCACCTCAGTGATCTCATAACTTGATTTTAGCAGGTCTGATGCTAAACATGATGATGACCAGCCAAAAGTGGATAAGTTGTCTCTAAAGAGAAAAGGTATAGGCTCTGAAGCAAGAGCTGAACGTATGGCCAATGCAAATACAGACTTACAGTTGTTGTCTGGCCCTGAACGAGAAAGACAGCTGCTTAAGCAAAAGAAACGAGGACGAAAAGGACACGAAGAAGACGTACGCATCTATTTCTTGTTCTTTGGCTGTCCAGAAAATACTGTTACAATTTCCTTTCTGGTTTGCGTTCTTAAATTTATTGATTGGAACAAAACGAAAAATAATATAAAGAGATAATGAGTAAATAAAAAAGAGGGTCTTTATCTGTAGGATGTAGACAATTGGAATACACATACAGGCTGACACATATAAAGAAGCATCGTTTATTGAGGTTAAGATACTAGTATTGGTTAAGGTAAATGATATCCAGGGATGGGAAATACCCCCACCCTTACCAGCACACATACTAAAAAACATTCTTCCCTTTGAACGGAAGAAGGAATTTTTGGAAAAAAGTCCAGCTTCACTCAATGAGATGTGTGATTAGGGATCTGTTTTCATATACTCTCCCATTCTACTTCCTGACCAAAAAAGAATTTGGTGATTTGCCCGAAAGCTGACTCTTGCATTGAACCAATAGCCATTTCTTCCACTTTTGTCCCTCTTGATACATTTGGCAATAAAGGTTTTTCTTGTTGCCGTGGCACTATGGAAATAAACTAAATGTTCTTTGATTTTCTGTTTTCTATGTTTTGACTTATTACATGTAATGCTTTATTTTTAAGACAGTGGCATAGTGTACAGGGTTTGCGTTGGATTCTTTCCAATTGGTGTCCATCCATGGTCTCTGTTACAGGTCTTTCTTGCATTTTTTAGATCTTATTTAAACATCTCAAGGAAGGGGGGGGGGGGGGGAATACTTGAAATCATGTTTCTATGTAAATTCTAGTATGTTGGAAAATGTTGAGTTTTCATGGTAATAATTAGAAGACATTAATTAGATTCATTCTGACTTTAACTTTGGACTTGTGTGGAAAGGATATATGTGCTTTGTTCCAAGCAACTTTGCAGTTAACCATTATTTGTATTTCTGCTAGATGCTAGCAAAATTGGAGAAATTTAAGGCTGGACTGTCTGCTAAAGCCAATGAATCTGCTAATGCGGTCAAGGAGGAAGAATTATCTGACTGGGCAGCAGTTACATTAAAATTCACTCCTGAACCTGGAAAGGTATATAAAGTTTATATGTTGTTTCTGGTTAGAGTTACTTGGTCTTAAGGCGGTTGGCACCTTATGGTGCGATTCCCCGTTATTAAGCCCTCTACATGCTTGCTTTTCTGGCGTTTCTTGCTTTCGAGAAGGGTGGGGGGAGGGTCAGTGAGAATTTAATAGGAATCAAACTTTTTCACTTAAAATATAAAATGTTAATCGCAGAAACTTTCATGCTTATTATGTTCTCTGTTCCTCTTTTTAAATTATTGGTTCTATCGGCAGGATAAAATGTCTCGTAGTGAGGATCCCAATGATTATGTGGTACACGATCCTTTGTTAGAGAAAGGGAAAGAGAAGTTCAATAAAATGATGGCAAAGCAAAAGCGACGAGAAAGAGAATGGGCTGGCAAATCTCTTACTTGAGCTGATCTTCCATCGGAAGAAACGACGGAATCGCTATTGTGAAGTTATTCGTCTTCATATTGAAGAGGCAATGATATTGGTTCCTCTCTTTGTGAAGCAAAGAGGTTTGTACTGGGCCAAACTAGTTTTGCTGAAACTATGGCATTTTGATTATGAATATCCTCTTCCCAAAGAAGTTACAGAAGTGCCAAATCAAAATGTTCTCTGTTGTTGTTACTTTGCCTGTCCTATGATATTTTTCTTTTATTTAAAATGGACAGGAAATGTTGTGGCATGGTTTCAATGGAATGTGGAAATGAATACTTAACAATGTAAATATTTATTGTTCCCATTAAAAGAGGTCCAAGTCTTTTCATATGGACTACAAATATGGCTTTAGTATGTTCTGTGAGTTAGCCAGCCGCCGCAGACTTAATGTCGTAAAATGGGGTGTGCTATACTCCATTTTCTTCCTTGTCTATCTAATTAAAAAACTTCTGATCTAACAAACAATTTTGATGTGCTCACAAATAGTTCTTGAGTGTCAATAGTGGTTCATTCCTTGCTTTTCAAATGTTGTAGATCAAGGTGTCAATAATGCTAATACAAAGGACTTGCATTTTCTTCCCTGTTTTGTATGCCAATCATCAGCTTGTTAAGTATGATTCTTAGGCATGCATGTGAGAATGAATGTACCAACTGTTTCTTCTTGTGCATCGCAGATCACACAGTATTCTTGATCTAGTCAGTATCCTTTTGTGTCCAACTAGTAAGCAGATGAAGCTATTTTTGGACCATATCCATCTCTCCCTAGACCATGCTTCCATCTCCCCTTTCCTCCATTGTTAGCCACTTTTGTAGGTGTTCGAATCCTATCTGGGGAGATCTTTTAGTTATTGCTTTTTCTCAAAGTTCGGAGTCAAAAGAGCAAAAATAATTGTCAAAAATTTCAAAAGGGCAAAATAATTGTCAAAAGTTTCAAAAGGGCAGATCAATTGTCTTTTGTAACTAAAAGGGAAAAATTGCTCCGTCAGAAGCTTCTGACAATATTAACGCCGTTACTCAATTACAAAACAAAAAAATCGCTGCTCTAGCAGCAATTTCGTCCAAATTCTTTTTTCTCTTTTTTTCCTTATAATTGGCGGCGATAATGGTAAAATTTTTGGGAAAATAAAGAAATCTTCCAATCTACACCCAAAGTGAAGAAAATTACTAATTCTGCTCAATTGCCTTCCACTTAAAAAAAAAAATCTACTTTTTCTAGAAAATCATTGCTGTTCAATTTCAAAAAGTTTTTTTAATGTAACGACGTCAATTTTGTCAGAAGAAACCCTTTTGATTAAAAAAAAATTAATATGCCCTTTTAGAATTTTTGACATTTTTTTTGCCCTTTTGGCTCCGAACTCGCTTTTATGACCTAGCGCTTGCCTTCAGTGGTGTGTCCTTCTCCTTTCTTTCTAAACTAGCAGAATCCTGAGACATCAAAAGCGGTAAGTTGATAGTTGGTAGCTTCCACTTTTCCTTCTTGCATATCCACCTCTGATTATACAATATTCGTCTTTCAAATTCACAAAGAGTTTAAAATAATAAATATAAGAAAATCAGAATAATTAATATTGATAAATAAACTTCGTCAATTCAAACGTCAACTAAATAATCATGCTATAACCGTAAACCCAGACCAAGGGTGGTTAGCCGTTTATGCTCTAATTAAAACTACTAAGATAATGTGTTGAGGAGAGACCTATTGCAATTCTATCTCCCTTTGTAATAACAGCCTTTAATGTAGTTGCTAGCTAGCTAATAGATATGGACAACATTCTTTTAATTGCTATAGCTAGGTACTCTACATCACTTGATCATCTTACTTACCCAAATTACTTGTCCATTTATTAAATTAAGTTATTATTAAATATTATTTTTCTCAATTTATCCCTACAATTAAATACTCTTTGGAAGCTTGAAAATATTTAGAAGTTTTACTTTTTTTCCCCAAAAGTTCATTAATTACTTTCTATGTATCTATTTATATGCCCTATGAATATTAAACATATTCTTTTGTAAGTTTATCTAAATAACCATCAATATCAATAAAAGATAAAATAGTAAAATAGATTATTTTATTTATAATTTCTTAAAATCATGTTAAACGGAAAGTGATAATATGAGCACGGAAGAAGTATTGTTTAAGCCTTAACTGTCTCGGGCTCGAATCTTTCTAATTACTGAATCTTCTTTGTTAAGAAGCATTTTATCTTTAATATGAAACTTTTCGACATGAATCTGACACCAAAAGTAAACTCTCATATGTGAAACTAAAAAGAAAAAAAAACTGCTCCATCCTTCTTATTAATATGAGATATAAAAAAACTACTCCATCCATCTTATTTATATGACATATTGTTGATTCAATAAGAAGCTTATGAAAGAAAAAGAAAGAAACTTTAAAAGTTTATTTAAAATATATCATGACATTATTTTGTATTACTATAATATGATGTTATTAAATGTACAAAAATGAAAAGATAATGGTGTCACTTTCATTTGTAGAAAAGAGTAGCACATATGATTGATTACTTTAGCAAAAATGTCTTAGAATAAATTTAATCAGCCCATGACTTATATACCTAAAGTAGGTAGCATGACATAAATTTAGCGCGATTATGAGCTAACTAAAATTTAATTGGTCGGTTTCACACAAAATCATTTCTTACAAAAATTCCAAAACTCAAATCCTCTATATTAAATTACTTTTCTTTTTAATTCGTTTAAATAAAATGTTTTTTCATTTCTTGTTGAAAGTCTTAAATTTCAACTTTCTACATAACATGTCTAAGATCACAAGATTAAAGATATTTTACGATGTATAATATATTTTTAATTTTTAAAATCGCATGATTAATATATATTTTTAAAAAAGAATTTGATGTCAAGATCAGAATCAACCGAGTGTTCGTTCACTTTCCAATTTTAAAGTGTGAGCATTATTGATTTCAGCCAAACCCCTCAGTAGACTTCTCTATGATACAAATCTAAATTAATTAAACTTTAATAAAAATATTATTCTGCGGAGTGGTCGAAAAACAAAATGATCTTGTATTGAGTTTCCATTTTGATAGTGTGAAAACATTATGGATTTAGGCCAACCCCACTTTGACCCCAAAAGCAATTAGACAAGTGACCGTAAACCACCTTTGGCAAAATTTAGTCTCTTCACACACATGTTAGTTTTTGGGTGAGTTGAAACAGTCAAATCATATATATTTAGATTATAGAATGCGTGACACATGCTACATCTTTGTTTGACTAATCATATTCTGCTTTTATTATTAAAAAAAAAAAAAAAAACTCAATTTAGGAAGACAAATTGGCATTGTATAAATCCTAGACTAGAATATAATTAATTAATATTGACGTTAAGAAACTGTAATTTAGCTGTAACAACGGCAAGCCCAAAACTGTCGTTCGTTGACATTCATGCCCACTTCACATGCATACTTGCCAACTTCTTACTTCTTCTCCCACCCGATATCGAGGCAAATCTAAATTTTTTAAAATATAAGCTAAAGGGATCAGTAAAATAAGAAAGGAAAAAAATGTATTAAGTGATTACTGATCTTTAGGTAAATAATTTAATATATATATATAGTTAATTTTGTGCACTATTGAGCCTTCTTGTAACACAATGTTAAATATATACATAAAATATTTAGTTTAACAAAGAAATTATGAGTTGACGTGGTTAATACATAAATTCACCAATAAATCGATATACTACACATGTTAGAAATACTTGTAGCTATTGAAAATTTGCGCGACTCTTCAAGACATGTTCAATTCTAGTTGGGACGCTATAAGATGTACTCGATTTCAGTTAGAATTCTAGAAGGCTAGTCTAACCATAAACCTAGCTAAAGGTTATTATATTCTATTAAAGAGGCATTTTGAATATTCCGTAAATTCATAGAATGTTCATAGAGATCAAAATCAATCATCCTAGCTAATTTGATAAATACGCCACTAACAATCCTTGAATTAATTATGGTAAATTTTATGAGAAAAGAATCAAGGAAGGAACAGAATTGTACCTACATATTTATCAATAAAGTTATATTTCTTCATATTTTATTTGTGATTGCAATTTATTTTTTGTCACTTTAAATTTGTTGCAAATAATACTCTTTCGTCTCAGACTTCCTTTCTCCAACATGTATGGTCCGGGCTGATTTAAGATTCAAATTGACGGATTTAATATATCTTTTTTTAAGGTCTCGTGACTTAGTAATTAATAAAGTGGTTGAGAGTGATGAGGTCTTAGGTTTGAATTCCACAAGAGACAAAAAACCGTAGATGATTATTCTCATCTGTCCTAGCATATTGATAAATAGAAATACATGTCCTTGATGCAAGACGACACATATCTCATAAAATTAATCAAGATAACCTGAAAATCACACGATCATCAAAACAATTATTAATCATGACGCTTTTGAAATATTGCATTCAATATTTGGTATTTGTTGAAAAAGGGTCATAACTCGCACAAAATAATCTAGGTTGTTTTTGTTTATTAAACTGATCTATTTTTATGCTAAAACTACATCTTTTTATCCCTCGTGATACATCTATGAAGGTATAGTAATTCCTTATTTTGATTTTCACTTTGTTTGTGAAGATTGATGTCGCACACGATTGACAAAATTATCAAGATCGGGGCCTTGCCTTTCTCAAATGATTTTTAATTATCTATGTCTCTACATAAAATGATCAAATATACTACTTAAATGCAACTCTACATATATACTGAAGCTCTTAGACAAAGATTTAATGATTCCAGAGTCACATTTATATTATACTAAGGTTTCATTACCCCCTAAACTTATTTTATATGTAATTTTCTATCCATTTTCGGCCTACGTGGCACTAGCTTGAAAAAAAAAAGTCAACCAATGTTGGATCCTGTTCAGGGGAGTAATAGGACCTTAGTATAGTATAAGTGTGTCTCTGAGATTTCAGCATAAGTTGGGGGTACTTGTGCATTATCCTTAATTGTTTCAATCTTACTTAAATTTTTTAATTGAAAAAAATTATGTTTGAAAGTGAAATGACTGTGCTATCTGAATTAAATTGAAGCTCAAACACCAAATATTTAGGTGCTAGATGTCAAACATAGGAAGAAAATCTTGTTCCCTAAATTAGTTGAGTATTAGTTGTATAAAAAACGAAACTGAGTCTGATCAGATTCTTAATCTATTAATGGGGCCTACTATAATCTTCAATAATTAAAGAAACAAATCAGCAAGTTCATTCAATAATTTACTTCTTTTTCAAACCAGAAAAAAAAAAAAAAAGGAACATAATACATGTTCAATGAAACTAAAAGAACCAAGGGACCTCTCACAAAATTAATACTCTCAATTTTTTTTTTTAATGGTCATGTTACTCTTCTCTTCCATTGACTAATTTTTTAAATTAATTAGATTACATTAATTAGTAAAATTATATAAAAAAATATTATAATTGCATATTAATAAAATAAAAAAATACATATTAAAATATTGGTCAAATTTTATACTATTATTATTTGATTATAAAAAAGAAATTCATGGCAAATAAAAAAGGAAAAAAAAGTATATCACATTTAATGATAATTTACACAATCACACAACTCCATGAAGTCAAAAGTTGAACAAAAGAAATGTAACGTTCATCTTGTGAATGGTTTGGCAAGAATGTTTTTATTTATTTATTATTTTTTATTAAAAGTAGGAAAATCAGAAAAAGAAAAGTAATTTGTCAAGCTCGTTAACATTTTGAGAACCATTTAAAGTTCAATTAGGAAAAAATGTAAAAGAAAAAAAATAAAGATGTATTCACAATAGTAACTATTTTTTTTTAACAATAGTAATTCGATAATGTCAGTTTCGATATATTTCCCTTTTATTTAATCTTTAATCCTTAATGTTGTATTGCTACAAATTATTTAAAAAGGAATACCATAACAAATATACCCCCAAAAAGTTATAAATGAAGATGAAGAAGCATTTAAATTAATATTAAGTGATATTTTAAATTTACCCAAACCACAAAATATTTGACTTTTTTTTTCTTCATATTTGTACTTATCTACTATTAAAAAAATAATTTTTAAATTTACTTATCACTTTTTTTAAATATAAAAAAAGATGGTTATTTTTCCATATTTTTTTAGCATTAATTATTTATTCTCTAATTATTTTTCAAGACCTAATATCAAATAGGAAAATTTCAATTAATAGAAGTATCCTAGTCAAATAATCATATTAATTATTATTTTCTTAATAAATATTTCAAATCCAAATATAATACTTAAAATGAACTAATGAAGTAACTAGTAAACTATTAAATTAGTATAGATCCTAGAGCAAACTGGTCAAGATATCCACGGAATTACATTAATTTAACCAAAAAAAATAATCAAATAAAACAACTCATCAAGACAAGACAAGAGAGGGATCGAAGGGTAAACATTAAACAATGTGAAAGCAAGAAACTTCATAAAATAACTTAAATATATAACTTATAAAATTGAGATACTAAACACTCACCTATAACTTTAACTCTAAATTATGAGTTCAAGAGCTACTTTCTCCGTCTTATGATTAGTTAATCATTTTTTAGAAAAAAATTATCTCAAATTAGTTATTTATCTTATTAATCTTTTATATATTATTTTTAAAACTAAGATATTTATTTATTAAAAAAATAAAAAGGTAAATTCATAAAATTATATTATACAATGATCAATTAATATGAAATCGAAAAATTAAATATATATATATATATAAAGAAAAACCATGTTTGTCAAAAGATTTGTATGTTGTAAAAAGGAAAAAAAAGACATCTCAAGCATGATATTTTCAACTCTTGGAAAGTCCCAAGTCACCGTCTTTTATCACCTAACTCTTATCTTTTTTTGGTCTCAAAGCCAAAATCCGTTTTCTTGCCCCCTCGAAACTTCCTTCAAATCCAAATCCTAAACCGCGTTCACACCATTCACACACGTTTTTTCTTCATTAATTAATAATAATTCTTTTGTACTCATATATTTTCAACACCCATTTATCCCCAAAGTCTCTATGCGTTCACACCACATTTTCTCAACTTTTATCCCATATATGAACCACCATCCAACTCCCTTCTTTCCCAGAAAATTCTTCAATTTCCTTTTATCATGAATAATCTACCCAATAAACGCCGTAGAAGAAGGAAAGAAATCGTACAACAAACCCCAACTGGTGGAGCTGCTGAAAATGATGAATTTGGGTCGGATAATCAAGGGGCTGTGAAAACTAAGGAGTTGAAACAGATATTAACATCTTTGTTGTTACTTGAAGAGCAAGAAAAGTCAGAACAAGAGGAATTTGCAAAGGAAGAAGAAGAGAACAAACACTTATTCGAAGCGAATCATAAGAAAACAACTAAAGTGATGTGGGATTATTATTCTAATGTTCAACAGCATCATTCTGATTTAGAACACTTAGATGGTGTTCGAAAGCGGAAAGGGAGAGGGAATTCTGCTGCTGTTACTGCTACTGCTTGTGCTCTTGCTTCTGCAGCAGCAGAGGAAGAAGTTGTTTCCAGTAATAAATCTAGCGATAAAGGTGCGCCTCATAGGCGATTGTGGGTGAAGAATAGGTCAAAAGCTTGGTGGGATCAATGTAACAGTCCTGATTTCCCTGAAGAGGAGTTTAAGAAAGCGTTTCGGATGGGGAAAGATACATTTGAATTGATATGTAATGAATTGACTTCTGTGGTTGCAAAAGAGAATACTATGCTAAGAGATGCTGTACCTGTGAAGCAGCGTGTTGCTGTTTGTATATGGAGATTGGCTACTGGAGAGCCTTTGAGATTGGTTTCCAAGAGATTTGGATTGGGGATTTCGACTTGCCATAAGCTTGTGCTAGAGGTTTGTACTGCTATTAGAACTGTGTTGATGCCTAAGTATCTTCAATGGCCTGATGAAAAGAAAATGAGGGATATAAAGGATGAGTATGAGGATATGTCAGGGATCACTAATGTTGTGGGATCAATGTATACAACTCATATACCTATAATTGCTCCGAAGATTAGTGTAGCAGCTTATTTCAATAAGAGGCATACAGAGAGGAATCAGAAGACATCGTATTCGATTACAGTTCAAGGTGTTGTTGATCCAAGAGGGGTGTTTACTGATGTGTGTATCGGTTGGCCTGGTTCGATGCCTGATGATCAGGTACTGGAGAAATCCGCCCTTTTCCAGAGGGCGAATACAGGGTTACTGAACCATGTTTGGATTGTTGGGAGTTGTGGATACCCTTTAATGGATTGGGTTTTAGTGCCTTATACACAGCAGCAGCTGACTTGGACTCAACATGCTTTCAATGAGAAGATTGGTGAGGTTCAACGGGTCGCAAAGGAGGCGTTTGTAAGGTTGAAAAGGAGATGGTCTTGTTTGCAGAAAAGAACAGAGGTGAAACTACAAGATTTGCCAGTGGTGCTAGGGGCGTGCTGCGTGTTGCATAATATTTGCCAGATGAGGAATGAGGAAATGGATCCAGAACTCAATTTCGAGCTCATTGATGATGAAATGGTACCCGAGATTCAATTGAGATCGACCAATGCTAGGCTTGCAAGGGATGCTATTGCTCATAATCTGCTCCACCATAACCATGCTGGTACTTCTCTCCTTTAAAATAATGAAAGGAGTTAAAACTTTGATGTGGTGGTGTTCTTGATTCATGTAATTCTTTCAACTTATTAATTATATTTGTTCTTATTAATTAAAGTTAGTCCAACTTTGTGCAAACTGATGAAAATGTTGCTTTATAGGACAATAGCATACACTGAAAAATTGCAGACAAATATTGTATTTCATACTTCAATTAGAGATTGATACAAGAAAATTGACTTGGCAAAACACAAATTCTCTTCTTTTACATGTAGCTCTCTTTCTACTTGTTTGGTATACATCAAAATCATCTCCATCTTTATTCACTTCCGAAAAGAACGACAAATCTCTACTATACGACATATTTTAGATCACAAGTTTTAAACTCCGTATCAAATAAAACTACTTCACATAAATCGGAACAAAGGGAGTAGTATGTTTGCATTGCATCCATATGTGTGTTAAGGATGCTCATAGCAGCAGTGAAACATTCTTGGAAAAGTTTAATTTAAAGGGGGTTGTTTTCAACATCTTTTGAAGTATGAATTGTTTAGTACCCTTGTAAAATATAATACAGTGAGGATAACCAAGGTTTGTTATATGAATCTTGCTGACAATAGATTTGAAAAATAGGACAGCAAGCAGTGGGAAATCACTTTCAACTGATGTCAGATACTGGCTGGGCTAATTGGTTATTGGGGCAAGATTAACATATTTTAATTCCTAAATGTCAATTCTTGTTCCCTAGAAGAAAATCTGTCTAGAGGCTACATTTGAAGGGAAAAAAAAACTTGAACTCCCTACATTTCATATTTATTTGCCTTTTTTTTTGTGGCTAAAAACAGATCACTAAATTTACTTAGTAGGGGTTTTGAGGAGTCATAGAGCAAAAAAAATGTTAAAATTTTTAAAAGGGTACATCAATTTTTTTTAAAATCAAAAAGGGCAAAATCGTTATCGATGGAGTGATTTTCTTCTGACAAAATTGACGTGTTAATTTTTTTTAAAAAATAACAAAAATCGCTTCCGCAGCAGCGATTTCGTCCAAATGGCAGCGATTTTATCAAAAAAATAAATAACAAAGAGGCAAACAAAGCTGGCAGCCTCTATTGCTGGCTTGGTGCAAAGATAGGAAAAGGAAATCGTTGCTATAGCAGCGATTTCAATTTATTTTTTTATTTTTTTTAAAACGCTGCAGCGATATTAAGAAAAAAAATTACAATATCAATTTTGTCAGAAGAAAATCGCTCCGTCAGGAGCGATTTTGCCCTATTGGTTTAAAAAAATTGATATGCCCTTTTAGAATTTTTGACAATTTTTTTTGCCTTTTTGACTCCGAACTCGGGTTTTGAGTATTCACATGCTCCGAAATTATGAAGTCACATTTTTAGATTTTCAAAGCCTATTAAGTATATGGGTAGCTTCATCAAACATCTTCTTTACTGTTTTCTCCGTTTTATTTTACTCGATCTTTACATCAAATATAAATATTTTATTTTCTTACTATCCTTGTATTAAATAATTGGATAAAATAGTAATAGTTAGAATTCAAAAGAATCATTGTTAAAGTTAGTTTAGTAAAATATATGTTTAATTATTTCTTTTAATAAGTAATAAAAATCGAGAGAGTATTAAGACTTCCAATCCTTCTTGGCACCAAATACCATGTTAAATCGTTGTGTTCTCCATTGACTTCTAAAATTTTATGAAGTCGAATAAGTAAAATAACTTTTACTTAACGTTTTCTTAAGAGATGTGCTAAGTCACATGAGCCAAGTAATATAAAATGAAAGGAGTAGTTATAATGAGTAGTTCGATAAAATCAATTTGAAGTAATTACTTGTTATTTCTATATTAAGCTTGTGGTAGCTTGAACATGCAATCTGAAATCATGATTTCATATTTCATAATCTAAAAAAAAAATCAAACTCAATTTTAGAGAGAAGTAGTGAAAACACCCTGAACTTATTGTTTTGGCACTAAGTTATTGATATTCTTAAAAAACATTCATCTACTTGACTAACTAAACTTACATACACCCCCGATCTGCCACATGTCATAGCAAGTGATCTTAAATTCTTGTAGGAACATGGGGCTCTTAAATAAAAATCGATAGAAGTGTTGAAAACACCCCAAAATTTGATGAGAATTTAGGGTTGTATTTCACTCATGTTGCGAGATCGGGATGTATTTATGTTAATTAGTCAAGTAAATGAGTGTTTTTAAGGCAGTCAATAATTCGGGGATGGAAGTAATAATTGTGCCGAGTTTAGGGGTATTTTCAATACTTCTCTCCAAATTTTACAAAACAAATACTCACGTTTGTAACAGCAAACATTTATTTATAAAAGAAATATTGAGATATGCAATTTATCAGTGTGACGCTTGTAAAGATATTGTGATATCTTGTTTATGAATTATATTTTGCACATTTGCTAAGATTGTATAAGAATTGATTTTTTTTTTATATAGTGTTCATAATTTTTAAATAATACTTTAAAAATATAAATTACATATCAAAATAAAACTTTATTTATATTGCATATTCAAACGGATCCTAAAAACTATGATATGAAATTAAGTTTGATGCTAATCAGCTTGAATACCCTTGTAGAGTAAATGTACCACCAAATAATATGCTTCTTTTAGGACACGACTAGATTAGCCTTAAGCAACAAGTGAATTTAAATTAAGATAACTCACAAATTTTGGTGGCATGTCCCATGTAGGATGAAAAATTAGCCCTTTCCATTATACAATATACTTATTTATCAATATATTTAAACTTTGAACTTATGTGAATACAAATCATGATCCCAAGTGTAGATAATTAATTAACGGTCATAATCATTTGATGAGATGAGATTGGACATTGGAGTTGAAGAGGGGATTTTCAACTAATGGATGGCTAATCGATTTTATTAGTTTAATAATAATGATAATGATTTTATATGGTTTCTTGTCAAGATTGTCTTGTCTATTTCACAGAAATTGTGATCAATTTTGTTACCCACACATCATGGACAAATGTCATTTTACCAATTAAATAAGAAAGAAGAAATTTGGGTCATTGGCATAAATGACTTTATTTTGGATTGCCTTTTAATTTTTCCTGTAAAAAATACCATAGAACATATGTTTGATAACAAAAATTATGTTTCAAACCAAAATAGGGATAATCCACGTAAAAAAAACTTATGTTTATGATTTTCAGTTATTTTTTAATGCTTAAAAAATTAAATTTGAGAGTAGTATTCATGTTTATCACCACAGATTGAAACATTGTTGGATGAAAAATTGAAAATTAAAGTGAAAAAAATTAAAAACTTGTTAAGGTTTTTAAAACCTTGATAACAACAAACAAATTTTATAATATATTAAATTTTTTGACAAATAACATTATTCAATGAAATTTGATTCATTTTAAATGAAACTTTTGAAATTCGTAGGAAACAAAACTCAACCTTTACATAATTTATATAATATTGTAAAAATCACCTCTCATACGTTATTATATATATACCTTTTAAATTTTAAAAAAAGTTGATACATTATTTATAGCTAGCAAGTGTTTAATATTATATACCGAATATATAAACTTTGTTGCGAAAACAAAAGTAGTTGATTACGTGAATATAAATTAAAAATAAAAATATGATTACGTGGATGTAATTTAGTGGAAATGTGTCATACAATTTTTTTTTATTTTTTTTTTACAGAAATAAAATTATTCAAAACGCGTTGAATCATGCTTAGACTTGGCCAAAATCAGATTCTATTCACACTAGACTGAAATATATTTAAAATGAACGATTGGAACAAGCATTAAAATTTATTTATTTATTTATTTATTTATATTATTTAGAAATGGAAAACGGCTGTTTTATAGTTTAGAGTAACATTTGATAACAATTGTCAATTTTATATTAACAGTAATAATTATACTTTTTTCTTTTCATTTTAATTGTTATTGCGCTTTTAAAAATTAGTTTAATTAATTTATAAAGTTAAATAAATTATATTAATTTGATATTTTAAATAAAAATATTTAAAAATTATATGAAAAGCAGAGGCAGAGCTAGGTGGGGCTCATGGGTTCGGACGAACCCAGTAGCTTTTCTGTAGACCCTATATTTGTATTAGAAAATTAATTGAATATATGTATTTATTAGTTTGCGAACCCCTGAAAAAATTGATTGACGATTATTAATGAAATTTAAAATTCCTAACTCTTAATTATGGCTTCGCCTCTAACGAAAAATACTATAAATTTTAATTTCTTAATATATTAATATGATCAAAAGTACATCGTAAAATAATAATCAAAGTCATTATCACTTGACTCTAAAAACAAAAATTATAACGATTGAAGTTGGACGGATATAGTATATTATATACAACACACAGTTAGCAAGCATAGAAGAATGTCATGACATCAATAATTCTATTTTATTATTTTGAATAACCACCGCCAAATATAATAACTTATTATTGCGAGGATCTCTGCGATAAATAAGCTATTTATTTGGTCCGTCAGTATGATGTAAATCTCCTAGTTTTTAATACTAATTTCACAGTATATATTCATTTTTTATAATATCTTTTCAATAAAAGTGTACGAAAAATCGAATCGATTTGGAAAAAGTGTTATTGATATATTGTTATTGAGTTATTGAGTTAATGATTTTAATGATTTTATAAGAAAAAATATCAAGTTATCAGTTTAGTATTGGTTTTTAATATTGAGTTATTGATAAAACGAAACCATTAAGACTATAGTAATTTACTACTATTGAAGAATGACAAAAGTTCCACATCGGTGGTTAATGAGATGGGTGGACTCATTATAAGGCTTGAGCAATCCTCCTCCCTTTGAGCTAGCTTTTGGGGTGTGAGTTAGGCCTAAGACCTAATTTCACATGGTATCAGAGCAGGGCCCTTCTCACCCGATGTTGGGGCCCCCCAAAATCAAAAATTCCCCACGCACCAGATGCTAAGCACTGGGTGTGAGGTGGGGTGTTGAAGAATGACAAAAGTCCCACATCGGTGGTTAATGAGATGGGTGGACTCCTTATAAGGCTTGGGCAATCCTCCTCCCTTTGAGCTAGCTTTTGGGTGTGAGTTAGGCCTAAGACCTAATTTCACAACTACTCTTACGCATACATAATTATTAAATATTGATCTCAATATCGTATTAGTTATGTCTATCATTTAGCCTTCCATTCATACTTTATTGTCACTTTGAGTTCACTAAGCTTCACATTATACAAATCGTTAAAACCTAAAGTAAGAATCTTATTCATCTTAAATTCTCTTTGTGTTTCACATATATTGCTCTTTTCATGTTTGCTATTGTTGTTTATATTTTATGAGCATTTGTAAAGTTACATTATTGTCTTGTCGCATCAAATCTATTAGAGAAGTCATATATTTGTTTGATAAATATTTTCTTATTGGTTAAATTGAAAATTGATTCATTAAGGACCAAAATCGATAAAAATATCTTATTTGCTTGATTAGTGATTTAACATATTTAAAAATTGATAAATCCAACTGATAATACATAAAATTAAACTGAACCTACCGATATTTTCCTTGGCCCTTAATTCGAATGCTTATGTTTTTGTTCATCCTTGGGAAATATTTAACCATAATGTTTTGGGATATCTCTAAAGTTGCACCGTTGTTTATTATATGAATTTTAAAAAAAATCTAAGTTTTTTTTAAAAAAAAGATGAATAAAATAACTTTCCTAATCAAAATATAGAAAAAAGAAGTTATATTAATGACATTCCTAATTATGTGCTCCCACCATTCAACCTCGCATTGTATTTATCTAAATTAGATTAATTTATTTTCTTAAAAAGTATTTTTCAATTGTTTTTTAAAAAAAAATCAACATCTATTCATTACCGAACACACCCTCTAATTCTATGCACGTCAATTTTCAAAATTCTAATTATCTAGTTATACGCTAATTAATACATGATCCGTATAAATAAATTAGTAAGATTTAGTGATTCATTAATGAGAAAATTATGCGGCTAAGCAAATTTATATTATTTAATTACTCATCATAGTGATAGTTTGCTATAATTACCACTTGCGACTAACATTATACATTAATTACGTGGGTTAACTTCGAGTTTGTATAATTAGTCATGTTTGTATATGTATAATTCGCTAGAATATACAAATACATATGTATAATATGCAATTTTTTAACCTATATACATATACAATTCACCTCTCTCCCACTCTCTGCCCTCTCTCTCTCGCCTCTCTCTCCCTCTCTCGATCTCGCTCGCCTCTCTCCTCCCTCTCCAAATCTCGCTTGCCATTTATACAAATGTATATGTATAATATATAGTTATATACAATTATATACATATACAATTCACCTCTCTCCCACTCTCTGCCTCTCTCTCTCTCGCCTCTCTCCTTTCTCTCCCAGTCTTGCTCGCCTCTCTCCTCCCTCCCAATCTCTCTTGCCATATATACAAATAAATATGTATACTATACAATTATCTAACCAATATACATATATAATTCACCTTTCTCCCACTCTTTTCCCCCTCTCTCTCGCCTCTCTCCTCTCTCTCCCAGTCTCGCTCTCCTCTCTCCTCCATATAAAATGTAGCTACAAATTGTAATTATCAAACTATAGCTATAGGGAGTAATTAATTATTTTTAAGTGGCTATATGTGAAAGTTCTCCTTCATTAATACATGATTCAAAAAAAATTTGGGGGGAAAATTACGCGGTTAGAAAATTTATACTACTTAATTATTTATCATAGCTATAGTTTGCTATAATTACCACTCACGACTAACATTATACATTAATTACGTAGTCTGACTTCGAGTTTGCTATAATTACCACTCGCGACTAACATTATACATTAATTACGTAGTCTGACTTCGAGTTTGTATAATTAGCCACATTTGTATATGTATAATTCACTACTATATACAAATACATATGTATAATATACAATTATTTAATCGATATACATAAACAATTGACCTCTCTCCCACTCTCTGCCCTTCTCGCCTATCTCCTTCCTCTCCCAATCTCGCTCACCACTCTCCTTCCTCTTCCAATCTCACTTGCCATTTATACAAACGCATGTGTATAATATACAATTATCTAACCGATATACATATACAATTCACCTCTCTCCCACTCTCTCGCTTGCCTCTCTCCTCCCTCTTCTTACCTCGCTTGCCATATATACAAATACATATGTATAATATACAATTATCGATATACATATACAATTCACCTTTCTCCTACTCTTTACCCTCTCTCCCTCACCTCTCTCCCTGTCTCACTCGCCTCTCTCTTTCCTATAACATGTAGTTATGAATTGTAATTATCAAACTATAGTTATGAAAAGTAATTAAACTATTTTTTAGTGGTTATATGTGAAAGTTCATATGTTTTTATGGCAGAAATTAAAATTTAAGATTGATGGAAGTCATTGTAAACCTGTCCAGTGAGCTTGTCCAAGTTGACCCAGCCCATTAAAAAAATTGGAAAAATTACATGAGTTGGTACATTTTAATAAATAATTACTGATTTTAACATTATTTTTTATTTATTATCATTTATAGCAATATTATGTTAAATCTTCAATACGTATTAAAAGTGAATTATGTATGCAATATATATGAATTATAATTATTTTTAAAGTATATTATGTTTGTTTGATAAAATTTTTGACACATTGAATTATAAGTGTATTAAAATGTGTGATAAATGAATTATTTATCTTTAAAATTTGTATTATATGTGAATAAAAAATCATGCTTTGTAATATGAATTAAACTTGTATTATAAATGAATTAAAAGTGATCAAATGAAAAAAAATATTATTGCTATAAATGGTAAATATTTTTTTATTATAGTATATTTATGTAAGTTTCCCATAAATATTTATGCAATTGGGTATTGGTTTTGGATCGGCCCAGGCCGGGGTTTGGGGTATAAATAAGTATATATATTTAAGAGGTAATATTATTTTTTAAGAATCAACTTTTAAAATATTATTACTTATAACATTTAATTGCATGTTATAACAAATCACTTTTTATTTATAAATTCATTTAATTTCACTTTATTAAATAATTAAAATTAATTTATTATATAGGTGATATGAATAAAGAATCAATCATAATTATCTCTTATCCACTTTTAGAGATTTTACCTTGATTCATGTTCATTTTTTTTACTGTGACACATTAAATAAAAAAAAAATCAAACAAATAATGAACAAATTCAATGTTCATATCAAAATATAACAGTATACATTTAAAAATAATACGCCATAATTAAAATTATTGTACACACACACAAAAAAATATGGAATCAATATATAAATTTCATATATTTTTTATGCACAATTTTCATACACATTTCATGCTAAAATTATAGCTATTTTATCACATAAGTTGTCACTTTTGTATGGAAGAATCATCCCAATATAATACCAAATTAATACTACTTCTAACTATTAATTGTCATTTATTAGATAATGAATACACGAAATTCATTCTAATATAATGTTTCGTACCAGCATGTTATAACTAGCACCAATTTCAAATAAATTTTATGTAACTTTTTTATCAGAAACATACCAAAAAAATGAATGTTCATACGAAAATCTATACCATTTCAAACAAATTTTATGTAATTTCAAAAATAAATATTCATTCCAAAAACGTCATAATGAAATATTATACACAAATAAATATGAATATTTTTTCCAGTATCACTGTTCTTAATTATTTTTATTTTTTACGTTCGATTAGTACATATATAAAATATCGCAAAAACAATAACCTGAAAGATCACATCTACCAGCATACTTTATTAATACTGATGATAAGTCGTCTGTTACAAGAAAATGGAGATTATTCAATAAAAACGAATAAAATTAGATGAGAGTGACGACTAACTAGAGAAAAAAATAAGAAGAGAGTGAAACAATCAGAAAAAAAATGTGTTTTGAATGAATTTTAACTGCTTTGAGTTAAATAGGAAAAACAAATATTCATTTTTATTAATGAAGTCAAATTATTTACTACTAATATATCCGTTTTTACCTTATTTATTTTTCACACTAATTAATTTTTACCGTTATTTTAAATCATTTTTTTCTTCTAAAATGTTAAACTTTGAAATTTTTATTGTTAAAGAATAATGTCATAACTTATAATTATTAGACCTATATATATCAATTATAAAATTTTCATCTTTTAAACCGTAATAAAGATATTCACGATGTATCTTCTCAAATGTTTTGACAAGATCGACATATTCATGTTGTATCTATTCAATTTTTAAGATTTGATTTAAAATTAAGAGGTTCTTGAAAGAATGGGGAGAAGAAATTTAATTTTAAATTGTGTCAATTTGTTATGTTTTGTCAGAGATTGATTCTTATGCTTACAACGTGATTCCATGATTCATGCTTTTTGTTCTTTTCCTTTGTACGTGTAACAGAAAATTCAATTTTGTTCTTTGCTATGTATCCGAATGACACTATTTTGGAGGGAATTTTTGTGCATTAAAAAAAAATAGTAATAGGATGTAATTTGCTCCTTATTTCTAAAACTTTTATATTTTTTTAAAAGTTAACTTCTCCAACTCAAATGAAATTTGAAAGTTGAGTTCTAGTCATGTAGCATATTATTGTTTATTTTAATTTTAACATAATTATGATAGTTGTAAATTTGAACTTTAAATTATAATGATGTAGTGTAGCATTATCAAATTAAGTTTGAATTACTTGTAACCTTTGTGAATTTAACTTTGAATTTTCAAAATTAAAACCCAAAAGTCAATTTTTAAATTTTCAACATTCTCAATCTATAATTACCACTACACATTCCTCTTCATATTTTACACAATCGACCTCTCGCTTTATCTATATTTTCTTCTTAGTTCTTGCTTATCAATCTATTTCAAACTTTCAAGTTTCAATTCTCAACTTTCATTTTTCATGAAATTAAATGAACTAAAATATTTTTAATGTAGCGTACGAATTTCAATTTTGAGTTTGAATTAAGATATACCAAAAAAATATACAAATAATATATAAAAGGATATATATAATACACACGCACGCATGCACGCGCACACACACATGTACACACACAAGATGGGGAAAGTTTATGCTTAGCACGCCCCAATATGATGAAGATTATAATTTAAGGAATAACGGGATAAAAATAAAGGTGGCAACAGATAAGAATACAATTTATCAACTTGTAATGAATTGACATTATCAAATAATGGTAGAAAGTAACCTCATTTTAACATATATGGAAGAAAAAATTGATACAAAAAGAAGTGTAAAGTTGGTGTCGATTATGTTTAATTACGTATAGAGGGTATATTACTCCATTTAATATTTTTGCAAAAATTATATACGTATGTGTCATCAGGTTAACGTTAAATTGTTCGCTTAAGATATTAATGGGGTGAGCTAGAAGGATAGAGGCCTATTATACATTAGGTCGTAAGGTAATATTAAATAGAAAAGAAATTACAGCTTCAAGCTTGTAGAATCGTGGAAAGTCAAAAGATTGAAGCAATTTTAGATTATTTCTTTTGTTAAAATTTTAACATCTGAAAGGAGTGAGTAGTCATCAAAACTTTTCAGGGATCATGGAAAAAGGTACACTTGTAACATAACTTAACTTGTAATACTGAGGCGACTGAATATATGCAGGAAAGGAAAGACACACTGCATATGCATTTATAAAAGCACATCACTAGCGTAATTCAAGTTGAAGAGAAAAAGAAATTATTTCTATAAATTTGAAAATACATGTTTGCAAATCCGCAACATAAATTTAACTTTATTTTATTGTTCGATGCAGTTGAAGCAAGGTTTCATTCATATTAATAGAAGAAATTCTTCAACTATATTAAATAAGTTGTTGTAGATGAAAAGGTTGATAAGAGAAAAAGAGTCGCGAAGTTTGAACGCTTAGAAAAAATTTTAGGTCCAAATTTTTTCCATACTTAGTCATCTGATGCCAAATGATAAAGATCAGACAACGAAAGGAAAAAAAAAAGAAATAAATGATATATGAATTAATTAAGCTATTGAAATTATGGGCAACCATGGACTAAAATTCTCACCTCCTAATTGATTTCAATACCTAGAACACCAAAAACACACACTAAATCCCAATACACTCAAATCAACTCGAAATTGGTTCAAAATTTATGTTTTCCTTCCCTTCAACTTAGAGACGAATCTCAATAATTATTAACCTCCAATTTCTCCTCAATCAAAAGACCCACTTTCAAAGTTTGTAAAGCTTGAAATCCTTAAATGACAACTTCATTTTTACAACTCGTAATTGAACAAAGTTTGTAACTTAGACTCAAAAAACACTAGAAAACAATGATCTAGTGTCAAAAACAACAAATCAAAATAAAAAAGAAATTCAATTTTTTTTGGACGATATTTGTACTTTTTTTTTTTTGCAAACCAAGACTAGATTTGTAGGAACAAAGATAAACCTAGGCTCTGACACCTAATGATAAGAATTCCAATTGGGGATGAAACCAATTGAAATCAAACGCGAAATTAAACAACATAAAAGTAAGATAGATTAGAAATAAGAGATGAAAAGGAAAGAAAGAAAGACTAATTGAATAAACAATCAACCAAGAAGAAGAGAAACTTGAATTCGAAAACAAATAACTCAAATTAAAATCCTCAAATTAGCAATCTCAAGTGAAAACAAAGCTAAGAAGTCCTAAATCACAATGGAAATTCACCCATCACTAATCTAGATTAAGCTATACTAAGTTAGACTAACCTAAAAGGGATTTCACCCTTAAACTACACTCTTGAAAGAGTTAGTTCATTTAACATTCAAAATCCATATAGTTTAAGTCTTCCAAAGTGAAAAAGACTTCTATTTATACTAATAAAATAAGAAAGACATTTTCTTTACAATTTTAACCTTAATTAGATAAGTGCCCTGTTTAGTTGCTTTTTTTGTGTAGACTTGAAATTATAAGATGACCATTTACACAAATGATCTGTTTCTTCTCTCTCTTCACTTTGATGGACCTTCCACACATTGTATGTTTTTTACTTTGTGCCCATCAAACTCCCCTAATAAAATTTACGCGATCCATGCTATCCACGTCGTTATCATTAGCAAATCTTGTTGTGGTAGCAATAAAAATTCCCAAAAGAATAAAGATACCTCTTAACTTTAACAACTCACAGAAAAGCTCTATCTTGAAATAAGCACCCATAATTTTCAAGGTCATCGACAAATAAGTGAGGACACACCCTAATTCATGCTCTTAACGACGTGGGTGTTCGGTTCAATTTAATCAAACTTCGATTCGGCTCTTCGATATTCGGTTTAGAAAATTGTACACCATATTTATACCAAAATAAGATCGGTTCGGTTCGATTTAGTTCGGTATTTTTAAATCAGTTTTTTGGTGTGAAAAAAATAAAGTAACAATATGATAAAGTGTTAAGAGTTTAATTTGCTTAATAAAACTAAAGAGAAGATAAATATGCGATATTATTTTTGGTTTCTCCTATACCTGAATGAATAAAGAAGAGAGCAAATATAAGGACTCACAATGTATGAGAAGGTACATAAACAGAATCTAACAAGCGTTTGCTAGTTGCTACAATGAACAGAAACTAACAAGCTAACAAGCGTTTGCTACATCAATAGTTCCAGACTTAGTTGTCATTATAATGTTATATCAGTAAAACAAATTTTTGTCGTAAAGGGCTAGCTGAAGTAAAAAGTTTAAATGGGTCATGTAAATATTTTTGAGTAAAAACTGTATAAGTTTATTAATTAAGCAATATAATTAAATATTTCTAAATTTATTTAATAAATTTTTGTTTCTTCGGTTTACTGTAGTTTTGGGACCCTTGCACCGAACTCCGAACCAAAGAATCAAAATAATTCAATTTTTTAATTTTTGGATATTTATGCCCACCCCTAGTTAACGTGTAGAGGTTAAATATTAGTAACATATCAACTTGGATTATTCTACAAATTACATGAGGAGTAGTCGACCAAAAAATCACTTCTTTGGTGAAGAGATTATCAATGATTTATTGAGCAGAAAATTATTCATGTTATACAACATTTTTAAGTATTACTCGAAGCCTCATTCATCTCCTTCATATAGGTGATAATATTTTACGTAATATTAATCAACAGTAAGACACAAAAAACAATTGATTTACATCTTAAGTAGATCGAATTTTTGGGATCAATGAACTGCTACATTCAATTGTCAACTTTGGCTCCATATAATATTTAACTGTTATATCCTTTCATTACTACTACCTCTGTCTCATATTATATTTTCCTAATTTGCTTTAAGCATTTTTTTTCGTTATCGCTAGAGAAAGAGGGATGACCAACAAACTGCAAGACCTATATTGCTTTTTACTATATGATTATGTTAAACGATATATGTAGTCGTTATGAAATGTTAGAGCCATAGTATTCATGTGTAAACGACATTTTAAAGATTTTGTTGTATTTTGTTAAGAGGCGACCTAGGAATCTAGACCTTCGTGAAAGATTAGGAGACCATTAATGGGTGTGTATCACGTACTTGTAATGAATTTCACAATCATTCTATGTCTTGATGGTTGAAATAAGAATTACTTTTTAGTTTCCTAATTTAATCTTCCTAAGTGAGTTGTCGTAGCAAGGGTAGGCTAGAACCAAATTGAAACTTACTTTACCATAGCAGGTCATGAGGGTGATGGCTACAGTGGACGACACAAAGAATAATGAATACTACATGTTTTGACTAATTACTCTTATTATGATTATTAAGTCTTTCATCATGGAAATTAATCTAAGAGATGATTTTCCAAGATTTACCAATGCTTGAGGTAATTCCTCGCCGTCAATCATCCTATATAGTAATTTTAGAATCAAAATGTGTGATCTTAATGCAAGGTTTTATGAGTTGATGTAATTAGTCGTTATTTTGATTAAAAGTTATTAAATCTCTATATATTTTTTTTTAACATTTCGAGGTATTTAGGAAAGGGAAGGTTCACATGAAGTAGTTTGATTAATTCAACTTCTTTACTTGAGGTAGGTTATGATTTATATGGAGTTAGACTTTGATTAGTTTCTTGTGTAAGATGTGAGTCCATAAAACATGTGGATTGATCTTTAAACATTATCTGCAGCTGTGAATTGTTGGTTTAGCAATGCTTATATGTTTACGATGTAAATTAATTATTATGTGTTGTTGTATCTGTCTGCCTATATTATGACTTATCTCTATATACTTTTTACTAGTCTAATTAGTTGGCATATGATGCCCACTAGTACATAGTCTATGTATAAAATAATACTTCTGTACTTTTCTTTGAGTGTATATTGTAATCTAGAGTCTTTCACATGACCCCACACACGTAGTAATGAATACTAATTTCCATTTACAATTGAGGTACTCTTATCATATAAAGATTATTTTAGAATTTTAAAATTGTCAATCAATCTTATCATATAAAGACGTGTCATGTAGAGTCTTGCAAAATAGTATACAGATGTACGTACTACTCTTTGAAAGGCTATATATATGACATTAAGAAAAACTCAATTCTTTATTTTCTTCGTACGTATACTTGATTTCATTGAAATCTAACAATCTAAATTGGTATTCTAACTTTGAGTGATTAAGATCTAAAATGAAGTGAATTCACACTAATTTCTATGAGTTCTGAGTTGATTAATAAAAAATTATATTTATTTGACTGATCTAATGAGTGTGATAGTAATTTGTCTTTTTACATACAGTCAGAATATTAATGCCTGATTTGAACAAGTATATCAAAAATTTAGGATTAAGTTCTCAAGAGATTTGAATATGCAACCTTTTTTTTTCACCATCTTGTTTGTATATTATGCATCAATTTGAACTCTCTGTGACTAACTTACCACTAGTAATACTGATTTAGTTGTATAGTTACATAAAAATTGATTTTGATTGATTTGAAGTTAAGTTGAATTTGTTCTATTATGTATTATTAAAATAGACTTTATTCGGTTTCTTCATTTGTTAATTCAATCTACTTTCTTCGCATGTGATACCTCATCGAATTTCTATGAACTTTAGCCTCGTATATTGAATGTTGCACCAAGTCCATCACATTTTCTTTTTCGAGTCAAATATGAGATTTATAGCAAATATTTATAATTAAAAAAGTGATGGAGAAATATGCTAAAAGCTTTGAGAACAAAGCAACACAACATCGGTCCCAAATAATTGAAAAATTAAAATTGCCTAATTCTATTTACACTTAATTATTTTTATAATGACGAATTCATGATGATTGTTGCTAATTCTTTTGACATTCAATGTAATATAGATTTATACTCATATGAGTTTTCAATATTATTTAATTATGTTTATTGAAATCTTGTTCAGTAATATTTTTTGGTTACTTTGTTACTTGTCAAAACTCATTGAAGTGAGTCCAACTTAAGCTCATACAGTAACTTTGAAAAAAATTCTTTTATAGTCTTTCATATTTATAGTCTTTCATATTTATTGAAAAGTTTTGAATCCATATTTATGAATTTGAATTAATAATTTAATCTAAAATCTTGATGATAATAAATTATTAAGTAATAATTATTTTGATTTTAACATCTGAAATTTTATTGTAATAATATAAAGGAAAAATATACAAGTATCCCCCTAGACTATAACTGAAATTTCAGAGACACACGTTAACTAAACTAAGGTCCTATTATCCCCTTGAACTTATTCTTTTTGTAATTTTGTACACATTTTGTCTTACGTGGCACACTCCGTTACTCCACGCAATTGAGGCGCGTGGTAGATATTTGAATTCCAGGTAAGCCAAAAAGATGCACAAAATTACAAAAAAAATAAGTTCAGTGGGGTAATAAGACCTTAGTTTAGTTAAGGTGTGTCTCTGAAATTTTTGTCATAGTCTAGGGGATACTTGTGCATTTTTCCTAATATAAATGTGTAAGTATTTAAGCATAGATTTTTCATAAATAACTCAAGTTTTTTTAAACTATTATTAGCAAAATATGTTTAATTTCTCCACAGACCCCATTAGTGGATACTTTAAGCTGCGTAAAATCTTCTTTAAAGAACTATTTGAATTTTTACTTGAATTCGGATTTAATTAATAGATTTTCTTTTTAAAATTCAAATGATTTTCTTGATTTTCGTAAATGTAGTGATGACTCTATTACTGTTATTTTTCAAATTTAATTGAATTCAATTTTATTTTGTTAATTTATGAAAAAAGGTAACATAGTATGTATCTGTAATGACCCGTAAAGTCATTTTAGAAATTTTTTATAAAATTATCATTTAAAATAATTAATTTATTTAATCAATGGTTAATAGGCCAGATCCATAATTTTAATTAACACCCTATATTATTTGGTCCATATTTAATAAAATAAGTTAGAAAAATTTGTCACTTTTAGTACCTATTAAAATTGAGAAAGAACGAAAAAGAAAATAAAAAGATTGGGTGAAAAGTTACCCACGACGTCAACTAGAAAACCTGCCATCCAGATAAATCTCAAATTTCTTAACTTTTGAATACGTATGTCAATATGATATTGAACGTTTATTAGAGATGTATTATTTTAATATAAACAAAGAAGTAAATGCATGAAAGCTTTCAACGTGAGTTGTTCCAATTTAGTTTGGAACCAATGATTAGGCAGTAAAGGCTAATGATTAGCCAATCATTAGAGGATGTGATGATTTTGATGATAACTAATGTTATTCGCACAAGAATTTTTATGGATTGATTATGGGTTCAGTGAATACATGGCGGATAATGCGAAAAAATAGGTTTGGCTTAATTCTAGGATTTTGTAACTTTTATGTAATTGATTTTTTTGAATTTTTCTTATACTTTTCATATTAAGACCCAAGTTTGATATATTGAGGTATGTAAATTAAATATCGGGTGTATTATAGTACATGAAAGAAATTAGGGTTGCAGTGTTTGGAGAAGTTAAGATTTAATCCTATGATTAAAGTTTAGAAAATTGATTATAAACTTGGGTGAGTTTTTGAGTCTAGACTAGAAAATAGTAATGTGGATGTTTTTAGTCTTGAAATCTTATTGTGGTCATTTATTTGAATAGATTGTTTTGAGTTCGAAGTTCAACGAAAGAGGAAGGCTTTAGTGTCGAAGTGAATTCTTGACTAACTGAGGCAAGTGGATTTCTAAAACCTTGTTAAGTGTGTATTTCCTTGTGGTATATGTTTGTGAGTAATGGAACTCGGTGATAGGTTGCATTGTTCACATTGATTAATTCTAATGATGAAAAAAGGGGGTAAGAAAAGGCAATGTGATTAATTGCTTGTGTGTGATGTGTTGATAATGGAGAATAGTTTGAAAGGCTTTTTGAATCATTGTGTGATATTGTTGTGAATTGTGCAATGTTATGAAAATGGTCATCTCCTCATTATTGTATGAACATGTCATTTACATTGTTCTGAGACATGTTTGTGACAAGTGTTATGTGATATGAGAAAGAATAAGAAATTAAAGAGAATGTACCATTTTAAGGGACGTATCGCGCGCCGCGATGGATACTACATTTCGAGAGACGTATCGCGCACCGCGATGACTACTATTATCGAGGATCGTATCGCACGCCGCGATGGATGCATGGACAAATATGTCCCCCATGGGTCCCGGACTGAGAGACAACAGGTGTGTATCACTAGGTCATACATGCATCATTATACTTGACATTGCATTCAATTGCATTGCACATACTTATCATTAGTGAACTTGATATTGTGTTTTGATGATCTTGTGAATACCTTTCTGCGGAATTTGTGATTGATGAATACTGAGTTTGTTGTTGAGGATATGTAATTTGTTGAAGTGTTGTTGTTGAGTATATGTAATTTGTTGAAATATTGTTGTTGAGTATATGTAATTTGTTGAAGTGTTGTTGTTGAGGATATGTAATTTGTCAAAGTGTTGTTGTGTCGTTGAGCTATGTTCTATGTAAACTGTGAGCTGTTAGGTTGAGCTGATTTTTTTGTGCAGGTTGTAGTCATGGAGGTTCGATAAGGGTGGTAGGAGTACCCGTATTTCATCCCCTTAGCTTGTGTTTAGAGGTTTACTTGCTGAGTACCGTGTGGTTTGGTACTCACCCATTATTTTTACAATTTTTTGTAGGTTACTAGCCCGGAACTTTGTGATATATTCTCTTCTTTTTTGAGGCTTCTTGGAGATTTGTAAGGTAGCTGCTTATCATCTCAGCAGGCCTTCTTTCTCCTTATTTATGATTTTGTTATATTCTAGAAACAAGGTTATGAGAGACTTGTATTTTTCTTTCAATTTTGTTACAACACATTAGAGACTTGTACACGTGACAACCAGGTTTTGAGGGTATTTTTAAGTCGATTGTAAATTTTCTGTATATTATTGTAATAGTTGAGTTTTAGGCTGACTTGTCTTGGTGGGATAAGACGAGTGCCATCACGTTCATTTTTGGATCGTGACAAAATGGTATCAGAGCCCAGGTTCATAGATCTCACGTGTGTACAAGTCGAGTCTAAGTAGAGTCTTTAGGATCGGTACAGAGACGTCTGTACTTATCCTCGAGAGGCTATATTGACTTTTAAGAAAAATCTTCACTTATTGAATCTCTATCGTGCGTACTTGTTTCGGTTTTAGTTATCATCGCTTCACTCCATTCTCTCTCTGTATTATTTGATGGCTTGTGCATGGTAACTCATGTGAGTAGTTGATGTCGTGTATTATTTTAATGTTAGATGTAATATTAAGATGGAAGTAATATACTTACAGAAAAAATATGTGCTTAGATTTAAATGTTCAACAGTTTGAAGGGGTTGTGTAAGATTATTTACCCTACTAAAATGAATAGTAATTGTGTGTATATACGATAATTAGAGTGGTTTTACAATTGAAAGTGAAATGATTAAAGGGATGACAAGATAATGGACATGTAACTTTGGGAACTACAATTAGTAAAGTTATCATAACATGAATGGGTTGCTTAAAAAATGATGGGAATAATGATGCACCAATTAAGGTTAGAATTTCTACTATAATAGTATCGATGCTTAGTTGATTAGAGTTATGGAGTGTGTTACTTTTTATATTGACCTGACCTACGAAAGAATACATATAGCTTAGGCTAGATACAGAACTAATTAGGTAATATTTTACAGCTATTTGATGGGTAGAAATGTGTGACCTATTTGGATATGATCTTCTTGGTAGGTATGACGTGTTCTAATGGTGGATGTAACAGACTTTTACGATGTGGTACTAGTGGTTTATAAAAACAGATATGTCGATTGTTAAGCGTGAATGCTAACTACATAAGGAGTTATCAGTTATAGCACATGCTCGTATAATAAGGTTTGATGTCACATTCATATTTGAGAAACCAACTAGCTTGCTAATAAAGAAGAATGAGTTAGGCATTATATTGTATGAAAATTTTTGGTGGTGGATTATTTGAAACGGTATTGATGTGTTTAGGTTGTGAAGTGTATCTCAGGAATTCTAAATGAGGACCAATGATTCCATCTCCAGGTCCAAGTGAACGGATAAATACCTGAATGACAAGCTTATGGGTAAATGAAGTCTTAAAGAGTAAATCTGTGTGAAGGTAATTGAAAATTTTAGTAAGAAAGTACGTATAAAATTGAGTTAGTCTTTTGGATTTGAATGTATAACTTGGTTTAAGGTGTCATGTCAATTATAAGGTTGACTTCGAGATAATGACAAATGACTACTAAGTATAATAGTAATAAAAATTCATGATGGATTATGACAAGGATGTGGGCATATGTTAATGATTTTTTTCTGGTTAAATGGATTCGATATTGTAATGACGACTATCGAGTATCTAAGTTTGTGGTTTGATGTTATTTGGTGAGGAGCGTGATTGCATGGAAAGTTGTAAAAAGTGTTGAGACACCGCTCAAATAGAATTAAAATGAACTAGAGTCACAAATGAAAAGAATTAGTGAAATGTAGTTTAGCCTTCCGTAAGAGGCAAGGACAAGGATATTTATTCATATTGTAAGGACCAAAGAATGGAGAAATTAAATTCAAAGACACGTGATTTCATATGTTTTGTAGTGTCATGGTTAATGAAATTAGTTAAAATTATTGGAAAAAATTTGAGAAAGGAGTGTACAGACATTCAACTCTAGTGTGATGATAAATTTTTTTTGTGGTTTTGAGTTTGATAATCGGTTGAACTTTTAGCGAAAGATATGACAAGGTCGATGGAGAGAGGATCAGTGATAAACTAAGATCTGTGAATTCATAAAGATTTTCAAGGTATGAGCTAATGTTGATAGATAATGAGATTGTGTTACATGGTTGGGATAAAAAAAAATTAAGTTTTTCATGGTGAGTTTATGTTTGTGGTGGTATGTTTTGTCAAGATGCAGATTGGTAAGGTAAGAAATGCTCGATCGCATTGAATAGTGAGCATTTGGAAGGACTTATATATGTATTGAATCATTAAGTGTGTTATAATTTTGATTTTCAATGGACCCAAGGAAGAGTTTCATTTAAAGTTTTTATTTATATAAAGGATAATGTAAAAATGTCAAGGGTTGTTGGCCAAAGAATAAGAGTGGTAAGCAAGTCAACAAAGGGAACAAGAGTCTGGTGTATTAAAGGGTTCAAGATATTTAGAATTTTGTGTCATGAGAAGAATCAAGAAAAGTGGAGGAATAAGACCTCTGGTATAAGCCTTTGTTTTGTAGTTGAAGAATTTATTGATTTTTAATGTGAGATGTGAACTATTTCGGTATAAACTTACAAGAAAGTTATCATCTACTTTTCTAAAGATTGAGTTTTTGGTTGAATGACAAGCAACTAGGTGTGGGAGATTCTACGTGGTTATGTCGAGCTAAATTGTTTAAATTATGATATGTAACTTATTGATGTTTTACGATGTGAGCCTACAGTCTTATATAATTAATGAGCATTCGAGGGGACTAAAACTACTTTGGGACTATACAGATTGTTATGATGTGTTACATAGGCATTTGATAGTATGTAAAGCTTCTGATCTTATAGTATACCGAATTATTGGAGTGATCAAGAATTTTTTTAGTATTGGTATGTGGCATGTGATGGTAAATTTGGTATCTGAAGAGTTACATGAAGTTGATATTGGATGTGATTCAATTATTTTACCTCGATGAAAAAGTATTATTAGAATTGAAATTAGTGTTATCAATCTTGAGTGTGACTCATATATGTCATGTAATGCTTAAATGGAAAGAGAAGGAGCCATATTTTGAAAAAAATAAAAATAAAAATAGAGGATACAATGTGTTTGCTAAGAAGACTTTGATACTAGTCACAATTTGAGAGTAAGGTAAATGAGTTTTGTAGTTATGATGTTTGTTGGTATTAAGAATGTTAGCTTCAACGGAGTACTATGAGAAATATGTGGGGTTTGATGAATCGAGTAATTGTAATATTGTAATGGGGGCTAAACTAGTTGATTGTGGGTGACTAACAATCAAAGAGATGGAGTTCGATGAATAAAAATGTTTGATATAGGCACTATGAAAAAAGTATCTTGTGTTATTTGACCTTGGTTTCGTACTTTATTATGTGACCACCTTCATCTTATTGGACATTATGATTCACTACGTATGCTACTCATGTTTTACATCTATGGGTGAATTTCTATTGGTGGATCGGGTGTACCGATCCTGCGATGTCCTCTTGGTAGGATATGATGCTTGGAAAGACTTGATCGTCTTAGATATGACATATCTGGTGTTGTCTTGGAGAAATTAAAGTAATCCAATGGTTCTATATGTACCACCTTATTTATGAGAATTTATAAAAAACTATCATGGGTATTTACAGTTGTATATGTTTTAGTATTCATCTAGTCATTGAGATCACGTTCCATCTATGTATGGATCATTGGATCTAGTTTTATTGTTCTTAAAAGTTGTCTACAATCACAACTACTAATCTAGCATTTTCGCTAAGTATTGTTAGAGGTTTTGTATACTTGGGTGTAACACTTTTTGGGTGTTTACTTGATCTTGGTCTTCTTTGGATTAGATAAGTTTGATCCTTCCTTGATGAGTACTCAATATCTAAAGATAAGATTTTGATGAAATGGTCTTAAGGAGGAACTCACTTCGAGAGATTAACAGCAGACTAGTGAGTCATAGCTTAAGCTTTTAGTATACACAGTTATTCTTCCTCCTTCTTTCTTATGTTTGAGGACGAATATGATTCTTCGTGGTGGATAATGTAATGAACCAGAAAGTCATTTTAGAAATTTTTAATAAAATTATCATTTTACCCATCTCGGTAGTTAGTTAATGAGTTTTTGTTAAGTAATTAATTTATTTAATCAGTGGTTAATGGGCCAGCCCATAATTTAAATTAACACCCTATATTATTTGGTCCATATTTAATAAAATAAGTTAGAAGAATCTGTCACTTTTAGTACCTATTAAAATTGAGAAAGAAAGAACGAAAAAGAAAATAAAAAGATTGGGCGAAAAGGTACCCACGACGTCAACTAGAAAACCTGCACATCCAGGTAAATCTCAAATTTCTTAACTTTTTAATACATATGTCAATTATGATATTGAATGTTTATTAAAGGATGTATTATTTTAATATAAACTAAGAAGTAAATGCATGGAATTTTTCAAAGTGAGTTGTTCCAATTTAGTTTGGAACCAATTATTAGGCAGTAAAGGCTAATGATTAGCCAATCATTAGAGGATGTGATGATTTTGGTGCTACCGGATACAAATACCATTTCAATTCCTCCTTATGGGATGGCTCCGGCCGAATTGAAAGAGTTGAAGGCTCAACTTAAAGATTTACTAGACAAAGACTTCATTAGACCTAGAATTTCTCTATGGGGTGCTCCGGTTTTGTTTGTGAAGAAAAAGGATGGGTCTTTAGGAATGTGTATTGATTAATTCTCCAACTCAATAAAGTCACAATCAAGAACAAGTATCCTCTCCCTCGGATTGATGACTTGTTTGATCAACTCCAAGGGGCAAGCTACACCAACTTAGGGTGAGAGGTGAGGATATACCAAAGACGGCATTTCGGATTAGATATGGTCATTATGAATTCTTAGTAATATCCTTTGGTCTCACTAATGCTCTGATGGTGTTTATGGACCTAATGAATAGGGTGTTTCGAAGTTACCTAGATTCATTTGTCATTGTCTTCATTGACGGCATCTTGGTATATTTGAAAAATGAGGGTGATCGATCACATGAACCATTTGAGGGTGGTGTTGCAAGTACTTAAAGGACATCAATTGTTTGCCAAATGTAGAAAATGTGAGTTTTGGTTGAGGTCGGTGACATTTCTTGGTCATATCATCTTTAGTGAGGGAGTTGAGGTTGATCCAAGGAAAACGGATGCGGTGAAAAATTGTCCTAGACCATTAACTCCAACCGACATTAGGAGTTTCTTGGGTTTAGCGAGTTACTATCGGAGGTTTGTGGATGGTTTTGCGTTCATTGCATCTCCCTTGACTAATTTGACCCAAAAATATAAGAAATTTGAGTTGTCGGAGGCATGTGAGAGAAGTTTTCAAATGTTGAAAGATAGGCTCACTTTCGCTCCGGTGTTGACTTTACCGGAGGGTACAAAGGGTTTTGTTGTGTATTATGACTCATCCCGAGTGGGTTTAGGGTGTGTGCTTATGCAACATGGTAAGGTAATAGCCTATGCTTCTAGGCAACTTAAGGTGCATGAGAGAAATTATCCAACTCACGACCTTGAGTTAGCGGCCGTGGTATTTGCCTTGAAAATATGGAGGCATTACTTGTATGGTGTTCGTGTTGATGTCTATACCGACCATAAGAGTCTCCAATATATGTTTACCCCAAAAAAGTTGAATCTCCAACAAAGAAGGTGGTTAGAATTATTGAAAGATTACGACATGAGTGTCCTCTATCACCTCGACAAGGCCAATGTGGTTGCGGATGCTCTAAGTCGTATGACTATGGGTAGTGTATTTCACATAGATGAAGCCAAGAAAGACCTAGTGAAGGATGTTCATAGGTTGGCTAGGCTAGGTGTGAGGTTGGAAGATTCTCCGAATGGTGGATTCATGGTCCATCATAACTCCGAGTCATCATTGGTAGTTGAGGTGAAGTCCAAACAACACCTTGATAAATCATTGACGGAGTTGAAGAAATCGGTCCTTGGCAATCTTAATGAGGCATTCTCCTTAGGGGGGGATGGTATTTTGAGGTACCAAGGAAGATTGTGTGTTCCCAAGGTAGATGAGTTGAGGAACCGAATCCTTGAGAAAGCCCATGGGTCCCGCTACTCCATTCATCCGGGTTTGACAAAAATGTACCATGACCTTAGGGAAGTATACTGGTGGGAAGGTTTGAAGAAGGACATAGAAGAGTTTGTTGCTAAGTGTCCAAATTCCCAACAAGTGAAAGCCCAACATCAAAAGTCGGGTGGCTTACTACAAGAAATCCAAGTTCCTACTTGGAAGTGGGAAGACATCAATATGGATTTTGTAGTGGGTTTACCTCGGACTCAAAGGTAATATGACTCTATATGGGTGGTTATGGATAGGTTGATCAAGTCCGCTCACTTTATTCCCGTCAAGTCTACTTATTCGGCAGAAGATTATGCTAGGATCTTCATAGATGAGATTGTGTGTCGCTATGGTATTCTGTTATCCATCATATCGGATCGGGGTGCACAATTCACATCTAGGTTTTGAGGTCATTCCAAGAAGGGTTGGGTACTAAGGTGAAGTTGAGTACCACTTTTCATCCCCAAACGGATGGTCAAGCGGATCGTACTATTCAAACCCTTGAAGATATGCTTAGGGCTTGTATTATTGATTTCAAGGGAAATTGGGATAAGCATTTATCTTTGGTGGAGTTTACTTATAATAATAGCTTTCATTCATCCATCTCCATGGCTCCCTATGAAGCCTTGTATGGTAGGAGGTGTAGGTCTCCTATTGGATGGTTTGAAGTGGGTGAGCCTTCGTTTCTTGGTCCCGATTTGATTATAAGACTTTGGAGAAATTTCATATCATAAGGAACCGTTTGCAAACGACCTATAGTAGGATAAAGTCTTATGTCGATCATAGGAGAAGGGATTTGGAGTTTGAAAAAGGTGATAAGGTGTATTTAAAAATTTCACCTATGAAATGGGTGGTTAGATTTGACAAGAAAGGGAAGTTGAGTCCTCGTTATGTGGGTCCCTATAAAATCTTGTAAAAGGTTGGTAAGGTGGCCTATGAATTGAAACTTCCTAATGAATTGGCTTCGGTTCATCCGGGTTTTCATGTTTCCGTGCTTAAGAAGTGTATTGGTGATCCCGAGTTTATTCTTCCTATTGAGGGTCTTGGTGTGAAGGATAACTTCTCTTATGAGGAAGTTCTGGTTCAAATTCTTGATAGGGAAGTCAAGAAGTTAAGGAATAAAGAGGTGGCTTCCGTAAAGGTGTTAGGGAAGAATCACCTAGTTGAGGGTACAACATGGGAGGCCGAGGCCGACATGAAGTCCGGTTACCCGCATCTATTTGATAACTAAGGTTAGTAGTTCTTACTAATAATAAAAATAATGACTAAAATTGAAGTTGCTTTGATTTTGGTAAAGTCTTGCAAAATATGCATTTTTGAATAGCTTTACAGTGACTTACAGTGAAGTTATGCATTTGAACTCGAAATTTTGCTATTTGGCTTGTTTGAGTTATCTTGTGCATTTTGATATGGTGAGTCTTTATGAAATGATATGTAGGAGGTTGGTAAGTTGAACATTGGCATAATTGACTCATGTAAAGCATGTTGAGATCATGTTGTTGTTGTGAGAATGAAATTCCTCATAATATGATATTTGAGCCTTATGTGTGGTAATTGAAGTTTTGAATTGCCATGTGTAAGAGATATGGTTGATGTCGTTATGTATTGTTGTTGGTTGGGCTGCTAGTCTTGAGTCTATTCCTTCCTTCAAAAGATTTTAGTGTCATTCGGGGACGAATGTTCCTAAGGGGGGGATAATGTAAAACTTCAAAAATCCAAGACGTGTCTTAAAGCCTAACATAAGTGTCATAAGGTCTAGACACTGTTTAAGGCCTATTTTAATGTTTATAAGTCATTTAGGAAGTCTAGATTCCAAAACATCCAAGAACGTCCATGACGTTTGGAAAATTAGCTCATGGAGGTACTAGCGTGCCTTAGCCTATTTGACTAGCTTTTAGGAGTTGGAAATCCATGAAAATTGGTGGAAGGGTGAATAACATGTGTTTAAGTCGATTCATGGTTGAAACTTTCGGGTACGACTCCCCAAGGACCAACCAAGGGCCCTTGAGGAGGACCCTTGCACGTTGGAGTCAACACTACCTGGGCAGTGTGCATCCACGAGAGGCAATCGACGATTCGTGTGTGGATCGACGGGGAGTCGTTGCCAACCGTAGACCAACACTTAGACAAATTGTTGAATCCCTCGCCTGCACAAGTCTTTGACCAAATCGACGAGTGTGCAGCACGGAGGAGGGACCAGTCATCGACTCATAGACGGACCGTCGACATGCTCTTGTTTGTGAGGGTCCATTTTCCTACACGTTTTTAAGTTAGTCTTAACTAATTAATTAAGTGGTTTGGTGATTAGTTAGGGATTAAGAAAGTCTAATTAAATTAATTAACCCCCTATATAAAAGACCCCAACCCCATTAGTCTAATTAGAACTCTTAAAACAAAACGCTTTTCCTTCTCTCTTCTTTCTCTCTCTATTGGAAGACATCATTGAAGACAAGATAGGGGAGGGACTTGGGGGATGTAAAGGGGCGATTTCACCATCAATTCTTCATCAAACATTGAGGTATGTGATCTAATTCACCTTTGAGACCTCTTTCCTCAAAAGGTTTCTTCAAAGTATTTTCAAAAGTTAAGTTTTCATGTGGGTCTTTCTCAATCTCGAAAATTATGTTATGAATTGGTTTGTTTAAGTTTTATATTGGATAATATGAATTGATTAACATGCATTCTAACTTAATTACGATATATCTTGATGGTCTGGTCTAGTTTGTAGAAGATGACCCTTAATCCTTAACCCTAGGTTGGATCTTGATATGAATTAGGTTGTAATTGGTTCAATTGACTTGGTTATTGATTGAATTACTATTAGATTATGTTGTTACATTAATCATGAACAAATTAGAGTGATTGGTAGTCTTTCATGCTAGTTCTTGAGAAGATGATCTAGGTTAGGAAGTGAATTGACGTAAGTATCTTGTCTTAAGCTATGATCTAGTTTTGAATTGTGATGTAGTGATTCTTCTAACCTAGTTATCATGTTGATTATTGAATTATGATGATGTATACCTAAATTGGGGTTAATTGAGGGTTTATGGTAAGACCTTGATGATGAACTATGAAGGAGACTTGGTAAGTCTTATGATCTCTATCCTTTACTTCAAATTGTAGTTAATTGTGATTAAGTCATGATGATGTATTGGAGTATGCCTTGTATTAGGATTGATAGGGTGGTATAATGTTGAATTGAAATGTCTTGATTATGATTGTGAGGTTGATTAATATGTAAATGTTATAAGGACGGTGATGATTAGCAATGTGCCTTATTATGAATAAAGGGACTAGCTTAGCACCGAGTGAACTTGACAATGGGAGGTGATGGCTTCCCATAGAGAAAGATTCACCCTATAGTTCTACATGTGGTGTTGACTCCCCAAAGAGGGAAACTCATCCAATGGATTCCCATGAGAGGAGGCCGCAATTTCCAAGTGGTATGTAGAGGGAGAATACCTATCTCTTAGTTCTTGAATTATGTTGCCTCCATAGGAAGACTAGCTAGTGGATCCACCTAGAAAGCTACATTTATGTTTGGTTAACTTTGGCCGGTAGACCACATTTCATCGATGTAAGGTTTTACAACACCGGATTCCACACTTAGCTCTTGTGGTCTATGTCAGTTAAGGCAAGTGTTCCCTAAATTAAAATGAACAAATGAAAGATAAACTAACTAAGGTGACTTGAGAGGTTTGACTTAGCCTAGGTAGGGTATGGGACTCTACCTATGTCTTGCACTAGTTTGCCTTAATGAAAGCTTAGAAGGTTAATATTATGTATGTATATGATAATGAATGCAAAAGATGATAGTATAATGAATTTACATGTAAATGATATATATGGTGATTGATACTCGTATGAACATATAATTGGTCTATGTTGTTAAAAGTATGATGTTGTATATCCTTAAAAGGTTATGTTATGTGAAGTTGAATATTAGTCATGATTCTTGTTGGGTCACTTGATTGAGTAATGTTATGTGGCTTTGCTTGGTTATTGCACTTGTTGGATTTATGGGATTCATGAGTAGTAGTCTTGCTTTAGTATGATATGATGAACTCTTATCCATGCTTGTGATGTAATTACTTGATGACAAGGTTATATTAGATTATGTGTTAAAGTATGTTGACAAGTATGTTAATTGCTTTGACTTGATGAATATGCCTTCTTGAATTGTATGTTTTCCTTGATGATGCATAAGGCTTTTAAAGAATAAAGTAGCATGTTTTGATAAAACGTCTCTTTTAGCATTATTTGATCTTATATGTGCATATGGTCTCATACTTAGTACAAGTGGCGTACTGACCCCATTTTCTTCCTTTTTCCCAAATATTATAGATTCCGGTTGTTGAGGGCTATTTGAGACAACCTTGAAGAAGGCTTGGAGTTTCCCATTCATCCAAGTGGGTAGGTCCTCACTTTCCGAGGGCGATGCCAATATCGAGCTTATGATGTTGTTTTGTTTTAAGAATCTTATATTCTATCTCCTTTCATTTGAGTACGGGTTGTATAAAGCCTATATGTGGCTCTCTTTACATTGATGTATGGGCTATGCTCAAATTGCTAATCGTGTTAGATAGTTATGAGATGAGACAATCTTTGAAAACTATGTTCTATCTTATATATATATATATATATATATTTATGTGCAATAAGAGTAGAATGATATGTAACCTTCCTATACGAAGGGTCTATGTATACTCGATATATATATATATATATATATATATATATATATATGTATATATATGTGTGTGTGTGTGTGTGTGTCTGTGTGTGTGTGTGTGTAAACCTCCAAGTAGAAGAAATAAAAAATTTTAAATTTTCCGCTAAATTTGACCTATGAATGTAATGATGTGAACTAAGAGGCTAGTCTTAGTCCTCAAAGAGGACGACGACGCCGGTTAAGTCTGAGGGGTAAACCCGTATGTCACAACTCATTTATTTGAATAGATTATTTTGAGTTCGAAGTTCAACGAAAGAGGAAGTCTCAAGTGTCGAAGTGAGTTATTGACTAACTTAGGCAAGTGGATTTCTAAAACCTTGTTAAGTGTGTATTTCCTTGTGGTATATGTTTAGGAGTAATTGGACTTGGTGATGGATTGAATTGTCCACATTGATTAATTCAAATGATGAAAAGGGTAATAAAAGGCAATGTGATTATTTTCTTGTGTGTGATGTGTTGATAATGGAGAATGATTTGAAAGGCTTGTTGAATCATTGTGTGATATTGTTGTGAATTGTGCACTGTTATGCAAATGGTCATCTCCTCATTATTTGTGTGAACATGTCATTTGTATTGTTTTGAGACATGGTTGTGACAAATGTTATGTGATATGAGAAAGAATAATAAATTAAAGAGGATGTAGCATTTCAAGGGACGTATCACGCGCCGCGATTGATACTATATTTTGAGGAACGTATCGCACGTCGCGATGGTTACCGAGGGTCGTATCGCACGCCGCCATGGATGCATGGACATGTATGTCCCCCATGGGTCCCGGACTGAGAGACAACAGATGTGTATCACTAGGTCAGACATGCATCATTATACTTGACATCACATTCCATTGCATTGCACATACTTATCATTATTGAACTTGATATTGTGTTTTGCTGATCTTGTGAATGCCTTTCTGCGAAACTTGTGATTGATGAATATTGAGCTTGTTGTTGAGGATATATAATTTGTTGAAATGTTGTTGTTGAGGATATGTAATTTGTCAAAGTGTTGTTGTGGAGAATATATAATTTGTCTAAGTGTTGTCGTTGAGCTATGTGCTATGTAAACTGTGAGTTGTTAGGTTAGGCTGATTTTTTTGTGTAGTCGTGGAGGTTTGGTTGGTGTGGTAGGAGTACCCCTATTTAACCCATTAGCTTGTGTTTAGAGGTTTACTTGCTGAGTACCGTGTGCTTTGGTACTCACCCCTTGCTTCTACAAATTTTTGTAGGTTACTAGTGCGGAACTTTGTGATATATTCTCTCATTTTTTCGAGGCTTCTTGGAGATTCATCTCAGCAAACCTTCTTTCTCCTTATTTATGATTTTGTTTTATTCTAGAAACAAGGTTATTGGAGACTTATATTTTTCTTTCAATTTTGTTATAACACATTAGAGACTTGTACACGTGCCAACCAGGTTTTGGGGGTATTTTAAAGTTGATTGTAAATTTTTCGCATATTATTGTAATAGTTCAGTTTTAGGCTGACTTGTCTTGGTGGGATAAGACGAGTGTCATCACATTCATTTTTAGGTCATGACAGTATCATAATAAAATCCTCTATAAACACAACTTTATTAAGCTTCAAGAACATATACTATCCACAAGATATCAAAATATCAAAGTCCTTATAACCATCTCTCACGATATATTTATATTATTAAAACAAAAAAAATAATTTTGATATTAAAATTTTACTGTCAACGGGGGCGTGGTACCTAAGGGGTACACCCGAACCTGCTCGTCTAAAAATTACACTGCATATATAACGTCTAATTCTGGTTTAATAGGTAAATATATTAAAATGACTCTCTTGAAAACAAGGTATAGGCTTGGCTCAATGGATAAGTGGTTCAATAAATGCTCCTAGGTCTTTGGTTCAAATCCCCATGGACAACATTTTTCCTCCTTTTTTAATGCTTTGAAAAATGAAACTTTTGGGTTTAGACTTTCTTCTTCTTTTTCATTATTTTTTTCTTTTGTTCCATTTCTTCTTTTTAATTTATTTTTCTTTCAATTTATTAGATACATTCTTTCTTCTTTTTTTAAAAAAAATTCTTTTTATATTCATTATTTATTTTCTTTCAACGTAACTCTTTTTTCGTATACTAACTTGAATAACTCTTTTTTAAAACTGAAGAATTATATTTAACTTGAGATTGGGATAGAAATATAATTTATATTTTAAGAAAAAAGGTAAATTAGATGTAATTGAATAAAGAAACTTAAATATGGCCAACATCCTTTTGAAATATCAATTTATAGAATTTATGAAATTTCTTTTATATTTTAAATTCTATTTTATAGAGATGAAAACTAAACATATTTGATTTATTCGTTATTTGTCTTTTGTACAAATTATAACTAACCTGGTAAATTAAACTATATGAACTAAAAAAATTCGGCGATGCTTTATATTTATCTTTTGAATATGCATTATAATATTATTAACTCTATTCGTACACACTTTTAGAGAATCTTGACAATTTTCGTAGTAATATGTGATTGAATGGATGTTAATTTAAAAAAATTTAAAATTTAAAAATAAAATAAGAAACTACAAAATAAAAATATAAAAAACACAATAAACTTTAACAATGCTCGATGGAACATGATAAAAGTGGAAAGAAATGCTTAATACGGTATGATAAAGTAAGTTAAATTTAGCATGATAAGGTAAATATATTTTTTCCCTGCCTTGCTCCCTTTTTCATCATTTAATTTTCATGTGTTTTAGGAATTAATTTATGTAATACAATCGATCTAACTAAAATTCTTATGATTGTATCTTTGTCCTCGGCATCTTTGATTGACTTAGTCTTTACTTTTATGAACCAATAAAATATTTATAGTTCTTGTACAATAAGCATGTCGAGGGTCTACTACGCTCACCGTGCACTTGCATTACCACCTAAACTTCTTTTTTATACATTGAACCTCCTCAGCAAAAATTCTGATTCTTCCACTGACTGTTGACACACCTCAATCCTTTGTATACATAAGTACAAGATAATAATTCCATTACATAATTTATCTAGAGAGAAAAAAATATTGCTTTATATCCTGACAAAAAAAATTCAACGATTTAAGAACATTATCACATCTGCTGAGAAATTGCGTATCCATAAGGCATCAATTTCTTTTTTATAAAAAAAAATAAGAGGCTCAAGTCTTGTTGTCCCTTAAAATTGTCGCATAATTCACTTACACACCTTATCTTAGTCTTGTTCAATTGAACATCTTTATTAGTTAGAAAATATATAGTTTAAACATTTTTCTGACAATTAACTAAAAATAGAGAATTTGTGTCATACATTTGCGAATGATATAAGATAGTAATCAATTAAAAAAATATATGTGGCATTGAGCCCGTAATAACAATTCAAAAATAAACTAAAAATAAAATAAAATAAAAATTATGCTTTCAGCTTTAAAAAAGGGAAAAGAAACACTTTCCTTCCCAAATTTCTTCTTTTACAGAATACCCTACCCACCCACGAAATCACCCCACACCCATCAAACTCAATTCAGATTTGAGTTCTTCAAGGTTTAATTTTCTTACCAATTTTTTGAAAATAATCTACAAAATTCGTGTTAGTTTTGCCATAATAAAAATAGAGTTTCATCGGAATTGTTTTTGACGCAATTTAATTTTTATTTTTCTGAGGGAAAATGCAAAAGTACTCCCCCAGCCTATGTTCAAAATCTCAGATATACACTTATATTATACTAAGGTCCTACTATCCCCTGAACTTATTTTATACAAAAAATTATACCCCTTTTCGGCCTACGTGATACCATCTTCTGGTCCCATCGTGTGTTGACCTTTTTCCTCAAGTTAGTGTCACGTAGGTTGAAAAGGGGTAGAAAATTATTTATAAAATAAGTTTGGAAAATACTCTTTTACAACTTCCATGACCATCTTTATAAATAAACTCTTTTTTATTTTGGCCAGTCATTTGTTTATTTGATATTTTTTTCGACAATGATGTTGGCGCTAACAACATACTCTATCCTGATATATTTTTTAAGACACAGTTTGTTCTTTAAACAAAAAATAAAGAAACCAAAAGAAAGAACTAGCGATTTTGTAAAATGGAGTGCAGAAAATGACCGGTAAAGGAGTGTGAGGTGATTCTTTTTTAAATTAAGATTATTATTGATTTTGTTTAGTTATTCGGTTACTGTTTGTCAGGTGTCAAAACAATTACAAATTTATCTTTAAAAAACACTACTCACACGCCCAATAACAATGAGATACACTTACTATGCCACATAAGTGTTTTGTATTTAATAGGTATATATTTTGAACAATTTAAGTGTTTACTAGGTATAAATTCAAATTAAGGTGTCTAAGTGAATTATGCGACAACTTAAGGAGATGTCAATGATTTAAGCCTAAAAAATATGACTTATTTTCTATTCGTAATAACTATATCTTTTAAAACCTTTGTCTACCTACAAACTCACTAGTAACACTCACTTTCTTTCCTCAATATTTATCTAATTGTTTTATTCATCCTTTAATTTTGACTCAATCATTGTATCAACCTCTAAGGTTTAAGTCATCGAAGAAAAGAATTAGTATAAATATCATGACAAGTGGTTTATCTAGAAATTCTATATCATGGGTGCTGAACTATTTTTATTTTGAAAATACGTACATAGAGTGGGTGCTCAGTTAATATTCTTCAATGGTTTAATGCATTTTATACATAAATAATAGTATTTGTTACAAAAGACAACGGGTGCTTAAGTACCCAAAGTATATAATATAGGTCAACCACTGATCATGACCAAGTGAAAGGGGCCTTTCACAATTCTTATCTAGATGATAATTCTGATCAAAATACTGTATTTTATTTTATTTTCTTCTCAATTTCATTCGATTTTTCTTAATGACAACAAATCGTTGATTCAAACTTTCACATTGAATTAGATAGCTGAAAAATGAAAGAAATTAAAAAAAGACTAAATTTATTAAGAAGAATAGACTAAAAGTTTCAAACATACTTCACTGATTTACTTAAACTCAATTATAAATTTTTGTAATTGCATTTTGCATCATGACTTCTCAGTCTTTAACTTCAACAATAAATTAAATTTTGTGCCACTGATATAAACTTCATATCTTATTTTTTTCATGTTCTGGAGAATTCGATGAAAATAGAAGGATAAATCTTGTTCTTTCAAAGTCTATCTGACTTTTGATGGTAGAAGTGGTTCGACTTCAATTAGTATTGGGCTTATTTAGGTTATTTTGTATATTGAATCCCTTTTGGATCCCCTAACAAAAAAGTTTCATAATATATTTTAATTCACTCTACTTTAAAATTTTTGAATATGAAATTAAAGTAAAATACAATTGATCCCTTAATGGAACGAACTTAAAAATAATAACTTAGAAAAATCTTGATATTTGTACCATCAAAATTGATATCTCACTAATATAACCTACATAGCTTCAAAAAGATAGGATCTGGACATGAAGAAAATAATCAATGATACAAATAAGATAAGTTGGTCAACTAAACTTTTTAGAAGAGTCTGATATTCTCGCCAACGAGTATATAAGCGAAGAATTAGTGCTCAAGTGAAAGATTGTGAGAGGTGAGAACCTATTAACCATCTAGGCATCTACGTTAAGGGCTCCTGATTTTTGACTCACACACTTATTTATGCTCTCTCTCTTCGCACATAAAAGTTCTTAAATTCATGAGTTATTTTGGACACATTATATTTACATTATCAAGTCTATGTTCTCAATATTACACACACGACTTAACTATTCTCTTACTTCATATCCACTATATCTTATTGATGTTGTAATTTTTTTCATTACTATCTCATTCATAAAATCTTTTAGTTCACGTGCTTTTAAATCATTTTCACAAATTCAATTGTACCATTTCCTAGCATACTATATAAAATACTAAAAACCTAGAAAAACATTGAATGTTTATTTTTTTTTTAAAAACCAGTAGCATTTGATTCAATATAGAAATTGCCCAAAGTTATAGTAATAGAAATTTGATTCAATATCCGGGTAAATAATAGTCTTTCTAAAATAATATTTTCTTTGATTTCGATTGGGGCCAAAAAAAATACTCATTTAGATAAGATATTAAGGTGATATATTTTCAGAAGACCTCTATATAAAAATATAGTCTATTAATATTATAAATAAATTAATATTTTCTTAAAAGTACAAATCGATCTAATACAATTTAGTGAAATATGATTTTGTTGTGTTTATTTTCTGTTAAAATTTAAATCTAGCTGAAGTTTATCTCTAATTTTTCTTGTTGCGAGTTTTAAAGTCTTTTCGGATTCCACCATAAAATCCAGTTGATCGTTTGAGTATCGTACCTTGACTAACTTTTAAATGATTTTTTTTCATTAAGCCATGACAAAAAATCCTCTTTAATGCATTATAATGATTTTTTTTTGTACTCACATAATGCTTTACATATCTGATTTATCATTCTTGATTTTGTGACACCTCACTACAACAAATTCGATTATCAGGGACAAATAATTTCGTCATTAATAAATCATATTTTATCACTAAAAATCTTGTGTGACAAAACATAATTTGTCACTCAGTCGTCACTAAATGTGTGTCTCTAAAAGTATCCAAAGACGATTTAGTGCTTCGTCTCTAAAGTATTATATTAACTACAAAAAGAAAAATCGTCTCCAAATGCTTAAACATTTGTGACAAATTATTTGTTGTAAAAAGTATATTTTTTGTAGTTAATAGTATGTTTTGTCACTAAAAAGGTTATTACTACCGATAAAATTATAGTGTTGCTAATTATTTTACTTCAATCAGTGACGAAATCAATTGTCTCTAAAATTATATTTATTTCATAGTTAAATAAAATCTAATTTCGTCACTAATGACTATATCATATATACAAAAAATATATTTTTCTTAAATGTATATATATGATAAAATTTATCATTATAAAAATAGTTTTAAATATATATAAAATGAATATCTCCTACCTCTATATTTTTCAACCCTGGCTAGGAACTTGCACATTATGTTGCCTTGGGGAATCGAACTCACAACCTTAAGATTGGAAGTGAAGAGTGTTTATGTAACACCCTAAAACGAACTGAGGTGAACTAGAACTTCGTGATTGTTTCTTGAGTTAATTTTATGATAAAATGAGTTATATTAGTGTCCTTAGGCATTATGTGAAGTTTAGTTAAGTATGGAGGTCAGACGTCCAAGAACGTCCATGACGTTCGGAAGATATGCCTTAGAAAGTGTTCATGTGTCTTGATGTGTTTTGAGTGAGTTTTACGTGTTCGTTTTGCTTGAAATTGGTGTGAGATGTTCCTAAGACCTAGACGACTATGTTTAGGAGTTTAACGCCCGGGTACGACCCCATCTAGGACCCACAAAGGGCCCTAGAGAATGACCCAAGACTTAGGTCCAAAACTGCCTGAATTATCCACCAACGGGACCAGTCGACGACCAATTGACCAATCGACGGCTCGTCGACTTGGTCCGTCGATTGGACCTGCAGGTCTATAGGTTGGAGGGTTGCAGACCCAACCAACAAACCCGTATCGACGGGACGTTTGTTGACAGATGGTCCGTCGTTAAGGAGCCGTGGGTGCTGCTGTGAAAAGCTGTTAAAAGATTTTCTTGGCTTGGAGTGTTTGATAAATTCACCCAAGTCTTTTATGAACCTAGAAAGTCATTTTCAGGGTTATTTAGGTATATTAAAGAGTTCCAAATCCTAAGACCTAATTTTAGACATCATTTCCTAAAACCAAAATCCCTCTCTCTTAAAACTCTCTCTCAAACTCCATAGAAGCTAGAAGTCAAGAAGGAGCTCAGGACGGCTGTTGGTGGACGTTTCTTCTAAAAATTCATTGGAGTTTCTCCTATTTAAGGTATGATATCCATCCTTGAACTCTCTTCCATCCAAGGAGTCCCTTCTAATGGATTTTCAAAAAGGGTTTTCAACCCTAGTTTCCTCTATCTTCAATTCTAAATATGGGTCTTGCATGAAAACGTTTTGAATGATTTAAAAATGATGTTTATAATGTTAGTTGATGATTTTAATGCTAAAACTTCAATGAAAACATGTTAAAGCTTTTAATCAAATTTAGTTTAAGGAATGGATTAAATGAGCATGAATTGGTAGTCTTTGAGTTTTTGTTTCTTATGCTGATATTGTTGTTTAGATACTGTCCTAAGGGCTATATTATGATGAAATATTGAGTAAAATATTATAGGTGATGGAAGCTTGGATAAAAGGGTAAGTTGGTTATGTTGTTTAGCTCTAATTTTGAAATGCTCTTTAGTGGTATGGTCCACCTTCTTGGTGGCGGTGTTTACTTGAATTGTATGAATGTGAAGTTACTTGTTTATTTTGAATGAGGCCATGAAGGCGTGTTTTGTGAAGTAAGATGATAATGATGTTATTCTTGTTAAATGTTCTTTATGAAGCTATTATGTGAAGTAGGCTAGAGAGTATGCTTAAATGAGTTATATGATTATGTGAAGCATGTAAAGTGTGTGATGTGATGAATGAAGGTCTAAGAATGTATAGAGGTTAAATGTAAATGAAAGGATGCTTATGTGCAAGGTGTGCTCACATGTACACACAAACTCACACTTGAATGAATGAATGAAGCTAAGTTAAGTCAAAAGAGAAGTTTTGGGGTGAACACTCTTTGTGAGTTGAGATGAAGTGTTTAGTAGCAACCTCACTACATCCTAAGAGCTTTCTAAGATAGGTCGGAGGATGAATACCCTTCGTGAGTTGAGATATGGTGTTCACTAGTTATCCTTAACCTATAGTATATAATGTTTAGAATCTGTGGGGAGTTATGCCTAGCACCGAGAGGATATGAAGAAGGGGTGGTTACACTTCGTGAGTTGAGATGTTGTATTCCAATGTACCTCTTGAGATGAGTACTCCTCGTTAGTAGAGAATGAGTTACTTAGTAGCAATTTCCTTATCCCTTAACTTTGCGCCCGCATAGGTGTAACTATTGGGAAAGCCATGTAAAAGCTAAGAGAATGACCTTACTCTAGGCAAGTGAGGATCCATCATCCGATAGGGGTTAATATCGGAATTCTATGTCTAGCTCTCATGGTCTATGTCGGTTAAGCTAACCCCCACAAAAGTAATGAAAATGCTAAGTCTTCTAAAAGAGTGTACTACTTAGGGTAGGTAGTGGAATGGAACACTATTTATCAATTGAAGTAGATAAACATTCCGAAAGGGGAGTCTTGGTGAGCCTTATATGAATTGAATGAACTAAGTCTCCTAAAAGAACGTACTACTTAGGGTAGGTGGTGGAATGGGACGCTATCTATCATTGCACTAAGTAGACCTTCCGAAAGGGTAGTCTTGGTGCTAAGCCTTCTAAAAGAGTGTACTACTTAGGGTAGGTGGTGGAATGGGACGCCATCTACTCATTGCACTAAGTAGGCATTCCGAAAAGGAAGTCTTGGTGTATTGCTTGAGTGTTCTTCTAATGTCTTGTCATTGAGTGAGGGTTTGTTCTCCCGAGGTGAGTAAGCCAAAAAGGGGTAGTCTTGAGGATCACTTTGGTGTGTATTGAAGGAGGTATATGTGAGTTTCCTTCATGTCTTACCTTGGTGAGTCTTAGGATAACCTTACTTAGGTAAACTCCTACGGAAATGAGTACACTTCCTCTTTGCTTGAGCTTGGAAGTTCACTATTTTGGAATAGGGATAGTTCACTGTAAAGTCAAAAAAATGAATTAGTTCACTGTAATGTCCAAAAGGAGTTCACTGTAATATTTTGGAAAGCTTACTGTAAATTGCTTCTTGTTGTTAAAATTATGAAAGTTCTTCTCTAAGTGTTAAATGATGATTCTTATGTTGTTTTACTTCTATATTCTTGAATGTTTTATTTAATTGGCATGAAATTGTATTTATACTAAAATGTCTCTTTTTGCATGTTTTTGCATATGCCATGCTTAGTACATTATTTGTACTAACCCCATACTTTTCTATACTCTATAAGTATAGGTCTGGAAGCAAGACGAAGTCTAGAAAACGAAGCTTGGGAAATTCTGCTCTTTCAAGATTTGGTATTTTCTCATATATTCGAGGACATAGTCTATGTTTCTAGTTTTGTTACTAAGACTTATTATGTATTTTCTTTCAATGTAAAGGGGCCGTGTCCCTAAGATATTATGTAGTGTCTTTAAGATTGACTTGTGACGATGAGACTTCCTTAGTATTTTATGAAAAATGTTTCCTTTATTAAATTATTCGTGAAAAGTTTTAATTCCACACTACTTTTCATGTCTTATGTAATGAACGATAGTTAAAGGGCTTGTACAAGACCCCCAAAGGGTCAAGTACGCCCTGTCATGACCCAAGGGTTCTCCCTAACTTCTAGGGGGTGCTTGCAGATCGTGACAGTTTACCATCAGACCAACTCTCTCTTGTCGTTCATTTTTATTTTATTTTATACTTAATTCACTTCTTTCAAATTTAACTTTTGTAGAAACAATATATTATATGATTATTTATACTTATACACAAATGCATGAAATTTACCACCCACAATTGATTCAAATGTAGATTATATTTTAATTAAATTATGTAATTTTTTAAGTATCTTTAAATATATTCAGTATGATTTTGTCATTTTATTTATTTATTTATTTAAATTTTAAAAATTATTCAGTACAATAATAAATTTATTTATAATTAATCTTTTGGTTTTATTAAAAAAATGAATAATCCGTTCAAGTTGAACATCGATACCAATAACTATATTACTTCATCATAATATATTTGAAATTCTCGTTAGTTCATTTCTTTTATTTGTGCTTTCATTTTTTAGTTTATTTCAATTTTCACACTAATTGAAAGAGTTAATAGAAATTCATGAAATATATTGCACCTTTGCAAAGTCTAAGTTTGTAAGTCGACGTTAGCTCTGTATAGTTACTCTACGTACGTATGTGGAATTACTATTAAATATATATTTATAGACAAAAACAAATAGATCGACTTAAATTATGTAGTTTATCAATCACAAATCGATAGATATGCACAAAACTTAGCACAAAGACTTGACAATTTTTTTTATCGTGCTTATTAATGAAAGTGTATCAAATAAAAAATAAAAGTGCTAAATAAGCAAATATTAGTAATCTAGTGATAGAACCGTGTCCACTCACAATACCTATAACCCGGATTGTATTCTTCAAATGATGCATTTTATAATTGTTTAATTTAAGAAAATTGATGTGAACTTTTTCGTTTTTACAAAATCGATCGAATTCATTGGTTTTAATATTTTCACTTGCCAATTAATGAATGGACTCTGTCTACTTGTTATGAAGCACTTGTATTATTTTGTTTTATAAGTCGTCACTTGTAACTATGAACAATTGTAGAAAAAAATTATATTTAATTATGAATTTTTTTGTAGCAAAAATTTTAATTATTCACTATAAATTTTAAGTCGTCGCTATTTAACACCTTACATATTTTGTGATAATTTTTTGTTGACACTAAATCATAGATTGATTAGAGACAGTAAAATATTTTTGACACCTATTATTTATATTGTTAGTGAGGAAATAAATTTCATAATTAATTATAAATTTTTATAGCTAAAATTTATAATATTTAACTACGAACTCTAATTTGTCGATATTGTAACAACATATTTTTTAGATGAAATTTTTTGTGTCCAAATTTAATAAATTATAAGACAAAAATATTTTGTCATGAATTAGCTACATTATTAGTGACGAAATATTGTGTCACTAATAACTTTAAATTCGTGACGAATACTATTTAACAAATGACTCCAATTAATTTTTTGGTGGGAAACTTTAGTGGAGAAAACTTTGCTACGGATTTTTATGTTCCGTCACTAAAAGTATGTGTCTCATATATTTAAGCACGAAAAGTAAATTTTGTCACTAAAATCGAATAATTAGTGACGAATCTGATGTCGTAATTTGTCATGAATTACATATACTATTAGTAACGAAATAATATGTCACCGATAACTTTAAATTCGTGACTAACACTACTTAAAAAAATGGCGCCAAATAATTTTTTGGTGGGAAACTTTAGTGGACAAAACTTTGCTAAGAATTCTTATGTTTCGTCACTAAAAGTATGTGTCTCATATATTTAAGAACGAAAAGTAAATTTTGTCACTAAAAGCGAATAATTAGTGACGAATTTGATGTCGTAGCTAATAATTTCGTAGCTATATATCATATTTGTTGTAGTGCCTTTTGATAAGCCATTTTTGGATATGATTTAAGAAATTTCCTATGTTGCTTATATAATTTATTGGCTGAATCCAACGATGGCCCTTAAAGTTGGCATCAATTTTCATTTAGATACCTCAACTAAACTTTGTTCATTTTAGACACCTAATGTTGTGTTTCGTTGTGTCATTTTGACACTTTACACTGACATGGCATAGTAAATGTAATACACTCAATATTAGCGCGTGAAAGACAACTTTAATCATTTTTATTTTATTTTTTTCATTTTCTTTCTCATTTTTCAACCACCATGGAGAAATAGGTATGCCACCATCTCGGATAACTTGAAATTCTTCCATGGAGAAATAAGTTTGATAATGCTATTGACAAAATAATGAATTTAAACGCGAAGATATTTTTTTTAAACATGAATTCCAACCCATTAGAAGACTCACGATTTGTGTTGCGGTAAAGAAGAAAGGCAGCGGAAAGTCATAGATTCATAAATAATCTAAACTTAGTTTTGAATAGTAGTACGCGTGTGTTTGCTATTTTATTCGAGTTCGTCAAACTAAGTCGAATTCGATGACTGGTCACTTCTAGAACTTGTTAACACTTTTTCCTCTTCAATCACAAACTTTGAAGAAGACGATGAGTGGGGTGGGAGAGGAGCGGAGAAGACGGTGTGGTGGGGAAGGGATTGGGTTAGGGTGGGTGGATGCAGAGAAGATGATCTGGGTGGGGTAGAGTTGTTTTGTTTTTTTAATTTTTTGAGTAAAAAAATTTCACGTGTCATTTAGTCATTGACCACTTCTTCTTTCTACTAAAATATCACTATTTTTTTATATACATGCCACATGTTTTTATTTAATTTGCCATGTCATCAGCGAGGTGTGACACAGACCTTATATATTTGATTGATTGTTAAAAAATGTCAAAATGACACAGGAGGACACGACATGAGATGTCTAAAATAAATAAAAATTGGTGGCAACTTTGGGGGCGGGATGGGGGAGGTACCGATGGGTTCAGCCTAATTTATTCCCTCACTATCGTGCATTGAATATTTTTAGTAAAGATACAATGAATAATATTTGGTTACTAAGAAACAGTGAACATTATATTTAATAATTTTTTCTTGTAATGAAACATTATATTCATGAATTTATTTTACAATAAATCATTTAACAAAAGTATATATTACAATTCATACACATACATTGTACTTTATGTATAATGAATTTATTTTTATATGAATTCAATAAATATGATACACAATTTAGTAAGATGTAATGATTTTGAAATAGTCATTGTACTTTATGTTAATAAATTTTATATTTATGTGAATTCAATAAATATGATACTATAAAATTAATAAGATACAATAATTTTGACGTAATCAAAATTAACTTTCATTGAATTTAAAAAAACACTCTTTAAATTAATAAAAAATTATTTATTATTAACTAATATATTTATAAAATAATAATATTTTATAATTCAATATATATTAATTTAGTGAAATTTTAGTGTCAAATTTACACACAGTTTTATGAATCGTCCAAACAAGACGCAAAGAATTGCCAGCGAATACTGGTGAAGTCTCAGTGCTGATGAGGCAAACAGTACTCCCAACCTAACTGTACATTTCAGGTTTCACTCTATTTTTTCAACCTATACATACATATAGAGAGAGAAAGAGTTGAGAGAAGAAGAAGAAGAGGAGGGTTGTTTTGGTTTTGCACAAAAGAGGGGAAAACATGGAGGAAGGACAGTGCGAAGAGGAAGTGCTTGGTTCAAGCTTGACAATGGAAAAAGTTGCTGCTGCTAAGCAATTTATTGAGAATCACTACAAGACCCAGATGAAGAGTATTCAAGAACGCAAAGAAAGGTAATTTCTTCAAACAAAAAAGAACATTTCTTGTTTATTTTATTTGGGTCAAATTAGTTTGATGGTTTTTGTTTATTTCTGCTTGTTTTTTCTTCTTCAAAGATCTGTTGTTAGCACTAGATTTTTATGTGTTAATAGCTGAAAGTAGACAAAAAGGGTTGCAGGTTTATGGGATTCATGATTTTCTTTTTCATGTTTGGAATAATTTGACTTGATTTAGTTATGCTCAGTTGGATCAGCTGGTTGAGCTAAGGGAATATCTTTGTGATAAAGATTTGGGGCATTTTGGTATCAGGGAGTTGGGGCATTAAATCACAAGTATCCTTTTTTTTTATTTTTTTGCATTATCAATATTGCAATTAAACTGGCCCAAATGCAACAGAATGGATATAGAAGTTTCATAAAGCCAATGCCAAACTAGTTTGAGGTGGAGATATAACTGTTGTAGTAGTAATAAGTTTGAATGTATCACTGCCATCATGAATTCTCAGTTAAGCTGCTTAATTTATAATAGTCACCTTATCATGCTCTAGGACAAGTACTGTTCTTTGACATTGTTGGAAAGCAATGAGATATGGCCTTTTTTCAAGCTTGACATAGAAAAGGCCTTTTGACCAATAATTGATCTTAAATTCTCCCAATTCTAAAGAAAATGGAATTCAGTAAAAGGTGGATAAATCACTATTACTATAGTGAAGTACCCAGTTTTGATTAATCAGGTCCCTGAAGGCTTTTCTCCCCATAAAAAGGTTTCAGGCAGGGAGGGCCTCCTTTTCCTTTTTCATTTTATTCCAAAAATGGAGTATCTTAGCAAAATGCTAGAGAAAGCCAAGCATTCACAGTAGATTCAGCAATTTGGGGATTCAGTTTCAGTATCCCACTGGTTGTATGCCGATGATACACTATTTTTTGGTGGTGCAGAAAGGTCCAAAGCATCCATCTTAAACTTACATTGTTGATATTTGAAGCTGTCAGGGGCACATATCAACATGCTCACAAGCATTATTATCAGTCAATGAAGCCCCTAATTTATAGGAGTTCACAAAAATTATATGTTGCAGTATAAGTACATTCACCACAACTTATTTGGGGTTTACTCTGGTTGCTAGATTTAAATCCTCTGAGATCTGGAATTGGGTGATTAGAGAAGCTACAGAAAAGGTTGGCTTCCTGGCAAAATTATTATCCCTCTATTGGTGGAAAATAAACACTCATAAGTAGCTTTTTAGACAGCATCCCCGTTTATTTTATGTCTCTTTTTTCTTATTCTAATCAAGCCATAAAAGCAGCTTGCTAGATTCGAAAGATCTTTTTTTTGTGGGAAGGGAATGGTCTGGGTTATGATAACAAAGTGATCCAAAGTTATTCAACCAAAACTACAAGGCACGTTGGGTATAAAAGATCTAGCAGCCCACATCAAGTGTTTGTTGATGAAATGGTTGTGGAAATACAACTTAGAGGAATTAGGTATGTGGGAACAAGAAGTCAAACTGTCAAACACAAATATGAAGAGCAAAATCATTGGTACATTATGCCCTCATCGTACTGATATTTGGAAGTTCATTAGCAAACTTTGGGTTGAATCTTCCTTGAACTCCTCTTTCAAAGTAGGTAGTGGAACACATTATTTTTTGGAAAGCAAAATGGCTAGGCAACACTGCTATTCTTATTTGGAATAATTTGACTTAATTTAGTTACACCAAAATTGGATCCACTACTTGAACAAGGCGATATAATTGTGGTACATAATCGGTCCATTTCGGTGGTGACTTGACTCAGAGCTAATGATGCATTACGAGTATACTATTTCAATTTGGCTACATTGTGAGTAGTGGAATGAAACAGGCCCAATTGAAGAGGAATGAATATTGAGGAGTCATACAGCCAAGCCAACTAGGATTAAGGCCGGGGGGGGGGGAGGTATTGTTGTTGATGTATTACGTCTAAATGTATCACTTGACATGAACTCTTAAGCTGCTTACTCTATGATGATCACAGTATGTCATCCGGGATGAGCATTTGACTTTGACATCTTTGGAACACAATGAGAGTTATATATCAAAATCTCTACTTTTAGCTGGTTGTTTATGGATGATCAGAGTTTTAAAGGTCCAGATTTTACTAGGTCAGAGTGACAAAATTGCAAATGCCAAATTGGGACTCTATTAGGGAGATCAGGCTGAGCAGTTTTATGCTTTCTTAACTCATGGGTATGGAAGTTGTGTAATACAATCCAGAAATTTATTACAGTATAAATCATAAATTGATGGCCTGTTAAGAGTAATTACAATTTTATCTAAATGGAATGTGTACTTTAATGTAATTTCCTAAGGATATAAAAGCTGATCAACATTTTGTTTTGAGGTATTGTACTTATATGGTAGTATACATTAGGAGCACGTATGAGATGTCTGTTACAAAAGATTGGGTGCTATTGTAGAAAAGCATGTTTCCTACGATGTTAATTGCTTTTGTTACATTCTTGTATGCTACGATGCTTTTGTTACATCTTGTATGCAAGGATTTTTCTCCATCACATTGCTTCATCAATAAAAAAAAGAAATAGCAATTTAAACTTTTAAGCAAAACATCAAAGTTGATCTTTTCTAGAGTTCACTTGTTAATCTTGACATTTCTTTGACTATATTTCACTAAGACTAACCCCCCCTCCTCCCCCTGCCCCCCCCCAAAAAAAAGGAAAGAGAAAGTAAAAGAAGAAGTTTAGCATGCTATGTGTACAGGCATGATTGTTAATATATTGTAATTTACGATCGCTTGCTCTCTCTCACACACACGCGTATATATATATATGCATGCATTTAGGATCTATAACTATCACTATGTTAATTTCCTGTAGGATCTATAATCTTGATAATCCTTCCTATTTTAGAATGTGTACATCACTATTTAAACCTGCAATAGCTTGAGAGTATAACTAAGGTACACTTCTCTAAATATCTTCCTTGTCTTATATTTGTTACAACATTGTTTAAAAATAGGCGTTGGATTCTAGAAAGAAAGTTAGCATCTTCTGATGTGCCTAAAGAAGAGCAAATGCATCTGATCAAAGATCTAGAGCAAAAGGAGACAGAGTTTATGAGACTGAAGAGGCACAAAATATGTGTGGATGATTTTGAACTTCTAACAATTATTGGCAGAGGAGCCTACGGTGAGGTCAGTATTATTCCTTTAAGGTCTAAGTTTTGTTTGTTCACGTTGCAAGTAAATGGTTTCCTTTCATGATTTTCCGTTCCCATTTCTACTGTATTTGCATTATATTCATAAAAATGCTTGGATATAAAGAAACTAATAATATAAAAAAGTAATATACTTCTAACATCTATATGACACCTGATATTTTGGTAAATTCCAGAAGGTTGACATTTCTATTCATAAAATTGCAATTTCCATAAATTGTTCCTTTAGGTATATCAGGTTAAGGAAATTTCAAATTCATTTGATGTTTTAATTCAATCTAGAAAGATTTCTCTATAAAACAAACTTTTCAGCCAGTACAATATTATTTTTCCATCTCAAGTGACATCACACAAAAGTCAATAATTATTTCAAATTCCGTATACAGTCAAATCTCGTCCAATAAAATATATGGGGAAGTAGAAACTACATGCTATTTGAGTGCTCGTGATCTGGTGGGCATTTTCTCTTTTTGTCTCCTTATGTTATTATGTTGGAGAACCCTCATCTCATGAGTTAACTTTTGGGATTTAGGCCCAAGGTCCATTTTTATGAATGCCAACAACAACACACAGTCATATTCAGTCTAAAGTCTAACCTGAAGAATGATTGCAGAAATTTCCAAAAATTAGTCTTCTTTTTTAAATGACAAGTTCTACCAAAACAGACTACATAACAATGAAACTTTCAGTGAATAAAGTTACATTTCCTCTCCCAGAAAAAAACTATCATTCTATTTTAGGGAGAAGTGGGACTATAATTGCTAGCATCGCTTGGGACCATGACTACACAAGAACAAGGCTTTCAATGAATGAAGTTGCACCTCCTGTCCCATAAATAACTACCTATTCTATTTGCGGGCGAGTGGGACTATTATGGCTTTGCACCTCTTGGGACCATGAGTATCTTATTCTCTATCTGATTTGATATCTATGTTAGCATTAATGCTTATTGCTGGCTTTCATGGTTGATGTTGGAGTCAGTAATCAAATGCCCTTGGGGAGAAAATCGAAATGACTAAGCTCAGAGGTTTTGTTTGGACAACGCCAAGGAAGATTACTGAGGTCTTGCTCAGCTGGGAAGAAGCAAGTGTAGGATTGACACACAGAGATAGATGGAGAATGGTCCCTGCTTGTGTTTGGGGGACAATCTGGAAAGAGAGAAATTCCAGATGTTTTGAAGATGTTAGCAGTTCAGTTCAGAGGATTAAGTTGAATTGTTTTAGACTTTATGTTTTTGGTCTAACCAGAGACACATAGAAGATATCGCTTCAATGATAGACACCATAGTATTTTGTTAAGGTCTCCGGAGCAGTTTTCTTCTTTTTTCACTTTTAAATATGGTTCGAGCACAACCTTACTGTTGTTTTGATTAATATATAATAAATGTTACCTTCTCAATAAAATCAAAATCACTATATTCACCAATATCTTCTTCTTCTGTGTACATGGATTGTGCTGCTATTGAACTTATCTTTTTAAAAGAACACTCCCAATTCTAATATGTGAATGTGCTCTGCAGGTAAGATTATGCAGGGAGAAGAAATCGGGTAACATTTATGCCATGAAGAAGTTAAAGAAATCTGAAATGCTCATCAGAGGACAGGTGAGAAGAGCAATTGCCGTCATTATTTTTCTATTTGGTTTTCATTATACGCCTACTTTTACCAATGTTACTTCTACTCTCTGGTAGAGTATGTAATTATGATGCTAAGATACCTCATATATGGAAATTGGCTGCCTGTACACATTGACATACTACTGGTTATGGTGATATACTGACAAGCTGTTTAGCCTAATTCAGCCTATATCCTGTTGCTCGCACTATGATTTTGACTGTGTAAATCAAAAGTTATGGTGGAGAACTATGTCTGCATGTATATGATTGACAATTGGGAAAGATAGAAATGCTAGATGTTTTGAAGAATGTAACTGTATTCTTTTGTTTGACTTTTGGTGTAAAGAAAATGTTTAGATGATACAGAATCCTTAGTTGACATGTTAGACTCTTAGTAAGATAATACAGGACACAATTGTGGCCTTTTTAATTGTAAATATTTCTGCAGCACTGCTTTTGTAATGATTTAAAATACTGTTACCAGACTCAAAAAATTTCCATAGGGTGGAGAATTTGATATCCAAATCAACCCAAAGCTTACACATTTCAACCTTTGCATCTGAATCTTATCATTCACTTTTCAGACAGATTAAAAGCTTTTGCACCTGGGGGTATCCTGCAGAAATCTGCTAATTCAGTTACTGTCCTGTTTCATCTTTAAAGCACCACTTATGTCTTCTATGAGGTGTTTATATTATGTAAAGAATTAAGATGTGCTAACAACAAACTTATGAGCAGACTTTAGTACTACTACTAATACTTCTTCGGACAAACTCCCATCTAAGCTACAATCTCTAGGACTATTAGTATGTGGATTTAACTAAGAATAGATTAAAGAAAGAGAACAAGGATCATATAAGCAATACTAACTAGTTCAGATTAAGAGGTTATTGTTGTTACACTTGCAGTAGGTCTTGAAAGGGTTAAGTATGAGATTCAGAACTTCTAGTTTTGAGAAAATCTGTGTTTTTGACTAAAAAGACAAATTGGTTACTAATATTGGAGGGATATGAATGAGAACAGAGTGGATTATATAATGGATTACTGCCCGACCTCAACTAGTTTGGGATTGATACATAGTTATTGGAACTCCCGTGCAGTGTTCTCTTGAACCCTTTAACATCCAATACTTGTAAAACAGTAAAAGCGAGTAAAGAGGATTCTTAATACATCCTGGAGCGTCAGGTTTCCGTACTCCTGTCCGATTCAAGTTTCATCTCTGGACATGAAAAAAGACCAGTTTGAGCATCTCCAAAATGCATGTGCCGACTAGTTTCTATTTTGCATCGTGTGTGATCTCTTGGGCTCTTGTGTAACCATACTTTCAAGTATTTCTGCACTGATCGTTTGCCAGATAAACTGTCTGTCATTATATAGTAGTCAGTACATTTCATTGTTACATCATCCCATCAACTCGGACTAAGATTTTGAATTTAGGAAAAAAGATAGGAATACTTCAGAATTAGAATTTCCCTCATTGGTTTCTTTGTCTTTTAAAGATAAATATTTTTCGGTCATTAATAGTTGTTTTCTAATACCCTCTCTTCTTTATATGAGAAACAAGGTTTGTTTATTTAGGTTTTATATTTGTTAACTTTCTCTATATAACCTGCGATGCTAGATGCTATCACCGTATTTGTGCCAATTTTGGTGGTTAGTGGAATAATATAGTTGAAATAGTTTAATTCATATCTTTCTATGTCATATGCATGGATTTATATACACGAGAGGTTGTGGAACAGAATCACCTAGATCCCATGAAATCTGGGATTCTATAAAATCATATATTTTACAAAAAAAAAGGAGAAAAAGATATTCTAAATTACAACAATTATCTTTAAGATCTTAGAGGATCAAGTCTTGATATGGAGTATATCCTCTATCAGTCAACACTCCCCCTCTAGCGGGTGAATGGATATCTTCCATTTTTTGCTTGCGTATTGGATCTTGAAACTCATTATTTGGTAGTCCTTTTGTTAAAACATCGGCCACTTGTTCTTTTGTAGATACAAATGATGTACAAATGTGTCCGCTATCTAATTTCTCCTTAATGAAATGTCTATCTACCTCAATATGCTTTGTGCGATCATGTTGTACATGATTATGAGCTATACTTATTGCTGATTTACTGTCACAATATAGTCTCATAGGTCCTTCCCATCTTATCTTCAAATAATCAAGGATTATCTTTAACCATAACAACTCACAAACTCCCATAGCCATAGATCTAAATCGGATTCTGCAGAATTTGGTTTTATTTCATAGGTCCTGGCAGCATCATGTACTTTCAAGTTTGTCTCCTTCACTGCATCCCAAATTTCCTTAGCGGTGCTCAGAAACATAACCATATCGCTGATTTCTAGAAGCATAGAGTTCCATCACCATTGCATCATGTTCATCCCATACATCAAACGTGGGGTCTTCTTTAGATGGTCCTGTACCAAGAAGGTGTTGTATTTTCCCTTTACCCTTTAAAAAAGGTATGAACCAGTTGAGCCCATTTTAGGTAATTTTTTCCATTCAACCGATAAGAGGCTTGAATGATTTGCAAATCACCCGATGAAACTGTAGAGTTATTCGCTACAGTTGCAGAAACATTTCCAGAGGCTGGAATAGTTGCAGCAGTCACATTTCTGGACAAGATGAATAAAACCAGTAAAGAATAAGCCTAAAACTCTGATACCACATGGAATAAGATAGTTGAATAGTTTCACTCATATCTTTCTATCTCATATACATGGCTTTATATTCATGAGAGATTTTGGAACAGAATGACCTAGATCCCATGAAATTTGGGATTCTATAAAATCATATATTTTGCCAAAAAAATGGAGAAAAAGATATTCTAGATTACAACAATTATCTTTAAGATCTTAGAGGATCAAATCTTGATATGGAAAATACCATCTATCAAGCCAACAGTTAGGATTAGTGCTTTGGACTGGATATGTTGTTGCATTAATTGAGGTGCTTGCTAGTTGTCCAGACAACTGATATGAAGTGTAGCACTAGAATAGTTACGGATCTCCTGTTCAATATTTTTTCCTTTTTAATATTATCGTATGAAAGTACTCTCTGGAAACTTTCATGACATGTTTTCTAGGGCTATATTTTATTTGTACGTTCAAAGGGGTCCCTGTGGTCCTTCTCCTCATTTACTGGACAACTTTTCTTTTGTAACTTAATCTTCTTCTGGAGCCCCCTACTCATGGAGGTTCGGCATTGATTTCTTAAATAAAGAAAACTTTATTGCCTTCGAGAAACAGAAATGATCCAAGTAATACACCAAGGTTGATTGTTCCCCGCATGAAATGAAATGATTGAGCGTCATATTGAAGTAATTTTTCAGTGTTCGTTGTATGAATGATTGAAACTCGTGAAGCTGCTCATGCATTCTCTATTTAATAGGAAGTTGGGAGGGTGGGGTATGTATCCTATTTACATGGGGTATATCCGCCAACTGTGTAATCCCTATTGAAAAAATTGATTTTCGCAGGTGGAGCATGTAAGAGCTGAAAGAAATTTATTGGCAGAAGTGGCCAGCCATTGTATTGTAAAATTATACTACTCATTCCAAGATGCTGAATATCTCTACCTTGTCATGGAGTATCTTCCTGGCGGTGACATGATGACTCTGCTGATGAGAAAAGATACATTGTCTGAAAGTGTAGCTAAATTTTATATTGGTCAGAGTGTCCTAGCTATAGAGTCTATTCACAAGCATCATTACATTCACAGGTATGTTTGCATCAACTTCTTATTTGTGAAAGCTACTGTTATGAAATAATTAAGACTTAAGGTAATTTGAAAGCTACTGTTATGAAATAATTAAGACTTAAGGTAATTTATGTGCATAATTTGAATGTGAATATGTAATCGTTTTCTTTAGGCATAGTTATTTCCATGTTGTGACTGTTTTGGTGTTTATATTTTTTATTTTCTTTTTTTACAGAGATATCAAACCTGACAACCTTCTTTTGGACAAAAATGGTCACATGAAGCTCTCTGATTTTGGTCTCTGTAAGCCTCTTGATTGTAGAACGTTATCCACATTAAAAGAAAATGAAGCTATGGATGATGAGAATATAAAGGATCCTTTGGATATAGATAGCAGCTTCCCAGATACCAATGATGAAAATAAGTGGAAAACCCCCCGCGAAAAACTTCATCATTGGCAGATAAACAGAAGGAAATTGGTATGCAATATTACTGATATATGTTATTTCTTCTTTGCATTGTGTGAGGATTTACATGATGTCATGGAAACAAACTTCACGTGTTGCAACATGGAACCCAACAAGCCACTACCTGCTAGGTGAACCAATAATACAACCCGAAGCATAGTATAAGAAACATCTTTATAGGAACCTCCTAAATAAATGAAAAGGATATCTCAAAACAGCAGAAGGCTAATATAAGATACAAAATCATGTGTTATAGTTGAATGAATTTATCTTGTTCCAAACACTTGCGCTTATGTAATACCAGATTATTGCAGGAATGAGAAATTGTATTGGCTTTTATTTCAGTCAATGAAGAATGCTTTTTTGCAATATGTCAATAACTCTGATATAAAATCTTAATATTCACTTTTGTAGAGACTAAATTTATATATGTGTTATTTAGCAAGTCTTGAATTTTCTATGTATTTAAAGCTAATTTTTGTCTTCTTCATCTAAAAGGCCTTTTCAACAGTCGGTACACCAGACTATATTGCTCCTGAGGTACTATTGAAGAAAGGATATGGAATGGAATGTGATTGGTTAGTGTTCATTCCGAAATTAGAATTAGCTTTTTTGCATAGATCACCAGGAGTTCTTGGATTCTCTGCTCATGCATGAATCAATGTGACAAATGTCTAAATGTCAATAGCGAGACCTTCTTCAAGTTGGTAAATAATTTGTTGAACTAATTGATGGATATCCCTCCCAATATTTACCTTGGATACTTCTCTTTTGATTAGTTCGATTGCTAACATATGTGGTGGCACCTTTTACTGATAATGATATTAAAAAACTGTATTCTCTGTGTTTTATTTTAGGGAGAACCCATCAGTGGCCACCTAAACTTGGCATGAATTTTCACTTAGACACTTTAACTAGGTTTTGTTTATTTTAGACACTTCATGGCATGCACAACTATGTCATTTGACACTTTTTCGACAATCTGCCAAATTTGTTAGGGGTGTGTATCACACACTAATGACATGTCAAAATGACGAATTAAATAAAGACATGTGGCATAAAATTAATTATTAAATGATGAATTTTGAGTAGGAAAAAAACTACCAATGACTCATTGACATGTCTTTAACAAAATAATTAAAAAAAGTTAACCACTTTTAATAAAAAGAAAATTATATGTGCACCTCCACCCCGAATTGTCTTCTATACTACCCCACCCCCACCCCATATGTGCACTTCCACCCCAAATTGTCTTCTATACTACCCCAACCCCTCTCTCGCACCCAGATCATCCCCCCCCCGGCCCCTTCCTCACCCAAATGTGTCAAAATAAGATATATATTTTTTTTTGTCACTTTGTGAATGTTGTGAGATAAGAACGTTTTTATTCTAATAGAATTGATGTTTAAATTCTTGATTTGGTGAATGTGGTAAAGCATTTGCTTGATCTTTTTCGGGGGTTTTCTTTTTTTTCCTATTTTGCTGCATTTTTGGGTCAATGCAAGTCTAAAATTGTTGCTTTAGTACATAAATATGGAGTCCAATCTTTCTACTAAAAATTATATAGCTTATCTATTTGATTTGAACTTTTTCCATGATTATGATGTAAGAAGACATACAAATGGATTGGAACTAAAATTGTTTATTGTGAAGGTAGGATTTAATAATTGAAAATATGATTTCCTTCCATTTCTGAGTGTTTTTTTTTTCTTCTTGAAATTTATGTTGTTTTTTCTCAAATTATTTTGAGGAGGAAGAAGGACAACAAAATAAGTGAAAGTATTCAAGCTTAAAAATTTTTTTTGAAACTGTTAACTTTAGTCTATATATCCACATGTATACTACAACTAAAGTTTAGTTCCCCTTCAAAAGTTTTACAACTTACAGTATACAATAGTCTTAGTCTAAACTGCTACATATAACTAGCACATCAAAGATATCTTCTGCCCTAGTTAATATCTTGTTCACACCAAAAATAGAAAAGAGCTAAGCAGTCCATCTTGATCTTCTGTAAGCTATTCTGCCAATTTTTCAAAACTCCTGTTGTTTCTCTCTTTCCAGATTGTCCACCAAATACATGCTGGGACAAGTTTCCATCTCTTTTCCTAGTCAGAAGCATTGCCATCTCTATTCCAGCTGCTCAAGATTCCTTTAATGCTCCCTGGTTTCACCCATCCATAATTGTTCTGTCCATGTACAATGCAAAAAAAGATGGTTAATTGTCTCAGCATGTTCTCCACATAAAGTACATCTCGAAGCCAACTGATAGCCTCTTTTCTTTAGATTTTCATGAGTCAAAACTGCTTCTTTTGTTAATAGCCACATGAAGCAGTTTACTCTGTAGGGTACTTTTGGTTTCCAGATGATCTTCCATGTCCATTCCATCTCCTGTCCAGCATTCTTGTTGAGTTCCTTATACACTGAATTTACTGAGAATTGACCTTTGGTATCATTCTGCCAAACTAATAAGTCCTTCTTTTCAGTGAGGTTGCTGAAAGAGCCTACTAAATCTGTCACTTTGTCAATCTCCCTATCCTGAAGGTTCCTCCTTAAGAACAAATTTCATCCTTGTCCAGTCCACATTGTACCACAGTGGCCTGTTGCTGTTGGCGTAAAGTGAACAATTCAGGATGCAACTGTTTCATAGGGACAGGACCCATTCCACTTATCCTCCCAGAAGGATATCTTTGACCCATATCCCACTTCTACCTTGGTTCTGTGATATAGCACTGGCAATAGATTTCTGATTCCCCTCCATACGGTGCATTTATATAGAGTACCTATCATTTTAGTCATTCACTTATCTTCCATGCCATATTTTGCTATTTTGCTATGATGACCTCTTCCCAGAGCATGTTATCTTCATTTGCAAACTTCCACAACCACTTCATCATTAGGCTCTGGTTTTGTTTCCTCAGATTTCTTATGCCTAGGCCTCTTGTGTTTTTACTCACCATCAGTTCTTTCCATTTAACAAGATGAAACTTCTTCTTATCTTCACTGTCTTGCCATAAGAAATTTCTTCTAAGAGCATCAATGCTATTAGATACACTGGCAGGCATAGGGAAGACTGACATCATATAAGAGGGTAATGCATCCATCACACTGTTAATTAAAGTCAATCTTCCTCCCAAGGACAAGTACAAACTCTTCCAGCTAGTGAGTCTCTTTTCACATTTCTCCAGTACCCCATTCCATATCCTTTGGACTTGCTTTTAGCTCCCAAAGGCATACCTAGGTAAGTAGTTGGAAGCTCCCCAACCTTCCCTCTAGTGTTCTGGTCAAAATTTCCCTATTAAGCACACTATTGATAGGATAGATGAAGCTTTTCCCACAATAAGCTTAAAATTTATGGGCGCTAGAATTCACTTTTTGTTTGTGGGCATCGTCAAATTTATTTCACCATGGAAAGAGTTTAAGCTCTGAAAATGGTAGCCAAAAAATGGGGAAGAAGAAGAAGAAAAAAAAGTTAAAATTTGATAAAATGAGGCTCTCACGAGCGTCCAGTGAGTATATCACACTTGCTATGCCATCTCAGCAGAAAGTATCGAATCAACAGAGCGGGATATAAAATGAACGGAGCTTAGTTAAGGTGTCTAAGTGAAAATTAGTGCCAACTTTAGGTGTTCACGGATGAATTTGGCCTTTATTTTATAAGATATTCTTTTCTTTTTGGTGAAGATATACTTTCTTTTCAGTCTGCTCTGAAAAGTTCGACATATTTCTATATTTGGAAATTCTTTAGTTTGAACATTCTGATTTTATCCTAATTGACAATGTCATGTTTAAGGCAATTAGATATTGAGAGTACTTTTGGTGCGTCATATTCTGCCCGAGTTTAAAACCTTTCTTTTAAAATGAAGTAGAGGCAGGAAAATTTTGTGGCACCTCTATGTTCATCTCAAGTAAATTCAATCTAGCAATACCTATTAGTGGCAAACAAAAAACAAAAAAGAACCCTACCAGACGAGGAATGGAATGGTCAAATAACCACTAATAACGGTAAAGAAAGCAAAGTTAGATACCAATGGAGGTTGAGAAAGCAGACTAAGGTTATCTGTTTTTTTTAGTTGGGCTGCCTGCTGCCTGCTTGTGTTGGGAAGGCAAAGGAGAATTAGGGAGGAGTGAGGACATCAGTGTTAGCATGGGAGGATGCTGCATGAGGTATTGGGATGGGCGAGAAGGGATAGATTTTGGAGCAGTTGGAAGAGGGGGCTAGAGAAGAATTTCGCCCTGGGGGGACAAAACATGTTAATTTGAAGGTGAATGGAGTAAGAGTTTCTTGATTTTAGTCCATGGAAAGGTTAGGAAGAAAGAAGTAGGATATATCTGTGAGGGGTTCCCACTGCCTCCATTTATGACCAAGTGGAGAGCTGTAAATTAAGTGCTTAACCTCCCCCCACCCCCACCCCCCTTCTAGCCTTCACCATTCCGGGGATATGATAGATCTGATGCTACAAGATCTAGTGCCTCATCTGCACAACAACCTCTAGTGGAATGAGGCATATTTGTAGTTTGGGGTTTCGTGGAACTTCACTGGAAGCTTGACCATATCCACAGACCTATGTTTCACTTTAGTTTGATGAGGACTGCAGGAAAATGCTTTTGTTTTCTAACCCGTTGTATAATTTCTAGTTATTTTCTAAAGTACAATGAACCATGTTGTGCTTTATGTATTTCTCATCTTTTATCTACTATACACTACATGCAGGTGGTCCCTTGGTGCAATTATGTACGAAATGCTCATTGGTTACCCTCCATTCTACGCCGATGATCCGATAACTACTTGCAGAAAGGTAGCATCTTTACTTTCTGTTTTCTTAAAATATGCTGTATGCTTTCCGTTTTTTGTATGATAAGGATATCTACTGCTTCTGAGATAACAGAAAGTGCCTTCTCCTTTCACTGTAAAAATCAAGAGAATGGTAGAAAAGTTTGATGCTAAGAACTTGTTGCAAAATGTCCACATACAAAGAACAAGAATGCTTTGTATGCAATCTCATCCGAGTATGAACCACCTTTCTTTGCTGATGACGGAGAATTGATAGCTTGGACAGCTGATGTCTGAGACCTTTTCACGTGATGCTTAACCCCTTAGATTAGTCTCTGTCGTTTGTCAATCCGGGTCTAAGTCTTCTACCTTTTGCACTACAAGTCTAAGATGTATTGCATTCATAGTGATATGCTTGCCAGTGCTACAATCAATGTTTACTATGTGAACGTGGTGTATTAGTGACTATCTCTGTATTTTACCAACTAAAATGTACTGATTGCCTTCGTGTTGAAGTAATCCTTCTTTTCAGGTTCTCCTGCTACTTCCAAATCTATCAGATTCTAACTCCATGTGTGTGATTGCCAGATAGTTCACTGGAGAAATCACCTAAGATTTCCTGAAGATACTAAACTCTCACATGAGGCAAAGGATCTTATTTGCAGGTTACTATGTGATGTTGAGCATAGACTGGGAACTGGAGGTGCAAACCAAATAAAGGTAATATTTGAAGCACTCATCCAATCACTTTCACTAGAACCTTCATGTTTCTTCTGTTAATTTATTTGAAGTGGTTTATCAGGCTCATCCTTGGTTCAAGGATATTGAATGGGATAGGCTGTATGAAATGAAAGCAGCCTTCAAACCAGAAGTTAATGGAGAGCTGGACACCCAGAATTTCATGAAGTATGATGAGGTATTTCATGAAACTGAATGAGTCTTATATTTTATTGGAGAAAGTTAATGACTTTTATAGCCAGTGACATACACCCTTTTGATACTTTTAAATATCTAATGCACAGTTAATGTCTATCTGTAATACCTACAATATTTTCCTTGTTTTATTTATACATTACTGTCCCACCATCTCTATTTACTTACAAAATGGACTGCGACATGTGTCTTCTTTTCACTCTGTTTACAATATTGGTGAACTGTGAGAAATGCCTCATCCGAAAGGTTAAGTAGTAGAGGGTAGATATCTATTATTTGTTTTTAGATCCACAGCACACCTTCTCGCATGTGGGTTTGATTCTTTTTCTTGGGTCAAGTACGTTGAAATATTTTGTTGGTGGGTGATAATGAACTCGAGTAAGGATCTATGCTTCCTCTGAGACCATGTGAAGCGCGTGGACCTACTCATCTAAGAGTTTTATACTGTTTGTTTGTTTCCCTTTAGAAGATACAAGTCAGATAGTAGGCATTCACACACCTTCCAAAATGGCAGCCTCTTAAAGCACTATTCTTTCTCAAACAAATAACAAAAATCCCATGATGGTTATTCTCGCATTCAACAGCATGTGTTCCTCAATTGTGCATTTGTTTTGGGTTGAACATATATATATTGGTCTTGGAAGTTGTCGATGAGTTGCTTAAGTTCAAACTCGATTGCTATGAGCATGGAGTAAAGTTAGGTTTTGAAACAGCCAAGAGATTGGAGAGGGGGTAATTGTGTGTGTGTTCCGCTGACTAATTTTTAGGTTTAGAAAAGAAAAAAATGTATGTGTATATGTATGTGTGTGTGCGCACACATATTCTGCAGAAATGAAGGAGTTAGGAAAACAATAAGAGAGATTGATGCTGAAGAATTAGTCTTGGTTCTAGATAAAGGTTCTCCAGAATTCTCCAATAAATGTGTCAGAAAGAAAGGTCCTTTGCTACCAAGAATAATTCTTAGAGTCAATCGCCTCCTACTTTATTGTAATTTTTTCATTTAACAAAAAAAGGCACATTTACGTTCTACATATTATTCTTTACTCAAAAACTAGTTGGTACTCACTCTCTCTCAATATATATATATATATACGCCTCTTTGTTCTTTTAACTTTCTTTTGGCCATTTTTTCAATCAAAATTCATCTGATTGCCTCAGTTCTGTAGTTTGAATGTCACAACTCATTAACTACCTTGAGTACTGTCCACTCACCCCCACTGTAATGAAGAGCACAGTTCAGGAGCGCACTGCATTGAGTGTAACGATAACTGTCACGAGCCTTTTACTATTTTTAAGTGAAATAATGCTCTTCAAGAAACTGACATTGCAAAAGCTTGCAATCATATCTACTGTTCGACTTGTACGCTTAGATAAGCAACCTATAAAAAGGAAATGAAATGCTGTTTTTTCAGGCTTGCTTCTTTTTTTCTTGGGCCAAGCATGTACAAAGTTTTGTTGATGGGCAACATTCAGACTCAATCTAGGATGTGTGTTTGCTTTTGTACAGTGTTGAAGTGTCTGAATCACCTCGTTTTTCAAGTTAAATTGTTAGAGGCTGTAATCTGTGATATGTCCCCTAATGACCATTTTCAAAAGAGTTTTCTCTCTTCCATTCTCTTTTCACAAAATAAGTTAAGACAGAAACTGGTAGAGTTTCTTACAATGCAATTTGTATCCTGCCTTGTAATCTCAGTGTCTCACTTTCTAAAAGCAGTTGCTTTCTATTACTCCATGAGTAGGGTGCTTTTTTGACTAGCTAACTTTTAATTCAAGATCTAAATTTTATCCTTGCTGCTACGCTTGTATTAGGTAAGTCAAGCTTTCTCCTTAATCTCTGTTTCTAGTCAGACTTAGTCACACAATATTGTGCATGGTCTTTAGTTCTGGCATCTTTTAAAGACGATTCATGCCAAGGATTTTGCTTTGTGATTTCAAACTCGTAGTCCTCACTTTTTCAATTGCCTATTGGCAAGAATATGCTTGATTCACATGTTAGCCTTCTGAAACTATACTTGGTGGATCTATAGTTTGTCACCTATGTCATCTAGTTCAAATGTAGTCTGTTTCTCCTTGTAAGTAACTGTTTTCTTTCCTTCTGGACTTCTTCATAGATGGATACTCCAACATCAGCAAGATCTGGTTCAGGACCTTCTCGGAAGGTTTGTAACCACTGGTTCTTTTCTGTCTGTATTTCAATACCTTTTGTATATGATAGTATTTTATGGCCAATGAACTGATAAAGTATCTATGTATTTGTATATAGATATAAAGTTGGACCTCCCACTTCACAATTGTGTGAGTCCCCCATGATTACAAAATGCCATGCAAAATATTTCTGCCATCCTATATCTTCTTTACAAGGAATTAGAACATTGAAAATTGGACCATGATTTTCTCAGCTTATCCCTTTACACCAAAAGTAAAAAAAGATTACACTTCATTTTCAACTTCTGGGAGTTGCTAGTCTTCTCTGCAAAACATCTTTGTTTTCTTTCCCAGATTGTCCACCAAATGCTAGCTGGGACAATCCTCCATGTCTTTTTGTTGCCAGTTGGGTGGCCTTCACTGTTCCAGCAATTGAGAAATTACGAGATACTTCTTGGTGTTACCCATTGTATACCCCTTAAGTTTAAAAATATCCTCCATAGCTGTGAAGTTCCCTTACAATGTAAAAAAAGATGAATATTTGGCTTTGCCTCTTCTCCACATGTGTAACATCTAGAGTACAAGGGTATTATCCTCTCCTGGCAAGATTTTCCTGTGTAAGAACTGCTCCTCTGGCCAGTAACCAAGTAAATAATGCAACTTCATATGGAATTTTAACCTTCCATATCATTTTCCATGACCAACTTTCCAAAACAATAATTAGACGTGTTGAATTTCCTTAAGCTGAACTAACAGAGAAGTTCCCTGTTTTGTGTCCTTGCCATATCAACTGATCCTAGTAATCTGCAGTTCCAGTGAACTGCTCCAGCATTTTATATAATTCAACCACTCTGCCCATCTCCCAATCAAAAAGGGATCTTCTGAAGGTAAGGTTCCAGCCTTGAGGACTCCAATCCTCTCCAACTGTAGCTTCTTGTTGTTGATTGATCCTGTGAATATCAGGAAGAGATTTACCAAAGCACCACTTCCCAACCAATTGCCGTTCCAAAAATAAATCTTTATACCATTACGAATTCTAAGAGTGGTTTTGGTGCTGAATCCTGACCAAGGATTCCTTATGGGCCTCCATAGATCGACTCCATAAGGAAGGCTCATTTACCTTGTTGGTGGTCTACTGTTCTGTACTGTATCTCTCCTAATCACCTCCTTCCACAGTAAATACTTATTTGAAGCAAACTTCCATGGTCATCTCATCATCAAGCTTCTTCTGTACCTTTTACGTTTTTTTCCCCAAACCCCCATCCTTATGCTGATTACCAGTGAATCCCATTTGACAAGGTGAATTTTTTTCTTTTCACTGTTTCCGTCCCATAGAAAATTTCTTCTTAAAGAATCAGTTCTCTCGGCAACAGCCAACATTCACTGGAATAGGGAATAGAGACATCATGTATGTTGGCATAGCATCCAGAACTGAGTTTATTAGAGTAAGCCGCACCCAAATGAAAGGTACTGGCACTTCCAATTAGCCAGTTTCTTCTCACATTTTTCTATAACTCCATTCCATATCCTATTTGATTTGCTTCCCAGAGGAATCCCCAAGCATACAGTTGGCAGTTCCCCAACTTTTCTGTACAAAATATTAGCCAAACTTAGGATATCATTTACATCATTAACTGGATATACATATCTCTTGTTCCAGCTAATATGTAAGCCTGAGATATCTTCAAACAGAATGAAAAAATCACCCTCGTCATCATCGACTGTTCTCTGTCAACTTCACAAAATACAAGAGAATCGTCAGCATACTGAAGGTGAGAAATTGCCATACTACAGTCAGCTCTTGTGCTAACGTTGAACCCCTGATCCAATTATTTTCCTGTGCTCTTTTCACCATACCATTCAGTCCTTCCATGGCTATGATGAAAACTGAAAAGAAAAAAGAGAGAGAGTATCTCCTTACCTTAAGCGTCTCTGGGAAGGAAAAAAACCAGCAGGAGTACCATTTATTAGTACTGAAAATTTGACACTGCTTATGCAAAACTTAAATTTACCCAATCCATCTTTCGCCAAATCCTATTTCCTCATCACATCCAGCAAGTATTTCTTATATGTGTATATATATATACTTCAGAGGCTTGTAGATTTTTGATATATTTTCCATATCTTTTCTTTTCTAGTAACAGATATATAGCCCTAGATCCAATTGACACCACATTATTGCATACGTACTTTTGAATAAAACCTAACTAAATGGTCATGTGTATAACATGCTTTATGAATCGCTAGTAAAGTAGATGTTTTACTTTAATCAAGTACTTTATCGTCGATATCTTTAACTACCAAAAAAGAAAAAAAGGAAAGCTGTTCTTTTACTTCGATCTTCTTGTTTTGTTTCTTGTACATCAACCTCCTAAAAGTCATGACATTTTGCACTTAGAAATCATGTCCATTCCTTGGGATATGTGTCCTTACATGCATAAATAATGAAACAAAGCTTAGCTGCAATTTTTTTTTATTGAGAAAGCAAGCTTAGCTGCAATTTAGAAGTGGTTATAAAGTGTTTAGGCATAAGTTATAGAAAGGTGGATTTGAGCCCAACTGTGCAAGATTCTGGAAGGATCATAAAGTTTCTTCTAGTGTTTGTTCTGCAGCCTGCATGATTTGTGGTACATCTAGAATTTCTCGCAATAGTCCCATCCTGGTATTCTTCTGCGTATCCTATGAGAATATTATCCATACTTCAAGTGAAATATTTGATGCATAATAATATCCTGCTAATATGTGTTTGCAGCCTCAGAATTCTAAGTTAGTTATCTAACTTCAAGTTTCATGTTTATAGATGTCATTAACTCCCAAAGATTTAAGTTTTGTGGGCTATACGTACAAAAACTTTGATGCTGTCAAGGCACTACGCAACTCTTCCGGTGAGTTCATTTGTTCCCCTTTCAATGCCTTCTACAATTGTGTAATTATACTTTAGTTAGACATTTGCGTGTGCGTATCTTTCATAAAAGTGGACCTCTGACACCTATCTGGAAATCTCCCCGGAACTACTGTAACTGCACTCTCCAAAGAAGCACTGTAGGTTTTCCTCTAACTTTGGAGGGAGTTTCTGCAAGTTCTTATCTGAAAATGAAACCAGTTCAGAGTTCACAAGGTTGATATTTGTAATACTTATTATTGTTATTGTTACTATTCATGATGATGGTGTTGTAAATCTTTTTGTTTGTTTATCTGGCTTCTAGGCTGAATTTGGAGGTTTTGGTACAACTAATTTGCTTCCTTTCCCAAGCTCTCTGATATTTTAAGGATGCATTTCTCGATTGCACATGGTTTTATATATTCTGCAGGAAGTGGAGAGGATGGTTTATAATTATTGGTCTGGCTCTATGCTGATCCGGTTTAAAAAACAATAATAAACTTGTGATGCTAACCTGCAAGAAGTTTTGTGGAAATTATAATATAAAGAACCAAAATGAATGTTTAAACTATTTCAGAAGGCATACCAAGCATTAGACTATGTACCTTCTTGTTTAACATCCAATGGCACTTTATCCAAATAGGAAACAGATAGAACTTAAAAAGACCGCATGGAAACCTTCTGCTATTTTGAACCTAATCTCTGTTACTGAACTAATGAGTAGTATCTGTCATGTTTCTATTTGCTTTATGTGATGGAAAATGTTCATCTTATCTGTCTACTTATAAGTGCACAGAGTGATTTCATTCTCATTTCAATTTTTTCCAGATCCTACAAGGGACACATCACCTAGGCGTCCGTCAATTGATTCCATATTCAGTAAGTGTTGTGACCTTGTATATGGTTTAACTATCGAACTTCTTATCCTACTAGTCTAATTAATATGTCTGCAGATAATTCTAAGGACTATCCTTCAACAAAGAGAACAAGTGGAGAAATAGACACAGAGATGATAACGTCCACCGGTTATGCAATATCTCCATGATATCGCCAGCTTTATATTGAAAAAGAAACTAGCAAAGGTGGTGGTAGCATACACCTGTTGTATTTGATCAGGTTGTTCACCCCTTCATCAGCATTCCAAGTGGGTTTGGCACCATGATATAAGTGTACAGTAATGCTTGAGAAACTTGGTTGATTCGTAGGACATGGAAACTGTTGTAGGAAATGTAATGTTTGTGCAATAGAAACTTAGACTGCTTAATATCGTCCATTGCCCAGGTTGGCAATCAAATGCTAACTCTTGTGGCAATTGCTGGTCAGATGAAATTTTATCTAATGGGAGACATTACTTCTGGGACCAATTATGCTGTGGTTCCTTTTTTAAATATATGGGCAAAACTTTGTTCATAACTATTGCAACCCCATTGTATCTTATATTTTGGTTATGATAGAGGCTTTTCAGTTAATATGGACCATGATAAAAATAAATTATAATATTTGACATCTTTGGAAAAAAAAAACTTTTGAGACATGGCTAGGAAATAGCATCGCCCAAGTCATAACCTTGTTATTTAGCACGAGAGATGATTCTTTTGAAGTAAGTGTGTGTTTATCAAATTGGCACAAACTTGAGATATTTACTTTTGGAGTTCGATATATAGATTTTTTAAGAGTTTTTGCAAGTTCACTCACAACTTCTCATGTGGTTTCACTTTTCATATCAACACACGCAAATACTACTTTATTTTCATATATCAAACCATGTCCTACCATCTAACTAGCGAGTGGTGTGAAGAATAGCACATGCTCACCTCACCTATTGAGGTATTAATTAACTCTATGAATTATGCTTTAGGTAATTCAAACAATTATTTCACTTCCGAAATTTCACTAGATATGTTGTCCTATTGATTGAATCCAGCTCCTTGGTACTAGAAACCTGTCCTTATCTTTCCTCCAAAGATTCTCAAATTACAGTTACATATTCTATTGGCTCCATGCCTTGATAAAATATTTAGTCAATTTATATATATGATGTAAAGTCAAGAGTGTGAAAGACTTTCATTTTCATCAACATCCAAATCATCTCCTATAAACAGAGCTAAGAGAGGCAATCAAGAAAGAGACTAATTTAACTTTCAGCTCTCATCTTAACAGATCCAAACAAGGGAAGAGTTACCATTCCCTTACCCGCAACAACTGTAACTCAAAAATAATTCAGTAACAAACGTAATCCCTTATACTGGGTGGTGTACCCCCATGAACCAAAATTTGCAAACACACAATAAATAAGTACAAGGAAACACCAAAGACCACAATAAAACATGAAGCTGCACTCGACTCAAGACCCGAATGAAAATCCAAACCATCCCAACAACAACAAATAAGACCACAAGAGACACATTGCTTATATCTATCATATCTATAGGATCAGACAGAAACAACGAATGCTATTAACCTTTCAAAAAAAAAAAAAAAAACTCTGACCGACAAATACAAACATTTTAATTCTTCTCATCAGCATTCTCTTCCTTCTTATCTTCCTTTTCCTCTGAAGCTGCAGGGGCCTCTTTGTCTTCAGGTTTGTCATTTTTATCTTTGCTTTCAACACTAAGCTTTTCAATAAGTTCAGTAGCAGCAGCACCAGCTTCTTCACTTTCTCCAGATTTTGTCTGTTGAGATTCAGCAATTTCTTCAACCTTCTCTTTGAAAGCCTTGCAATCTGACAGACAGGATAAAAAATAAAGTTGAAAAATCTAGTTTTGAAACACACAGGGGTAAACGTTAAGAATTGTTCCAAACATCTCATTTAACTTGGTTCTACAAATCTGGAGTAATCCTAAACAGTTGTTCAGTGTTGATTTAAGATGACTTACAGGATTACAGCCCATGCAAGGAATGCAACTAAGTTTCATGAATGTACTCGAGGAGTTTGTAAGCCATTAATTAGTAATCACACTGTAATATGAGACTCATAAATTGTGATTTACAAGTAAAGAATACATCAAGGAAATTAGTTTCTGATTCCCAATACATCAACCTCAATTAAAGAGTGATGACTATCAAATGTTGCATGACATAATCCACCATCCAAGATATTTCAGCAGTCTTCAGGGAAAATTAATTAAGACAACTCCTGAAGAAGCACTAACAAGAGTATAACTGATGGATGTATGTGCCACAAAAATAGGCTACTTACCATCATTCAACATATCATAATCAATAACCGAAATGTGCACTGAGTACCAATTACAAACACCATTCTTTGGTATGGTTGGACTTGGAAATATGAATCCTCAATATCCATTCCGTTCTGTTTGGAACCATTTTATTTCAATACTAAATGATGCTTCTAATACAAATTAGGGCACTCTAAACTAATCTAGACTCAACACCATCAATTGTATGTAATTTAACTAATGATTCACTCTGTGGAAGTAGTGAGCTTATTTCATTTTTCATCTTTATCACTTGATAAATCACATGTTGATTGAAATAGAAGATATCAAATAGCATATGGAAATCCTCCCAAGGACTTCCAAGTGTTACATACACATCAGGAGAAGAGAAATTGCACAAAAAGCATATCTTAACTAAATGCACAATAATAATATCCAAAAGATGCATAAACAGATTACTCACTCTCAACTGAAGCAAAGCGAATGCAAAAAGTCTCATCTTTCAGCTCCCCATCAGCAAAGTCAGCAGCATGCCACACACAAGACTTCTCATTCCCAGCATGTTCTTGGATGGACATAGTAGGAAGGACTACACAAAGGATTTTATCAACAGCAGTTCAGAATAAATACAACCACAAACACATTAACAAAATATAGAAAAAACAGTAAGGGAAATCAACAATCCACAAAATTAGAAAAGAAGGATTCTGACCCAAGTGGTTGGCACAGATTTTCAGCGTCTTGGATTGCCTCATCACAAGCCTAACCTTTCCAGTTTCCTTGTGCTTGAGAAGCTTCACAGTCCCAACACCTCTCTCTTTCCATTGACTCCCTTCCTTGTCAAATCGGTATAACTTTGATTTCCTACAAAAATTCACATCAGGGATTACAACCAAAAACAATGAACATTCTCTTTGCTGCCAAGAGGAATCTTTCGCCAACTTTTTTATGTATAACTCCACCCTTTGTGATTAAAATTGTGGGGTTTCAAAGAACAAATTCATTTCATTTCCTTGAACTTTTAGAATAAGATTTAAATACTTAAAAAGGGCATACAAGATAATATAATTATAGTTTACAGTAGTAAATATTTGAAATCATAATCAAATGAGCCAGGGGCGGATCTAAGAGGATCCGAACATCCTCGGAAAACAATGACACTACATATAAGGGTTTTTTTTAAAAAAAATTAGTGTACAAATATAGACTACGAATCCCCTCAACACAATACTAGAGTTTGATTCAATGGCTTAGAAGGTTCAAAATTTACCTTGAGGCTCTAAGTTCACATTTTTAATTTTTTCTAACCCCTTACTGAAAATCCTGGATCCACCACGGGATGAAGTAACATGATTAGTTATAGATTCATAGAGCCGACCCCAACAGAGTCGTTTGTAATCAAAGGAAAAAACCACTAGTAGCTTTTTTTGCATATAGCTATCACATCGAGTGGGATAAATACTTTGGAATTGAGACTTAGTACATTGATCATTCTGAAATAAGGATAATAGATTCTATACATCTACAAATCATTTTCAAAAAAATTAAAGCTTTACTACCAGATCAATGAAGAAATTAAAGCTTGTTTTTGGAAAAAATGAAGACATAGAGAAAAGGGTTACTAACAGATCAAGAAGAACATGTTCATTTTCTTCACCAGTGGAGACAGCAACTTCTTGTAGCCTAACAATGGGAGCAACTTGTGCACCAGTGTCTTCATCATCGCCAGTTGGGTTTTCTTCTACTTCTGCTTCTACTTCCTCTTCTTTCTTCTCCAATTTGGGTTCAACAGTAGTGCTTGCCATCACTCTAGAGTTTTGGTTTTAGAAAGATTTACGGCGGATTTCAAGAAGAAGAAGAACAAGGGAGGAAGTAGGGTTTTTGATTTGATAACTTTGCCTCTTTCTTTTTGCTTTTTTTGGTTGGAGTTTGTATGGCTAGTCCTCTAAGTTAAATTAACTATGAATATTGCCCCACTTCCATTTTTTTTTTCCTTTAATTAAAGTAATATTCTTTTTAGTAAAAATTATGCGAAATGACAAACATTTATAGTATATTATTTAATTTAGCTATAATTTGGATATTTAAGATTTGCGATTATAATTTTCTAAATTTTGATATTCGGCTTCTAATTGTATAATTTATAATTTGTATAATTCGATTTCTGATTGTAAAGATTCAGAATTTGTATATGTTTACCCTAATCATTTGTTGATACATTTGATTTTTATAAGTTATGAAAAATTCATAGCAAATTACCTTGTTTGTATATTGGTGAGCGAAATATACAAATCGAAGTTTATGAAAAACTCATGAATGTACAAATACAAATTTTGTGTATATTTACTTTATTTGTAAAGTGGCAAGCAAAATATACAAACGAAAATACTCATAGCAAACGAAATTATATTTATTGAGCGTAATTATGCAAACATAGCTAAGGAGACTTATTAAGTTTTAATCCCTTTGCTATTAATGAAATTCTCTTTTTTTTTTACCTTTTATTTTATTGTAAAACTATGAGCTTGTTTGGGTTGACTTTTACTTATTTTTACCATTTTAACTTATTACTAAGCACTTATAAGCTTATTTTTTGTATATCCCAACACTTCAAATATGTTGAAAGGTTGTTTGGGCTTAAAAACATTACAAATAAGACATCCAAACAAGTTCTAAGTTAAAAGATCAACAACAAGATAGTAGACAAAATATATAGAACAAGATAAAATTCTCTTATTTTTTTTAAAGTATATTTTAAATATCTGCAATAAGAGTTAAAATACTTTTATTTATAGTGTTAATAAAGGCATATAAAAGATTGTTATAACATGCATAAATGATGACAATTATGAGATAAGATCATGAAGAAGGTGATAGACATAGCATTAAGAATTAAGGTCATATAGGAGGTGTAACATAAGGGTGGGGAGATGGAGAGATTACAATTAGTGGACATCCACATAAATAAAAGGGAAAATTATATATAATGGCAAATTAATAAATCAAATTAAATGTTATAATCACACTTTGATTTAATTGTGTCTTGTAGCAACTGTTTGCTAGTCGCCTCTCTCCCTCTCTAGCTCGCTCCCTCCCTCTCGCTTTTATACAAACACAAATGTATAAAATGTATATATATATATATATATATATATATATATATATATATATATATTTCCGTTCCCCTCTCTCCCCTCTCCCAGAACTCGCTCGCCACTCTCCACATCTCTCTCGCCACCCTCGCTTATATCGCTTATACAAATAGAAATGCAGAACATTTCGTTTCTGTTTGTATAAAGCGAGAGAAAATTGTATATACACATGCAAATATATATATATATATATTCGTCCTATACACTTATAATTATACAATACAAATATTCTCTTGCCCAATTTTCTTTTGTCTTGCTCTCTTTCACGTTTTATACATACACAAATTATGCAATTGATTTGTATACAACTGCTTTTTTGGTATATGTATAGCGAATTATACAATTGATTTCTTTGTATATGTATAGCGAATTATACAAAAAAAAATTTGTATATGCATAGCGAAATATACATATTTATGTTTGTTATGGAGCACAATTATGCAAACTTTGCTATAGTATACAAATATGAATTTTGTGTTTGCTATATGTGAAAGTTATATTGACCACTAAATAGGGTTGTTCAAAATCAAACTGAAATCGATAACTCGAATCAAAAAAGTTATTGGTTTGTCAGTAATAGGTTATTGGCTTAGCGGTTTTGCTAACGGTTTTAAATTTTTTTGGTTATCGGGTTATTAGTTCTTAACGATTTGAAGTTTTTCTTAACGGATTAATCGATTACATGATAGCAGATTAAATAATGGCTTCAGTCATTAACAACCTCTTAAAGTTGTCCGCATAATTCATTTAGACACCTCAACTGAGACCTTTACCTATTAGACACTTTAATATAAACGAATATGTATCTATTGAACATAAAATGACAACTACCTTTAAACATAGTGTCCATGTAGTTCAGACACATTATCTTGAAAAAATCACGAATAGAATTATCACACATGGCACATGGGCCCAAAATTTTAATTTTTTGAAAAATATAAAATACTTTTCACCCTTTAATAAGCTAGAAAATTAAATTGATAAAAAAAAATATATCCCCCCCCCCCATCTAACCTATTGCCCTTTAATTTCTTCATCATCTTCTTCCCTGTGATTTCGCCATAGCCATCCAACCACAGATTCCTCCGGCGATAACAAAAAACAAAATATTCTCCACCCCTCCCGAATACACCCACCTAATCCTTTCCTCTTTCTTTTTCTTCTCTTGTTACTTGTTATATTCTATTCCTCCGGTGATTATTGAGATTTTTGTAAAAATAATTCTCGTCAATAAATTATTTCAAAATCGATAACGAAGAGAAATCAAAAGTATATAAAAAATGTACATCATTTTCAATAAGTTTAATGAATGGTGATGAATGTTCAATCGGAGTTATGAAAATAGAGATGCATAAATGTCGATAGACTTTTTGACTCAAATGGTCAATTTTTTTCTTTTTTCTTGCAAGTTCAGCTGTTTGTCTATAACAAAAAAAATGAAGAAAAATAATAGCCAAAATAAAAGGTAGAGAAATTTAAAGTCTTTTAAATTGGGGGTTGAAGAAGAAGAGGGTTGGTACATGGGTGGGTGGGGTGGGGTAATTTTAATTAAAAGATTAATATTTAATGAAATTAATTTTTTATTTATTTAGTCAATGCATGTCAAGTGTCAAGAAAGTAGGTACAAATTATTTTTAAAAAATAAAAAATAATGCATTTAGGTGCTCAGTAGCTACTGAGATACACTTAGTTTGCTACATAAGTGTTTTTTGTTTAATAGTAACATGTCTTGAACAATTTAGATGTTCAATAGATACAAGTCCTAGTTCAGGTGTCTAAGTGAGTTATGCAGATAACTTTAAGAGGCCGAGGATGACTTAAGCCTTAAATAATTATATATACACCATTTTGTATATAAAGTCCTTGACTAAGAGTTTAGTTTCCTACTTTTATTTCTGGACGTCTCAAACTCTTGGTTATCTATAATGTAAAAGTATTTGCTTTTGCGCAAGATGCAATTTATGAACTCATGTGCGTAGTTCATTTGGTTGTTACCTTGTTTCTAAGTAATTTATAATGATTTTTACTGTGTCAAATTTTAACGATTAAACCGATAATGAACTAATAACGATCAATGACACAATAACAAATAAGTCAAATCAATAAACTTCAAAATCAAACCTAATGCAGTCCTACCCTTAAAATTTGTCCCTAATTTTATTTTAGCACTTCAACTCAATATTGTTTCATTTTAATTCTTCTAACTTCATGTTCCATTTAGACACTTCTGTCCAAAGAATCAATAAAGTGGGATGTGTGTACTTTACACTCCATGACATGACACAAAAGCCAATTAAAAACACACACACACAATCCTGTAACTTACCCTTATTTTTTATTTTGACACTCTATCTTAGCACTGTTCCATTTATCCCTTCAAATCTATTTTATGCACCATTTAAAGACAAAATACTAATTTTACGATTTCTTTATTTTATGTATGTTCTTCGTTTTCACTTTTTCATTTTTAAAATCGACATTTGTCTGTTAGTTTCATAATATTTTTAAACAAAATTAACGGATGAACATCAATTTTTGTTTCACTACATTTTTGTGTGAAAAATAATTTTGTTGGTTTTCTTTCTTAAACAATCGATTAAATTAAATAACACTTACTATTTTTTTTTCTTTCATATTCCAACTATTGAGATTTAACTCAAATATCAACTTTTTAATTATTAATTTAACTCAATGCAGCTAAAAGAACACATCTTCAATAAGAGTAAAAAAGACTCTTACTCATTGCTAATAACACTACTACAAAAATATTTAAACTCGATAGATGCGTTCGGTTGCTATTGATTTTTTTTAAGAAAGAAAATTGACGCACTTTCTTCAGTTATTATTTACACAAAAATATAAAGAAACTCTAAAAAAGAAATATTTATTTTTAAAAAAAATCAATGTTCGTCTGTCAAATTTTAATTTTTTCTGAAAACTAATGGACAAATGGTGATTTTTAAAATGTAAAATTTCATTTGATGATCTTATATAAAAATAATGAAATCATAAAAGTAGTATCTTGCGTTTAACTAATACATAAATATAGAGTTGAAAAGAACAAGGCTAAGATAGAGTGTCAAAATGAAAATTGAGGACAAATTAGAGGAGATGTTTAAGTGTTTGACCCCAATTAAATAACTGTCGCGTTATTCCCAAATAAAATTTTAAATCATTCAATCAGAAAAGAGTTCTTTTTTTACTCCAACAGATCCAATCTCGTAGTGCTGGTATTGATGGTGGCAAGAGATAAAATAAAAAATAAAAACATGTTTTTTATTAAAAAAATTACCTCCTTTTGGCTTTCACTCTCTGTAATGATCGTAGGTCATTTTTTGTTTTTCCGTAGAAATTACCATTTTGCTCTTCCGGTATCGATCTAGAATCATTTTTGATTGAGTTTGAAAAGTTGGTTTTGAACCTTGAGTTAAAAGTTGAGATTTTTGGTAAGTTTTGAGTTTGAAAGACTAACTTGTTAAGAAAATAATTCTCGGTGTTTTTTAAAGTTTTGAGCGTCGATATGAGATTCCGTCAACTTCATCAGTCCGAAAATGTGAAATATGATTTGTGAGAATTGTCGATTTTATTTTCTGAGTCTTTTTAAGGATTTGAGTTCCTAAGTTGTGAAATTATGAAATTTTAGCCTATGGATTGACTTTGGTTAATATTTGAGGTTCGAATGCTCAAATCAAAATTTTGATAGTTTCATTGGATTCGGGGGATGATTTTAGGCTTAGGTAAGGTCTTGATTGATTTTTGAGAGGTCTTGAGTTTGTTTTAGCCTTTGTAGGTGTTGAATTAGTTTTTTGTAGTTTTTACGAATGTCAATTCAAGTTGAATTCGTGTTTAAACGATTTCATTGAGTCCAAAATGTAAAGCATAACTGATTTGTATATGTGGTTTGACTTTAAGGATTCTGAATGGATCCTGAGGGTTCTTTCAATGATTTTGAGTTGGCTGATTTTTCTGTGTTCTGGTGCAAGCCTCCATGTTTGCAGAGATTTTGTTGTGTTCGCGAAAGGGAGAGGGTGAGAACCCCGTGTTTGCGGGATACATACCGCGTTGACAGAGATCCAATCATTAAAATTGTGTGTTCACAAGCAGGGGTTCATGTTCACCGAGGACCCATGGCAGTGGTAAACCCAAATTTTGGGTATTCTTTCTCATTTTCATTTTTAGAGCTTTGAGAATTCGGTAGAAGCAATTTCAAGTGAGCTTTCAAGATAAAATTGTTGGGTAGCTTTCTTAACTCTAAATCTTCGATTGCCATTATGATTATTGTTGATTTTATGAGTTTAAATCAAGATTTGGGTTGATAAAATTGAGAGTTCTTCATGAACTTGAGTTTTGAAGTAAAAGTAAGTTATGAACTGATTTGTAAGTCCATTTTCGAAATGATTTTTCTTAATGATATTCCTTAAGCTATAAGTAATGTGTTCAAGTATATTATTTTTTTTTGGATTCAAGCCGTATTTTTGGAATGGAGTATTGTGTTGAATGACCCATCTTTCAAAAAATTTATTGTGGATGTTGTTATTTTAGAAAGGTGATTGAGAATACTTGCTTATTATAGATTGTGTGGCTTCGAAAGTGATTCGAAAGGGGAAGACCCAACTATTGAAATGATTGTTTATTGATTTAAGGCAAGTGACTTCCTAAGCCTTGTATTTTAGTTGAATTTGTATACTTCCTTTGTGCTTGTGTTGGGAGCAACGGAGATGAGGTAAAGGATTAAATTGTCCACTTGTTACATTTAAATGAATAAAAAGGAGTTGAAATAAAAAAGTCTATGTGTTGAATATGATTATGTGAATTGTCATAATGTACCCTTATTAATTGGCCGGTGAAATGCTTGAAAACATGATTGTGGACTTGAATTGTGTAAATTGTTATCTTTTTCTTTGTAGTGTGATATTGCTTGTGTGCTTTGATCATTTAACACTATGATGATGTCAAAGTCTTTATCGGTGAGTGTTATTATGCCGTTGTCTTTGTCGGTGTGTGTTATTAAGCCGATGTCTTTGTCGATAGTGTTATTATACTAAGATCTTTACCGGTGAGTGTTATCATGTCGAGGTTATTACTAGCGAGTGTTATAGAGCGAGTGGAAAATAGCCACGACTAGTGATAATCATTGTGATTTGATACACTTGATATTTTTGTGTGACTTATTTGTGGTTTGTGATTGATGTACTCGTTATGTGCGACTAAACTACTTGTCATTAAGATTGACTTATTTGACTTGTTTGATTATTGTTTTGTGGAAATTGAACTGTGAATATTGAGTTTGTAAGTCGTGTATTGTAGAATTTCTAGGTTGAGTTTATTTTCATGCAGGTTGTAGTTTGAGGTGGTTCGATTGGACTGTAAGGGGTACTCGATTTCTATCTAGTTGCCTTGCTTAGTAGGTTATTTGTTGGGTATCGTGTTATTGGTACTCATTCTTACTTCTACACCTTGTGTAGGTTTCGATCCCAGACCCATGTGATCTATTTCTCCTTCTATTGATCTCGAGGCTCGTCAAGGACTTGAAGAGATAGTTGCTTGTCATTCGGCAGATCCTCTTTTTCCTTTTCTTGCACTTTGTTCTATTTGAGAAACAATGAATTATATTTGTATTTAATTCTTAATTCCGCAAGAAAAATATGTTTTTTCACTTTATCTTGTTCTTGTCTTTACTGTTTTCGCTTTTCTTTCGTTTTCGTTGGGTTGAGGCTGTCTTGTCTTGGTGGGAAAAAATAAGAGTATCATCACGTCTATTTTTGGATCGTGACACTCTCCAAGAAAAAGTTAAGTGTGATGCACACACTCTGCCACATCACCTATTTGTGCTTAAATGGTATACTTATAATAATGTCGAAGTGTCTACTTGGAACAAGTCATCGTTAGGATGTCAAAATGAAAATTTGTGGCAAGTTTAAGGCCCCCCTATGAGTTTGGTCATAAAATATTTAAACAGTACTTCTCCATAGATGTTCATAGGTCATGTGTCTCGTTAAAATCTTACTAGGAAAACTCAATAAAAAAAATTTCAAGTAAAAAAAATGAGTACACATATTTTGAAATACATATTATTTAATACCTCATTAATAATCTTTCTTGATTAGGAAAGAAAAGAGTGTAACAATACGTATTTCTACTCCTCTTAATAAAAATGTCATTTCTTGATAGTACTTTTGTTATGCCTATTAGTACATGTTGTTTATACTGAAACTACTCTTGTTATGCCACTTGACATAGTCTGCTTGAAGGATCAATGTTGTTTCTCAAGTGAAGGTGAAGATGATCTCAGACAACTTCTACCTCTCTTTCCTTTTGGTGGGAGTTGTCTTGTTATTTTAAATCTTGTTATCTCTTAGAAACTCATGTACCTGTTTAGATTAGTTTCTTAGGAGGGTCCAATGTATTCTTGACAAAAGCATTATATTTTAACTAAGTTTGAGTATGTTATGTATTTATAACAGTGTGTTTATTTATATTTTATTTACTTCTACATTTCATATTCCAGTTTTAGGGTAAGAATTCTCCTATTTAAATATTAAAGTAGGTGTCTTCACGACTCGGTGTATTGGATCATGATAGTTAATGTTGAATCCTTACCATGTTACCCTTTCATTTTGGCCTAACTGTAGGCGTTTCACATCTAAAGCTCTAACAAACCTCTCGTTGGATCTTATCCTTCAAGACGAATATGATATCAACAATAAAGATGTGGTTCTTACCTAAAACAAATAAAAAATAATCAATCTTCATTATGTGTATTAGATCAACCAAAAAAACAGTTATATACTAGCTTGTTTTAAGATGTAATTTGTTAATGCCTACTTATACTCTGCCCAGTTCAGACCCACTTAGTGGGATGTCATTGGTATGTGTTAGCATTTATAGGAAGATTGATCATTCAAGAGATATACCTTCGAGCTAGCTACACACCTAAACTTGCTGGATATGTGCAAAGGCTCAATTTTTACCCACCATAAGTATAGTTATAATATGATGCGGATGTTATAGTTGTTTGAAATTTAACTGGGACTGATGTCTAATTGGTATTTTCCTAGATTAAAAATTTGAATTGTAATCCTACTTTGATAATAAAATGTTTATTTATCAAAAAAAAATTAGCATTTGCAGGTAGATGTTTAGGATTTTGCTCCTTACTAATTCTCTATTACCATTGTAGCACACTTTTTTTTTACAATATTAATTTTTTAATATGTGCTTTTCTCGTATATTCATATATCAATTAGTATTAAACTGAAAAAATGCATTAAAATTACTATTAAGCATGTGATCGAGTTACAAAATAAAAATAATAATGGATATTGTGTGTGTGCGCGTGCGCGTGCGCGTGTGGGTGTATGGTAGATTGTAATAAATTAGTTCAGCATTTCATACTAGTTTTGGGGTAAGAATTCTCCTATTTAGATATTTGAGTAGGTGTCTGCATGACCCGGTGGGGTGGATCATGACAGTTAATATTGGAATTTTACCGTGTTATCTCTTCATTTTGGTCCAACTATAGGTGTTTCACATCTAAAAGCTCTTAACCTTTTTTTCATTCGCGAACGTTTAAGAAGTCATCTCCTAATTCGTTGATCTATTGAGTTAATGCAACTCTACATATAGTGTTTTAGATTCATAGTTCATCGCCATCCGATATTTTCGAACCTTAATCTTAAGAAATTTCTGAACGAGAAAGCGGTATGTATGGTTGACATATGCTTGAAAACTAGTCCAGAATGATATCATCAATTGCATTGTCACGATCTGAGCCTACACCCTGGACGTGACCGGCACTTGAGAACCATTATTGGCCCTCAAAGGAATCCTCATCCCGGCTAACTATAAGCTGAAAACTAACTTTAGCATACATAAGTATCAAACTGAAAGAAACAGTTAAAAACAACTTTGTGAATCTCAAAACTTTACTGAAGAATATACTGAGTATGAAACATAAGTTTTAAATAAAATATATGAAAACTAAAAGGCTCTCAAAATTGTCTATTTATGAAGCCTCTGAGTGTTGGGACAAGACTCACTACTACTAAAAATGATACTATACCTAACAACTCATAAAACTGAAGTCCTCTGAAATCGGGTAGACCTCACGCGAAAGCTAACGAGCGGATGAAGTGATCTCAACAAACTCGTGTTGAGGATCCTAAGAACTTGTATCTACATCATTAAAAGATGTAGCTCGAATGACATTTGTACATTGAATACACAAGTGTGTAACATATCTGAATAACCAATAACTAAACTGATATGACTGCAATATATAAAACATAAACTCAATTGAATGTAAAGGATTAAAGGAATGAAATCTTTAAAACTTTATAAAAATATCTACTCACCTCTAAAACTCAACATAGTAAGTGATATAGTAAAAATACACTTTTAATTCTAGTTGGGAGATTCTATAACCGACAATCATCATTATGAGTTACGTGATGATACAACGTCTTGCCCACGCTGCAGAACTGTCCTTTACCTTATCGGGGTATAGAATACCTCAATTAAGTGGATCCACTAAGCAATGATTAAAAAGTAATAAGGGATCATCTAAAAAGTATAACCTTTTACCCGTGTTGACATACATGGTTTATGAGAACTTTGAGTTGTCTGAACTCGTCCTCATATCGGTGCTCAATATTACTCCCAATATTATATTCATGCTCATATGTTTAAAAACATAAATCTTCCTCTGATTTGAGATAATTACTTAAACTACTCTCTTAAAAGAGTTAACTACTCTTGAAATATCTTTTGAACTCATAACTCATTTATAAATCCTTCTCTTTTGTCAATATAAAAATTGATAACTCTGGGAATACATAGTCCCATTATACTCTTACTCAATTCATAATTGAAAACTCTTTCAAAACATATCAAAATCATATTTTAATATGGTCATTGATGACTCATGAAGTCATACTACATAAATATTGACGGTATATCTAGATACCATACTGCTCATACATTGATGGCATACTCGACTGTCATACTAATAATGTTTTAGAAACTCTTTTGTCAAAATTCATCTTTACTTTCTCAAAAACTTAATTCAAGAACTCAAGTATTGGCTTTAAAAAGTTTTTCAGAATTTATAACTCAAATCATAGGGGTCATGTTAAATTATGGATATGAACGACTCAACTCAGGGATCTTAATAGCAATAAGAAAACTCAGTACTTAGAACTCAAGACTTAAGAACTCAAGAAACTCATAACTCAACAATATTTCTCATATCAAAATACTCAATTCATAGGGTTCATTCTAAAATATAGACATGAACGAATCAACTCAAGAATTTAAGTGCATAACATATAACAATTCAATAATTAATAATAGAATTTCAAAAAGAAACAAAAACTCAAGAACTCAAATCTACTTCTCTCAAGAATACTCAAATCTAGGGATAGAGTCCTAAATTACTCTTTTACTAATTTGAACGTAGATGTAGGGTGTGACGACGAACTAGTCCAACACTTTGATAACCTTAAGAACAAAGTTCTTGAAGAATCTTAAAGAAGAACTTGGTTAGAAGTCTTGAAACCCTAGCTTGAAGGAGAAAAATCAAGAAAATCTTTCTTGAGATTTCTTGAATTAGTTTCTTGAAAATCTATGACCAAGAATTATGATTTTCATTAGTGATTCATAATTGTATGAAGGAATTTGAGTTGGAAAGAATGAAATTCTTAGAGGACTTAACTTGAAGAAGAATCTTGAGTGAAGTCTTCTACTTTGATTTTTCCTTAGGGTTTTGCCCTAAGGTTTGAGAGAGAAGAGAATGATGAATTAATAGATGAAAATATGATTTTTTTGAACCTTTAATGAGTCAAGAAAATCGTTTAGGGTTTTCTTATAGGTACACATAAAAAATGACCCTTTTTAATGTTTTCCCATCGGCTAATTCGTCACTATACTGTACCACGTTACTAATATGGTTATAATTTTTTACACTAAATTTGAATTGACACGAAATTGGTAGCGTTTGGAAAGAGGATTCAAATAATTTTAATTTGATACGTTATGAGCCATGTAAATCTTTATATTCTAAGAGATATGATCTTTCGAAGTTGACCTATGTAGAATCTCACATAAAAAAATGTTGACACCCAATTTTGGCCTAACATTTTTAAAATTCGTAACTTTTAAATTTTATTTATTTAATAGCTCAAAATGAATTTTTTCATAATTTTAAATAAGTTTATCGATAACTATCTTTATTTATCAAAATTTAGGATTTTTTATCGGTTAATTTTAAAATTGCATTTTTATATGTCATTACTTATGTTCATTATATTTTTTTAATATTCATTTTATTTGTTACATTTATTAATATTTATGTTGATATTTAGCACAGTTTAAAATTTATTCAAATACGAAAAGAATTTATGGATTCTATTCATATAATTTTGGGCCACAATGCTAAGCCCATTTCGTGTTTTCCTATTTAAGTTATTAATTAGGTCAAATGGTGATAGAATAATATTGAGGGGGTAATTTTTCAAAATTTTTAGTATAAAAGACATTTTTTAGTGTTTATATTTTCCAACCAGCACTCTAACCAGAGCATTTTAAGACGAAGTCAAAAACCCCATCATATTTCTTTTTATTTTTCAACAAACAATAGCCTTCAATACTCTGTTTCCGGCGAAAAGCCAACAACAACAATACCCACTTCTTCCATTTTCTCCGATCCAAATTGCCTCACGTTTCCCTCTTCCTCACTGTTTCTCCAGCTCCGGCTAGACCACGCCAGACCATCATTGAAACGACCGCATCTTTCCTTTTCTTCTCCGACCAGACACCCCCTCTGTTTTCCGGCCAAACACCGTCAGAAAAACACCAGAACACCACATGAAACCTCGACCTCCACCACCCAAGACCCACAAAATTCCAAACTCATTTGTTGTACATAAACAACTGCGAGCCACCAGAGCTCGCACCACTATCAACACCATTCTCCGGTGAAACACCTGTCAACAGTGAGCTCACAAACAGTGGTGATCCACCACAAAATCTGCTACCTAAGGTCGAAATCTGGCCAAACTGACACCAAACACCCTCCAAACAACAACAAACCCAGCTCCGCCAACTACTTGAAAACAACAAGGAAGACCAGCAACCCCAAACTCCGGCCAAAACACAACGGGAAAACCACCCGAAGTCCAACTCCGGCAGAGCTCGAAGCTCGATGAACCGGCGAACAACGAAACAACAAATCACAACTAAATTCAGCCGAAAAATCTTTTATCCGGTAACCCTTTCTCTTTTTGTTTTATCGTTTGGTCTGTGAGTATTATCCTTTCCAGTATTGTCATTTCATTTACTCATATTTTTTTTTGATATCAAATTAGATGGATGTTTTTCTTTTTGATAGTAGCATAGATTGCCCCAACCTCTCTATATATTTATACATTGTATTTAATATTTGTTTGTTAGGATTGTTATATAGATTAAATGCTTTATTTTTGCTTTGGTTAACGGTTACAGTGGTTTGCACTTTGTTTAAGCTAAGTTCTATTTGTGTGATGTTGCTATTTCAACTCTTAGACTAATTTTTATACTATTTTGATTATTTTATTGTTATTATTATATGTTTTAGTTATTTTCCTTATTCATATTTGCATGTCCATCATTGATACGTTATTTTGAGTCATTTCAGATATTGTTTGTTATCTTCACTAGTTGTGATACTTTTTAGTTAATATTAAGTGGATTCTAATTAAAATTGGCCAATGAGAAAATTTCTCCATCGATTTTGGAGGCCTTCTCATTTTTTAAGATGAAAATTTAGTTAAGTTTATATTATTTACTTGTTAAATGGCCGATGAAGAAATTTGGGTTGTTAATTATTTAATATTGTTTTGTCAAGATTTGAGCTCCATTTTATATTTGCTAGATAGTTCAATTTTGTTATAATTTTGATTGAGTTTTTGTTTGATAAGGTTATAGTGTTTATTTTACTTTTTAATTATTTCTATGTTTAACTGATGTTGCTTTATTATAAAATTGTTTTGGGGATATTATTGAATTTTTCTATGCTTTGAGATGTACTATTACTCCCTTAACTCATTGTTCTTGTTAATATTTTTGCTTTAATATTTATTGATTATTCCATTTATTATGTTGATGTTATTGATGTTATTAGTGGATTTTATTTCGGATAGCATTGATTTATTTTGTAAAAGTTGTTTAGTTAATTTTGTTTGAATGAGTTTTGTGCTTTTTTTTTTATTAATCTTATTATGATATTGAATGGATGTTATGTTAATATTGGCCAATGAGAAAATCTCTCCGTCGATTTTGGAGGCCTTCCCTTTTTTTAAGACGGAAATTTAGTTAAGTTGATATTACATACTTGTTAAATGGCTGATGAAAAAATTACCGTCGATTTTCAAGGCCTTACATGTTATTAAGACGGATTTTTATTTTTAAGTTATTATTTGAGTTATTCATTTTTATTTATATTTATTTAGTACTAAATCTATTACTAAGTGTCTTTACAGGTACACCGAGTTGCTTTCCATCGAAGCTATTCGAAATAAAATTTAAATTGTAATTTTCTTTATTATTGTGTATATTATTGGCGATAGGCAAACTTAGGTCGTTTCTTATAATTGTTTTATTTTATTTGTGTATATTGCATGCCTATTATACTTATTTATAGTTCTATTTCCTCCTCAATTTAAAAAAATGAATTCAGTCGGAATTCACATTTGTGGATTTTGAAGGGTGCTTAACACCTTCCCTTCGGAATCACTTGAACCCCTTACCTAGAACTAATGGTTTCGTAGATTACTTTAATTGGTTTCCTAGTTTTCCTAAAATTAGTTGGCGACTCCTTTAAAATTTGTTTATTCGTTAAATTCTTTAAATTGAGTTAACTGATTATTTTTGAGTCACCACGATGTTTCACCCTATTTGAATAGAGTAGGGATGTAAACAGAATGACGATTCCGCTGGGGATATAGAGGTTCTAACCAATATTAATTAATTTTTTTCAAATTGAGAATTTTTTTTATTGTGTTATACCTTGTATTTTTTTATATTTAGTTGATTATTTGTATATTGTACTTATTTTTTATTCATTATTCATCTAATTGTATATATATCGCCATTGCATTTCATGATATAATTTCCGCCAAGTGGCAAATAGAATGCATTAGAACAAAGGCGGTTATGTGACTTTCCACAACTATCCTTCAGAAAATCACCCTCGAATTCTTTTGAAGTGATAAACGAATAGTTGACTTGCGGTCATCCAACGTCGTTTATTATACTTTACCCCGTAGTTTGTTCGACTCGGATAACCAGGTCTTTTCTAAACCACTCTTAGTCAGCTAGTGTAGAGCGACGCCAAAATCTTGAATTTAGCGCATTTGCTTGAGATGAGTCAAAACTCAAGGCACATTGTATATGCATTCAGTGTTTCTATGTTGTGTGATATACTTGTTTTACGTGAATATGTTGTATGATGGTCCATTATTCCAAAGTTTTTAAAGAGTTTCATAGACATATATATCAAGTCATTTTCAAGTCACTTTTACCTTTTGAGTTGTTTTTGAAATCTTGAAGGTTATAACTTATCGGGAGCGGCAACAGACAAGAAAACTCGCGAGAAATAATTCTTTGAATTTCAGAAGACAATAATAATTCATCGAAAAGATAAATCAGGGGAGTCTTTGACTATGAGATCACACTATCTATCTTTTGTTATGTATTTTGCATGTTAGCCCTGCTTTCACACATGCCTCATATTTTGCAGGAAACAATCCCCGACAACAGTCGGGAATGGTGATAATAATGTATAGTTCTTTTGAATAATTGAGAGTATACGCAGTTTGAAGAAACAACCAAAAAAGAATGTAACAAGTGGTTACTGTAGAATTCGGAGGCCACATTCAAAAAATGGTACAAAGATTGACATTTAAAAGGATGCAAAACATATTGGTGAAACAAAAAGTCAAAAACAAAAAAAACAAAAAAATAAACACTTCCTGACTATAAATTTCAATGGCGATAGACCTACGGGGAATTGCTTTGAGTTTGTCTGAATCTTTAAATTATTATATGTCTTATATGAATAAACTATGCGAACCGGATTCTCATTTCGGTGAGATACGTAGGCAGCCCTTCTTGGGTTCGGTATTATTTTTTCCAAAAGTAAAAAAAAATATAATTTGTGCATATTTTCAAAGTCATATCTGCACGAATTACGCGAACCTGATTCTCATTGCCCTTCTTGGGTCGGCATTATTTTTCTCAAAAGTAAAAAAAAATAGTTTGTGCATATTTTCAAAGTCATATCTGCACGAACTACGCGAACCTGATTCTCATTTCGGTGAGATACGTAGGCAGCCCTTCTTGAGTTCGGTATTCTTTTTCCTAAAAGTAAAAAAAAAATAGTTTGTGCATATTTTCAAAGTCATATCTGCACGAACTACGCGAACCTGATTTTCATTTCGGTGAGATACGTAGGCAGTCCTTCTTGGGTTCGGTATTATTTTTCCCAAAAGTAAAAAAAATAAAATAGTTTGTGCATATTTTCAAAGTCATATATGCACGAACTAGTGTTATCTTCACTAGTTGTGATACTTTTTAGTTAATATTAAGTGGATTCTAATTAAAATTGGTCAATGAGAAAAATCTCTCCGTCGGTTTTGGAGGCCTTTCCATTTTTTAAGACGAAAATTTAGTTAAGTTTTATATTATTTAATTGTTAAATGACCGATGAAGAAATTACCGTCGATTTCCAAGGCCTTTCATGTTAATAAGACGGGTTTTTATTTTTAAGTTATTATTTGAGTTATTCATTTTTATTTATATTTATTTAGTATTAACTCTATTATTAAGTGTCTTTACAGGTACACCGAGTTGCTTTTCATTGAAGCTATTCGAAATAAAATTTAAATTGTAATTTTATTTATTATTGTGTATATTATTAGCGATAGACAAACTTAGGTCGTTTCTTATTATTGTTTTATTTTATTATTTGTGTAAATTTCATGCCTATTATACTTATTTATAGTTTTATTTCCTCCTCAATTTAAAAAAAATGAATTCAGTCGGAACCCACATTTGTGGATTTCGAAGGGTGCTTAACACCTTCCCTTCGGAATTACTTGAACCCCTTACCTAGAACTAATGGTTTCGTAGATTACTTTAATTGGTTTCCTAGTTTTCCTAAAATTACTTGGCGAATCCTTTAAAATTCGTTTATTCGTTAAATTCTTTAAAATTGAGTTATATTGATTATTTTTGAGTCACTACGACGTTTTGCCCTATTTGAATAGAGTAGGGATGTAAACATAAACTTAGTTGATATCCAAAATCATTCCACACTAAAGAATTTACCTTTATACATATGTGCAATTTAAGAATCACTCGATATGACCCTACAAGGAAATGAAGAATGATTCGAGTCTTAACTTATAAATTTTTGGGATGTTACATGCACGATAGAGCATGAGTAAGCACTTTTAACAGCAAAAGAAGAGTCCTCCTCCTCACAAGGACCGACTCCTTTAGGTGCGAGATGCAATCAACCGCGAAAAATCAGTAATAAAGAATTCGCTTTCCGATAAGCGAAGGAAAACATGTCAAAACTTGCCGCGGCGCCAAGGCAGTTCGACAAAGGCAGAAAGAATGTCTGTCTTGAACACATAAGGATGTTGTATCTTATCCTTCAAGATAAAGATGATATCAACAATGAAGATGTGATTCTTACCAACAAAAAAATCAATCTTCATTATTTGTATTAGATTCACAGAAAAACAATTCTATATTAGCTTGTTTCAAGATGTAATTTATTAATGCATGCATACTTTGCCCTCTCCAGATCCACTTAGTGAGATGTCGTTGGTATATTATTGTTGTTGTTTTAATTGTCGAAAGTTTTGATTTTGAGCACCTTAGCAATTGGGAAAACTCAGTGTTTTTCTTTCTTTCTTTTGTTGAAAACTTTGATTCTAGTGATGTTAAGAAAATTATCTCGAATTTATATCAAAATAACTTTTGTTCCGGTAGAAATTACCTATTTGTTTTTATTTTATGATTTTAATAAGTCCTAGTTCATACTCTATACGACTAAATTTCATTGAGATAAATTAATAGCATATTTTAAGCATGCTTCACCTAACTAAATATAAGCATTTATCACAAGATTTATCATTCAAGAGATTCACTTCCGAGCTAGCTAAACACCTAAACTGGTCGGATATGTGTAACGACTCAACTTTTTCCCACCATAAGTATAGTTATAGGAGTAGATGTTAAAATTGTTTAAAATCTAATTGGGACTGATGTCTGGTTGGTGTCTTCTTAGATTAAGAATTCAAATTGTAAGCCTATCTTGATAATAAATAAAATATTTATTTGCCAAAAAAAATATTTAGTATTTATTGGTAGACGTTTAAGATATTGATCTTTACTAATTCTCTATTTTCAACGTAGCAAGCTTTTTTTTTTAATATATTAATTTTTGGATATGTGCTTTGCTCGTTTATCCATTTATCAGTGAGTATTAAACTGAAAAAATGCATAAAAATATTATTAATTAAACATGTGATCGAGTTATAAAATAAAAATAAGAGAAAAGGGTCTGGAAAATACTTTAACTTGGGTCGAAATTGATGTTACAATACTAAACTTTATGGAGAACCTTTTACCCCTGAACTATTTAATAGTGTATTTTTACCCCCCGAACTATTTAATAGTGTATTTTAAAGGTATATATGTGCCCACATGGACATTTTTCTATTTGTAATTATGCATTATTTTTTATGTCCACGTGGACACATATATACTTTTAAAATACACTAAAGGTTCTTTCCAAAGTTTCGTAACAACTATTTCTGTCAAAGTTCAGATATATTTCAAACCATTTTCCCTAAAAGAATAATGAAAAATAGTATGATTGAGTTTTATATATATATATATATATATATATATATATATATATATATATATATATATATATATATAGAGAGAGAGAGAGAGAGAGAGAGAGATGTCTAACCCATCAGTTGCCCCCTAAAGTTTGACATAAACTTTCAGTTAGACACTTCAACTAAGCTTTGTTCATTTTAGACACCTCACGTCGCTTCTCGTTGTGTCATTTTGAGACTTTTCGCTGACTAAGCATGGTACATGTGCTACACGAATTTTAAGCGCGTCAGAGACTTTTTTTATAAATATTTTGACTTTTTTAAAAATATTTTATTCTCCTTCTTCTTTCTTGCTTTGTCCCTTCCATCTTCTTCACCTTCTACCATCCTCCATCACCATATAATTTTTTTAAAAATTATACGATACTTTACTAGGTTACACTCTTTGGTTCTTCCATCTTCTTTGAAAATCGAATTTGCATCTTGATTTATATTAAAAAATAAAATCGATTTCAAGGAAACAAAAAAAGAAATCAACTTCTTTCAAATGGAAAAATTGATTTACATTCTCCATTGAAATTACGAAATTAAATTAATTTCAAGGGATAAAATAAATAAAGAACAATCTCCAATGAGAAAAAAATTTACTTTACATATCTTTCATTGTAAATCTCAATCATAGTAGCACAAGAAATAATTTTCTTTTAAATGTCATACAAAAACTTTTCAATTTGATATGATTTCCTTTATTCTCCAACGTATTTTACTTTGTAAACTAACCTATGTTCTTGCCTTGTTGATAGAGAAGAACAAATGAAAAGGAGAAGGAAGCACAAGAAGAAAGAAGAAAATAGGCAGGGCATGGGGTTTGAGATCTGGAAGAAAGAAAAACGAAAGTAACATTGTCTTTTAAAAAAATAAAATAAAATTTCCACGTATCAGATACTGATTTATTTATTTTTCCATGTAAGAGACGTACGGATGTACGCACTTATAATGTGGTTTTAAAAATATAAAAGTGTCAAAATGACCCAGCACCCAATGAGGTGCTTAAAATGAACAAAGTCTAATTAAAGTATCAAACTAAAAGTTAATGCCAACTTTAAGGGCCATTTATGGGTTACTATATATATATATATATATATATATATATATATATTATGCTATATTTGCTTAGTTATATAGTTGTTTTTAGTTAAAAGATCCATCCTTTTGATCATCTTTCTGCAAATATTTTCATTGGCTTAATAGTGTTTGGAGTTCAGATCATTTTTTGAAACTTTTGCTCGTAATCTTAATTCTTTTAAAAAATAAAATATATGTATTTGATATTTTATAGTTAAAGGGGAGCTAAGTTCATAGGGTGTAACTTCATTAAACAAATTTACCTCTATGCCCGTACTAGTTGGTATACGCAAAGTGTTAAAATAACATTATTATAAAAATATATAATTATGTTCGTAGAAAAATACAAATGGTGGGGCATTGAATAGTGAAAGAGCAAACGTCAAATGAGTGGAGAAACTTTAATATGCTCTTTAGATAACACATCTTCTCCTTTTTATTTAATCTTTTTTTCTATTTGTAGGAATTATGTTTTAAAACACTTTGTTCAAAAGAATGAATCATGCTGGTGCAAGTTAAAAAGACAGAGAAAAAAAAAACAATAAAAACATTAGTTCTTTTTTATTTAATTTCTAAAATATACAGATTTTATTATTTAAGAAAAAGTTGAAAAGAGCTGATCTTGAAATCTCTACTCCGTAATAAGAAAGGAAAAATCACAAAATATATTTATTTAAGAGTGTATATTATAACTTCGAAATGTACTATTTTATAATTACTACCAATAAAGCATTAATTATTAATCTTAACAGATTTGTAATAATTTATAATATATTCAATTTAATTTTATTAAGTGTTACCTCAATTAATAAGTGAGAGAACAAATAGGTTTTTTTTTTTTACAAATCTATATATTAACTTTTATATATATATTTATATAAAGTTGAATTTATAATCGCTGAATTAAATCTATTTTTTGTTTTTAAAAAAAAAATTATTTCTGATTTTTTTTCTTAAAAAGTAAGTACATAAATGAGTGTTGAATAATAGATCAGACTGTCATAGTAAATGAATTAAATCTGACAATTATGATTGATTATTATTGATTCTGCCTGTTTCTATTCCTAACCTTAATGTTACTTTCTCTTCTCATGTCTTTTGATATTCCAAGTTTGGAAGAGTATCCATATAGATTTGAGCACAATTGGATATACATTTTTCATAATCATTCAATTTTCAAAAAGACTTGAGTGAATATTAATGCTATAGTTTCTTCTAATATTATTTTTTTTGGTTGTAGATTTAGGGTGTGTTTGGTACGAAGGAAAATGTTTTCCATGGAAAATGTTTTCCTAGAAAATGTTTTCCTGGAAAATAAGTAGATTTTGGACTTATTTTCTCATGTTTGGTTGGTGAGTAGAAAATATTTTTCGGAAATAATTTTTAATGTTTGATTTATGAATGAAAAATATTTTTTGAGAGACATCTTTTATTTTTACTAGAGTAGAAAATAATTTATGAAATTGAAAATATTTTTTTAAAAATAAAATTATTATTTTTTTGGGGTGGGGTGGGGTGGGGTGGGGTGGGGGTAGTGGATGGGGAAGGGGGAGGGGGAGGAGTGAAAAAATAAAAATTTGAAGTTGATGGTATTTTTAAAAAACAAAATTAATTTTTTGAGGGGTGGGGTGGGTTGGGGGTAGTGGATGGGGAAGGGGGAGGGGGAGGGGGAGGAGTGAAAAAATAAAAATTTGAAGTTGATGGTATTTTTAAAAAACAAAATTAATTTTTTGAGGGGGTGGGGGTAGGTGGGTGTTGGCCGGGGGGAAGGGGGGTAGGAGTTTAAAAATAAAAATTTGAAGTTGAAAATATTTTTAAAAAGCAAAATTAATTTTTTGGGAAGGGGTTGGGGTTGGGGGCTGGCCCGTGGTGTGTGTGTGGGGGGGTCAGGGATCGGATGAAAAAATAAAATTTTGAAATTGAAAATATTTTTTTAAAATTGAGGTTTTTTTCAAAAAAAAAAAATGTAATTTAAAATTGGAGAGTTTTGGAAAATGTTTTCCTTAATTTTTGAAGGGAAGTCATTTTCCTTAATTTTGAGGAAAATGAGTTGATTTGGAAAATATTTTTCAAAATTTTGTCCCAACCAAACATGAGAAAATTGGAAAACATTTTCCAGTTCATACCAAACACACTCTTATCCTTCAATACTTTTGTCACTCTCATAAATAATTCTCATGGTAAGCAAATATAAATATATTTTATGTGTTTCCGATTTAAAGTTTATATGAAATTATCAAAATTTCAATAGTCACTTTCTTAATAACCAGTAATCGTTTATGTTATAATAGTTACTTCACATTCTTTATTTTTGACAAAAAACTTTTTAATCGAGTTCATTTTTCTTTTATTAGTGCTTGACAATCTCCATTTTCTTTACTATCTTTTTATTTATATGTTGATCAAGTTTATCTAGATATCCTTTTTGTATTTTTGTTACTCATTATTTTCTATTTTTGGGAAAAGCAATGATAATGTGAATTTTCTCAAAATACAATATTGAACTTAAAAATTGTTTTATAATCATTGTATGATATTATCTAAATATTCACTCTTTTCTCATACTGTCATATTTTTTGGTTTATATAAATTGTCAGTTTTGCTTTTGAAAAGCTAATGAGGAGTCGTCTACATTTTTTGAGATGCTAAGAGGTTTATTTCATCAAGTTTTTATAGTCAAAGTTAAAGATTCATAGAATATTTTTTTTTGTTTTGTAGTATGATGAGCTTGAGTCGAGTCACAAAAAGGGCTATGATGAGCTTGAGTCGAGTCATAAAAAAGCATATGATGAGCTTGAGTCGATTATTTCTAAGATCGAATTTGATAATCGAAATGTTATATCTACCGTCAATTTTAATATTTTTCTTAGACACCCCTTTACTAATTTTGTAGCTATGATTTTTCCCCCTTTTTATTTGTAATAAAGTTTGTGTATTTAAGTTTATAAGGTTTTCAAATTGTTGCAAATGAAAGGCTTTGAGCAATTGAGAATTTCGTCATATATTTGAACAAGGTATAATTTTAAATGGAAAGAGATGAAGTATCTCTATTTAGTGTTATATTATATTATTATTATTATTATTATTATTATTATTATTATTATTATTATTATTTGCTAATAATTTATTATATTTGTTAAATAGTCCAAACATTTCATCAGTATCACTTTTTTTACTTTCTACAGATCAATTAAGTAATAATATTTTGACATGTTCTATAAATATATACATCGAGTTATATTAACTTTGTAATATCTTATTACTATTCTTCAATGTGATATGTTTTACTAATGTAATTAAAATGAACTTATCGTTGAAAATAGTTTTTTTTTTTTTTAAAACGTTAAAGGTACATTTGAGGCTATGACTATATTAGGAAGGATTTAACAAAAAAAATATTTACGGTTGATGCTTCCAAAGAAAAAGAAAGTAAAATAGTTCGATCATAATGAATGCATTCTTCTAAAATATTTGTTACTATAATTTCTAATAATTTTGATAGTATCTAGGGTTGTTATAGGAGCAATAAAATCTTAAGGTGTTTCTACGGTTCCAACTACAAATTGTTGTTATTAGTTTGATCTTTTAAATCCTATGTTCACGCTTATGGTTGTTAATACATTTACTTTCATTTTAGATTAAATTGATTAGAGTTAATTATAAATCCAACTAATCTTTTTATGACTACATGAAGCGCGGACAAAATTCACTAGTATTAATATAAAATTAAGTATAGAATCTGACATCTTTTTATAACTAGCTTTTGAATTTATCTTTATTCTCCTTTTCTTTTGACATTGCTTCTGATTTTAATTACATTTTTAGTTGATTTTTGCTATTAATTAATTAAAGTCCTATTCATAAAATTCAATTAAATATGGAATTGCAGTAAACCCTCAATTGAATGTGATGGTAGCCCACGTTAAGGCATTCTAGTAGTAGAGTTCATTTACTCTCCTTTGTTACTAATTTAAACCTATTTATGGTAAAAAAATAATAATCAATTAGGCACAATAAACACGCTTGATATACATTTACTTATAATTATACTCAAATTCGTTAGTTTTTTTTTACATTATGTTATTATGATTATTTTTATTACTATAAACACTAAAGAAAATCATTTTCACTGCATAACATTCTTCCTTTTTCATTTCATAACTTTCTTCTCAATTCTTCGTTAGTATTGATTTGCTCCTTTTTCATTAGTATTAGGAGATAATGAAGAATTTGAAGAATTCTCACAGATATGTGAAGAATCAAGGATTGTATTGATGATTGAATGATTGAGTTACATATTCCTTATATAGGAGAAGAGTCCTATACTAGCTACACTAGGAATCCTAATACAACACAAATATAATATATACAACTTATCCTAGTCGTACAAAGTATAGACTTATACGTAAATTAGGATTGAGTAGCCTAGTCCTAGTGTAACTCAAACTCTAACTCGTCAGACAGCTTCACCGAACCTGTTCATTTGACCCGTTAGTGTAACTCAAACTCAAACTCGTCAGACAGCTTCACCGAACCTGTTCCTTTGACCCGTTCCATCAGCTTTCTTCAACACTTCCCCTCAAGCTAGTGAGTGGAGGAACTGTAACTCCTAGCTTGCGACGAAACTCAGCAAGAACCTGTTTGGTTAATGCTTTTGTATGAATATCTGCTAGCTGATCCTTAGACCTCACAAATTGAGTAACAAGTTGTCCTCTAGCCACCTTCTCACGAACAAAATGATAGTCTATTTCAACATGTTTAGTTCTAGCATGCATAACTGGATTAACTGTCATGTACAAAGCACTCATGTTGTCACAATACAATGTAGGTACAGATCGAAGAAACACCTCAAGATCATGAAGTAGATACATGATCCATGTCATCTCTGATGCAGTGGAGGCAAGTGCTCTATACTCAGCTTCAGCACTTGAACGAGCAACTGTGGACTGTTTCTTGGAGGTCCAAGAAACACAGTTGGCACCTAGGTAGATGCTATAGCCCGTAGTGGATCTCCTAGTGGTGGTACAACCTCCCCAATCAGCATCGGAGTACCCATACAACCTACATGGTGATTGTGAAATAAGTCTAAGTCCAAAGTGCAGAGTGCCTTTGATATACTTGAGAATTATTTTCACCCCTTAAAGATGTGAGCACTGTTGGGATTTTGCATAAATTGGCTTGCTAAATTCACAGCATGAGTAATATCTGGTCTTATGAGAGTCAAGTATTGAAGACTCCCTACTATCATTCTGTAAAAAAATGTTTCAACCAGACTTTCCACAGCTTCATGTAGACCATGCTTCTGAGCCAAAGGAGTGACTATAGCCTTTGCAAAAGTCATTCCAGTCTTGTCTAACAGCTCAGCAGCATACTTACTCTGGCTTAAGTGGATGCCCCCATCAAAATACTTAACCTCAACTCCAAGAAAGAAGTGTAAATGGCTAAGATCTTTCATGGCAAACTCCTTCCCAAGTTGTAGAACCAACTCTGAGACATGAGATGGATTACTTCCTGTGACAATAATATCATCCACATATAACAAGAGAAATATTTTGCCTTTGTGAGTTTTCAAAGTAAATAAGAAAGGGTCAGCCTTACTACAAGTGAAACCAAGGTGTAAGAGATGCATGCTGAACCTATCAAACCAGGCTCTTGGTGCTTGTTTAAGACCATACAATGCCTTTTTAAGCAGACATACATGCTGAGGATACTGGAGATCAATAAAACTAGGAGGTTGACTCATGTACACCTCATTTTGTAAGAAGCCATGGAGAAAGGCATTTTTGACATCGAGTTGTCTAACTTCCCACTTCGAACTGACAACAATGGATAGAACCACCCTAATAGTTGTTGCTTTAACCACATGACTGGATGTTTCTTCAAAATCTATCCCTTCAAGCTGCGAGAATCCCCTTGCCACAAGTCTGGCCTTGTATCTATCTACTGTTCCATCAGCTTTTAATTTGTCTTGAACACCCATTTTGATCCAACCAAATTCATACTAGGAGATTTGGGCACCAAAATCCACGTCTTGTTAGTATGTAAAGCATCAATCTCTTCCTGCATTGCTGCAAGCCAATGAGGTGATTTTAGTGCTTCCTTAGTAGTATTTGATTCTCTGACAATTTATGTGCTGCTGCGAGCAACAAGTGACAAGTGTTGTACCTTTGCATTGTTCCTGGTGATCATATGATGCCTTTGTGGTGTAGGAAGTACCTCAACTGGTACATCACTCAAGGTAGTGGACTGTAGTGTAGCATTGTCAAGTTGATGGTCAACTGGTACATCAACTAAAGTGGTTGTTTGATGACGATCATTGGCTGGACCTGTAAGAGCAACATGTTCCTCACTACTGCTGGCAGATTCAAAATCTGCAGCTGAACTTTCAATACTGTTGTACGGATCATCAACCTCATCCTGTTCCTCAGCATCTGATCCTGCGCCTGAGAGATCAAAAATACTCTCATTATCAATGAGTACATGAGGTGTAGCAGCACTATCGCTAGCAATCTGTGGACTAGCAACCTGTACTTTCCTTGAATCACAATTATCATGTGCCTGCAGTTTAGAGAAAGATTCAACAAAAGTAGCAAGGTGAGGTGAGACATCAATGTTAGTCTGAGATTGTTTTGAAGACACATAAGGTAATGTGTTTTCATCAAACACAACATGTCTTGATATGTAGACCCTTCTTTGTAGAGGGATGATAGCATCTATATCCTTTGTGTAAGCTGCTGTACCCAATGAACACACAAGGATAGGTCTTTGGATTAAACTTATTGTTGCCATTGATATATGGAAAACATCTACACCCGAACACTTTTAGACTGTTGTAATCAGGTTGTTCCCCATACAACTTAACAAATAGAGTCACCATTTTTAGGACTGATGAAGGCAATCTATTGATAAGAAATACTGCAGTGAGGAAAGCTTCAACCCATAAAAACAAAGGTAGATTAGCATGAAGTAGTACAGTTAGACCAGTCTCCACAATATGCTTATGTTTTCTCTCAACAACTCCATTTTGTTCAGGTGTGTTAGGACATGAAACATATCTCACAATGACATGATCTTCCAAATACTTAATGAAGTCTGTTTGGATAAACTCACCACCTCCATCACACTGAAAAATCTTAATCTCTTTAGAAAATTATTTTTCCACCATTTTGTGAAATTTTAGAAAGACCTCAAAGAATTCAGACTTCTTTTTCAGTGGATAAATCCATGTATATCTTGTGTGATCATCAACAAAAATGACATAATATTTCATATATTGTGAAGATTCGACAGGAGCAGGTCTCCATAAGTCACAATGGATTTTCAATAAAGGTTATTTCTCAATTTTATTTCTCAAACCAAAAAGAAGTTTACAACTCTTTCCCAACTGACAACTAGAACAAACAGTAGGCATTTTATTCCAACTACTAACATTGATGCAACTATTACTATTCAAAAACTTTAAAGACTTCAAACTAGGATGTCCTAATCTAGTATGCCACATGTTGTTTGACGTGTTCCAATCGTGTGCAGCAGTTAAAGCATAGAGATTGTTATCTTCCAAAGCATAGAGTCCATTCTTTTAGTTTTCTTGGCCAACAGTGCCCTTGTCTTCTTGTCCTTTACAACAAAGTTAGTTTCATCAAATTCAAGAGTGCAACAATTATACTTTGCAAGCTTACTAACTGAGAGTAAATTCTTATTAATCTTAGGGACTACAAGAACTTCCTTTAATTTTAGACCTGATCTGGATGTGTTCCCATCATGTGTTATGTCTAAATTTGATCCATTCCCAATAATAATTTTATCTGGTCCATTGTAATGTTTAAGATCAGTTAGGATACCTGAGTTATGTGTCATATGACTACTTGCTCCTGAGTCCACATATAAGGTGTCATCAGTGTTTTGAAGATTAGTAGCAGCCAATGCTTGTGGTAGCTCATCTGCTGCTTGATAAGAGTAATCCCACCTGTAAAAACACTTAAGAGCAGTATGGTTATTCCTACCACAAATTTGACAAGCATTAGAATTATTCCTCTCATGACTTCCACTTGAAGGACTGTTCTGAGAACCATGTCCGTTTCTGCTGTTATAAGAACCTGTTCCATGTCCATCAGGCTTAAAGCCTCTTCCTCTAGAATTAAAATTATTGTTTCCTCTTCTTTGAGAGTAATTTCCTCTTCCCCTGCCTCTTTGGGCAGAGAATGACATGTTATGATTTTGTTGAAGCACTTCTTCTTCATCCTCTCTCATATCAAAACCCCTAAGAGCATTAATAAATTGATTAAAAGTAGGATACGGTGCCTTACCTAACATGACAGTTCTGAAGGTCTTGTACTTAAGACCTAGACCTCTAGCAAAATTAATCACTTTGCTATCCTCATCTACAGGCTTGTGAATGGCTGCAAGGCCATCACATATGCCTTTGAATTCCTTAATGTATTCATCAATTTGTTTGGTTCCTAACTTCACACTTTGCAGTTGTTGCTTGAGCTGGAACTCCTTATCTTTTGTTGCTTGAAGATATGCTTCTTCCAAGCATTCCCACATCTCCTTGGCAGTTGAGCAGGCTACGATCAAGTACATGTTTTCTTCTATCAAGGCACCTGATATCCAACTCCTTAGTAACACGCCCTTTTCCTCCCAGTCATCAACAATGTGCTGTCTTTTGCACCCTTCTCGCCTGCTACAGTTTTCTCAGCAGTCTGTCCAGTGGAACAGGTCTCTTTACATGGTTCCGTGATGAGATATGTTAAACTCATCACTTGAATCAACTGAGTCATTTGTGTCCTCCATAGAAGATAGTTCGTCGGCTTAAGTTTAATGGAGAGGACGAAATAAGGTGATGAAGTAAAGAGGTCGAAAAAATGTTGGTAGAAGGGGCCATTGTGGTTTGATATTTTTTTTGTTAGATCTAATACGTTAAAAGAGCGAAAAAGCTTTATTGCTCTGATAGCATGAAGAATTCTCACAGATATGTGAAGAATCAAGGATTGTATTGATGATTGAATGATTGAGTTACATATTCCTTATATAGGAGAAGAGTCCTATATTAGCTACACTAGGAATCCTAATACAACACAAATATAATATATACAACTTATCCTAGTCGTACAAAGTATAGACTTATATATAAATTAGGATTGAGTAGTCTAGTCCTAGTGTAACTCAAACTCTAACTCGTCAGACAGCTTCACCGAACCTGTTACTTTGACCCGTTAGTGTAACTCAAACTCAAACTCTAACTCGTTGAACAGCTTCACTGAACCTGTTCCTTTGACCCGTTCTATCAGCTTCCTTCAACAGAATTAGCATATGACTTTACTTGTGAAAAACATTTGTTCAAATTCAAGCTAGAAAAATAGTCATTATTAGCAATATATCAAATTTTTAGCACTCTTATTATTTGGTGCAAGTTTGTGCATAATTATAATGTAGATTTAAATGTAATAATTTTATCTTTTATGAGGTGAATATTTTATTTTAAATTTTAGAAATAATTGTATTAATCTCATATTGAATTTTGCTAATTCTTATTGGCTTGAAGAATACGCTATTATAATATCATCATCGATTTTGTTACTTTTTTATCGAATAATTACAAACTTGTACGCAATTGATGTGAATTGTAGTACAATAAATTTATTTTTGTGGGTTATCTTTCCTATTGTAACTTTAGAATAATTATATTAATTTCTCATATTGAAATTTGGTTGATTATGTACATGTTCCCAAAAGGCCAAAACAAATGTCATCCTCAAGAAATGTGGTATTTTTTTCATCTCAAAATAATCTATAGATAATATAAAATAGATAAGAAAAGTGATGTAACATCTTTTTTTGTCTAAAAATTTCATTCATCTTTTCTATTATTTTATTTTGATATTCATTCATCTTCATCTTCATAGCTTTTATTCTTAATTAATTAATAATATATAATTTACATCAAATTACTTTAATTATAAAAAAGCTATCGAACTAATTAGATTAATACATTAAATATTTCTTTGACAATAGTCAATCCACGTACGATGGAAATTCCTCTCCACAAGTTTGCTCATGTTTGTGCAACAACTCCTAAAGAAGAAGTGAAAAATTATTCCTTAGCATCAATCCAAGGAAGATTTTTAATGTGCATCAATTTTTAAAAAGTAATTACTCATTAGTAATTTATTCCTCTTGCCTGGTGATATTTTATTTGGAAAAACTTTAGAATATGACAAACATCCATATATATTTAAGACAAATAACTATATTTTATTATTTTCGTGTTATATGCATATAATTAGACTATAAATAGCAAAGTTAACTCTATACAAATAAATAATTTTTTTTTATATTTAATATAATAAATAAATATTAAATAGGAAAGTAATTATAATTGAATGCCTAATTAATTATGGCAGAGACATTTGTGATTTTTTTCCATCATCAATTTTTTTCTTTCATCAATATTCATACATCACATATTTTCTCCCCCCCCCCCTCCCTCCCCAAATTCATTCAAATTTAAGATACTTTACATCATTGCAGAAGCGATTTTTGTGATTTTGTATCCATCAGGTAATTTTTAATTACATACTTATCTCGTACTTATACAGTTTAATACCCACAAATTGTATTTTTTTGCTCATTTGTCTAATATATCCATACTTATACAGTTTGATACCCACAAATTGTATCTTTTTTGATAGTTTGTATAATGTATCCATATTTTGCTTGACAACAGTGTTGAAATGTATTCATATTTATATACATAGATACTTGTAGTATTATATAAGCACAAGTTAAAATGTTGATTTACGTTATATCTAGATATATAAGTACTATATCCAAGACAAAAAGTTGATTCGTGAATACAAGTATAGCTGCATCCAACGTATTCATTTTTGCGTTTAACAACACTGTATTAATTGTATTCTATATCAGTGTATTCATTTTTTGTTTAACAACTAGTTTATCTATTGTCATGTAGTTCACCTATTCAAAATCAAAATACTTAACCTTCATTCACAAATTCAGCAATTTGCTTACAACAATAACTTGAATTAACAGAAAAAAATATTAATACCCTTACGACGACAAAATAAGAAATATGGAGATAACAAGAAAATTGAGTACGATGTATCACAATTTTTGTTAAACTGATAAAGAATATGATATGATGTCTTTAAATAAGTAATTTTTAGTTATAAAGTTAATTATGGGAAGTTGCTCATCGTATGGATGTAATGTAAGGATAATGGGTTACATTTAGAGTCAATTCCTTTTTTAGTTTGTTGTACTTAAAGATGTATTAATGTATAAATAAAAGAATAAAAAATTATACAAAAATATAGCAAAAAAGTGATATAAATTATAGTCATTTATTGTAAATAACATACTTATAACTATTGGTATTCGTTAACCCTATAAATATTGTTATTTTTGTAAGTTATTTTTGCCCTAAATGGCCAAACAAATCCAACGGGTCAGATCTATATTTTTATAAATCAACCAATATCTACACGAATGGGCAAAGCCAAAAAGTTTAAAGCTATTTAAAGAAAGTATATTTAAAAAACTAATTAAAACAAAATAAAAAGGAAATTCAACTACTGAAGCAAACACACACTTTAAAAGTAACTTACTCATTATTGTGGGAAATTTATCATTAATTGATATATACCATGTGAGCTGTAACATAGAATTTGGCATATCCCTCGTACCGAAAGAAGTAGAGTTCTACTTGTTAAGGTAGAACGCATACAAATCATATCATATGCTATATGTGGATCCACTAGATAGGTCATTTATGACAACTCTTATGGAGGCATGTACTTTAGGACAAGAGGTTGCTACTATAAACTAACCTAATTGAAACTCCACCTCATGCCACTCGGTGCTAAGTAAAAATCCCACAAAATGGTCATTAATCATATCATATTATTATTCATGAAAAAGTACAATTAAGATAACAATTCAAGTCAGAAATATCACAGAAAAGCTCATTAGACCATGCTTGAGAAAATCTTTCACCATCGATGATCTTTCATAATAACTTTATAAGACCCATAGTCATTAACTTCATACTAAAAATGTCATACTACTAATGAAAATAATTTTAAAAGCATACATCATTGGTGGCATATCGGGATACCACACTAATCAAGACCTAACTTAGAAAAATAACCCAAAAGCATTGATGAAAAATCTAGACGTCATTCATGTCATGTGGCCAAGCTTCATAGAACATATAAATACCCTCATCTATAAGCTTACTTGAGTCATAATCATTACTTTCATAAAAATATGCATATCTTTAAAAATTCATAAAGACATGACTCATAAGCTTCATCATGTGTTCATAGTCAAAAATCATGGATTATGCATGGTTTACTATGAATTCAACCCAAAAACAAATAAATACAGTCCATGCATAATAAGATAGAATACAATCAATTGAATCATAATTGAAGAGAACCCATGAAGATTGTGTTAGAATATATAATGAATATATTCTGATTTATTACCTTTGTTAAGTGTATATTTAGTTTCTACTTATAGCTAGGTGTATATTTAGTTTCCTTAATTATAGTCTTGTATTGATTGTATATAAACCATTGATATCAATGAAATAGGTAAGGGATTAAACTCTTTCACGGTATCAGATTTCTAGGGAAAAATACTTCCGCTCTTCAAACACCATCGTCCGCCCCTCTCTTATTCTTCGTATCTTTTCTATCATCATCATGTGGGACTCAAAATCTTCCTTTCACCCTGCTCTTGTTGTATCCAACATCAAGAACCATGTTCTCATCATTCTTGAGATGGAGAACGTCCAATATTTCACATGGGCGGAACTATTTAAGATTCACGCACGATTCCATCGAGTTCTTGACCATATCATTCCTCTGACAAAGGGCAAGGAGAAAGTGCCGAAAACAGATGAGGAGAAAGAGTTTTGGTCTACTCTTGATGCGACCGTTTTACAATGGATCTACGCCACTATATCTCATGATCTTCTCCATACGATTCTTGAGCCAGACACCACTGCTATGGAAACTTAGAATAGATTGCGTGACATATTCCAAGATAACAAACACTTTCGTGTCGTCACCCTTGAGTACGATTTCACTCATGTGAACATGAAATATTTTTCAGGTATCTCTGCCTATTGTCAACACCTCAAATCTTTGTCGGACCAACTCAAGAATGTAGGCTCTCCCGTCGACAAAAATAGAATAGTTCTTCAACTGGTTTCTGGCCTCACCGAACCCTACAAAGGTGTGGCCACTCTCATTCGCCAAGGTGATCCTCTACCACAATTTTATCACGCCCATTCGATGCTCACTCTTGAAGAGGCTGGTCTTGTTAAGAAAGCGGCACAGAGCTCCTCATCAGCCATGGTGACTCGTAATTCGAATGGCTCACATGATATTGTTGATCATTTCTCTTCACACCGCAATACTAATGGTGGGAAGAGGAACCACTATAGAAACAATAATCGCAGCAACAATGGTGGTCGTAGAAACAACAAAGGTGGTAGCGACGGTGGGGGTAAGAATGGAGGTGGTGGTCAGATGGGAGGCGGCAACAGCCACAGTGGCGGACAACAACCAGCAGTTCAGCATCCGCCAACCAATTCTCCATGGTCTGGAGGTCAGTACTGGCCGTGGATGGCACCTTGGTGTGACGTCCCGCCACAATTCCAGCCTGATATTGCGTCCGGATGGGGGCAGAAGGGTCTAGAGTTGTGAAGAGGTTTGCAAAGAACTCTAGAACCTTCTAGATTTTTGGAGAAGACTAGAGAATTCCTTAGAATTCTCTAGAATAATTTAGATATTTTTGGAAGAGTTTAGCATATTCTAGAAAGAGTAGAATTCTCTAGAATATGGACTAAAGTGTAAATACTTTAGGGACTTGTAGAGCAATTTTTATTTACACTGAGGCCCTTAGGGAGTAGTATAAATAGAAGGGCCTCTCATTTGTAAATCATCCATCAACCAACCAAAGAAGCAATAAAGACTTCTTCCAAAATCTCTCTCTCTCTAAATCTTCCTTTGTAAATCATCCATCAACCAACCAAAGAAGCAATAAAGACTTCTTCCAAAATCTCTCTCTCTCTAAATCTTCCTTTGCATTTCTCTTAGCGATCTTAGTGTGAAAGGCTTACTTGAGCTTACAAGATCGTGAAAGATTCGTGAGTAAGTTGTCAAGTGCCGCACGGAGTCTTAGCAAATACTCTAAGTCCGTGACAACGTGGTATCAGAGCAGGTTTGATACTAAGAGAATGGCTACCGAAGGAGACATGAACGCCGCTAGCACCACCAACGTCCGTCAGGATGGTAGTAAGAAGAACCGAAAGGGAAAGAGACAGCAAAAGGGAAATGAGGAGATGCTGCCCTAACCAAGCGAGGCGCTAACATCTCATCCACCTTCGAATGCCGGAGCAAGTGACGATGAGTTGGGCGAGGAGTCCATAGACATCACTGCCGGAGAAGAATGGGTCGCAAGGGTGGAAACGGTGAGACAGGCCGTAGAGATATTAGGCCGGCGCATGAACGTGGCAGACGGCAAGTTCAAGACCCTTGAAGACTTCACCCTCGAGGAGACCGAATCCATCCGTAAGGAGTTGAAGGGGCGTCAGCAGGCTGAGTTTGAAATAAAGGAGGTCATCACTTCCTTGGAGTGTCGGCTCATGGAGGCGTTGAGCGCGATTGAGACCATGAAGGCCGAGATAGAAGCACTCAAGGAAGGTGCGAAGGTTGGCGGATCATCGTCGTTCGACCGGGAAAGGGAGGCCAGCGTCGAGGCTCCCAAGCCACCTATGTTCAGAGGCGTCCATGACGCGCATGAGGTGGAGAACTTTCTGTGGCATTTGGAGAATTATTTCAAGTGCAACAGGCTGAGGAGCGACGAGAGTAAGATCAACACCGCTGTGTTGTATCTTACTGATATGGCCATGCTATGGTGGAGGCATAAAGAGTCCGACATCAGGAAGGGTACGTGCACCATCAACACGTGGGAGCAATTTTGCAAGGAGTTCAAGAGGGCGTTCTTCCCCAACAACGTCATCTATGAGGCAAAGCGCAAGTTCAGGGAGTTGAAGCAAACGGGTAGCATACGTGCGTATGTGCGGGAGTTTACCACCCTTACGCTTCAGATTCCCAACCTCACGGATGAGGACATGTTGTTCCACTTAATGGATGGGCTGCAGAATTGGGCCAGGACGGAGTTGGAACGCAGACAGGTCGGGACTATTGATGAAGCCATCACACAGGGCGAAGCTTTGACAGACTTCAGGCAGGAGAAGCTTTATAGTGCTGGATGGGACGAAGTAAGAGGTAGTCATGACAATGGTGGGGGAGATCGTGGCGAATGCGAGGAGCAACGGCCATAATTCAGGAGGCAATGCAAGGAGCAACGGCCTCAACCCAAAGGGCATGCTACCTATAGGTCCGACAACAAGAAGTCTGAAGGACATGGCAACACGGTGAGGAAGACAGAGGTTGCCAAAGGATATGGTTGTTATATATGCGGTGGGCCGCATGGATATGCGAAGTGCCATGAACTGAAGAGCCTTGGTGCTGTCCTACGAGAGCGGAAAGCTAAGGAAGCACATGAGCAAGGTCAAGTCGAGGAGACTAAGCAGTTGGGCGTGATAGACCTATGCGGAGCTATCACCAAGCAACCACAGAAGCCGCTGAGGCATGCGGGGCCGAGGACATGCGGCGCGCAGTACGTCGACATCACGATCAATGGAGGACATGCTCGTGCTATGGTCGACACAGGTGCAGAGGTCAATATAATGACCAAGACGGCATCAACGAGGTTGGGGTTGCGTTATAGTCCAACCAACGCCCAACTCAGGACGGTCAATGCACCACCTACTCCTGTGTGTGGAATTTCGCACGGAGTAAGCATCACGTTAGGCAAGTGGCAGGGTAAGACTGACTTCACTGTCGCTCCCATGGATCTCTTTGACATAATTCTTGGGCAAGAGTTCTTCCAGCAGTGCCATGCTATGATCGATCCTTTCCTCCAGCGACTCGTGGTCCTGGAGCAAGGAGGAACATGTATGGTTCCCATGGTTAAGGCACCAAAGATAGAGGGACAGGTCCGACTGACGGCCATGCAGCTCGAGAGGGTCGACAAGAGAAAGGGGATGACATCCGTAGCAACCATTACAAGTTCGAGAGAAGACAATGGTGCTGAGAAGTCCTTGCCACCGTGCACGAAGAAGGTTCCAAAAGGGAAAGCTGTCGTGATACAAGGGAAGCCGCCTAAGAGCTTGCCTCCTACGAAGGAGGAAGTTTATGAGACCGGGCCAAAAGTGATCGGGCAACAGTTGAAGGAGCTGCTCAAGGGTATTAATCGAGTACGTGGATTGTTAATCGCACAACAAGACTCGGTCGCCGAAGGAGCAACGATGCGTCGCGGTCGTCGCATCAATAGGTGGGGGAGAGTGTGACGTCCCGCCATAATTCCAGCCTAATTTTGCGTCCGGATGGGGGCGGAAGGGTCTAGAGTTGTGAAGAGATTTGCAAAGAACTCTAGAACCTTCTAGATTTCTGGAGAAGACTAGAGAATTCTAAGGAATTCTCTAGAATAATTTAGATATTTTTGGAAGAGTTTAGCATATTCTAGAAAGAGTAGAATTCTCTAGAATATGGACTAAAGTGTAAATACTTTAGGGACTTGTAGAGCAATTTTTATTTACACTGAGGCCCTTAGGGAGTAGTATAAATAGAAGGGCCTCTCATTTGTAAATCTTCCACCAACCAACCAAAGAAGAAATAAAGACTTCTTCCAAAATCTCTCTCTCTCTCTCTAAATCTTCCTTTGCATTTCTCTTAGCGATCTTAGTGTGAAAGGCTTACTTGAGCTTACAAGATCGTGAAAGATTCGTGAGTAAGTTGTCAAGTGCCGCACGGAGTCTTAGCAAATACTCTAAGTCCGTGACATTGGGCTCCCTGGACTATACCTCATTGTCCATATCCATCAAACTCGACCAGGACCAATTATGGACAGCAGCCGAAACAGAAGCCTGGTATACTTGGGCCCAGACCGCAGCAGGCCTATACGACAGTGCCAACTCCAACTGACATTGAAGCTGTAATGCATACTCTAGGCATCACTCTTCCAGATGCGAATTGGTACATGGACACCGGTGCCACTTCTCACATGACATCCGCATAAGGTAACCTCATGTTATATTTTAATATGAGCAATAAACGTGGAATAATAGTTGGTCATGGTCAATCTATTCCAATTCATGGTTATGGTCACACTAAATTATCTTCTCCGTGTTCTCCCTTACAATTAAACAATGTCCTTCATGCCCCTCACCTTGTTAAAAATTTGGTGTCAGTTAGAAAATTTACAATCGATAACTCTGTCTCTGTTGAATTTGATCCGTGTGGATTTTCTGTGAAGGATTTTCGGACGGGGAGACCGGTAATGAGGTGTGAAAGTTGGGGAAAGCTGTATCCCATCACTTCTCCAGTCACTTCTCCATCTGCTTTTGCCGCTTTGGCACAATCCCTTTGGCATGATCGTTTGGGTCACCCGGGAGCACCAATTTTGAACTCTCTTAGGAAAAATAAATTGATTGAATGTAATTAATTTAAAAACTCTCGTATTTGTCATTCTTGTCCTCTGGGAAAACATGTTAAGTTGCCTTTTTATCAATCCAGTTCTCGCACTTATATGCCATTTGATATTATCCATAGTGATCTTTGGACATCGCTTGTTTTGAGCTCATCATGTCATCGATATTATGTCTTGTTTGTGGATGATTATTCCAAATTTTTGTGAACTTTTCCTTTATCGCACAAATCACAAACATTTTCCACATTTTTGAGTTTCAAGACATTTATACGAACCCAATTTGAGCGAGACATAAAAAATATACAATGCGATAATAGCCCCTTTTGGGATTTTTGTAAAGCAAATGGTCTCTCGTTTCGTCTTTCCTGTCCTCATACATCCCCTAAAAATGGGAAAGCTGAAAGACAAATTTGTACGATCAACAACATTATTCGTACATTATTGGCCCATGCTTCCCTTCCTCCTTCTTTTTTGCATCATGCTTTGCAAATGATGACTTTTCTTCTCAATATCCTTCCTCATAAGCTTTGAAATTATCAATCTCCTCTTCATGTTTTGTATAAAAAAGATCCGTCTTATTCTCATCTAAGGGTGTTTTGATGTTCATGTTATCATATTTTTCCCTCTACAACCATAAACAAACTTCAACCTTGGTCGACTCCTTGTGTTTTTTAGGGTATCCTTCAGATTAGCGTGGGTATAAATGCTTTGAGTTGTCATCTAGAAAAATCATCATTAGCCGTCACATAATATTTGATGAGATACACTTTTTCTTTGCAAAGACCAGTACTCCTCAAACTCACTCTTCTGAGTTTCTAGACGATGAACCATCTCCTTACCTGGTACATCATTTCACTACCTCTCCTAACCCACAAGTTGCTCCTGTTCCTAACCAACCACATCCACAACACCCATCCCATAAAGTGGTTCCGACGTGCCCAACGGCCAGTACAGCCATCCCTAGTCGACTCCTGGTCTTCCCCAGTCGACTGTACCAATTCCATATAATCCTTCCACTCTCCCATCCAACTCTCTTCCTAGCCCCACTCTGATCTCTCCCTCACGTCACCCCACGGGTCCGGTTACTCGGAGCCAACATGGGATTTCAAAGCCTAAGAAGTCCTTTAACCTTCTTACATCAACATCTAAATCCCCCTACCTCGTACCCCTGTATCTGCTCTTCATGAACTGAATTGAAAAATGGCTATGGATGAAGAATAAAATGCTCTTATTGAAAATAAGACGTGGGAGTTAGTGTCCCGTCCTTCAAATGTTAATGTAATTTGGTCTATGTGGATTTTTGCTCATAAAGAAAGATCTGATGGTTCATTTGAGAAGCATAAAACCCGTCTTGTAGGTGATGGTAAAACTCAACAGGTTGGCGTGGATTGTGGTGAGACGTTTAGTCCGATCGTCAAACCGACGACTATTCGCACGGTTCTCAGTTTGGCTCTCTCTAAGGCCTGACAGATCCATCAACTTGACGTAAAAAATGCCTTCCTACATGGGAAATTCAAGGAGACAGTTTACATGTATCAACCTTTGGGGTATCGGGATCAATATCGTCCTAATCATGTGTGTTTGCTGAAGAAATCTCTATATGGTCTCAAACAGGCTCCAATGGCTTGGTATAAGAGGTTTGCTGACTATGTCCGTACTCTTGTTTTTTATCAAAGTATTTCGGATCATTCGTTATTTATTTATCGTAGAGGTACTTCTATGGCTTATATTTTATTGTATGTCAATGATATAATCTTGACTGCTTCCTCGGATAAGCTCCGTCAGTCGATCATCTCTCGTCTTAACTCGGAATTTGCTATGAAGGACTTGGGCCATTTGAGCTATTTTCTGGGCATTGCAATCACTCGTCATGCCGGTGGTTTATTTTTATCACAAAAGAAATATGCTACAGAGATCATTGAATGAGCAGGCATGTCATCGTGTAAGGCATCTCCTACTCCGGTGGATACAAAACCGAAGCTCGGTGCTATTACGAGCAAACCGTTTGAGAATCCCTCTCTTTATAGGAGTCTTGCCGGTGCACTTTGAAATCTTACGTTCACAAGACCCGATATTACGTATGTAGTACAATAGGTATGCTTATTCATGCATGACCCGAGGGAGGAACACATGTACGCACTTAAGCGCATTTTGCGCTACATACAGGGTATTATGGATTTTGGTCTTCACATGTTTCCTTCCTCCACATCAACCCTTATTTCGTATACTGATGCTGATTGGGGTGGATGCCAGGACACACAATGTTCAACGTCGGGTTACTGTGTCTTTTTGGATGATAACTTGATCTCTTGATCCGCTAAACGTTAGGCTACTTTATCCCGTTCTAGTGCAGAGGCAGAATATCGAGGGGTAGCCAATGTGGTTTCTGAGTCGTGTTGGTTGCAAAATTTGTTGTTGGAACTTCATTGTCCTATACAACAAGCTACATTGGTGTATTGTGATAATGTTAGTGTCATATATCTTGCTGGTAATTCGGTTCAGCATCAACACACTAAGCACATTGAAATGGATATACATTTTGTCCGGGAAAAGGTGGCTCGTGGCCAAGTTCGCGTGTTACATGTCCCCTCGCGTTATCAAATTGCAGACATATTCACCAAGGGTTTTTCTTTGGTGTTATTTGAGGACTTTCGGGACAGTCTTAGCATTCGACGACCTCCCACTTTGATTGAGGGTGTGTGTTAGAATATATGATGAATATATTCTGATTTATTACCTTTGTTAAGTGGATATTTAGTTCCTACTTATAGCTAGGTGTATATTTAGTTTCCTTAATTATAGTCTTGTATTGATTGTATATAAACCATTGATATCAATGAAATAGGTAAGGGATTAAACTCTTTCATAATAAATTAATCCTAAATTTGAATTAAGAGTCTAACTTGTGAAACTGGAGATTTTAGGAACCCTATGGAGGAAAGGTCTCCATAAGTGAATAATAACATACCTTAGAAATCAATGTCCAAAAGCTATGGTGAAATTGAAACCTTGGTCATTGAAACTCTAATGTTTTCTTTCTTAGCCTTAGAGAGAATTTTAGGAAAGAACGTGGAGGGAATTTTGAAATTAGGAGAATGGGTTTAAAGTTGGTAGATTAAGGACTTAAAGTCTTTATATAGGGCTTATGTTAGAGGCAAAAACGAAATAGTATAAGCTTAAAACAATTAGAAAAAGATTAAAAAAAAATCCCCTTAAAAATAACTGCCGGACTCGACTTACGGTTCCGACCTACAGACGGTAATGGTCCGTACTGGTTAATAGTAGACTAAGCATTGGGACCATTAAATCACCTATCTTTTGACGGAACACATCTACGACTCGTGAGTCTTCCTATGGTCCATATGCACCAATCGTAGAAACCAACTTTAACCCTCAAAATTTCACTAAGTCTGAGACTCACTTACGAGACCTATATACGACTCATACATAAAAAGATGGACCGTCCTGGTGAACCGTAAAAAGGTTATTAGGACTTGATTTTAGAAAATATTTTTTCTTATTCCTATGGTTGTCATAAACGACCCATAAAAAGCTTCTATGATTTGTAAATGTGACCCATAAACCACACTTCAACCCAAAGGATCCTTTTCTCCCTTTTTCCAAAGTTCGAGGTGTTACAACTCTTCTAAAAGTCCACTAGAATATCGCATGACCGTGTAGCTCTATTCCTACACATTCTACGAATAACATTCTTAACCTTCTCAATCTTTATACCCCTAATTTTGATGCCGCTAATCCCTAAACATAATGCGTTTGTTTTCGACCCTTTTCGTTCAAGAATTTATGAAAGTTAGTCTGCCATCTCATTCGAATTATAAGTATTACCTTCACCAGTACTTTGTTGTCCTCATCCTTGACAATATTTACTTGGTCAAGGTTACGAGCCTAGCATGATAACTTCTTATTCCCATCTTTGTCCTCTAATTTAACATATGAGCCCTTAAAGACAACAATTTTTGCTATCGTAATCGCTAACATAACCTTATTCCTAGCCTTATAGCTTACAGTAAACATCAAATACACAACTTTTTATCAAATTATACTGTACTTATTATTTGCTTATCTTCTATAAATAAAATACTAACTTTCATTATACATGATATCTAGATAATATTTTTTATATTGTTGGAAAACATGCTTACATATTGTATTAAAATTATAATAATATATATTCCCACTCTATTTCCCTTTCAACAAACAACTCTCAAACTATTTTTTTTATGAGAGAAATAACTTAGGGTCATTTTATAATTTTTTTTTATAATAGACTATTTTTCTTAAATTCATTTTGTAAAATGACAAGCATCTTAATTACTCTTTTTTTTTTTTTTTACACCCATGGTCCCTTATTTCATTAAGGGCTCCACATGACCCAAGTTAAAAGATTAGAAAAAAAAGAAAGAAAAAGATGAGAAAGTGTTTTAATGATCACATTGAACTGTTACATTACATTGTATAAGCAACCCATTTTTGTTGTTTGGTATTTACCATTGTTGATGCTTCTCCCTTCTCTTCCAAGTATTGAACTATATTACTCTTCTGGGGATGAGAAGGAAAGTAAGCTCTGAACAAAACAGTACCATTCTTGAAAAATAAGCTAGTGGTTCCTCCTCTACTATTTCCATCCCCATTTATGGTTTGAAAAAGACTACATTTCTTAGGTGGGTTTGGTTGGGTTACCTCAGATCCAAGGTACTCAAGTTGTATGTGATAAAGGGTACCATCTTTTTCAGGGTTTCTTTCTTGTGATTCTTGACACTTTTTGCCAAGACCCCTTTTTTTTCCCTTTCTTTATCTGGGTTTTCAGTAGTTCATTGGATTTTGGGAAGAAAGTGCTGGCAGACAGATAAATCTAAAATCTTACCTTTTTTTGTGTGTGTGTTTAGGTGAATTTTCCAACCAAAAAGGTGTTTTTTCTTACCAGATCTGACTACAAAATTGTGAATCAGGGTGTGTGTTAGATCTTTCTAGGCATGGAAAATGGTGTGGTGAAGCTCATGAGAAGATTATTATTAGTTTGACAATGACAGGTTGTGTAATGTTGTTACAAGATAGTGATTTCGATGGACGACATGTGTTTGGCGGTTGCTTTGCCATTTAGATTAGGTAATTTCATCTGTCACAACCAAAGTCAAATGGATGTCACTAGCTTAAAGTCAATGGCTGACCATGCTCCAACTTTGTATCCAGAATCTTCTGTTTATGATGATTGCAATTCTGTTGATTCACAGAAGAAACACCTCATTGTTACTGTACCTGAAGAAACTGGTATGATATCTGAAAATGAAAGGAACTGGATTGATGTTGTCAGGGAAAGTGAGGATGATGAGATCTTGTCACTAGATGGTGATCAAATTCTTGATAGTTCATGTTCCTTGTCTGTGGTGAGTGATTCCAGTAGTTTATGTGCTGATGATTTTATAAGTTTCGAGTTAGCATCTGAGGTAGACGGACAGAATTTGGTAGATGCTGAGAAAAACATTTGCAATGTCAAACTTATAGCTAAGGCTGGAGATCTGGTAGAGTCAGGTGCTCAGGAGACAGAGAGCAAGCCTCTGGCAATTGGGGAAAAACTTGATGAGCAGATTACGGATGGCTCCAGCTCTAAATCAGCTGAAGTTGTTGTTCAGCTACCTTTAGATAAAGGGTTAAATGCAGCAGTTGGCCGTAGTATTTTTGAAGTGGATTATATACCCCTTTGGGGATTTACATCTGTGTGTGGAAGGAGACCAGAAATGGAAGATGCGCTTGCAACTGTTCCTAGGTTCTTGAGAATTCCTGTACAGATGCTAGTTGGCAATCGTTTGCCTGATGGAATGACTAGGTATTTAAGTCATTTGACAGCTCATTTCTTTGGAGTTTATGATGGCCATGGTGGCTCTCAGGTATCTTCCTCTTTTTGCTTACACTATTATAAGCTCATAGGTTTGAATGCCTCCTCACTGATACTACAGTAGGTATATATTTGATACAAAATTGGGGGTTTTATTTTCCAGGTGGCAAATTACTGCCGGGATCGAATTCATGCTGTATTGGCTGAGGAGTTGGAAACCATTATGGCTAATCTCAATGATGAAAGTATTAGACAAAATTGTCAGGACCAATGGAAAAATGCATTTACCAACTGTTTTCTCGAGGTTGATGAGGAGATTGGAGGGGCCGGAAATCGCGAGGCTGTTGCCCCAGAAACTGTAGGCTCCACGGCTGTAGTCGCCATTGTTTGTTCATCGCACATTATAGTTGCAAACTGTGGCGATTCAAGGGCTGTTCTGTGCCGTGGGAAAGAACCCATGGCATTATCAGTGGATCACAAGGTAGGTGAAACAGTTGTTCTAGTATGACTTTAATTACGTGTGATGTCACTGACTAATCTTTGTGTGCCAATTTTTGTTAAACTTATCTTTATTAGCCAAACCGAGAAGATGAATATGCAAGAATTGAAGCTGCAGGAGGGAAGGTTATACAGTGGAATGGGCATCGTGTTTTTGGCGTTCTTGCTATGTCTAGGTCTATTGGTATGTTTCTCCCATCTACCCTGTTATCTAGCATTTGTAAATCATGACTGAGGTATCCATGTGTACTCCATGTTATTGGTTTTAGCAAAAACTGTCATGATCTTTTGCATCCTGCGTCTTCCCGTTCTGCCAGGTACTGAGCTGCTAGGTATTATTCCAGGTTACCTTAGAGAATAATTTGCTTTTATATGACAGCTGGCTGGTGTTCTTAGAATATATCCATTTTGATTACATGTACCTAACTTTCATCACAATATTGCTCAAAACTTGAAGTTTTTGCACTTCCAGAGCATCCTCCCTAGTATAACTGATATCAGCAATTCATGTCATAACAATAGTTGGACACAACAGTTATTGGTTATCCACACTGCTAGAATAAACAAGAAGATGACCGTAGTTTCAAACTATGAATCGGGCGTGGTCTAGTTCTTTTAATCATGTGATATAGACCCGTGATATGGTATAATAATCCACTCTATAGTGGTAGGGCCCTAGGTTCATACGCCGCCCAGGTTGTTAGATGGTACCAGAGTCTGCACTTGAGAGGATCTGAGGTGCTAAGGAAAATATGTTTGTATGCAATTACTCTTTCCCATATTCCTGTGGCAGATAAGGAAGGCAACACTCATATAGAAGTAGAGCAATGGCTTCATGATGTAGCCTTAAGCATATACTAATTCTGAAGTGCTTAGGCTTCTTAACTTGCAAGAGAAAATATATGGGTACTTATGGGTTTCCACAAAATAATACCGAGAGAGGAGATTAAAATGAGCGAGATGAATGAAATAAGTTGAATGTTGATTGGAAAAAATTGAGGTTTTGCCCGGAACTTTTTTTCCGGCAAACATTTGTTGAAGCAGAATAAAATTAGAGACAAGAATCAGCTTTTATAGAAATATCAAATAAGTAATGTGTGTTTTTAGATCCCTATCATCCATTTGCTTTCCCTTCCTTTCTCCTATTTCTTTGATGAGTTGTCTTCAGAATGGAGATCGAAGGTATTCAATATGAGAAATTTTGGATTTATTTTGAAGCCTTCATCTTTAATATTCTTGGAAACTAAAAAGGAACATGCGTGTGAGAAGAAGATTTAGAGACAGAAGAGAGAGATTGACAGGGAAAATGTCCGGCAAAACCTTCGATGAAGATTTTCATGGCTGGACTAAAACCAATATACAGAGAAAAATGAGAAAGAAAAGAGAAGTAAAAGGAAGAAGGGCGCACAGAGAATTAAATTAAGTGTAGTTAAGTTTAATTAATTGAATAATCACCAATTTGAAAATGCCATTTGTACACTTAAATGTTTGTTTTGCTTCTCACACATTGTAGGAGAGTGGAATCACTTCCTTTGCTAGTTCATCTGTTAGGGGGTAATTAGTTCCACATCATACAAGAATAATGACTTTTTGTGCAACTTTAGGGTGTAATTTATTACTTCTCCCTTGTTATTTTGAGTAATGTAATTGTTAAAGTTTAACGGATAACTGAGGTTACATTTTAGAATTTGTCTAGATTCATAGGACATAAGTTGGAGATAACAGATATTTTTTCATATATTCTTGTCATAATTTTACTTGTATTATCAATTTTCGTTGACCATTCCAATGGGTACCGTATGTACTTCTTCATGACTTTTACATTTTCTCAATGATAGCTCTGGTGGTATTTGCCTTTTCTAGTGATATTCCTGACCATTGTTTAAGCAGCACGTATCACGTCAATTGAAATATGAACATAACTGTTCCATGACTTGTCATTCTCCAGTCTGTGCCACATCGCCATCCAGGAACGTTTTCCTTCAGCGGCGCGCCCCTTGTCTAGCGACATTATCTGTCAGCTTGCTGTCCAGCATGTCTGTCCAACCAACACGTGTCATTGTGCAACAACACGTGTTTAGTTAGTGTCTTGTCAGCCCCACGTCATTGTCTAGCATCACATGACTTCCCAGTTTCGATTTACAAATTTATTTTTCACCACCTTGGCACCTTCAATATGAGGGGCATATTGAATGTCAAATTGATTTTTGGACTTGTGTTTTAGAATGTGTATTCCCAAATATCTACATTCATCGAATAGTGATATTTGGAGTGTGCCTCATAATATTTTTTAGAATATCGTGAAATATTTTGTATGTAACTGTTAGGTGTTGAAAATAATTGCTTACCAAGTTGTAAGTGGAGAAAGACAGGAGTGACTTTTGTACATTAGTCACCAAAATAATTGAGAAGTTCCTTCTCTTCTCTATACTAATTTCACCAGTGTAACAGAAGCGTGCTTAAGTATTGAAGTGAGGCTCAAAACATGTTGAGCTATTTGCAACGCTTAATGTGCGCTTAGTGTTGTCATTAAGGCTCTAAGACAAACGTTTCCTTGCAAGTGAGCATTTCCTGAAGAGGCAACACTAAACAATTGGTATTACACTTTTATGTAAAAAAGTTCAAATTCTTTATTTATATCTTTGCTATTCATACTTATATTTCTTAGGCTTGGACTAAACACACCCACACCCACCCACCCACTCACCCACCCACACACACACCTACCCACACACACACATATAGATATTTTTTTTTTCTTTCTATTAACGCCCATTTTTCATTAAAGCCCACACTTTACTTGTGCTTAAAACCCCAACAGACCTTGGAGCTTTTTTGCGTTTTTGACTTTTGATAACACTGATATTCACCTTAATCAACAATTATTCCATGTTAAAGATTGGAAGAAGTGTCATAGAGTATAGGAGGTTAGCATATGATGAGGAATAAATACTGCTTGTACTAGACATTAAACCAAGCTCTCCTCTTATATTGTCTCCATGAAACAAAGTAAGAATTTTTGGGCCTTTACATCAGTGGCTAGTGCTGGCAAAATGGGCGGGTTGGATCGGATACTGGCGGGTTGAAAATAGGCCAGACAAAAATAGATAACACATCCAATCTGCCCATATTTATTGTGGATAAAATGGGTACTGACAGATGATATGGATACTATATTTCCTATCCATTTATGATTCCCTTATCTGGTAAGATGGTAAAACAGAAACAAATTATTTGGCAAGCACTGAAATTGTAATCCTTTTTTTTGGTAAAACAGCACAAACAAATAAGATTGATTGACCTTTTTTCCTTTATGCTAACTTGATTTTTGGTGTGAATTTTTGGACCAAACGCCACCAAAAAGGAACAAACATGAACTAATAACTCATGCTGCTTAACTAAAGGGATGATATTATGTAGCATTTTAATAATTTGAAACAGATCCTAACTTTAGATTCTTCCTAATTTGTAAACCCCAGATGGCATATGGACTGAGATTTTAATATGGCTGACTTCAAAAAGGAAGACTAATTAGTCTTCCATTTACTATAATTAAACAATTTGTACTGCAATGGAGGTTAACTAATTTGGGTTATGAAGCCTTTCTTTTTTGTTGTTGTAATCAATTATGAATCTTTATTAATTCTTAGAAGATATTCTGCTTTGTGCTTGATCAACCTAAAATTTACTTGGATAATTGTCATCTTTCTTTGCGAATTAATGTCCTCCAGAAAAATATTTGAAGGAGATTAAGATTGAACTAGTCAACAATCCTTTAATATCAGAAATACTTCGAAAATTTATCATGAGAGTATTCCAATTTGATAACAAAGTGCCATAGTGGAATGTCAGGATAATATGGTCATCTAGAGACAATAAATTGTGGGGGTGGGGGGTGGGGGGGTGAGGGGGACAAGACTTGGATGTTAATGCTTGAAAGAAGAGCTTTGATAGCTTGAACCCCACTTTTACATGGGTTGATCCATATTTGACCTGATTTAAATGAACCAATTATCCAAAATGAGTTAGACGGATGCTTGGTATTTTTTCCATTTTTGCAGCACTAATTGTGGCCACAAAGTCACACACTCTGATAAATGATCTTCAATTTGAGCCTTCTTTTTTTTTTTTTTCTAATCATCACTTGTCTGACCCTGGTTGGTTCAACTGTCGAACTATGACCTTCCACTTGCTGAAGATTGTAAGTAATAATACTAAAAAATCAATACAGAAGATGCATGGAAATATTTGGCACCTTCTTTGTTTTCTGATCATCCCTTGTCTGACCCTGGTCAGTGTAACTGTTAGGTTATGACCTTCAACTTTCTAAAAACTATAATTAAAAAATAAAACAAAAGATGCATGTGAATCTTCAGGTCCTCATTTGTTTTCTAATCATCACTTGTCTGATCCTGGTTAGTGCGACTCTTGAGTGTTATGACCTTCAACTTCCTTGAAATTGTTAGTAAAAATAAAACAAGAAAGCCTGGGAACCTTCTGTATCCTGGTCCTGGGGAGGTGCTCCTTTGATGATGATTTGTACCTTTTTCATTTCATATTGCTGAAAGATTGCTTTGTTATGAGAAGGGAGCTCATTTTGTCACTTCTGTTGTGCAATTCTTTTATATAACTGTGACTAAATGTGCCCTTACCATCTGATATGTAACTTGAAATGTTGGAATGTTCTTTTTCTCATTCTATCTTCAATCCAGCATTGCATAAATGACCAACAAATTGTAAATCTGTGCTGAAGGCTGGCTTTGCTTTGAGACATGTGCATTTACACATGTCGAACTGCAGGTCTGTAAATTTAAGGGATATTCTAGTGCCTATAAGATGGTAGTTGGTGTTGATCATATAACATTTCTAATGTCATCTTGGAAAATATGGCTAAAGTGACGTTAAGTAATTTAAGTTGATGTACATGAGTTCATTTAGCCAGTATGCCCCAACTTCTGTCGCCCGTTTGTGCAGGCATGTGCATGCTGGTGACTGGACATGCTCGCCAGAAGAGTATAATGTGTATTCAAACTACCACTCTATTTTCTCTTTTTTCAATTTGACATGAGAACTACCATTTAGCAAATTACTTAGTAGTATCAAGGTGTATCTATCTTGTTAGCGATGGATTAGTGGTGCCCTGGGGAATGTTTCAGGTCGATGGACTTTGTTTTGGACTACAATTTGACGCATTAGATATCCATTTGCATGACCCATTTTCTCCAATCCTGCTAAATACCTCTCCCTGTTTTTGTTGGTATGCAAGTCTTTCATCTATTCCCTTTTGTACAATTTATTAAATTCTTGGTTGCAGGAGATAGATACTTGAAGCCCTGGATAATTCCTGATCCAGAAGTAATGTTCATACCTCGAACCAAGGACGACGAATGCCTTATCCTTGCAAGTGATGGTTTATGGGACGTTATGACAAACGAAGAGGTCTGTGATTTAGCTCGCAAGCGCATACTCCTCTGGCATAAAAAGAATGGTGTAACGCTTTCTTCGGAAAGGGGCCAAGGAATTGATCCAGCAGCACAGGCAGCAGCAGAATGTTTGTCAAATCGAGCTCTTCAAAAGGGCAGCAAGGACAACATAACAGTGATTGTTGTGGACTTGAAAGCCCAAAGAAAGTTTAAGAGCAAAACCTAACCTAACTGATCTCTCAATCAGCAGCTGTTTCCATTTATAGGTTCACAATATTGATGAAGACTTCATATGATTCGATATAGCCAGCCCTTTTAATTTTTAGCAGGGGACTGTTGGACCAAGGTTTTCATTAGAGTAGCTTACTGTATGTATTGTAGTACTTGTTCCATTCTCTGTATGTAGTTTTCTTCCTTTAGCTGTTTGAAGTAGGAACATACATTATATCCTCCGAGTTAAGGTGGCTCTGTGAGGTTATTTGCCTCAGTATTACTTTTAATGTTGTTGTTGGAAACAGTAACGAGACGAATAGAGAGACCTCTTCTGAAATTGTATGCAAAAGATGCTTCTTCTTGTACTTTATATGGATTTATGAGTATAGACATGATAAGTTGACTCAATTGAAGGATTGTAGTAGTCAATCCCGTCCATTTCATACCATATAATAAGGAAGCTAGATAAGAGGATGACACTTAGTATTCTGTTCAATTCAATCATTAAACTGAATTTATGTTGAAGGTTTAGGCATCTATATCTGTGATGATGTATTCATCTTTCAAGATTGTGTTCCTAACAATTATAGATCTGATAGGGAGTCTTGTGGTTTAACTTTTTGGTGGTCTTAATGCTGAAGAATACAAACTCATCAGTTTCAAAATAATAATAATTTGTGCTCCTAACACAAAAGCTCATCTATTCAATTAAGAGATATCTCCATTTCTGGTTGCTCATCTGGAGCACAGGAAGAAAAACAGTTCAATATCAACCATCGTGATTTATTAAATATGTAACCTATTGCTTATAGTTTGATCAACAGCGGATATCAGAGTACTCCCTCTTTTTTCGTTTTTTTCTGAGACAAGTTTAGAAAGTACCATGATTAACATTCACGAAAAAGTAGACACACTCTAAAGGAGGCATTAAGTTAAGAAAAAAAGAAGAACTTCAGTATTTCCTGTATGCTAGCTCTGTCACTGCCTCGGAGAGATTCTTCTCTTTTTGAATGCTCTGAACCCAGTTTGCATTAATGTGAACCCTCTCAATGCTCTGCTTCAACGTCCTTGCAATGTACGGCTTGGTACGGCTAGCAAAGAACTCTTCAACTTCTTTTGCCTTCTCATAGGACGAGAACTGAAGAAAGGAAAGATTGAGCCAAAAGATCAAAGACAATATGTAATGGAGTAGTAACTCATAAATTTGCTTTCCTTTCTTGTGATTTCATTATAAGGCAGACGGCAACAGATGCTGCTTTTGAAAAAAATTGTCCAACAAGTATACAAGGTTTCAGTACGGGTTGTACTGGTTGTGATGTAATACCAAGTTACTAAGTTCAAAAAAAAAAGAGCTGTCCTACAATAGTAAGCAACTGCAAGCAAATGCTTATGAAAGATGGCAAGGGAGCAGAAACAAACCGGTGACACTGTTGCACTGATGAAGCGGGTCAATAGGAATCCAGAGCCGAAGGTCTTGTGGATATGATCCCACTTTTCCTGCATTCAAACAGTTTATTAGGGAAAAAAAAGAATCAAGAATGTATGACTTGTCTATCATAAAAAAAAAAAAAAAAGAAAAAAAAAAAAAAAAAAAAAAAAGAATGTATGTCTTGTCTTGTTGCATCTTCCTGAATAATTATCAGTCATGAAATGCAGCATTTTGTGCTAATAATTCTATAAGAACATGTTGCATTTCCTCTAAATGAGATTATGCAATTTGTACCAATGTGAATTCCTCACTCTTACAGCCTACGTCTTTGTAAGTTACAGTTTAATACTCCTCCGTCCCAATTTATGTGGCACCGTTTGACTTGATACGAAGTTTAATAAAGAAAGGAAGACTTTGAAATTTGTGCTTTAGAACAAATCTTAGAGATGTGTGTGGCTATAAATAATTTCATCAAAGGTAAAAGGGATATTTTAGACTTGCATTGTTTCCAATAATAGAAAGGAGCATCCTTTTTGGGACAGACTAAAAAGGAAAGTGTGCCACATAAATCGGGACAAACTAAAAAAGAAAGTGTGCCACATAAACCGGGACAGAGCGAGTAAAATTTTTCCAAGATATCTTTTTTCCTAAGCTACGTCTTTACAAGTTACAGTTCCACACAACACAAGGTATCTTATTTGAAAACAGTAATTCGAGAAACAATTCAAGCAATGCAATATTTCATGGAAAATGAGTGTACTAACTTTTAACCAGTTCCAAGCAGTTTCACGGCCTTCAAAGCTAACTGCAAGACCGTAAACACAATCTTGGCTCCTTACCTGAAATTTCCAAGTCATAGAATACTCTCAAAACATTTTGTCAAAAAAATAATAATACATGACCTCTCTCCCTAGAGAAATAACCTAGTGCACCCCAAAAATCTTCAATACCTCAGAACATAGCAAAAAGTTGAGGACTTCAAGAATAATCTCGGGGTCCCTGCAAGATGCCAATGCACCTATAGAACAAGAAAATGCACTTAGGTTTAGCATACCCATCACCTGATAACCAAAACATATAATTTCACACTGGGCATGAATTGATAGATAACTTCACCTAAAATTCGTGTCTTTTCCTGGCTGAGGTCAGTCTCTCTGTAAATTCTTAAAAGAGATTCAAACCCTGATCTATCTGATTTATTCACCCTTTGCATCACAGCTACATAAACAGCCTGCAGATGGAAGGAGGGATCACAATCTGTGGAAGGTAAAGAAATAAATATTGAGTTATAATATATACAAGTGTTGTAACCTTTCTCAAGTCAGGAGGAAGAACAGCTGTGTTTCTGTCATCCAAAAATATGTGGAAGCGCCTGATTGCTTCATTTATTGTTTCATCATGTCCAAAGGAAGCCAGAGCATTCAGAAGTTCCCCTCTCAACATGGCATCTAAGTGGCTTTCCCCTTCTTTAGGATCCCAACCAAGTCTCCTGTCAATAAAAGGGATATCCAATTAGAAACAAACTTTTTGTTGCCAAACTGAAAAAAGAGCTTAATGGTCAACCAGGAGACCAAGACTAAAATCCCTCTCTTTCAGCTTCATGGACAAATTTTTCTTCTCTCAAAATTCTTCTTTTTGTGGTGAATATAGAGTAAACATGCCCAATTTGTAAAACACCATTACCCATTCATTCCTTTCTAAAGGCATGATTGGCAGAAGATATCTTTTTCTTTTATTTTTTAGGATAACTCAGCAAAGATGTCTAGTTAGAACTACACAAAATCTCTAAATTCATTTCAATGCTTATTAACAGCTCTCAAGTCCTCCTAATTTAGCAGTAGAGGTACTAGGCAAAAGATAAAAAGATGCAAGAAGGTCTAAATCTTTATTTTCATGAACTAGTCTCAGAGAATAGAAACTGATTTTCTTGTCATAGGTTGATCCTGTAAATGTCAAGAAAGCCAGAGCAGGCATAATCTGGTTATGATTTCTGTTGCTCCCTGCTATATCCAAATGCTTCTTTATTAGAAGTTCATCTATCTATGTTTATAACACTGGTAGAAATCACTCCAACTATGTGCCTTTGTCTCTTTCTTAACTGCTTCCACCACCCATAGAGCCCAAGTCTTCTCCCCCCTTGGAACTTTTATGTGGAATTCACATGAGCGCATCTTTGGATGAGGACGACCAAAAATACAAAGATAAAGTAACATGCTTTGTACTTTCAAAAAAGAAGTAACATACTCTGCAGAAAACTGGAAGAGATTGATGAAAAACAACTTTATGTGATTTTGCAAGTCAGGAACAGCCTCAGCTACAATTCTTGCAACTTTGTAACTTATCTGCATGAAGATGGAGAACAGTTAATTTTGGCCGAACAACACTAGTACTTATAAGAGGTCTGTGAAGTAGTCAATTACACTGATCAGATTTGACAGAACAGTGTAGTCGAGCTCCTCCCTGAAAGAAGCGATCAGGGCAAGCAAAGATGACAAAGACTGGTGACATGCCATAGATAAGGCATATGAGTCATCCAAAATGCCTGTTCAGGAAAATACAATCCCATCAGCAGTCGATTTTAACTGTTAAATACAAATAAAGTTCAAAAAATGCAGTAATTACCGTATTTATCATTTGTTGACAAGACCTTTCTCTCTATGGCATATCGGAGTCTAGCTGACAGCTCATCATCATATTTGACTCTATAAAAACCTGTCTGCTCCACATTAACTTTTATCCAGGGATTTCCTTTAGACGAAGAAGAGCCTAACAAGTCCTTCACATCAAGGGCTTCTGACTTTTCTTGCATTAAGAAGCTTTTACGAGCTTCATAAGATCCACAACAGAGTGTTAACGGAACTATCCATTGCCCATCACCATGAGAACCACTCAGTAAAAATTGTGTCTGTTGCATAGAAACACAAGTACTATCAAGCCCAGAAAAAGTCTTAAAGAGTTCATAGTATGGAGAAGACTAGAGTTGGGTAATGGAAATCTGCATTAGACCGAGTGGTAAAAAAACCGAATTCATAAGTTAGAAACAAGATAACCTGCTCGCACTCCAGCTTTTGGTCATTTATTTTGACAGAGACAACTGGGTAACCTTGTTGCTTTGTCCAGGAGTTCATCAACTTGTTCACAGGTTCACCAGACTCCTCCTGAAGTACAGACCATAGATCCTCTGTCTTTGCATTTGAGCAAGCATATTTTTTTATGTATGAAGCAAGTGCCCTCTGGTTTAATGAATTATTACAAGAGACAAAGTCATTAGTCCCATACAAGCAAAAATCTACATGATATTCTGGACAGAAAATCAATAACATTTATTTTATGATGGATGGTATGTAAGATGAAAGTGAAGTTTCTCTTTTGACAAACTAATGGCTGCTTCTTTAAGAATGACGGTCAACAGCAGTACCCAATATATCATCATGATCCCCATTACAAGATTTCTGGTATGCTCTGTTAAAGAATGACAAAAGTCCCACATCGGTGGTTAATGAGATGGGTGGATTCCTTATAAGACTTGGGCAATCCTCCTCCCTTTGAGCTAGCTTTTGAGGTATGAGTTAGGCCTAAGACATAATTTCACATGGTATCAGAGCAGGGCCCATCTCACACGATGTTGGAGCCCCCAAAATCAAATTGCCCACACACCAAATGCTAAGCACTGGGCGTGAGGTGGGGTGTTAAAGAATGACAAAAGTCCCACATCGGTGATTAATGAGATGAGTGGGACTCCTTATAAGGCTTGGACAATCCTCCTCCCTTTGAGCTAACTTTTGGGGTGTGAGTTAGGCCTAAGACCTAATTTCACATGGTATCAGAGCAGGGCCCGTCTCACCTGATGTTGGGACCCCCAAAATCAAAATTGCACTGGGCGTGAGGTGGGGTGTTAAAGAATGACAAAAGTCCACATCGGTGGTTAATGAAATGGGTGGACTCCTTATAAGGCTTGGGCAATCCTCCTCCCTTTGAGCTAGATTTTGGGGAGTGAGCTTGGCCTAAGACATAATTTCGCATGCTTGTCATCACATTATAAAGCCCAACACAATATTAGGGGACGGTTCAAAATCAGTGCAATCTACTACTGGTATAGACATAATTTACTAAGGAGACTTACGGATGCTCACTAAGAAATCAAATTAAAGAATAGTTCAAATTGGAAAAGCTTTAAGTCAGTACATTCAAAAGAGGAACCCCATTTGTGTGTTGGCTTCTCTTAACTACTTTAATGGGATTAATAACCTATTTGAATTTTGGAAAGTCAAATATTTTAAATTTTCTTTGGCGACTAATGTTGCAAGACATGAGTATCTTTTTATCACAAAATCTAGACTAATGTGATTTCAGTACAAGAATAGCAGTTAATCCCCACAGTAAGGATCACAATCATTCAAGAAAAACTTCTATATAATACTCTCTCTTTCTCATTTTATGTGACACATTATCAAAAAAGATGAACCTTACTCTTTTTGGAAGTTATTTAATCTTAGAATCCCATTTTACCCCTAATGACATAACTTGTTAGGACAACTTGATATAAAAGTTCAATCCTTCATAAGGAAGGAGAGAGAAAATGGAAATAACATGTGGGACTCTCACCACCTGTCATGTGTGTATATATATGTATATACATACATATATATATATGTGTATATACATATATATATATATATATATATATATAGTGGTGAAGCTAGAAATTTTACGAAGGGTGTCCAAGTATTACATAGGCAATTTTTTTCCGAGTTCCAAAATTTTAATTATCAAACTGCATAATATATAGCTTTAATATTTGTGTCTAATTTAATATAAAGTGAACGAACAAAGCAAATAAATAAAGGGGGGGGGGGGAATTAAGCTTAAAATGAAATCATTTTTACGTTTCAAGCTTTCACTAATCTATGGTGATGACAACAATAACGAGACATGAATAATGGAAGCAGAATCAACGAGGTGTTCTTTTGTTCTTTTTTGGCAGCTTTATAGAAATAGTTTAGAATTTGTTTTATTTAGAATTTTAATGAAAAGTCAAATTCATTGAAAATTCAACGGAAAAGGGCCTAAAATGCCCTCGAAGTAATGCAAATGGTACAAAATTACCTTTAATATAAAGTGAACGAACAAAGCAAATAAAGAAAGGGGGGGGGGGGGAATTAAGCTTAAAATGAAATCATTTTTACGTTTCAAGCTTTCACTAATCTATGGTGATGACAACAATAACGAGACATGAATAATGGAAGCAGAATCAACGAGGTGTTCTTTTGTTCTTTTTTGGCAGCTTTATAGAAATAGTTTAGAATTTGTTTTATTTAGAATTTTAATGAAAAGAAATAAAAAGTCAAATTCATTGAAAATTCAACGAAAAAGGGCCTAAAATGCCCTCGAAGTAATGGAAATGGTACAAAATTACCCTCCATCCATCTATTGGCTCCAAAATACCCTTCCCACCCACCTATTGGCTCCAAAATACCCTCGTCATCCACGAAAAATTTATGATGAATGAGGCGTGAGGCCCATTTATATTTTGCCAAATGGATCTATTTCAGAAAATTGACCAAACTTTTTTTCTCTCTCTTCCTTTTCACGTTTTCCTTCTCTTTCTTACTTTCTTTTTTTTAAAAAAAAAAACTTTTTTACTTTTTTTTCTTTGGTTTCTTTTCTAACAATTGTTCCAAATTTCATACTTAAAAAACTTTATTCATGAAAAATATGGAATTCAAAAAATCTTGCCTAACTCATTTTATTTTTAACTTTTTGATATTATTTTTTCATGTCGATATTAATTATTTATATTATTGAGAAGAGTTATATAAAATTATTTGTTAATTTTCAAAGATTAAATTAATTACAATTTTCTATTTTATTATAACAATTAATTATTTTTAAAAGTAAAATTTATAAAGCTACCCAAAAAAATTAAGGTGTAAATTAGTAATATTATTGTTCTATTTATGATTTCTTAAGAAATTTGTAAAAGAAAAAATAGATTATTAATATGAAAACAAAGAAAGTAGAAATTTAATATGTTCTTTTATTTTTCTCTCAACAATTTCATAATCGAAAAGCAATTCAATCCACAAATACTCTTCAAAAGTAAATATAATGGAAAGAACATTAATGATCTTGACAAACAATTATATAAGTTTTGATACTATTGTCATGAAATTCAAAAAAGAAATACATCCATAAACACCAACATAAATACATATTATTTCCGTCAATTTATACAATATTTTTATTCTTAAAATTCAAGGTAGGTGTAATTTAATTAATATTTTGTTTATTAACTTTTCTTACACATTTCTTAAGAAATTATAAATATAAATAATAATTTTAATAATTTATTCCTTAAAAGAATTTTCGCAATTTTATAAAATTTATTTATAAGTTTTTAAAAATAATTTTTAGGATTAGAAAACCTATTATATCTTGATTTTATAAACTAAAAACTAAATTTCAAACAAATATTTATTATAATAGAATAAATAGCATAAAATAAAAAAATAATATTAAAATAATAAACTAAAAACTTATATAATGATCGTAAAATTTAAATAAAACTCAGTACGTAAAAAAAGGAAAGCATAAACTAATTAGATCAACAAATAAATTCTTAAAAGATATGATTAAAATAATCTTAAAAAAGAAAAACATATTTTAAAAAAAAATTAAAACACAATATATTGAGCAAAAGAACATAAAATAAAAAAAATGACAAAGAAGACTTAAATATGTTCCTTTATTAGCTTGACAAATGGGTCCCATCTATGTCCATTTGTCAATCAAATAATGTCTCATACAAGTATGACATGGCGTGCCTCATACATAATAAATTTTTTCCACTTTGGGTTCAAAATTGACCGCTTATTTAACGGTTTTAAATTTAAACTATTTAAATATTTTTTTAAATACGTGGCGCTCAACTATTTGTTATAATTTAACTTATTAGTATAATTTATAAATCAATCCACTACCCACCCGTTACTAATAAACCCCTCCAAATTAATAAACCCATCACATTACTAATGCAACACAGGAAAGCTGCTGCCAATGAGTGTACTTAAAAATTTGAAGCGAAAATATCTATAGAAGTAAAATATCATACATTCAAGTGTCTAAATAAAAATTAAAGATAAACTTAAAACTCTGACTATGTTCATCTTAATTATTGTTTCGTCTCAATTATGTGATGTTACTTCATAGATAACTTTTTTTTCAAAATAATATATTAAATGTTTTAAAACAAATCATAAATATTTATAAAATTATCTTTAAAAAGTGCATAAATTAATTCGGGATGTATACTTCTTTACCTTTAATCATAAATTTCTAATTAAAGCTTGAAAGAGAATCGTATTGAAAGTGTCCTCCTAAATAAGCGGCTCAACCTAAATTTAATTGGGGCTTTGATTCTGACTCGAATAATTTTGGATGTCATTTTCAGGAATCTATAATTTCGTCGTGTTTTAGTAGTGTTTATGGCGATTTTGATATTATAATTGGTTTATTAATTGGGTGGTGTTTAGTTAGTAATGATTGGGTTATGGGTTGGTTTATAAATTATATTAATAAATTAAATTATAACCAATAGTTGAGCGTCAAGTATTTTGAAAAATATTTAAGCAGTTTAGTTTTAAAACAATTAAATAAGTGGTCAATTTTGACCCAAAGGTGGATGACAAGGGTATTTTTGAGTCAATAGGTGGATGAGAAGGGCATTTTGGAGCCAATAGGTGGATGGAGGGTAATTTTTTACCATTTTCTTCGAAGGTATTTTAGGCCCTTTTTCGAAAATTCAATTAGCTACTAAACCTAGATTTTTAATTAAGAATGTAATTTAATTAGCTTAGACAATTAAAGAAACAAGTTAATAACTTAGAGTAATAATAAAATAGCAGTGTTTTATTAAAAATGATTATAAAATGCAGCTGTGGGGATTTGGACCCACGCCTTGAGTGTTAGCAGGAGAGCCCCACATGCTGGGCCGCAGTATCTTGATATGTTCAGGTGGGCCAACATATTAGATTTAACTGTTGCAAGTAGTATTTTACCTATATATACGGTATAATTTTCCGGCGAAGGGTGTCCAATTCCAATTGGATACCCTCGGGACACTGTAGCTCCGCCACTATATATATATATATATATATATATATATATATATATATATATATGGCTTACATGTCAACATCTTCTTAAATCTTAACCTACATACCAAATCAAACATCTTCACATAAAATGGGGCGGAGTAATAACTGAAGGCAAATAATATTTTACAATGAGTCACTGGTAAGGAAAGATGAGATATTAAAAAGGGTCGTTGCACTGAATGGTATAGTTCTTCTTCTAATTCCACCACCCCACTTCCCATCTCCAACTTCTGATAACAAGTGTTTGGAGAAGTAACTGTATATCTTTTTTCATCGAACCAGATAACAGGTAACTAGTATATGTCAATAATAGCACAACAGAATGGGGAGAAAAATAAAGCAAAAAGGGGTTTGAATGAAGACAATAAAAAAGAATGTTAATGTAGTAAATAATGGGAAGAAAAACCTGGAAACTTTCAGGTCCAAGATAGCTCTGTAGCATCCGGATGACAGATGCACCTTTTCTATAACTAATTGCATCAAAAATTTCATCAATTTCTCCTGCATGATTGATGTCAACCTGGTAAGACAAAACAAGATTTGTATTAATTCTTAGGGTAGCACAACTGCTAGATATCCATAATTGGAGAAAAAACACAAAATTGTATCTTGCATTTAGGCTTTAGCACAATACAAGAACCAGATCGGAAATTGCTCCATACCTCAATCGGGTGGGATTCTGCGAGCCCATCTAGACGAAGTCCCTCAGTGGCCTCTTCAAGAAACTGCGTCCAAATTTTCCATTCTGGGAACAAGCTGTCAGTCGCCAAATAACTTACCTGAATGACAACCAGAGAAAAATTAGAATGAACAGCTTAACGACTCAGTCAAGTCAATGAACAAAAACATATACTTCTAAGAAAAGCAGCATACCCATGTTGCAAACCCCTCATTCAGCCATAGATGTGTCCACCATTCCATGGTTACAAGATTGCCAAACCACTGATGAGCAAGCTCATGAGCCACCACAGTTGCAACCTGAAGAAAACCAAAATTTTGTTCAACACATCCAAAGATAGAATCAGTCGGTTTAATACCACGTGTCATAGGAAGCCAACCAACTTCCAACAAATATAGATTACCCTCTGCTTGTTAGCAGCAGCAGAATGCTTATCATCATAAAGCAATGCTGTTTCTCGGTATGTAACTAGACCATAATTTTCCATTGCGCCTGCAGCAAAATCAGGAATTGCAATCATGTCCAATTTGGGTAGTGAATATGGTGCACCAAAGTACCTGCGAGTATTTTACCCCACAAATTAGAATACATTTTCAAGCAGTTGTTTAGAAACCCCCATAATGGTACATTATCAATACAAAATTCTAGAAACTTTACTTCCGGGAAAAACTTCAAATTTTACCCTCAGTGATCCCTCTTCTTCATTAGTTTTTATTTTCCATAAATGAATGACAAAAACATATTTAATCAAAGTGATGCATACTCTTTGAAGAGAGGCAGCGTTTTGACAGCAACATGCAATGCAAAGTTTCCTTGATTTGCCTTGCCTACCTGACAGTATACTCGAACAGGAATTCCTGCACAAAAAGCAATGTAATTTACCAACAAAAAATAATCAAAGGCATATTCACTAATGCCAGAATATGTACCATCAGATGTTTGATCCTCAACATAGTCGAATAAGCCAACCACAATTGCCACCAAGTATGTAGACATTATTGGAGACTCTTGATAATGAACTGTTTTAAGATTCCCCGTCACTTTTTCTTCTTCAACCGGCATGTTGGAGAGAGCTACCAGTTCTGATGGTACTTCAAGTGTAATTTTAAAGGTGGCCTAGGTAGTTCATATCAAGTAAGACAAAGGAAAAATAAAACTTGAGTTCCTAATAGTATTAGAAGAACCAAATTCTGTAAGTAACAGAATAAAATACTTGACAAAGATTAAAAAAAGAAAAGAAGATTAGACCAAGTTCATGTGTGTTTTGTCACACTAAACAAACAGCTGCCATCACTAGCAATTTAACATTACAAAGTAGATAAACAAAGAGAGAAGTGCACAGGTGGAAACACCAAAGATGGTCATATGCTGACAATACCTTACAAGCAGGTTCATCCCAGCATGGAAAGCAACGTCTGGCATCAGCTGGTTCAAATTGAGTAACAGCCATATTTCGTTTCTCCCCATTATGTTCGTAGGTACTGCAAGGAGCCAATAAAGACTGTTAAGTGATCTATAGATAGCACAATCAAAATGAAGTATACTGAATACATAACTGCAACATTATCCTCTCTTGTTTTTCTGTCAAACTAAGATCACTAAAAGACTACTACCATTGACATGGAAGGAAAATGTTGAATTGATATACTAGCTTCCTAATCAACAGGACACATCATAGAACTAATACAGTTAGGCCACAACAGAGTAAAGTCAACCGACTTGCTAAGGTACCTTCCAGACAGAGCTTATGGAAGTAGGTATTACCTTCCCAATGATACTTATTAATCAATTATCAGCCTAATATATTATAACAAGCAGATATATGTTCTAGGTAAATATAAAAGATGACACCAAAATGAACATGTTTTGTGAAGTTCAACTGAAGATTGGGGTCTTCGAAAAGCATAAACAAGATAATCCCAAATTATATGATCTAAAAAACATGAACAATCAACAATTATCTATACTTGGGAAAATAAAATAAACAGTCAACCACTACAACAGAACAGAAACCAATTTTCTCAAAAATTAATACCTCCTATAAAACCCTTTCATCCTGTCATTCAGTGTTCCTTCAAAAGCTAGACTGAGAACTCCAAAACCAACTGGCAAACTTTCTCCAAACTCCACCACCAATATCTCATCCTCTTCAATCAACCCCACTTCCAATGCCTCAAATACCTACAAAACACGTTCAATTAATTTTATTTTTTTATCAAACCACTTTCTCTAACTTGTTGAAAAGAGGGTCAATCTTCACCTTGTTTGAAGATTTGAAATGAACAGTTTTGGGGTCAACAGAGAGTTCAGCAGCATTGAGAACAATGAATTTGGTGGGAGAGACAACATCAAGGGAGATGTCAACGGCGCCGGCGAACTTACAGGTGACAAGGTCGGGTTTCAACTTCAAATCATACCTCTTTGGAACAGCAAATTTGGGAAGACGAGATTGTCCTTTGAATTGATCGTAGTTTTTCTCCATTGTTCACTCAAGATTGTTGTGTTGAGAGGATTTCAGTATCTCTATGTTATATTATGAAATTTTGGATCTGGATGAATTGATGACAACTATGAGTATCAACTTGGAATGACCAAAAATGGTTTATATTAGTTGCTAATATATTTTGGTTGATTAAAATGATCCCTAGTGAATAATATATTCTTAATAAATAAGTTAAGAATATATGCTCCATTAAATTAAAAAATTATTTTATTTTTATTGCTAAAATATATAAAGAAATAAATCTAACAACGTCTTAGCAGTCTTTATTAGATTTATGAAAAATGGTTTATATTAGTTGTTAATATATTTTGGTTGATTAAAATGATCCCTAATGAATAATACATTCTTAACAAATAAGTTAAGAATATATGCTCCATTAAATTAAAAAATTATTTTATTTTCATTGCTAAAATATATAAAGAAATAAATCTAACAACGTCTTAGCAGTATTTATTAGATTTATGAAAATGGTTTATATTAGTTATTAATATATTTTGGTTGATTAAAATGATCCCTAATGAATAATATATTCTTAACAAATAAGTTAAGAATATATGCTCCATTAAATTAAAAAATTAATTTATTTTCATTGCTAAAATATATAAAGCATTAAATCTAACAACGTCTTAGCAGTCTTTATTAGATTTATGAAAAATGGTTTATATTAGTTGTTAATATATTTTGGTTGATTAAAATGATCCCTAATGAATAATACAATCTTAACAAATAAGTTAAGTATATGCTCCATTAAATTAAAAAAATTATTTTATTTTCATTGCTAAAATATACAAAGAAATAAATCTAACAACGTCTTAGCAGTCTTTATTAGATTTATGAAAAATGATTTATATTAGTTGTTAATATATTTTGGTTGATTAAAATGATCCCCAATTAATAATACATTCTTAACAATAAGTTAAGAATATATGCTCCATTAAATTAAAAAATTATTTTATTTTCATTGCTAAAATATATAAAAAAAATAAATCTAACAACGTCTTAGCAGTCTTTATTAGATTTATGAAAAATGATTTATATTAGTTGTTAATATATTTTGATTGATTAAAATGATCCCTAATGAATAATACATTCTTAACAAAGAAGTTAAGAATATATGCTCCATTAAATTAAAAAATTATTTTATTTTCATTGGTAAAATATATAAAGAAATAAATCTAACAACGTCTTAGCAGTCTTTATTAGATTTATGGAAAATGGTTTATATTATTTGTTAATAGATTTTGGTTGATTAAAATGATCCCTAATGAATAATACATTCTTAACAAATTTGTTAAGAATATATGCTCCATTAAATTAAAAAATTATTTTATTTTCATTGCTAAAATATATAAAGCACTAAATCTAACAACATCTTAGCAGTCTTTATTAGATTTATGAAAAATGATTTATATTAGTTGCTAACATATTTTGGTTGATTAAAATGATCCCTAATGAATAATACATTCTTAACAAATAAGTTAAGAATATATGCTTCATTAAATTAAAAAATTATTTTATTTTCATTGCTAAAATATATAAAGAAATAAATCTAACAACGTCTTAACAATTTTTGTTAGATTTATGAAAAATGGTTTATATTAGTTGTTAATATATTTTGGTTGACTAAAATGATCCTAATGAATAATACATTCTTAACAAATAAGTTAAGAATATATGCTCCATTAAATTAAAAAATTATTTTATTTTCATTGCTAAAATATATAAAGCATTAAATCTAACAACGTCTTAGCAGTCCTTATTAGATTTATGAAAAATGATTTATATTAGTTGTTAATATATTTTGGTTGATTAAAATGATCCCTAATGAATAATACATTCTTAACAAATAAGTTAAGAATATACGCTCCATTAAATTAAAAAATATTTTATTTTCATTGCTAAAATATATAAAGAAATAAATCTAACAACGTCATAGCAGTCTTTATTAGATTTATGAAAAATGGTTTATATTAGTTGTTAATATATTTTGGTTGATTAAAATGATCCCTAATGAATAATACATTCTTAACAAATAAGTTAAGAATATATGCTCCATTAAATTAAAAAATTATTTTATTTTCATTGCTAAAATATATAAAGAAATAAATCTAACAACGTCTTAGCAGTCTTTATTAGATTTATGAAAAATGATTTATATTAGTTGTTAATATATTTTGGTTGATTAAAATGATCCCTAATGAATAACACATTCTTAACAAATAAGTTAAGAATATATGCTCCATTAAATGAAAAAATTATTTTATTTTCATTGCTAATATATACAAAGAAATAAAGCTAACAACGTCTTAGCAGTCTTTATTAGATTTATGAAAAATGGTTTATATTAGTTGTTAATATATTTTGGTTGATTAAAATGATCCCTAATGAATAACACATTCTTAACAAATAAGTTAAGAATATATGCTCCATTAAATTAAAAAATTATTTTATTTTCATTGCTAAAATATATAAAAAAATAAATCTAACAACATCTTAGCAGTCTTTATTAGATTTATGAAAAATGATTTATATTAGTTGTTAATATATTTTGGTTGATTAAAATCATCCCTAATGAATAATACATTCTTAACAAATAAGTTAAGAATATATGCTCCATTAAATTAAAAAATTATTTTATTTTCATTGCTAAAATATATAAAGAAATAAATCTAACAACGTCTTAGCAGTCTTTATTAGATTTATGAAAAAAGGTTTATATTAGTTGTTAATATATTTTGGTTGATTAAAATGATCCCTAATGAATAATACATTCTTAACAAATAAGTTAAGAATATATGCTCCATTAAATTAAAAAATTATTTTATTTTCATTGCTAAAATATACAAAGAAATAAATCTAACAACGTCTTAGAAGTCTTTATTAGATTTATGAAAAATGGTTTATATTAGTTGTTAATATGTTTTGGTTGATTAAAATGATCCCTAATGAATAATACATTCTTAACAAATAAGTTAAGAATATATGCTCCATTAAATTAAAAAATTATTTTATTTTCATTGCTAAAATATACAAAGAAATAAATCTAACGTCTTAGCAGTCTTTATTAGATTTATGAAAAATAGTTTATATTAGTTGTTAATATATTTTGGTTGATTAAAATGATCCCTAATGAATTATACATTCTTAACAAATAAGTTAAGAATATATGCTCCACTAAATTAAAAAAATATTTTATTTTCATTGCTAAAATATATAAAGAAATAAATCTAACAACGTCTTAGGAGTCTTTATAAGATTTATGAAAAATGGTTTATATTATTTGTTAATATATTTTGGTTGATTAAAATGATCCCTAATGAATAATACATTCTTAACAAATAAGTTAAGAATATATGCTCCATTAAATAAAAAAAATATTTTATTTTCATTGCTAAAATATACAAAGAAATAAATCTAACAACGTCTTAGCAGTCTTTATTAGATTTATGAAAAATGATTTATATTAGTTGTTAATATATTTTGGTTGATTAAAATGATCCCTAATGAATAATACATTCTTAACAAATAATTTAAGAATATATGCACCATTAAATTAAAAAATTATTTTATTTTCATTGCTAAAATATACGAAGAAATAAATCTAACAACGTCTTAGCAGTCTTTATTAGATTTATAAAAAATGATTTATATTAGTTGTTAAATATTTTGGTTGATTAAAATAATCCGTAATGAATAATACATTCTTAACAAATAAGTTAAGAATATATGCTCCATTAAATTAAAAAATTATTTTATTTTCATTGCTAAAATATATAAAGAAATAAATCTAACAACGTCTTAGCAGTCTTTATTAGATTTATGAAAAATGATTTATATTAGTTTTTAATAAATTTTGGTTGATTAAAATGATCCCTAATGAATAATACATTCTTAACAAATAAGTTAAGATTATATGGTCCATTAAATTAAAAAATTATTTTATTTTCATTGCTAAAATATATAAAGAAATAAATCTAACGTCTTAGCAGTCTTTATTAGATTTATGAAAAATAGTTTATATTAGTTGTTAATATATTTTGGTTGATTAAAATGATCCCTAATGAATAATATATTCTTAACAAATAAGTTAAGAATATATGCTCCATTAAATTAAAAAATTATTTTATTTTCATTACTAAAATATATAAAGCATTAAATATAACAACGTCTTAGCAGTCTTTATTAGATTTATGAAAAATGGTTTATATTAGTTGTTAATATATTTTGGTTGATTAAAATGATCCCTAATGAATAATATATTCTTAACAAATAAGTTAAGAATATATGCTCCATTAAATGAAAAAATAATTTTATTTTCATTGCTAAAATATATAAAGAAATAAAGCTAACAACGTCTTAGCAGTCTTTATTAGATTTATGAAAAATGGTTTATATTAGCTGTTAATATATTTTGGTTGATTAAAATGATCCCTAATGAATAATACATTCTTAACAAATAAGTTAAGAATATATGCTCCATTAAATGAAAAAATAATTTTATTTTCATTGCTAAAATATATAAAGAAATAAAGCTAACAACGTCTTAGCAGTCTTTATTAGATTTATGAAAAATGGTTTATATTAGCTGTTAATATATTTTGGTTGATTAAAATGATCCCTAATGAATAATACATTCTTAACAAATAAGTTAAGAATATATGCTCCATTAAATTAAAAAATTATTTTATTTTCATTGCTAAAATATATAAAGAAATAAATCGAACAACATCTTAGCAGTCTTTATTAGATTTATGAAAAATGATTTATATTAGTTGTTAATATATTTTGGTTGATTAAAATCATCCCTAATGAATAATACATTCTTAACAAATAAGTTAAGAATATATGCTCCATTAAATTAAAAAATTATTTTATTTTCATTGCTAAAATATATAAAGAAATAAATCTAACAACGTCTTAGCAGTCTTTATTAGATTTATGAAAAAAGGTTTATATTAGTTGTTAATATATTTTGGTTGATTAAAATGATCCCTAATGAATAATACATTCTTAACAAATAAGTTAAGAATATATGCTCTATTAAATTAAAAAATTATTTTATTTTCATTGCTAAAATATACAAAGAAATAAATCTAACAACGTCTTAGCAGTCTTTATTAGATTTATGAAAAATGGTTTATATTAGTTGTTAATATATTTTGGTTGATTAAAATGATCCCTAATGAATAATACATTCTTAACAAATAAGTTAAGAATATATGCTCCATTAAATTAAAAAATTATTTTATTTTCATTGCTAAAATATACAAAGAAATAAATCTAACGTCTTAGCAGTCTTTATTAGATTTATGAAAAATAGTTTATATTAGTTGTTAATATATTTTGGTTGATTAAAATGATCCCTAATGAATTATACATTCTTAACAAATAAGTTAAGAATATATGCTCCATTAAATTAAAAAATTATTTTATTTTCATTGCTAAAATATATAAAGAAATAAATCTAACAACGTCTTAGGAGTCTTTATTAGATTTATGAAAAAAGGTTTATATTATTTGTTAATATATTTTGGTTGATTAAAATGATCCCTAATGAATAATACATTCTTAACAAATAAGTTAAGAATATATGCTCCATTAAATTAAAAAATTATTTTATTTTCATTGCTAAAATATACAAAGAAATAAATCTAACAACGTCTTAGCAGTCTTTATTATATTTATGAAAAATGATTTATATTAGTTGTTAATATATTTTGGTTGATTAAAATGATCCCTAATGAATAATACATTCTTAACAAATAAGTTAAGAATATATGCTCCATTAAATTAAAAAATTATTTTATTTTCATTGCTAAAATATACAAAGAAATAAATCTAACAACGTCTTAGCAGTCTTTATTAGATTTATAAAAAATGATTTATATTAGTTGTTAATATATTTTGGTTGATTAAAATAATCCGTAATGAATAATACATTCTTATCAAATAAGTTAAGAATATATGCTCCATTAAATTAAAAAATTATTTTATTTTCATTGCCAAAATATATAAAGAAATAAATCTAACAACGTCTTAGCAGTCTTTATTAGATTTATGAAAAATAATTTATATTAGTTGTTAATATATTTTGGTTGATTAAAATGATCCCTAATGAATAATACAGTCTTAACAAATAAGTTAAGAATATATGCTCCATTAAATTAAAAAATTATTTTATTTTCATTGCTAAAATATATAAAGAAATAAATCTAACAACGTCTTAGCAGTCTTTATTAGATTTATGATTAGAGAATATATTCGAGTTTTTGGTTAAAATTAACTCTTAAGTATAACTTAAATCTAAAATACATCCTTATTAAATAAGTCAACCAAAAACATTCTTACATTATTAAAAAAGTTGCAATATTAATTCTTTCGTCTATTATTTTATTAAAAATCTCATGCCACAAATAAAAAAAAGTGTCAAGTCGAATGAATATATTTGACATGGTTAAACTAGTCAAGTTGGATGAGTATTTAAATTTTTAGATATTGAGGGTTTAAATCATGTTCAGACAAAATATATTTGAATTCTAAATATTCTTTGTAAAAAGTATGACCAAGTGCAACTCCAACTTAAAAAAATTTAATGAAATAATAATTTTTTATTTTTGTAACTAAACGCCTACGTAATTTCACTAAATTTCAAATATTTTGTACATAAATATAATTTGCATTATATAACGTTATGTACTAAATATTTTATTTTAAAAAATTTCTAAATAGTTGAGGATAATATTTTAAAATGAATTTTTTTATTAATCTTTTTAACCATCGGAACTTATTTTATAAATATTTCAAGACTTATGTATTATTACAAGTCAATTTATTTGATGATTGAAAAAATATATAAACTAACAACACAAAAATCTAAATTCTGAGAATAAGAAATTCATTTTCTATCGATATCCTTATTTTTTTTAGGTAACTTTTATCTTCTCGTCGTAGCTAAGATATGACCAACTCAAAAAAAATTATTGATTCAATTAGTTTCTTAATGAAAATAGAGCGAAGGATGATTTTTGTTATTTTGAATAGTATACGGATGTTTTTTGCTCATCTAGCTAATGTCAGAATTTACATTAATTAGATTTGAGTCATAATTAAGGAATGTTTTAGCCATTCAATATATTCTCTAATAAAAAATTATTTTATCGCCTATTATATTGAAATCAATACATAATAAATGTCATGTCATTCTTTGATAGTTTGATCTAGTGAAACTCTTTTGTGTATATATTTTTACAATCGCTTTTGTTCTTTTCCCAAATATGCAATTCGCTCTTACATAACATTTTCATATATCATTTTGACCATTTTGCTTGATTCTTCAGTTGCATTTGTATTTCAAAATAAATGTTTAGAAGAACAACTTAATATAGTTATGAATATTACTATTAATATTTTATCTTTATTTTCTCCGAACTAATTATTTGGGGGTAATTCATAACTTTTTTATCCATTGTAATACTTCTGCATAAGTATTTGTCAAAGTCAAACTAAAAATAGAGTGTTACAAATAAAAGTAATTTTAATATAATAATATTGCACATTTGAAAAAATAACCTCAAAACAATTATGATCAGATGGTGACTATGAAGATAAAAGGTGTGTGTTGATGTATATTATTTTGTTTGTGATATTTATGCCACTTTTTTCATTTCTTGATTGTGCTTCCATTTAATTGTTTTAAATGATTTAAAAGATGAATTAATTATTTGATATGTTAAATGCTTGCGTAAAGTCAAGTGTCTTTGTTAAATAATTGGAGGAAAGTTGGAAATTTGTATTGTTAGTTATTTAATATGAAAGGTCGTTCTTAATTTATGAGAAAAGATTTGAATATGTCATCGAACTTTTAGAAAATATTCATTTATGTCATCAATTAAAAGTTTGGCTCATCTATGTCATTTTGTTTTTAAAAAAAAGGCTCATCCATGCGTTTTTTTTTTAACTCCGATTTTACAAAATTATTTTTACACCCCAAACAAAGTTTAACATTTTCAATTGAAGTTTTTGGACCAAATGTACACTTTTTGCTTTTTTTTCTTTAAGAACACCAAGAACATAAACAACTTTCAAATTTTCAACATTTTTAATTCTTCACGAAATTATATCAAATTTCGCCTACATCATTAAGTTCTTTTTTAAAAAAAAAAAACTAAAATTCTAAAATCATTTGTTGAGTTAAAAGAATTCACCCGTACTAAAAAAATCCAAAAATCAAAAATTAGTCCCAAAATTTTAAAGTTTTGCTTTAATTTGTGTTTTTGTACTTGTTTTTTTAATTAGATCTTTGTTGCCTAGTGTTTTTTTAGTCGATGTTCAATTTTTTAAATGATTTGAAGTTATGGAGAAAATTCTACCATTAAAGAATGTTGAAGAAATTTTAAGTGGTTTTGTTGAGTTAGGTTGAATTCGAGCTCAAAAGATATTGAGTTTCGGTATCTAGCTCTGTAACACCTCGGATTAAGGTAGGTAAAAATTTCAGTCCTTTAGAAAATCTGATGACCAAACTGATGGACACCACCAACAGTCCATTGTTTGGCACACAGACCGTAGGTAGGCCCGTTGTTGGTCATACCAGCTTTCCATAATGTCAAGTTTCATTGCTTTTTCAATGAATCACCAAGACGGTCCGTCATTCAGCATCCGAGCCATAAATAGATTTTTTAGGTGAGTCCTAGAGTTAGAAAAATTTAGAGGTCAAAAGTAGTGACCCACGATCGAGACCAACGACCTGTCATTGGACCCAAATGACGCCCAACCAGAATGGTCTGTGGTCTGACCAACGGACCGTCGGTCCGGCCATCAATGAATGTCGGTAGTTATTTTCTTAGGGACTTTTGAGTCTTTTCCTAATTATTCTAGCCTAATATTATGCTGTTTTACCCTTACTTAGAAGTCATATATAAGTGTTTTTAACCCTAAATTTCCCCAATTGAAATCATTCTCTCAAATTTTTGAAAGAAGAACTACTTTTTTTCTCCAAATAATTCTCTCTCTAGAAAGCTTGAAAAAGTAGTCATCCTAGGGTTCCAAGGATCAAGCTTGCAATTATACAAATTCTTAAGGGCTTTGATAACCAAGGTATGATAGTCTTCTTTCATGGAGAACTTTTCTCCATAAAATCCCTAAATTCTCCAATTTGAAAAGCTAGAATTTTTCCAATTTAGGGGTTTCTTCCACGAAACACCACGAAAATCTTATGACATAAGCTAGAGCCTTACGTGAGGTCTAATAACTTAAAAAGGGTTAAAATGATGTTTCTAGACCTAATATAATGCAATTAACTTAGTCTGATAATTTTAGAAGTAAAGCGTCAAGAACACTACAAGAAAATAGGTCATTAACGATGAAAAATTTGGTCGTTAAATGTCTACATTCGGTTTCTATATGTCAATAACGATTGGACAAAATCCGATCATCGCCGGTCGTTAAAAACCCCGACGTTAAAAGTCAACGATCGAATTTTAGCTTGTTCGTTAAAAGTATCCTTAATGACCACATCAATTCCGGTCGTTATATGTCCTTTTTAGCGACCGATTTTCCCCTTAGTACGTATACTTTAATGATCAAAACTCCTTTCGTTAATTTATATGTTAGTATCTTACCAATACGTTTAACGACCAAGTTTTCCGTCGGTAATAGGCGTTTCAATAGTTCATAAGCTATTTGTAAATGAGTTTTAAAAACCCCATTTTTATTTACTATTATACAAAGTTTATACGAGTGAATAATATTGAATATTTAATACACAGAAATATCAAAAAATATTTTTTAATAATAAACTTCATTGTTTATACAAACAACTAATTAAAGAAAGATAGATCATATTCAAGTTAATATGACCTATCTTTATCAACTCCCAAAATGAGAAAATTGCAACATATCTAAATAATAAGACATCGTCTTTAAACTATTCATAATCAAATTGATAAAAGAACTTTGAACTTCAACTTTCTCCGTATTTTCTTGAACGTTAGATATATATTGAAATTCTTGAGCTGTAAAAAAAACTTATGTTAGTTTAGCAAAATAAATTCATAAAGAATAAACACAAAAAATTTAAAAAATTTACGAAAAGAATGCAAAAAATTTAAGTTACTAAAAACATGTGAATAATAACTTTTAGTACGGCTGAATATAGCATATTTTCAGTTATTTGTTTATATTCTTATAATTCTCTCTGGAGTCCAATATGATATGAAAAATAGTAATTAGGATATAGAGTTACTTTCTGCGAAGTCGTGTATGATTTCTCAATTCATGAAGCTGGTTCATACTGTAGATTTACTTTTTCAAGGGTATATGTTGTCATTGACATGGTTCCAAAGTGTTTTACTATCACCATATATATCTTGAATGTTTAGTGCTACTTTTTTCCAGAACAATTTGTCTGAGGTTTCAAGAAATAGATTACTAGAGCTATGAACATTATTCTTCGGTTATATCCTTCCTCGTCTTCATAAGTGGAATGTGTGCTTGCTTTTGGAACTTATGTTGCAGATAGTAGACTCCTCAAATTTGCCAGGGGACTTGGAGAATGCCCCAACAATCTATGAGACTATCGACATTCATAGTGCATTTGGTGACTGGAAACGAATCCCGAAAAAATCATCAAATAGAGAACTGAACTTATGATAAATTACCCTATAACCACACATTTTTTGAGAGAATGATATACACTATGCATTACCGAGTGATGTCTAGTACAACTGAAATTTTTTAAATAAAAATGGTTGTGGTAAAATCTCTCATATTATTAATATGTTTATATGCCTCTGAAATTTATGCATGGATTAGTATGACTACATTTGATAGAAAATAAAACATCTTAATACAGAATTCTCTAAAACTGGTGATCTTTGCAGATGAAGTTCTTTAACATACAACTAGAAAGTGATTTCCAGGAGGCAAGTTCTTGTCCTCTCTTTCAGTTGAAGCCATTTAAAAGGACTACTCTAAAAGATAGGTCAAGAAGAGAGTCCAAACAAGTGAAGTTGAAGTGCATCATGTAAAGCCACTTGTACCATGGCAACAAGTGCAGCTGTTGTAGTTGCATTTTACTACTAATGTTTGGAGTGACAAGATGAGAATTTATCTTGGAATAAACCCCACCAATCATGAAAATCCCAATTAAGTAGAATTCATTAGCTATTTCAACATACTGACTGATCATCAAGGAATGCAAGTGTGCCGTGAGTGACTGTGCGACACCAACCTAGATAGTCCAGCAACAAAGAGCATATTTAGAAAACTTCTGATTGGCTAAGAATAATGAGACCACCCTGATCATGGATATAGGAAGTTCAATGGTGCATGAACTGGGAGAAAGTAAAGGGGAACATGACTATAATATATAGAGTCACACTTGTCGCTGTTGTGTATTAGATATGGTTCAAAAGGAACAATAGAATATTCTAGCAAAGAAGGAGACAAGAGGCTTGTACAGAGAAGAACATCATCTAAGAAGTGCTAGTGAGAGGCAACATACATCCAGATATACAACAGTGTGCTGCTCAAATAGATACTCGTGCTTCCTAGAGGGTTATCATATGATTTAATTATAACAAGCACATTGATAAAGAGATTTCATTCGCAGGCTGCGCATGTCCAGTTGAGGAACGAGTTTGTATTTATGTGTTTTACGAATGACATAAAACTTCAATAAAGAAATTTAAGAATACTCTAGGGGCACTATAAGGACAATCAAAAGTTCACTTCACTTATTTAGAAGAAAAGTAAATCTTGGAAAAAGAGTTTAAAAAACTCCTTTGGAAAAATGTCCGGCAACAACTAACTAAGATAAACAATACTTATATATGACCACCCTCATTGATCGATTAGTTAATAACCCATAAATTAAAAAGAGTAATTAACCAAGATGCACCATAGAATCAAATTCATTAATACACGTGGAAAAGCAGGAACTTACCTTTGATGAGAAGAGCACTCTGAGAATGCATTTTTTTTTATCAAGCAACAATAGACAAGAGTTAGACCAACAAATGAGCAATCCTGATGAGCGATCAATGATGAGTAGTGGCGAGAGAAGGCTGAAATTCTTCTTTTAACACATGCCACTGCTGAATAAATTTCCTACTTTAAACAGTCTACAACTTTTTTCTTAAATATGTATTAATTTTTTTTTTTTTTTTGTATTAATCACATAATTATGGAGCAGAAGCTAAACACCTAAATGCCTTTAACCAACACTTCCTATCGGTTAGCAGTAGATAATGTCAGCAAGCCAAAAATTGTTAGAAAAAACTAAGGCAACAGTAATCTAGGTGCAAGAATACATCTGTCCTAAGTTAAAGCAGGCAAGCAACAGGTTGTGTAATCTATTTTTTTAAAATAAACAACAGGTTGTAAGGAATAAGAAGTTGTGACGTAAAGACAAAAATAGAACTTACAGTTATCCAGCAGTTAAGGCAAGGAGAAACATATGTACACACGATACAATAAGGGTCTTGTATGTTGATGATATGAAATAATGAACATGAAAGGTTGATATGACTTTATGATGATGTTGTCCTTGTTCATGAACATGTCTTATGTTTTTGTGATCCTTGTCTTGTATATGCTCTCTTGTGTGTGCATTAAGTAGTAAACAATCTTCTAAAAAGTGATATGTTGCCTTAGGGAAGCCTAAAAATCAGTTGATCAAAGTTAATACAGATGTCATTTTGTAAGTGGAGACAAGAACTGGTGGACAATAATGCATGAATTCAATACAGTACGAGTTTAACCTTACAAGAAGGAAGATTCATAATGAGAATAGATGCCACATGTGCAACAGAGCAGCAGAAACTCACAACCATATGTTTCTGCTATGCCTGGCTGCAGCAGACTTATGAAACATGTTCCCCGACCTTTTTGTCCTTAGAAGGTTAATGCCTAACACTATCATGAAATTTTTTGAAGGCTTGACCCGCTAGAAAGTAGACAGCACCATAGAAAAGATTTGGAAGTTAATACTTGCTGCCATGTTATGGACTATCTGGAATTAAAGAAGTAGAAGATGCTTTGATGACCTCTCAACTACACAAGTTATGATCAAAGCTAATATTTTTTGTATTTATACTTTATAACAACAATCCAGGTGCAATAACTTTGCATTTTAGATCATAATCATTAAGTCTAAACTTATGTATACACTCATTTGTCTTAAATAGTTGCCTAAAAAATATAACTCCTTTAATTTAAATGCCGATAGAGGCCTTTGATATTGTTTTCGACAGGGGAGGACCAGTTGGTTATACAAAATCATACATGTAAAACTTACGAGATCAGATATTGATTTTTGCTCTAACAGCTTATTGTTTAGGAAAATGTATTTTGGGTTTCACACACACTATTCGTGTTGCTGTCATCTAATTGTTTATGTTACTTGTCCGTTTTCATGGACTTAATCTTTCTTAATGCACAACTTACAGTAATCATCGAAATTAATGCTACACAAGTACTTGGTCTTAGAGATGCTCCTACTTCATAGTTTGATCACATTCTACATGATTATGGCTGGATCCTCCACCAACTATATAATAGGCTTGCAGTAGAATGGGTAAGACAACTTTAAGTGATGACATTTTGAATGAAATATCTTCTTTGGGAGAAGCACCTCTTTTTGTCCAACCCACCCTCGCAGTCAACCAAAAGGCAATGCGACAGAGAAAATTCTACAAGTGGGATCTTCTTTTCCCACTAATGTAGAACTCAACCATAATTACAGTGTACTTTTCATTTACTATGAATTATCAATGCAACACAGAACTTCCCGTACTCTTACCTAGTTTGACGATATGTTTAATTCCCTTCAGATAAAAGAAAGAAGCCATCAAACAATAGTTTGGATGCACGTTAACTGATGGATTCTTATTAGTGGTAGCTTAAGTTTTTTCATGTCTTTAACCATAAGAAACATAGAGAAAACCAGAAACGAGCAAATGAGTACACATAAAATATGACGAGCAGACCAAAAAAGGAAGAAGCTATCTAATCGTATTTTAGATTTGTGGTAATATAGAGAAAAGTATTCTTATTAGTGCGGCAGATTATTTTTTTCACTGTGTTGAACTATAAAAAAATATAGAAAAAAGTATAGCAACTCAGTACATATAAGATATGACTAGCATATGTTATATGATGCAATAAAACAAAAGTAGCAATAAGTATTTGGATGCATGTTAATTGTCTGATTCTTATTAGTACATAAACTTAAGTTTTTCAGTGTCTTGAATCACAAAATAGATGATTAAAATAGAAACAAAAAAATTAGTGCACATAACAAACGACGAGCAGAGGTTAAATGATGCAATTCACTTCAAAGAATTTGAATCATAAGAATTGTGGATATTTTGTTATCAGAATTATCATATTAATCAATAATTATCATCATCACACTTTTTTATTATTACAAATTATCTACGTAAGTTCAAGAACATCAAAAAAGAAGAAAAACCTAAACAGAAACCTAAAATTTGGAAAAATATAGAATTGAAAAAAATTATTCATTCCATAAAGCAATTCATAGATATAATAACAAATTTACCTTGAAGAAGAGATGGGAACTCCAAGAACACGTCTGTATATTATCACTCGCATCAAATTGACAGAGAGCAATAAAAACAGAAACCTATCTGCTGATTCTCCTCTAATAAATATAGAAGAGACGCAATGCTTTGTAGATTTTTCTATAAACATCACTCTATTTTCTATAACTGAAATGGAGAGAAGTTGTTTTTGAAAGGCTTGCTATGCTTCCTCTGCTTGCTGAATTCTCTAACAACCATGGAAAAAGACAAATGTCGAGTATATCAATAATGTTTTCTTCACAAAAGAGTAGGAGTGGTGGAGAAACGTGTGTAGTTGAAAGATGGAAGAGGGTAACTTTATTAATGTAGTGCTCCTTTTTATTATTATTAACAACCAAATACTAATTTTATTTACAATCAGATATTATCATGTTGTGGATGTTAAATAGAAAATGAAATTATAACGACGGAATAAAAAAGTTGTCGCTATAAATATACCTTTTACAACCGGATTCATATCCCGTCATTATGACTTGGTCGTTAAAATTATGATTTCTTGTAGTGAAACGACCATGACGCCCGGGAACTAGCCTAGCTGAACTAGTATGTGACAGGGTCTTGTGGTTGAGATTTGGAGTATAGTGTGAAGGTGAAATTGAGTATCAAGGGTTCCTATACCTAGAGGGACATGTTTAGGGTCTAAAAGTCCGAGTATGACTCTACGAAGACCATCCTAAGGGTCCTTGATGAGGACCCAAACGTTGGCCAAAAAGCTATCAAACAACAACCATCCACTACCACCATTGACGGACCGTTAATGGTTTGACGGGGCGTGGATTGGCTTCGTGAGTTGAGACTTATTATCCTAACCGAAAGCCTCCACAGACCCCTCTCTGAATCAATTGGATGACCAGGACGGGCCGTCAATCCATCCATGGTACGTGGATGGTGGCAATCATGGCGACCCGCAACTCTACAATATTTCAGCCATTTAAGGGGTGAATTGGTAAATTCAATCCACGGTCTAATTAAATTATGGAAGGTTATTTTACCTATTTTAGGGTATTTCAAGATGATTAAAACATAGAAACCCCAAAGTAGAATTCATTCTTCAAAACTAAACCCTCACCTCCCTAAAGTTCTCTCAAGATCATCATAAAGAAGAAGGGAAGGAGGAGGCAGCAACTAAGTCGAGTTTCACCAAGATTTCAAGCTTAGTTTAAGGATGTAATTAAAGGTATGTGAAGCTCCTTAATCATGGATTATTCTATCTATGGATCCCACATAGATATCCCTCAATTGTGAATTCAAAATACCCCAATCTAACTAAGGTTGTGATTACATTGTGTGTAAGGCTTGTTTGTGATTCCAAAATAGTGGATAACATTTAATTATGTTTGAATTATGTTTATGTGATGATTATATGATGTTTCATGTGAATTCCTTGATGGACCCTAATATAGATTGATGAAGGTGATCATTGTGAGTTTAGTCCATTAGAGACAAGGTTGAAGGTTCTAAATTCATCTTATTTATTTCAATTGTCTTGAATGTTAATTGATCATAGTTAGAATCATCTAAACATGAATCTACCTAGACTTGATTGAATAAGAAGTATTTTGGCCTATAACATTGGAATTGAAACTTTATGATCAAGACAGACTTGAATCACCTAGTAATGAGAGATGTGATCAAATTAACTGAAATCTAGGTATATAAAAGAGATTAAGAAACCTTGAGAGTAGGGTTTGTGATCATATAGCTAGGGCTTTATGGTGAGGCTAATGTGATTTTCTAGTGATGTTATGGCTTTGAGAGTAAATTCTAAAAGAGAATAGAAGTCTAATAGGTTGGGTTATGATGAAAGGTCTATACTCACCTAACCTACCTTATGAAAGCTTGAATGTATGAAGTGATAGAATCACTTGATCATGGCTAGATTGTCAAGGACATCCTTCCATGTGAGAAAAGTGTTAAGCAAGGGTTAACAAGTAAACATTGGAGTATATGATTTGACTCCAAGTGGATATGCCAATGATAAGGAGTGTCACACAAGAAAGGGTCCGGACTTCAAGAAGAAAGGAGAGACACACCTAATAGATGTGAGGACTATCCAAGTTTAAGGGGGAACTCTTACGTAGAAAAGTGTGGGTTTTCCCAAAGTTAGGTTTCATGAGACGGGATCCTTCACGTAGTTGAGTCAAGGTTTCCTAGTAGAGATCTCCATATCCTATGAATTAAGACATGCTTGAGAAGCATCTCATAGTGTTCAAAAGCATAATGAACTAAGACATACTTAGTGAAGTAACTCATAGTGTTCATGAGTGTAGATGAACTTAGACATACCAAAAGTGGTATCTCATAGTGTTCATGAGGGTAGATGAACTTAGACATACCAAGGCGGTATCTCATAGTGTTCATGACTTTAAATGGACTTAGGCATACTTAAAGAAGTATCTCATAGGTCCATGGGAATAAGGAACTTAGACATACTTAATGAAGTATCTCCTAGGGTTCAACGTAATAATGAACAAAGATGTGCTTGAGAGAGAGTACCTCATAGGGTTATAAAGTTAAAGAGAGGAACTAGGTTCCAAACCAAGAAGAACTAGTAATAGAACCTAAAAGTAATACTTAGCATGGTTAGTATTATGGAATGCTATTAGTGCATTGCACAAAGTATGACTTAGAGTCACTAAAGAGAAGCCTTGAGATAAACTAGACTAGAATTGCATTTCCTAGTTATAGTTGGTTAAAGGAGAGAGATTCCTTAGTTAAGAGAGTGAAGTTAATGATAAGGCCAAAGTAGGACGGATATGACTAGGATGACTTCAAGACTATGCTTAGTGTAAAGGATAGTATGAGATGTCTTTCATGCATTGCACAAGTGTCTCTTGAGATTACTTAGAAGTATGGTACCCTTATAGCATAGATAAGCTTTAGAATAGACCATGTATATAGAATATGTTAAGATAACATGAAAACATAGGTCTTGACTATGAAGGTGAACTATGACCAAGAATGACCAAACAAAGTTACTTAGCTTGGATGGTAGTATGTGATGTTATCCTTGCATTGCACAAGTATACTTGGATGTGACTTGTGAAGCAGATCACTTGTAGTATGAAAGGATTAGTGTTGGGGTGTGTAACCTTGTAGGTCTAAGTAGAGACCATGTGATATAGGTAATGTTTCTCTTATGCTCATTTACTATGTCTTAGGTTAACTTGTATTATATGATGCTTATGTTGGAGATTATGTTTATGATATGTTATTGTCTCTTATGCTTATGTCTTATGTTGACTAACCATTTGATATGCTCTTATGATGTTGTGTTAGCTTTCATACTTAGTACCTTTGTACTAGTGCATATTGCCTACATTCTAACCAAATGTAGTTTTGGAGCTTTGAGTTGCTTGGAGGGTAGAGTTTCAAGGTATTTGAAGAAGTAAAGAAGTGGTGAGTCCTCGTAGCTTCGAGGACAAACCTTTATGTTCCTTTATGTCTTTCATATTTATTGTAGACTTTATGTGGGCTGCGTCCCAAGACTTTTATTCATGTCATTCGTAGATGGTTTGAGACAATGATGTTAGAAAGACTTCCGCTTTTATGAAATACTTTTCGAGTTATGTTTTAAAGAAAATTTTAAATTCTTCCATATTTTCTATGCTTTTATATAATGAATACTAAGGGCTTGTATAAGATCTCTTCGAGATCGAATACGCCATATTACGACAAGGGGTTGCTCTCAGGTCGTGACATTCTATGTCATGGGTTCTTTTGAATATTGATTTATTTGATTGTTTTATGATTATCAAGCATGAATTGTGATAATTACATGATTTTAAGGTGATTTTCCATGAGCTCATGCCTAACCCATGTTTTCTAGATTATGAAGATTGAAAGTGGTTTTGATTTTTGATTTTTTTTTTTTGGATTATGCATATTCCTATGAAATTGATAAAAATGTTCTAAGGATGCTTTGAGAGTGGAGCATCAATGATATTGTTGTTGTGTTGTGAAAGGCATAAACACATAGAAGCAAGTATGTAAAGGTTTTCTCACATAAATGATTCTAAGGTTGATAGGTTTTCTCACCTAAAATAAATCAAAGTTAAGGAACTATTGTATTGAAACCCAACTTAGGTTGGTAGTCCTAATTGTACCTTTCCATGACATATGACTTAGCTTGGATTGACAATATGACATGCCATTCCATGATAAAGACAAGTTAAGAAAATGACTATTCTGTGAGATTGAGATGAAAGCTCTTCCATTAGTAGAGGTCGAATTTCTAGTAGCAATCTCCTTTATCTCATATATACCTATGTGTCCCCACATGATGACTGTCTTATATAGACATTAATTAGCTAGTGGATCCATAATAGCTAGAAGTCCATGGTTTTACCTTGGCAAGTAGAACACCCCTTTTCGGTGCGGGCCACACACGAATCGAAATACCATGTTGATAGCTTACATGGTTTTATATGTCGGTTAAAGGTAAATCTCCCACAATAATGAATTAAGGTTACATCTAGAAGTATCTCACAAAGGTTTGAAAGATATTAGCTTGCATTGACCATGTTTTATGACGTATATTTGTCACTCTTTTACATCATGTTTTAGCTTGGTCATTGCATGTCATAAGAAACTCTTTTAAACATGTTTTTATATGTTTTATGCATGACTATCATACTTAGTGCATTTTTGTACTAACACATACTCTTGCCTACATTGTTTTCTCCAATGTAGGATCCGACGTTACATGTTCTCATTCTCGTGGCTAGGAATCATCTTCAACTTTTACTTAATAGTGGTGAGCCCTCATGTTTCGATGACCAGGATGTTATTCAACTTTTATTTCTTTGTCTTTAATTTCAGTTGGGAACTTGATGTACAAGCTACATCTCAATTTTCTTCTTATATACAAGATGACTTATTGAGACAATGTTTAGATTTCTACTTTATTTTCATAAACTCTTATAAGTTGAAACCAAAGTAATAACCGAGTATTAGTACAAAGAAGCAGGGGCGGAGCTACCCTTAATGAAGGGGGTTCATCCGAACCCCCTTTGGCGGAAAACTATATTATTTATACATGGTTAAAATAAGTTTATATGTATATATAGTATATGTCGAACCCCCTTCGGCTACCTATTTCTACAGATTTTGAACCCCCTTATTGAAAATCCTGGCTCCGCCTCTGCAAAGAAGCACAATAAGAAAAGATTAATCAGAAAACAGGCTTATTAAAAAGACAAACATCATATAATGAAAGCAACACATAGCAAGAGATTTCAAAAAGAAATTCGTAGTGACAAAAGAAAGAAACAAAATAGTAGTAAGACACAAAATAAGTGGAAAGGCAGAATATTAACTTGAAAGTGAAGTAACGCGGATTTGTTACAATTGTACACATTTGAGTAGAAAGAAGCGAAGGATTTTTTTTAATTTGTTTTTTAAGTTGAAGAAGTGAAGATTGAAAGAAAGTAAAATTTGCACTAATATTCTTTGTCTACGGGGAGTTTTCTTTTATTGCTTTGGTAGTATTGAGTATTCACACTTATTAAATAGGATGGAAGGATAACCCCGTCTACTTTTATTTGTTGTGTTGTATTATTTAAAAGTCAATTTTTAATTATTTTTCAAAGTTAAATTAAATTATGTTGATTTGATATTTTCTAAAAATAAAGTAGATATTTAAAAGCTATACGAAAAATACTATGAATTATGATTTTGTTTTATATTAATATGATAAAAAAATACATTATAAAATGTTAATCAAAATTTTTATTGTTTGACTATAAAAAGAATTATGACAATTAAAAGTAGATGGAGATAATTCTTTATTGTCTTTGAGACTTAATTTTCGTATTAATGGACTTTTATTTGGTGCGGATGCAGTCCATATGTCTTTCTTGTGTCCCAAAGAATAATTTAATATTTTATAATTTTTAAAAAATTTGAAAATACTTACCTATCTAGAAAATTTTGTAATAATTAAATTGAGTTTATGGATAAAAATACCTTATAGAGAGTACCATTTTTAAAATGTATCGTTCGAATCTAATAGGAACTTTAATGCAAACATTAAATACTAATATAAAAAATAAAAACAAAAAAATATTTTGATAATATAATGTTCAACTTTTATAATTTTCACTTTTATAATAATATATAATTATCATATTCCTCATAAGTCCACCAGTCAAAGAATCAACAAAGTCAATCTTTAATTTAATTTAAACCTAACATTAACAAGAAACAATTCCATCATAAATCAATTGCCATATGTGCTCTTTTTTCAAAGCAAGACACTTGATATTTTAGCCACAACTTCAATGGTAATTTAACATCTAACAACATTGAACTAATCATATTTACCAATTGTTTTTCCCCTTTCAACAAAATCATCTTATTGTGGACTATACATACAATGCAGTAATTTGGTGAATCAGATCATTTTCTTAACAATATAATTAGAGTTTGAAGTGTGGTTATTTTATTTCTTAATTCACATTTTTAGTTTTGATTATTTTTGCAATAGCTATATTTGTAATAGTAGCCCTAAAAGTGATGGTTTGTTAAAATCATCACAATCCAATTAAGGCTTAACCAAATCCAAATCCAAATCCAAATCCCCACTTGATTTGCCGTTGAAGGAAGAAATGCAATTTTTCAAAATTGAACTTTAACTGCTCAGTTTCTGTGTAGATTAATGGATTTGTAGTAAGCCATTAACATGGGAATCTTCAAGGAAAAGAAAAATGCATCTGGGTTAGCTACTTCACCTTGTGCTCAACTCAGAGAGGCTTACCATAATTGCTTCAACAGGTCAAAAATTTTAACTTTTAAGATATATTATTCACCCCTTTTGGCTAATTTGTTGTTGTGGATCAAGAACAGTTAGTTTTCTTTAGATTATTGAATAGTTGATGTTTATCTAAAACCCTGAACCTTGAGATTGATGATGGGTTTCTCTGTAGGTGGTATTCTGACAAATTCTTGAAGGGTGAGTGGAATAAAGAGGAGTGTGTTATAGAGTGGAAGAAATACAGAGATTGTCTATCTGTGAGTTTTCTCTTCTTTGAATTCTAAGCTCAATCAGCTATTGAAAACAACCTCTCCACTTGTGGGATTTCACTGTTGTTGTTATGTATTTATTTTTTATACTTTTGACATTAAAAAATTTCAGCAACATCTGGATGATAAGCATTTAAGTAGATTCTTGGAAGCTGATGGTGCTAATCAAAATGATTCAACTGGTGCTCCCAAGTAACACACAAGTGAGCATCTTGAAGTACCATGAAAATGAAATGTGATTTAAAGTGAAGCATAATTTGAATGTTTTTGTAATTGTATTTGATGTCAAGTTAGGTGACATGTAATCAATCAATGAAAATGTACTCGAACTAGGCTTTCCTGAGTTTTGCATGTAAGCTTTTGAGTAGAACTAGGCAAGCATGCTGCATAACACTGAAAGATTGTCTTGCAATAACAATGCTCCTATTGGAAATTTCGAGTCTTGATGGAATTTTAAGCTATGTATTGTTAGATTGTGATCTTAGTTAAATTGCTTGTGTTTTGTGATGTGTAAAGTGTTAATATCATTTGAACTTGTTCTGCCCTTTAGACCAATTGCATCTGATACCATCAAAATTCTTGTCGAATTTAAGAAAAAAACTGATAATGTTAGGTGAAGATAGTTTGGATATGTAATGAGAAAAGAAGAGATTTTGGGAATGAATTGTTTGGTATTCCCTCAAGCGTGTTGCGTTTACATAATTCTTTACTAGTAATCCTATAAAGGAAAGTAGTTGTTGATCCTATTTACAAAATTTTAGGATTCTAAACCTTTCCTGTGTATACAAGAAATGAGCTCTTGCAATATTAATAATTTCCTAATTCTTAATACTTCTCCTCTAGTTGGGGCATACACATTGTATGCTCCTAACTTGCCACAAAGTGATTTTGTAAGAATATTTGCTAACTGATCATTGGAGTTAATGAAGTAGATGCACCCCGAATTTCAATGTACTTCTACATGCTCTGTGCTCTCATGAAACACATGATTTAAAGTAATATGTATTGCATCTTGATTGTCACATTTCAATTTCTTGTGTGCATCTCTACCATACGTCCAGCCTTGGAGAAGTTATTTTAGCGATATAAGCTCACTTGTAGTCAAAGCCATTATGCAGTACTATGCCTCTGCACTGGATCTAGCTTTTACATCGTGCTTTTTGCTTTTCTAAGCTATTTGTTTTTCTCCAACTAGAATACAGAACATGAAACAGGCCGTTTGTTTGAAGGAGATCCTATACAATCTGCTCAGAATATCCAGTACTATTTGTGTCTCCTCTATTCTCATACAATGAACCTTGCCTGTGTGACCTTTGATATGACTTAAGATACAAATCAGTGCATTCTGACTGTCAAGTGGAGTCTTAAAAAATTGGCTAACCACAGATGAAATGTCCAGTCGTGTGATCGTAAGATAATTGAGCTTCCATTCAATATCCAATGGTGACCTGGATCTTTCAATGGCTCCTCCTATCCATGCACAATCTTAACGTTTGGCTCCATAGGAGTATCAACTGGTCTGCAATTTAGCATGCTAGTGTCTTCCAATGTCAAAAGCATATTTCCTATTTGAAATTGAAATTCCACGGCTGCATTAGGCCACTTCAATTCCTTGGAAGTATTTTAGTTCACAGAAATCTTTTGTCCCGAAAGTGACTGCTAAGATGCTGCATAAGATGAATAACGCCTTCATGATCACCAGCTATTATAACAATGTCATCCACAAAAGCAACCAAGAATATGTGTTTGCCATTATGAGAATGTTTATAGAACACTGAGTGGTCAGCTTCACTCCAAAGCATATTAAACTGTTGGAGAACTGTTCTAAAACGGACTGACATGCCCTTGGTGATTGGTTAGACCATAAAGAGATCTATGAAATTGACATATAATTCAGATCCTCCCTAAGCGACATATCCTGGTGGTTGCTCCATCAAGGAAAGAATTCTTGATATCCAACTGATAGAAGGGGCATCGAAACATGGCCATGGAATAAGCGGTGAACAAATTCGGTAATGAAAAAAGGTGTCACCATTATTAAGATCATAAATCTTAGAATATCCTATGCTACTAATCTAGCTTTGAGACGAAGCCTTTCCATCAGCACTCATCTTCATAGTAAATACCCAGTGACATCCAATTGTTCTTGTTTCCTGGTGGTGAAGGAACTATCTCCCAAGTTCCATTATCATGAAGAAGACTCATTTCCTCCACCATAGCCTTCTTAGCTTTAGTATTTCTTGGTGATCCTTAAAGGAGAGTGAAGAGCTTGGATTTTATTTTATTTTGCATAAACTTGGCTACTTTGTTAAGTTTTATCTTGTTGGAAATTGAAATAGAGACGGAAAATGATATCTATTGTTTGTTGTTCATCGTCATCCATATTTGGATCTCTGCTTCCTTAGATATGAATTGACATATCACGACATGCTTTTAGATTTTATGATACTGTTTATAGTCGAAGAGAGAACTATTTTGAGTGGAGTAATTCCTGATTCCTTACGTCTTTCCCTTTGATTTGGTGATTTTCCTTTTAACCCATGCCCAAATTTTTCCTCCCACGCTACCTTTATTCGCCTCTCTACTTCCTTAGATTAATGGTGAGGTGGAGGGCCTCCCTCCATTCCAGATTCCAGCTTATACGTTCCTTGCTCAGAAACCTGTTCCTATATTTGCATTGATTCCATTGATTGTGAGACACAGGTTTTGATGATGAACAGGATGATACTTCGAGCCTATAGCTAGGGTGAAGTTTAGATGAATTCTATGATTACAACTCCGGTTTCCATGTTGTATGAGTCTTTGCAATGGGGTACTGGTTTTAGTCTGATGATCTCACTTCAGCATTTCCTTTTGCAGAATGTTATATATTTACTCAACTTATCTGCACAGTCATTTTGATTCTTGAGTTTACTAATTTTTGTAAGGTAAGCAAGCAAGGTTTTTGAGTTTATTACTTGCTCAACGTAGTACTAATTCAAGCAGATCTGTTTTTTTTGTCAACCAGCTTGCACTGAATATATAGTTAGACTGAACAGCCACACTCTCCTTGGTTCACATTTTCATTTGATGTTAGATTGGGAACATTAGCTAGAGTCACGCTTGTCACGTCTCTTTTCCAGTTCAAGTTCAGTAAAAACTTTTTGAAAAAAAGGACTGATGGTTTCCTAGTTAATTATGATAAGGTAAGTTGTGCATTGTAGACTCCATGATAGTTCATGAGATTGTGATGTCTTTTGATATCAAAGGATTGTAGCACCTACCTGTTTTCTTTTTAAAATACTTTTTATGAAGGATTTGGTCAGGGAGATGCAGAAATAGTACTTCAAGATTCATTTGGGGGGTGGTGGTGGTAAAAACCTACATGAAGATACGGGATATGGTTCTTTGTGAAAGACTTGAAGATACAATGTCATATTCATTTCCTTCAAATGCTCTCTTGTTCCTCTCCCTCCAAAGTAATACCACTTGACACTTGTTGTCCAAAGATTGTTTTTCTCCTCTTCTCTGCTTTTCCTCGTACGCGATTTACCCTTTCTTCTTTTAGTTCCTTGTTGAATTTTTCCAAATATTGCTCAAGTTAGTTTTGCTAGCAAGAAGTACCAAGGATAGTCTATTTATGCAAAAGGTTTAGAAGGAGTTTATTTTTTCAGTTTTTGAAGTGGGATTGGATATCATTGTTGTTTTATCTCTTTCTTGATTTTCTGAGGGAAATTAATTAATTGAGTTCTAATATTGTTGAGTGGCCTGTGTCTATTGTTTAGATTTCACAATTTCCCTTTTTATTTGGTGTCATTGGATTTAGTATTGAGAATTCAAATGCAATTCTATATGATCGGTTTTGACTTCTTATTTTGAGATCTTCCTCATTTACCTTTAGATTTGATTCTTTTTCTTGTTTTCCATTCGTTTTGGGAATTCTTACTCCTATTTTGTTTTGAAGGTGATCATTCACTGTTCTTATATTGGTCAAAAATTGAAATCAATGCTCTTTCATTGTCAAAACGATTTATATTTCCCGAGTCAAAGAAAGTGATTTTTGGCTGAAAAATTAACAATATTATTTGTACTTTTTATATGAGACAAATCAAATTATAGCACTTCCACGTTGATTTCTCTCTATTTAAATCTATGGAAAATTGTATTGTGATGTGTAAAGTGTTCTCATTTGATCTTGTGAGATACCATTCTCCAAATACACAACTTATCATAACAATAAGTAGTCCTCTAGAAAATCATGATTCCTTTGAAATGCTTGTTTAAACTCTGTTAAATGAAGACAGTTTAAATACTCAATATGAGATGTAGTGTTTCGTTTCTTTGTGTTTTTTAAAGAAGGGTAGAAAGCTTGCATTTTGTCCCCACTGCCTGGCTGTTTTGTCAAGTTTCATGGCTTTTAAGGAAACAAAAGACTTGTTAACTCATTTTTTGGTCTGTTTGTCCATCTCAGCTGTCAACTATCTTAGATATGACATATATAGCATGGCCTGTTTATTTGATTTTATGGTCCTGCTGTATTCGTTATTGGGTGGAAGAGTTGCTCTCTTCATGATTCCTTAGTTAGTGGCTACTTGAGAGTTCAGGCTAGGCTTAATGTGGATTGTTTTTGTAAAGATTTGAGTTATGACAATCACCAAGTTCATATAGGCAGACCACCAGTCCATGAATGTGGCACACAGGTTTTGATGATGAAAATAATCAAATACATGGAGCCTAGTTCCAGAGGTGAAATCTAGCTGGAATTCTATGATTACCATGGGGTGTCCATACTGGTTTCAATCTGATTTATCCCTTTTACAATGACAGAGGACTATTTAAATATTTTGCCAGCCTCGTAAGTCGTATCTGCACGATCATTTTGATTCTTGAATCTCGTACTTGGTTTAAGTATATAGTCCCGAATCATGTAGATGCAGATTATTACTTTCAGAAAACTTACTTAAGTTGCTGAAATTGAGGGTGATCTGTCTTGCTGAAGTTTTGCCGCATTAATGGGAGAACTTGTAGGAAAATTAACGCGTTCACATGCCCATTTGTTGTTAGATTTGCAACATTATTGCTGCTGTCTCAGTTTTCGTGTTGCAGTTCAGGTGCCAGTAAAAGCCTCTAAACAAAAGGATTGGCGCTGACTTCATGCTCAATATTGTGGGCAACAAAACCATCTCCAGAGAGGACGATGAATGTAACATTTTTGTGAACACAAGGCACCTAAAGAAAGGATCAAATTGCCATTCAAGAACTTTTGTCCAAATGGATATCAGGACAGAATGATCACATTCTTAACTGACGACGCATTCTACTTTAATTTATGGTAATAGTGCAAATGCATGTAGACATGCTTATTACTTGGTACAATTTGCTTGGCAAATTCATTTCTTCTTGAAGAGGAAATGTGCAACCATCCATTCTTCTCCATTGTTGTACCCAAACAGTTCAGCAACTGAAAGGAAAAACGTTCTCCAGTAGACAGTCCACTTAACGGCTGAATCCTTCCCATAAGTTGACTCCATTATTGGCTCTATGGAACTCTTGTTCTCATCCATTCTCTTAAGCCATTCTTCACTGAAAACGGAGTTAAACCTTATTATTACCAATACATGTTTCATAATTCTGAAAATATATTCATAACAAGTTAACTTCACCTTGTCTGTGCATAATGTTTTCCATTAACCAGCCAATGATCAACCACAGAAACATCATCCTGCAACCAAGCATCATCATAATAATCATCAATCCAAAGATTTTGCATTCTTTGTAACCCTTTTAAAACATTCTTGAGGAGGTACAAACTACATCATGAAGCTCACCTGAAAATAAAGGAGGAGATTGGCAGAAGGCATTGTACCTCCACTGAAGAAGTACCTAGTGATCCAATCATCATCGTTCACATCCTGCAACACCACGTCTGTAATTGAAGCAGAGGAAATACTCATGCATTGATCAGCTAGCAGATATATGTACCTCAAAGTGGTAAGCAAATGCCTTATGACAAAAATAATGAACAAAAAGAAGACTATCTGCCTTCATCCATCTTGAGATCTTCTTCAGGAGATCTCCATAGTTCTTCATATGCTATAAATATATAAGTTTATAATTAGCTGTCGTCTTCACTCTAAATGTTAACACACACACTCATCTTGCACTCAATACCTCAAACATTTCAATAGACAATATTCTATCATAGGATCCTTCCATCTCGAATGTGCTAATATCTGCAACTATGATCTCCAAATTTTCCAGCTGAAGCTCCCTAAGCACATAAACCAGAGGAGAACAATAAGAAAGGCGTACATATATACACTAGGTCGCATAGTATCAAAAGAAGTTATTACCGGCACTGCTCTTCTATGTGTGCTTTTTGGGTGACTGAATTGCAAATCCCGGTAACTTTACAGGCACCATATTTTTGTGCTATGTATAGAGAAAGGGAACCCCAGCCACAACCAACATCAAGTACAGTGTGTCCATCTTTCAACTGCGACCTTTCACAATATAATTCCATCATTGCTTTTTCAGCATCCTCTAAAGTGCTCAACTTGTCTTTGAAGTAACAGCAGCTGTCATATATACAATAAGCCATCTTGTAAGACCATCACAATAGATGAACTTACTCTCTGATAGCTTAGAAGTGCAATATACATGAATGACACATCACAATATAATGAGAATACATATATATAGTTACCTGTATTTGAGGTGTTTTCCAAGAACAATGTTGAAGAAAGAGGTAGGGAGCTCATAATGTTGGGACTTTGGCTTCTCAGTCATCACAGCTATAGGCATCTCTTTTAAAGCTGTATGTAAAAGAAGCAAAGCCAGTCAGTAAAGATACTTCAAAGGATGAAGCATGAAATTTGAAGCACATATATCCTTATTAGTACACAACATATATACTATTCTAGAAACGACACACACTTTGTTCTGTTGTCTAAGGTATACCAGCATTTACGTGTACATACTTGCATTGTTGATTTGAAAATTGGGAATGATTGTTGTACATTCTATGCTGACATTCTTCCTAATTTTGTGTCTCAAGACTACAGAATGATAGATAAACCTATGAACACATATTAACGGGAATAAAAAACTTTACCACTATGTGTCATATGAATCCCACCTTAGTTCAGATGAGCCAAAACCTAGTACTATCAGATGTTTTTCGAATATCTATTGTTATTCCTCTCTTCTTTAGTTGGATTACCATGATTGTTTTTAGGGCATACAATCGGACACTTGCGGGTAAGTCTCACAGAACTAAGCCCCAGGCATGAGCCTCGAGGCATTTTTTCAGTGCCTCTTCCCGAGGCCAGTCCCAAAACTACCTTTTAAAACACTGAATCACATGATACCATGATTCAAAAGTGCTCATGAGATGCTATCATGATTCAACAATACTCCCACTATACCACACAATATTATCAATATCCATTGTCATGTGTATTCTGAATACAAAAAAGGGCAAAAAATATCTTTGGACTATTTGAAAAGGTTTAAACATACTCATTATTCATCTATTGAGCTAAAAATACCATTCAATCCACCTTTTTGGTCTATTTTTACCCTTAAAACTAACAATTTTAAAAAAAATAATATTAAATGATATTTGTCAACGGATATTGAAATATTGTACAGTATACATGATCATTATTGAATCATGATAATATCTCATGATAACTTGTATGTAAGATGATATTCAGGATATACTTATGGGTATACTATGAGTTATTCCATGAATAGTGTTGAATCATGGTTTAATTGATTGCTTGTATGTTAAGTTATATTCAAAAAAGGAAAAAAGCCAAAAATTCCCATTCATTTATTGAGCTAAAAATATCCTTCAAATTCATTTTTAGTTCATTTTTACTCTTAAAACTAATAATATTTTTAAAAAATATTATTATTTATTTTATTGGATAAATTAAATCTTAACTCATTTAATTTTCTCTACCCACCTATTCTAGTGCCCCATTACCCAAATCCAATTACAGTTATATGAATAATTGTAAGCTAGTTTTATACTTTTAGGTTGTGGTGTGGTGTCAAAAATATAAAAAATACTTACCTGTTAAAAATAAGATTTGAACACAAGCTTAAACAACATTAAAAGAGTATTAAGCACCCACCCAAGAGTTAGCCAATCAAATAAGTATTTCATTGGATGCTCATGTTAATTTTATAAAAAAAAAACCTCTTAATTTCTTCATATATATATATATATATATATATCGACGAGGTTAATGGGTGCTGCGCCCCTGTTTACTTGAATTAGGTAATGCTATTTTAAATCCTTCAAGAAAATGTGAAACTTGATAGAATTCGGAAACAAAGTTGTGTTCTTCGATCGATCTCTGTATATAAATATAAATATAAATAGAGAAAAGATGCGTGTACATTGCACAAATTGTAGAAGATCAGAGAGCTGTAGCTCAGAGGATGGTTTGTAACCGGAGCGAAGTCGGGCGGCTAAGAGCAGACGTGTGAGCCGCCGTATAACAGTGTCCGGCAAGAGGTTGCGCTCTAGCGAACCCAACATCAACTTTACCGTAGCATCGTAAGGCAGCTGTACTATCGCATCCATTTTTTTGATTATTAGTATTATTTTTTCGCTGCTTTAAGAAGAAGGAAAAATGGTATGGGCTCTTCTTTTATCTTCTCTCTTTCAAGCTTATCTTCAGTAATGCCAGCTGACCTTTTCTATCCTAAAATTCCTAAGTTCACGTGCTTTTCCATTTTTTGCTAATTTACGTTCGAGAAAATGAGGTAAGAATATCTCTTAAGTGGGTCCCTTTTTTTCTCCTCTATTTTCTTGTTTTTAACATTAATAAAAAGGGACCAAACTACTAATTTTAAAACTTAAGGACTCAAAATAATATTTTTAAAATTTTGATAAAATCCCAACTTAAAAGGACTTTGAAGAGTTCTTTATTAATAGAATAGAACCAAATGGCTGAGACGGCGAAGGAACGATAAGTTGAAAAAAAATCAATTTTAAAATTATTATTCAATAATTTCTATTGTATTTTCTTCCTAGTAAATTTTCTTCTCTTTTTTATTTCAAAATATTAAAACTAGGGTTTCATAAAGAAGAAAACTAAACCCTCCATATCTAAACCCTCCATATCTAATACCTGTATAACTAAACCCTCCATATCTAATACCTGCATAACTAAATCCTGCATAACTAATACCTACATAACTAAACCCTGCATAGCTAATACCTGCATAACTCTAACCAGTAACCAAACAGTCCCTAAGGGTAATATTATAATATTATCTTTTGATTTTATAAATTTAATGTTTTGAAACTATTTTAGATGATAAATATGTTTGATATCAAAGGTAAAATAGACACGAAAGGTAAGTTGTTTTTTAATTTTTTAAATTGAATAAGTATTGTTGGACAACTATTTTTAATATAGTGGACAATTATTATTGGACGGAGAAAAAAATTAAAATATAAATTTCATTTTAAAAAAAATTAAAGATTCAATGCGCAAATTTTTGATCAAACAGAAATTTCAAAAAAAAATTAAAGATTTCATGCGCAAATTTTTAATTAAACTTACTGGTTGACTCTCGAAAAAACCAAAAGTGTCATACAAATTGGAATAGAGGGAGTTCGTTTTTTAAATTTGTATAATTGCGTATGCTGGTTGTGGATCATAGTATAAGACTGAGAGGTCTTCGGTAGCTTTCATATCATCGGCCCTGGTATCGTCAGACCCATCTTGTTTGGACTAATGTGTACTAGTTATTGTTTTTGTGTAGATTATTTACAAGATAATTACATACAAATATTTATGATAAGACAATTAATCTTTACACTGTTGGTATATGCAATTCAAATCCATAGGTTAAAAACATTCGAATTCCAGCTATGAATATATTGTTGGGAAAAACAAGTACAAAATAAATGTGCACGACAAGACAATGTTGGGTTTTAAGTCTTTTTTCCTTCTAATGTGGATAAATAAAAGTTCAAGATTTTGGGTCTCTTTCCTTTCCTTTAAATTTAAGCCTAATTTGACTAGCTTATTTTTGCCCATAAACTCAACATTATGGCGCATATGTAAGACTTCATTTTAGGTCTTATTTTGAAGAATCACAAGAATTAGATCAGTAACCATATATAGAGAAAGGTGAGAGAGCACAGATTTTCGCACAAGCCCTAGCATCCAATTTCAAATCGCGATTCCTGCTTCATTTCTTGTCTAGTTGAGCTAATTTTTTTGGATACCTTGTTTCTTTCAACTACATATTTGATTGAGAATTGAGAGAGGGTGATTTGGAGTCCTACAACTTCAGATTTCAGCTCGTGAGCAGTAGCTGTGTTTTGATGATTTTGCTCATTTTATTTCTCTAGTTTTTGGTGATATCTTATAGTTGTGTTTCTCATTGTTTGTCACTCTGTTGGTGGTCATTTTGGAGAATAATTTTGTAACTCTTGTTGATTTTAGTGAATCTTTGTCTTGTGGTTTTTACTCTTCGCACCGAAGAGGTTTTACACGTTCAATTTGGTATCTCATGTGTTGATTTATTTTGCTTGCGTTGGTTAATTTGTTTACTGCCCTGATCATGTTTTTAATGCATTATTTTCTTGGTTTAAATAGAAGAGAGTGTTTTGACTTGAGTTTTCTTCCGCTATTGTCATGTCGTGTATATTTATTTTATGTTTGTCTTTCCCAACAAAGTGGTATTAGAGCACAAGGTTGTTGTTGGTTGTCTATTTGAATGATGGAGTCAAATATGAGCAATATAGTTTGTTTAAATGGTAGTAATTATCATACTTGTAAAGACAATTTGTCAAAAAAAACAATGCACGCAACTATATTTCCTTCTAATAAATCTGAATATATGAATGATGAGGATTGAGAATTTGAATACTTACAAGTTTGTAGGTATATAGATAATGGGTTGAAAATAACGTTAGAGACACATGCTAGAAATTTGTGGGACAAGATCGAGACACTTTATGCTTCGAAGACTTGCAATAATAAATTGATTCTACTGAAACAATTGATGAACATCAAGTATAAATATCATATTGATGATTTTCAAGGTGTTCTTGACCAAGTGTTTGAAATGGGTGTAAAATTCGATGAAGAAATACAGGGACTATGGCTTCTCAAAACTCTATCAGACTCTTTTGAAACTCTTCGAGTTGCTTTGACTAATTCTGCTTGCGATGGTGTTGTAACTATGAAATATGCTAAGAGTGATCTTAAATAAAGAATGAGAAGAAGACCTCAAACCTCATCTTCTTCTACTTCACACTCTAATGCTTTGGTACTGAAGACAAGGGGAGAAGCAAGTTCAGAAGTCAGAATGACAGAAATAAAAGTAGAGGAAAGTCAAAGTCTAGATTCAAGAATGTTACATGTGACTATTGCCACAAGAATGTGCATATCAAGAAATATTATTTCAGGTGCAAGAGAGATATGAAACAACTAAAGGAAAATGACGATAATGAAAATCGTGTTGCCGCTGTTACTAATGATGAACTTCTAGTTTCTTGTGAAGAAAATGTCGTCAATCATATTTGCGATGAGTTTAGTTGGTTTGTGGACTCTAGTTCTACTTCTTATATCACGCCAAGGAAGAATTATTTTCTTCTTATACTCCAAGTAATTTTGGAATGTTGAAAATGGACAATAATCATGAGGTTGTAGTTCTTCCCATTGAGACTGTCTATTTGAAAAGTAATAATGGTTCCAAACTAGTCCTTCATAATGTCAAACAAGATCGACATGTTCACTTGAATTTGATTTCTTTGAGATACTTTGATGATAAGGGATATGTTAATACCCTTGGTGATGGTCAGTGGAAGCTTACTAAAGATTCGATGGTTGTAGCCCGAGGTGACAAATTATCTGACTTGTACGTTTTTTAGGCTCTATTTTTAGAAGCTCAGTAAATTTGATGGAGAATGATAGTTCATCATTGTTATGGCATAAAATACTGAATCATATGAGCAAGAAGGGTATGAAAAATTTGGCTAAGAATAATTTACTTTCTGGAGTGACACAAGCAAAGTTAAACAAGTGTGTTTATTGCTTACCCGGTAAACAGTCTTTTCAGAGTCATCCGTCTTCAAGAAAGCTTGATCTTTTGGAGTTGGTATATTCTGATTTGTGTGGTCCTTTTAAAGTAAGGTATCATGGTGGTGCACTTTACTTTGTGACTTTTATTAATGATTATTCTCGCAAACTCTGGGTATTCTCTCTGAAGTTCAAGGATCAAGCCCTTGATGTGTTCAAGAGTTTTCATGTCTTAGTTGAGAGATAGACAAGAATTTTTTTTGAAATGTATCTATTCTAATAATGGTGGTGAGGATATTGGTCCTTTTGATAGATATTGCAGAGAATAGGATATTCGACATTAGAAAAATCCTCTGAAGATTTCTCAACTAAATGATTTAGAAGAGAGGATAAATAAAACTTTTGTCGAGAGAATTAGATGTATGCTTTCAGATGCTAAGCTGCCAGAATCCTTTTGGGCAGAAGCACTTAATATTGTTGCCTATGTTATCAATTTATCACATAGTATTGCTTTGAATAGTGATGTTCGTGACAGAGTTTGGTTTGGTAACAATGTTTCTTATAATCATCTTAAGGTTTTCGGGGCATGTTCGTAATGATGAGAGGTCAAAGTTGGATTTTAAAACTAGTCAATGTATCTTTGTTGGTTATGGTCAGGATGAATTTGATGATTGTTTCTTTGTTTCAGTTGAGAAGAAACTTGTTAGAAGCTGTGATGTTGTGTTATTTGAAAACAAACAATTGAGGACCTTGACAAAGCTGAGAAAGTTGATTCTCAAAGTAGTGAGAGCCTTGTTGATGTTGATCATGTTCCTTTAACTATTCCATCGGATGAAATCTTCACAATGATGAAAATCAAGTTGATATTGAGATAGTGATCATATTCAGAATGACCAATATGCCGTTGATGCTCCAGTTTAAGATGATGCGTGAAAGAGTTTAATCCCTTGACTATTTCATTGATATCAATGGTTTATATACAAACAATACAAGACTATAATTAAGGAAACTAAATATACACCTAGCTATAAGTAGGAACAAATATACACCTAGCTATAAGTAGGAACTAAATATACACTTAACAAAGGTAATAAATCAAAATATTTATCATATATTCTAACAATGCGGTTGGTCAACAACCAACTATTATTGATACTCCAGAGAGTTCTCATAGAAGATCTACTAGAGAGAAAATAGCTTCATCTCGTCATTCTCCCAATGAGTATGTACTCTTGACTAGTCGGGAAAAACAAGAGAGTTTTGATGAGACCATGGAAAGTGAAGAAAAAAAATGTGGTTTAATGTTATGGAAGATGAAATAAAATCTCTACATGATGATCATACCTTTGATTTGGTTATTTTACCTAAAGATCGAAAAGCCTTGAAAAATAGGGGGATTTTCTGGGTGAAACATGAAGATGGTAACCCAGTTTCGTAGTACAAGGCTAGATTAGTTCTGCAGAGTTTAAACAAGAAAAAGAGAATTGATTTTGATGAGATATTTTCTCCAGTTCTGAAGATGACATCCATCCATGTGGTTCTAGGTTTGACTGCAAGTTTGGACTCGGAGGTTGAATAGATGGATGTTAAAATGGTTTTTTCCATGGTGACTTAGATGAAGAAATTTATATGGAGCAACTGGAAGGCTTTGAAATCCAAGGGACAAGAGAATTATGTTTACAAATTGAAAAAGAGCTTGTATGGTCTAAAACAAGCTCCCAGGCAATAGTACAGAAAATTTGGTTCTTTTATGAGTCAATAGGGATTCAAAAAGACTTCTTCAGATCATTATGTTTAGTGCAAAAATTCTCCGATAATGACTTTATCATCATTTTAATTTATGTTGATGACATGCTTGTTGTTGGTTATAATGCTTATACGGTTAAGAAGTTGAAGCAAGAATTGAATAAGTATTTTGTTATGAAAGACGTGAGACCAGTGAGGCATGACGTGCAGATTGTCCGTGATAGAGAGCCATAAAGTTGTGGTTGTCACAAAAGAAGTACATTGAGAAATTACTTCGTAGATTCAACATGGACGAAGCTAAAGTTGTTAGTACACCTTTAGCTATGCACTTCAAATTGAGTACAAAATATTGTCTTTTCAGTAATGGTGAGAAGGAAGATATGAAGAAAGTTTCTTATGCTTCAGTTGTTGGTAGTTTGATGTAGGTAATGGTGTGAATACCACATTGGAATGTTGTAAAGTGGATTATGAGATATTTTTGTGGCACTTCTAGTTTGTTTTTGTGTTTTGGTAAAGGGAAAACTATTCTTTGTGGTTACACTGATTCATACATGGCTGGTAATGTTGATACTCGTAAGTCTACTTAAGAATACTTGATTACTTTTGTAGGGGGGTTGTGTCTTGGAAATTAGGTTGCAAAAATTGTTGCTTTATTTACCACAGAAGTTGAGCTTATTGATGTTGTTGAAGCTTGCAAAGAATTGATCAAGAAATTTTTGGGGAACTTGATTGTGCTCAAGAGAGGTATGTGTTTTATTGCGACAGTCAAAATGTTATTCATCTTGGCAAAATTCTACATTTCATGATCTGTCTAAACACATTAATCTGAAGTATCATTGGATTCGAGATGTGTTGGATTCTAAGTTGCTTGAACTTGAAAAGATCCATACAGATGATAATGGTTACGACATGATGACTAAAGTTTTACCAAGGGGAAAATTTGAAGAATGTTGCATGATCATCGGGATGACGGTCTCCTCCACTTAGTCGCTAAGGGGAGGGTTGTTGAGTTTTGAGTCTTCTTCCTTCCTATGTGGATAAATAAAACTCCAAGATTTTGGGTCTCCTTCCCTTTCTTTGTGGGTAACTTTAAGCCCTATTTGACTAACTCATTTTTTCCCATAAGTCTAATATTATGGTGTATATGTAAGACTTTATTTTAGGTCTTATTTTGAAGAATCACAGGAATTCGATCAGCAGCCATATAGAAAGAAAAGTCAGAGAGTGCAGATTTTTCGGACAACTTGTTCCTTTCAACTTAATATTTGATTGAGAACTAGGAGAGGGTGATTTGGAGTCCTATTGCACCATATTTTAGCTCATGAACAGTAGATGCGTTCTGATGATTTTGCTCTTTTTATTTCTATAGTTTAGAGTGTTATCTTATAGTTTTGTTGCTCATTGTTTCACACTTTGTTGATGGCTATTTTGGAGAACACTTTTGTAACTCTTGTTGATTTTAGTAGAGCTTTGGCCTTGTGGTTTTACTGTTCACACCGAAGAGGTTTTCTACGTTAAATTAGGTATCTCGTATGTTGATTTGTTTTGTTTGATTTGATTGATTTTCTTGCTACCCAAACAGTGTTTTACTTGCATTATTTTGTCTTATCTTGGTTCAATAGAAGGGAAAATTTTGACTTGGATTTTCTTCCATTATTGCATTGTCGTGCACATTTATTTTGTGCTTATCTTTCCCAACAGGCAATAGCGAAAGAAAATCCACGTCAAAACTTTCCCTTCTATTTGAATCAAGAAAAGACAAAATAATGCAGTAACAAATATGTTTGGGCAGCAAACAAATCAACCAAAACAAGTAAAATAAATCAACACACGAGATACCAAATTTAATGTGGAAAACCTCTTCGTTGAGAAGAGTAAAAACCACAAGGCCGAAGCTCCACTAAAATCAACAAGAGTTATAAAAGTGTTCTCCAAAATGACCAACAACAAAGTGTCAAACAATGAGTAATACAACTACAAGATAACACAAAAAACTAAAGAAATAAAATTACCAAATACACAACTACTATTCACAAGCTAAAATCTGGAGCTATAATACTCCAAATACCCACTCTCAGTTCCCAATCAAAGATTAGTTGAAAGAAACAAGTTGTCCAAAAATTAGCTCAATCGAACAAGAAACGAAGCAGGAATCATGATTTGAAATTGACTGCTAGAATTTGTGCGAAAATATGCACACTCACACTTTTCTATCTATCTAGCTGCTGATCTAACTATTGTAATTCTTCAAAATAAGACCTAAAAAAAAATCTTACATATGCACCATATTATTGGATTTATTGGCAATGTGGGCTAGTTCAAATTGGGCTTAAAAGAAAAAGAAAAGAGACTTAACCTGACTTTTATTTATCCAACATATGGGAAAAAGATCCAAACCCAACAATAATTGTGTTCCAAAGATGAGAAGACAACCTATGCATTTAGCATGCTTTAAAAATAAAATTACTAGTAATTAATTAAAGGAATTTTTAAACTACTCTGAACATTCTCCAATTTCTTCCAACTTTTGGCTATAGCAAATACAATCTCATGAAACACTTTTGTTGTCTGTCTTGTGAAGTCCTTCAAGACTTACGCCTCCTCACCGAGTTGTTCTTCTCTAAACAAACACAAAGGATTCACTCTTCTTTTTCAATAGTTGGCATGTACTGCTCTACCAAGATAGACAAACACCCACAATGGAGATTGCCAAATTTCCGCCTTCATTTCTTTCACGATCAAACCAGTGCCCTATACCACTTGTTGGAATGTTAGGCAGGCCCTTGTTAATATCGTAACACACATGGAATAGGGAGATACTCTGACTTCGTAGACAAATTAAGAAAACAATAGTTGACATAGTAAGTTAATCATTTTACATAAAATTCCAAAATTAGTTTAGTCTTTTCTACCCTTTTAAAAAACATTAACTTTCTAAACAAATTCAGAGTATAATAGGTAAAAAAATATATTATCTTTTCTTGATTTTCAAAAATAACAAATAAAAAGTCAAAAGTGAACAAGTAAAAAGAAATAGAAGTATATTCATTAAGCTCATTTTATATCATGATAAAAGCTCCGCTCTTTTATAATACTAGTCTTGGAAACGTGTGTTGCACGTTTGATCCCTACTATTACATAAAATTCATATAAGCCTAACTTCATAGATATAAAATGATCGTGTTTACTAATTAAGTTGCGAATATTCCAACTCGATTTTCAAAAGATTTATTTTAGTCTCCTTGAAGAATCCAACATGTCTTCTCTCATTGCAAGCTCCATTAGAAGTAGTAAGAATTTGCGCACAATATATTTTGTTTCTGTAAGCAGGGGCGAACCCACGTTCTATCCAGGGTGTTCACCCGAACACCCTCGATAAAAAAATACACTGTATACCTAAGGTGAATTTTCTGGATTTGTATTGATATATATATTTTGAACACCCTAAATCACAAATGGATGAGATAGCCCAGCGGTAACTGAGCTCAAAGTTATGTGTGACGTCCTGGGTTCGAATGCCTGCATTGGCGTTTCATTTTTACATTTTTTGGTTTCAGTTTTTTTTTTTTTTTAGTTAGATGTTTATACTTTTAATTTCCGAACCTCCTCAATGAAAATCCTAGGTCCGCCACTGTCTGTAAGCAACAAAAGAATATATGAGTAATAAAGTGCTTAGTGTTATAAAATGAAGCTAAAACTTATAATATTGAAAGATGAAACCAACAGAAATATATAGTGACAGTTAGAGATGATTTTTTTTTTATTCTTCCAAGTGGGCCAAAGTCTCTTCATAATGTATACAATGACACCATTTATAGGATATGATTAAGTAAAATCAAAGAATGTTTTAAATATGACATTAATTTCTTGAGAATGTGGAAAAGATTATACAAGTGTGGAAGATTAATGAGGAGATAGTGAAGGTGTATAGTATTAATACACATAATGAATAAAAATTAGACCTAGAAATTATTGACTTGCACTTTTAAACAATATATTTAAAATAACTCTGTAGTATTTTATTTTGTAATATTTTGCATCTGATGGAGAAATGAAAACTTTTTAAAGAGCTTTTACTAATATTATAATTAATTATTTATACAACATTTTATTTTTCGTATTTTATTATATCAAAATAAGTGAATTGTAAATATCATATTCTGTAATTGAAGAAAATGTAATGGGATGATAAAGTGTTAAAGTATATATTTAGTGAAAGCTTTATTAAGAAGGCAAACATGCAAATATATTAATCTGAAAATTCAATTCTATATGGCCTAACCCATCAGTGACCCCTTAAACTTGGCACAAACCTTCACTTAGACACCTTAACTGAGCGATGTTCATTATAGATACCTAACATAGAATTTCGCTGTGTCATTTTAGCACCTTTTGCTTATATGGCATGATGAGTGTGGCACACTCATTGATAGGCGCGTGAAAGGGTTATTTAGTCAATTTTTAGTTATTTTTTTCATCTTCTTCCCCATTTTCAGCCACCATTTTGACCAAATTAAATTTCCCTCATTGTGAATGAAGATTTTCACAAAAATGACGAAAAATATTTTTAAAATTTAAGAATAAACTCATTCGTAAAATTCTTTCATGAAAAATTTAATATTTAGGACAAAGTGAAATTTAAGAAAGATTAATAAAAGTTTATTTCAATAATTTAAAGAGAGTAAATTCAAAGAAACACAATATGCCGGCGTGGGTTGGGATAATTTCTGCAACATGGAAAAGGAATTTGGAGAATGCAAAGCAATGGAGCGAAAGGCTATTTTAATGACCCCAAAATAGAATTTAATAATAAAGGGAATTTTTTTATTTTTTGAATTTTGAAGAAGATTATCGCGGGTAGGATGGATGTGTATTTGAAGAAGGTGATCGGGGTTTGTGGGACGGGGGTGATTTGGAGAACACTATCGGCTGGGGTGGGGGTGGGGGAGCTTTGGAGAAGACGATCGGGGGTGGGGGCTTTGGAGAAGACAGTCATGGGTGGGGTGGGAGGCTTCTTTTAGTTGGCTTAATTTTATTTTAATTTTATTTGGGGAAAATATCACGTGTCATTAATTTATTGGTCAATTTTTATTTTTACTCAATATCAATTATTTTAAAACTATTTTGACACAAATGACAAATGTTGTCATTTAATTGATCACTTTACACGTCATCGGACACAAATGACAAATATTGTCATTTAATTGATCACTTTACACGTCATCGACGAGTGTGATTCACACATATTATATGTTGTTGCTAATAATAAAAAAGGTGCCAAAATGACACAACGAAGTCTTACATGAGGTGTTTAAAATAAACATCGCTCAGTTAACGTGTCTAAGTGAAAGTTTGTGCCAAGTTTAAGGGGCCACCGATGGATTATCCATTATATATTGAGTTTTGAAGTGCATATCAATGACAAATAGTTTAAGTGATTTACCATTATCATATAGTGATTACATGTTACTATTTATTCTTAAATATTTTTTCCTTTAAATATTTTATAGGAGCCATTGTTAAGTATTAATAAGACTACATTAATAAATTAAATACTCTGAAAGTCTGAATTATTCTCCTAATCGATTATTTAGCCATTATTATAATTAAAGTAAATAATGCATCAACCTGAAAAACGTACTAATCTACAAATAAAACTGTTGAGATATTGTTAGAAATTAAAACTAAAAAATTATCTATAATTTTAATTCATCTGAAAATTTGTAGTGATAATTCCAATTTTATATATAACCATATATTTTATAACATTCGATTTGATATAGAGACAAAATAATAATCCAATGGAGAATTAAAGTAAGCATTATGAGGAGCATTAAAATAGAAATTCAACTAATTATCAAATTAAAAATTTAAGGAGCAGAAAATTAAATAACATGCAGAGAAAAAGTACAACTAACTTATTGTTTAATTAATATTAACAGGAAGAAAAAGAAATTACAACTAATACTTATTATTTAATTAATATAATATTTAACTATAGTATATGGGCAAACGACAAAATAATACTCCAACTTTGAGGTTTTGATCTTCCCATTTTTTATTATAAGAATTGTTTTAGATTGAAGGGCAAAATGACTGTTCATTCAACTTCTCAACTTTGGCTATTTAATATTTAATTAATTAGATATTTATCAATCACATTTTAATCATTTCTTATATATAAGAAATAAGTATAAGGATTAGAGTGCTGTAAAAAAATAAAAAAATATTTGTTATTAGAAAAATTATCGAATCACTCCTTATTTTGATGGGTTCAAATGATATTTAATCATTCTTTATCCATCTTTTCACATATTAATTAATGAAAATATATGAATTCAATGCATTCTCTATTTCATATACAATATTTTACTACGTACTTTTTGTCCTTTTTTCTTTTGCATTCTTACTTCAAGATCTTTACATTGATATATTAAACAACACAATCTAGCTAGAATAATTTATATGGTAAAAAGTTGTGAAAATATAGAGAAACTGATAACTAACTTACCATCACCCTCATCATTCTTGCAAGCCGTGAAGAGCTTCAAAGTTCAACCACATAGATAGAAATTAATCGTAAATCTGTGGAAGGAAGAAAATCAAATAGATTGTTAGAGTGTGTCGATAAGAAAAAGAAGAAGAAACACATAAAGTCAAACAAAAATCAACGTGATATTGACAATTAAAAAGTACAACAAACATAAGAGTAACGATTAATTGCAACAAATAAATTCTTACAAACGAATAGTCTATACAAAAGAGATACAACTACAAACACGCCAAATAACTAAATAGATTGCCTAAGAAAGGAAGGGGTGAAAGAGTTGGAGAAACTTATAAAGAGAAAAAACTCTTGAAAATTTGATTATTTTTTCTCTTTAAGTTTTGAATTTTTATAAGATGATGCAACTTTAGAGAAGCTCTGAGAAGACAAATACAATTGAAGTTAATATAAAAATATATAATATTTGTAACTGATAAGAAATTAAATATATTATTAATTAATATTTAATAAAATTTATTAAATAATATAGAATATGATTTGTTTTTTAAATAATTAATAAAGAAAAATCTGAAAAAAGAAGATGCGGAAATGAATTAAAGGTATAGGAATTTGAAAAGTATAATTTTTGAAGTTATAAAGACTTTACATAAATGATATATTAAGTTGTTTAAAAAATTGAAGCAATATTATTAATTCCAAGAAATTTAATTAATATATTTTTATTAATTTATATGACTAATTTCATCCTTAAAGGGTATAAAATATTAATTTTTGATGGGTATTTTGGTAATTCTAACTTTGCACAAAAAAAAGCTTCCCATTTTTAATATAATATGATATATATTATAAGATAAATTTAATTAATTTATCAAGTATATAATTCATCATTAATTTGTGCTAATTATAACAGAAGAAAATTGAAAGTCCAACGATTGCAAGCTTCCATTGTAAGTATTTTTTGAAGCAATTACTTAGCATTTAATATAATGTTATGAATATAATTCATCTGAAAAATTGTATACCTTTGCCCGGCAGGAGTAAATGAAGTACACTTAAAGGGTCATTTTAACTGTTACAAAACTTTTGATTTCCTTTTGTCATTTAATTACAAATGTTTATTGTACCTAGATTAATTCATGTCATTGATGGTAAGTTCCTCATTTTTAGAATATTAATTTTTTATTATAATCAATGTGTATTTATATTTTTGTTCACAAATATGTAATAATAATAGTGTTTAATAGAAAATACAATAGTTTTTATTTATAAATAATGTACATTTACATTTTTGCCCATAAATATTATGATATTATAAGGATATTTTTGTAATTCAATTTTTGATATAAAGATTTACCACTTATAATATAATATTATTATTACAAAGAGGGCCTATATATGAGAAGTCTTCTTGACTCCCACCTATTAAGGGGTCGTTTGGTAGGGAGTATTAGGAGAAATAATCCAAGTATTATTTGTTGTATTATTTAATACTATGTTTGGTAAGAATTTTGGGTCTATGTATTATCAATCCAGGGATTAGTTATGCACCCTACATGGTATTAGAGGGTGTATAACTAATACCTTCCATTTGGTGGTATTAACTCTAATACCATGGGATTAATCTAGGTAAAGTCAAAAATACCCCCTCAAATCCTTTTAATCATTTTGTTTATTTTATATTTTATATTTTATATTTATACTAATAAATTTATTTAAATAAATTAGCTTACAAATTTTATTATTTAGATATAATTGTTTCTAAAATATGAGTTATCTAATCTATTTATTATTAATATAAAATATTATAATCCGACTAATATGCTAATTATGTTGATGTATGAATTTAAGAACAATTCATAAGTAAAATATTGTCTCTTAACGAAAGTTCATTAAACATTACACAAGTAGTCTAAAACAAGAGCATGTATATGTATATATACACACTCTTCTCTAGTATAAAAATAGTTTAATTTATTTTGCTATATTTTATTTTTTTTAATTTTATGATAAAGAGTTTTTTTAAAATTTATTGATACAAGTCAAAGTTCAATAAATTTTTTTTATAAATCATTATAGTTGTGTGACCTTTTGAGATATTAACTTCAATTTATTAAGATGACAATTATTTACTCTCAAATAATTTAAGTGAGGAAATAGTGAACATGACAACAAAAATTTTATTCTCATAGCTAGTTAAAAATGTTATAAAAAATAATATCGTCTGTTAATTATCTACTTTGACTAATTACATGAAATATAAAATATCATAATAACTCTAGGGTATAATTGGAAAGAAATTTTTTTGTAAACTTTTAAACCACACACAAAATTAGGTAAAAAACAATGAACCAAACACTTGATAAAAATAATCCCTGCATTACTAATCCCTGCATTACCAATCCCTGCATTACTAATCCATGCATTACTAATCCCTGCATTATTGATATTTGTACCAAACGACCCCTAAGTGCTTTCACACACATACTTAAATATAATCTAGCCACATGGTGCCACAAAAGTCACCTAGATTTTACAAATGATCATGCACCTAGGATAACTAAAAGACGTGAATCTAGACACCTAAACATTCATGTTTAGTATTTTCAATGATTGAAGCTCCGGAATAAGACCTAATTTTACATGGTAGCAGAGCATGATCCGTCTTACTCGATGTTGGGATCTCCAAAATTAAAATTGTCAACGCACCAGATGCTAAAGCTCTAGGAATGAGGTGGGGTGTTAAAAAATGACAAAAGTCCCACATCGATGGTTAATAAAATGGATGGACTCCTTATAAGGCTTGAACCTCCTCCCTTTGAGCTACCTTTGGGTTGTGAGTTAGACGTAAGACCTAATTTCACATATTACACCCTTTTTAAGTGGGATCATCAGGGAACTTTAATGTAACAAGTTCAAACCTTATTTGAACCATTTTTACTATTAACCATGAAGTCTAAGATTGCACCTAAGGAGTTCAAAGTGTTCTATAGAATGAGTTTTAACCCTAAGGGGTCATTTGTAGCTGGATAAAAAATAAGTTATCTATATATTAATTTACAAATCATACAATGTTTGGTAGATAGATAGGATACAAATTATTCATGTATAAAATTAATGGCAGATTAGAAAAAAATGTCCATTTGAGTAAACTTTCTTATAAAAAAATAGACCACTTAAAAAATTAACCCTTAATTACTGAAATTTTCCATTCGACCTTTTCTTTCCTAAAAAGATTACCACACAACAATCTCTGCTTTTTCTTCGTCCTCCATGTTGCTTCTGCACTTCTTGGCCCTCGTCCTTTCCCTTCTGCTTCTTATTCTTCGTCCTTCCTTTTTTTTTCTTTGTAAATTTGATGTACCACAAATGTGAATTATTTTGAGCGAATTTTACATCAAGACTTGAAATATCGAGAATATTTAATATCTAAAACTTAGGACTATTTAAAAGTGATTTTGAGTTGATCGATATTGAATAGTCAGTGTATACTTTAGTCATTATGTATAGTTAAGTTATATTCAACTTTTTGAGTATAACATAATGTATAAGTAAGCTATAATATATAGTCAATGTATACTTTCTATGACTTTTGGCAAGCTACATTGTATAGTTAATGTTTACTTTCTATAACTTTTGACTATTTTTTATGTAAAGAAAACATGGTTATAATATTGTAAATTAACAACTTTATTTTATATATTTGAAACTAGCCCTAAAATTAATATGACGCTTGATCGACAATTTAAAAACCTATATAACTAATAGCTATATAAGATACGAGGAAATTTATGTCTTATTTTATGTAGGATAGAAGGTGCAATAAGTAATACAGAGTATAATTGATCCCTGCATAACTAATATATGCATAAAATAATACATGGATTCACTCAGAACTAATCCCTATAATACTGCAAAACTCTAACAAGCAAAAAAATGACATTGAAGTTCCCAATGATAATTTCATTTATTTGACCAAGTAAATTGGATCAAGATTGGATTTTGATACATATTTAGATGCCTTTGCTAATGGGTAACACGTCCATGTAATTTATTTTTACCCAAGGGGTAAGTTTAAGTTTACCAAGAGTTGACTTTTGACAAACAGACATCCCAAAATTATGAGACCAGTTGTCCAAGACAAATTTAGACCCGTCCATCATGTTCTTGAATAGATTGAGGTCATTGGAGTTCATTTGGGTGATTCAAATGAAGTAGAGTTTTGGTATTCGAGGCAAGTGAAACTCTAACTCTTAGTTTGGTTGCTTTTCATTAGAAACATGATGTGTTACTTATGCATAATTTAAACTATCTAGTTCATGTGACGGGAGAACATGAATTAGGTTAGTCAATTCTGAAGTAAAAAGCATAGACCCTGATGGTCCTAGCATATGTATCTGTATTAATTATTGATACTTTCAGCAATTAATAAAGTCTGTGTGATATTTGTTAGTTTTTTAGCTAGCATGGATTATCACACAACTAGTATCACACACAACTTGGACACGATGATATGACAAGGCTAGCTAGTAATTAAATTGAGTAGTATTAGGTAAGACGTGCATGTGGTTGATGGACCACAGGCGGGTTAGAGAGAGAACCTACATCTCATAGTGATTCATTAACAGTTCTATCAACTTTAGTAATTTAGTAGCATTACGTAGGATTATGATTATGATTATGTTCATGATCTTTTGTCTTACTTACATACTTGTATATGATTTTATACATGTTATGCCTTGATTGTCATTTATGCACTATCAGTAGTTTTCAAAAGTCTTGTCTTAGGGGTGAGCTATAAACTTGTTTTGATCTCTCGCCTCACATTTGTTATTTTTGCATAGGGTCTGTTGAGGGTGGCGCAGTGAACAGTGGTTGGCTCGTGATATTCATTTTGTTGCAAACATATCCAGTTGAGGTGAGTCACCACTAGATCGTTGAAGCCCTTTTCAATCATCATCACTTATTATTCAATATTTTCTTTACTTTTTCAAGCTACCTCTTGTACCTTTGTACTCAGATATTAGTAGCTACATCCATGAATTATGTTTTTTATTTGGGCACTATAGGTTAAGATTGTCTTCATTTCCAAATTTATATTATATCAAACTATTGTAGTATCTGTCATGCCGTAATTTTTCTATCTCTAGAAAAATCACTCTTTTGAAATGTTCTAAGTAAAAAACCAATTTAAGAAAAATACTTAGAAAAGAGTCGCCACTTAAATTTTTAAAGAAATTAAGAAAACTTAATTTAAAAAAAGACTCTAACAGATTAAGTCTTTAAAAAATTAGAGAAAATGGGTAAGAGGTTCTTATTACTACTTTAAGAAGGTATTAACACTTAAAGTAGCCGCTAACACGCGGTTATCCTACGACTTAGGTTAAATATTTGACTAACTTTGAGAAAAAATAATTAAGTGTACAAAAGAAGATTTCTTTTTTTTTTTTTTTTTTTTTAGGAAAATAAAACTAATTTAATTATCTGAAAGTGATCAAAACTTCTAAAATAAAAAGGGTTAAGATTAGCACTAATAAAAATGACCTTAAGATTAACATTTAAAGACGAGATAAAAAAATAAAATTTCTTTTCTTTTTAAATATAGTATTTAAGAATTTATCCGAATCACTTTACAGATGATAGTTTAGATCAATTTTGTTAATTAAATCATGATAAACTATTTTAAATTAATTGATGAATAAATTAAAGTTTTGACTAAAGATCATCAAATAATGTATAAAAATAAAATTGTATTAAAATAAACTAACATAAAGAATATAGCTCATCTTTTGAGGAATTTAGTTAAATTAAATCAAATCAAATAAAGGGTTAGAGTTAAACAAACAAATCACAAATAAGCAATAAGTATAAGTCAAAATAAATACGGAAATTATTGACTTAGGCCCAAGTCTAGTTATTGTAAATGACTTGAGTTTCAGCCCAAATTAAACCTCAAGAACTGCTGCAATTGGACCTCTTTGCTCAATTCCCGTTTTTGTATACATCTAATGTATACCAATGTATATTGGATGTATACAGACTCGTATTTATGCCTTCCAAACTTATAGCAACTATATTTTAGCATGTCTTTACTTTACTTTATTTTGTATCAGCTTCCTAAACTTTGAAACAATGGCAAAATTGGCTTGAAGAAGGAAGAGTGTTGAGTTTCAGCCAAACTCGAGATGCAAGGAGTGAAGGATAGAATCTCCAAATTGGACTCGGGACAAGAGATTCATGCCAGAAAAATAAACAATAAGAATTAGAATGGTAATTCAAACAAATTAGAATTATTCACAGCTAACACATTACAAGAAGCAATAAATAAGCCATAACAAAATGAGTTAACAGATAAAGCTAAATACCCTCCAGTAAAAAAGTCAAACATTTACTAATTTAAGAATAAATAGTTGTTGGAAAACATATGTATATTAGTCAATACATACAAAAATAAAAATAAAAATAATAATAATAATAATAATAATAATAATAATAATAATAATAATAATAATAATAATAATAATAATAATAGTGGGGCATGAATATGTTGACTATGAGGATAAAAAAATTAAATTTTATTCATCAAATTGCCTATAGTTAGTTGATTTGAACTCGAAATCTATACGAAAGATCCTAAGAATAAGTAACAAATACTTTAACATTAAGGAAATCAGAAAATAAACAACGCCGACATTCAACTGTTAAAACCATAACATTAAGGAAATCAGAAAATCACAACGCCAACATAAACACAAAAATTGATAATTTCCAAAAATAAAATAAAATAAAAATAATAATAATAAAATAATAGTAAGATAAAGAAGAATTTAGCAAAGAGAATGGGATATTACCTTTTTAGGGCAGGAACTGGGACAACGAGCTTAACCACGAAGAACTACCACCACTATGAGCCGATTTCGATGAGCTCCGAAAAAATAAAACAACTTCAAATTCAAATTGAAAAACTCTCTGTTTCTATTTTTTTAAATTATTTTATTTTATTTTTACCCTTAAGAGCTTTCGAATTCTCCAAACTTCTTAATCCTATCTCTCTTGTCCGTCTTTCTTTAGCGTCTTTTATTTTCTATGTTTCTATACCTATTTTTTTTTCTCTGTCTCTATTTTTTGTAGCTAATGGTAGAAATCTCTCCTCGTGTCGCTCTTCCAGTATATTTGGCATCAATACCATGTTTTTATAGTAAAAACAAAGGCTTGAATTCAAAAATCTTTTTAGCGGGAGATGAAAGATTGATTGAAAAAATAATGGAAGAGAAAATGAGTGAGAGGAAAACATCCCCTAAAAATCCTGATTCGATGTAATATCTTCCTATTTGGATTAGATTATGATGAGATTTATCTAACCTTAAGTCAACAATTTGGGCTAGTGATTTGTAATCTTTGACTATGGAGGGAGGGATTGTTAATGGTGGTGGATAGTGTAGTTGGATGAAGAAATTATGGATTTTTTTTTTGATTTTGAGTTTTGGAGGAAGAAAAGTGAGAGAAGAAGCACAGATGGAAATTTGGCCACTTTTATTATTGTTCTAATCAAATTAAACTTAGATATAGCCAAATTGAATCTAATAATTTATTTGGCTAAAAAAAATAAAATAAAAAATAAGATGAATACTTGTCGATTAATTGTTTGAGCTTCTTAATTCAAATAATACAAAATAATTATCAAGACCTAAGTTCATTACTTAAAATACAAAATTATAAAATTCACTAATTTAAAGGAAATAAATACGTATTTATACTGAACATTTATTTTTAGCTATTTATTAAATATTTATATAAAAGATGGAAATTATAAAAGTCAATATGTATAATTATATAATTATTTCTGAAGAACTAACCGAAACTAATTAAAGGAGATTTTACAATATATATATATATATATATATATATATATATATATATATATATATATATATATATATATATATATCAAATTATTTGAAATTGAAGAAGTTCGATAGTTAACTCGAATTGCATAGAGTCAAAATTGGGTGTCAACAACTGTCCCCTTCTTTGGGTAGGGTCGATAAAAGAGAACCTGGGCAAAGAAGATTGACAAATCCAATTTTGACCGAACTCATTTAATCTCTTTGAGAAAAAAGGCTATATGAGAATTCAGGCAACTTGTAGTTCGATACGCTTGATTTGACGCACGATTATGAAAGAATTCAAAAGCTATCTCGATATCAAATTATGAAAAGACTGGAATGCTCGAGAATAAAATTTGAGAGAATATAGGAATACAACCAAGTTTTCAACATTGAGTCCGCCTACATATCCCTCTACTTAAGGAATCAGGTTGTTTGCAGTTCGACTCAATGGGTTGAAAAGGAAATCTATTATGCAAGATAACCTTTGGTTCTAGAGGAGTGACAAATAGATCGAATATGAAAAAGAGGCTTGCAACCTCCCAGCCATGAATGGGGGACCTTCACACCCATAATTAAGAACTTACATGGACATAATTTCCAAAACTCTTGGTGTGTTGTCATTTAGATTGGAAAGTTGCCTCCGTTGAGAGTGAAAAATTTCCCGAATGCAAAATTGAAATCGATAAACCCAAAGAAAACTCACATGCCTTTGATAGGGGTGTGGTTTGATTGTGATGGAAGTTGCTCCTCAGCTCGCGTCCTAAGAGTTTGATACTCCTCTTTGGACTATGTCCCATTTCGCTGCTAAGAAAAAGTTTCACATTGTGCTGCATCCTTTTTGATGTCGTCCGCACCTGTGATTTGATTTGAGAATTCATCCTCTTGGATGATCTCGGCAAAGATTGAGATAAAACTCATTAGTGTAAAAATGTAATCCAAATGGAGAGATAACATGTTTTACCCTGTTAGCACTTAATTGCTCTCTTTGAGTGTTTGACGTAAACTTCTTTAGTTTGACGTAAGGCAAATAAAGTTTATATCTTATATTTGTGACATGATTCTTCACAATATTCTTATTTTAATATCGAAGCAGTAGAATAGACTAATGCAATATATTGATGGTTCTCTTGATGATTTGAATATAATGTCTCTCTCAGCATTTTGAAGATGTAATGCCCTTCTTGGTAGTTTGAATATGCAGTGACCCTCTCGACGGTTTGGATATGATGGCCCTCTCGACGTTTGTAGATGATGGCCTTCTCGGCAATGGAATATGGAATGGCCCTATTGGCACTTGTAGATGATGACCTTCTTGGCGATGTAATATGTAATGACCCTCTTGGTGATGGAATATGCAATGGCCCTCTTGGCATTTGAAGATGCAATGATCCTCTTGACATTTGTAGATGATGGCCTTCTTGGCGATGAAATATGTAATAGCCCTCTTGACAATGATATTATCACCTCTGATAATATAATATGGATGACCTTCTCGGCAATGATATTATGTTGATAGCCCTGTCGACAATGATATTACCACCTTTGATAATATAATTTTGATGACCCTTTTGGCAATGCACATCACCATATGTGACTTACAAATATCCTTCAACGTTAGCCTCTTTCGACTTTAACGTGATAATGGATATTTTTGACAAGTTACACTTCAAATTCTCTATGACATTTGATGTGCCTTACGTATGCCCTTCAGACGCTTTGACGCTGGAAAATGCAATATGACGTTATTATAGTCATTTGTACATCTTAAAGTGTTATACTCTCGATGATTTCACCTACTTTTCTTGACCACTTGTATATTCATTGTGGCTACTATTTTTGTTGAGAAATATGAACAATAAATTGTTATTCAAAATACTAAGTTAACCACTTTTTATCGGAGGAATATCAATGTCTTTCCTGCATAAAAAGAATGTTAGTCTTGAGTGCTTTTGCTCTTCAAACTTTTCCATATTTGTTGAATATGATGATCTCTTGATATCCTTGCAAATCTGCATCCACAGAAAATTTATTATTTCTAAATGAACTAATCTGTGCTGACTTCTTTGATTGCTTGCTCTTCCTTTTGCCATCTTTGGTTGATTGCTTCTAGCTCTCTGCTTCTTGGCAGACATAATATAGAAAAAAATATTCGTTATCTTTCTAAAAAAATTCTTATTTAAAAATAATATATTTTTGAAAAGTAATTTGATGAGGGTCACTGCCAAGTGTCATGTTACATTAAAGCTTAAGTGAACACTTCAGTTCAAGTTTTGACATATCCAAAAAGTTATTTTAAGCTGGGGAAATCTGAAGTTTGTCTTTGAATTTCTGAGATACTGAGTTCATTAAATTCTGATCACGCTGGAGATTATTTGTCATTAATTCTGAACTTCTGACAGTACTTGATAGAATTTTTGAGATCTTCTAAAAAATTATGCCCAAGTGAAATGTCCTGACATTTCTCAAGTCTTTGGTAGGGAGACTTGCAGAATTTGTGAGATCTTCTCAAAAATTCTGCCCCAGTTGCCTTTTCCTAATGCATGCCCAATCTTGTCTTCCCGACGAAGGATCTTTAGAATTTTTGAGCTCCTCTAAAACATTCTGCTCCAGTTTCTATTATAAAGGGAAATGAAAATTTTATGCGGTGTATGACCGAGCCGTTGTGGCGTCTACGTATCCCGTTGAGGCAGGAATCAGGTCAAACGTAGTTCCCCTTTTCGGAATAAAAGAAATAAGAAAGTTTAATAAGAAAATGACCGAGGCCTACATAGGCCGCCTACGTATCTCATTTTTGAGAAGTCAAGTCAGACGTAGTTCAAGACAAGGATATAAAAACTTGGCATAAGAAATTAAAAGCAAATGATACAATTACAAGGAAAGTGATGACAGAGAAACTAATCTTCAGACGTAGTATCTCTTGACAGCATCTGAGTTGATTGATTTTGGCCACTCTTGGCCATCCATTTCTGACAGGATTAAGGCACCTCCAGATAACACTTTACCAACGATGTATGACCCTTGCCAATTCGGTGCAAATTTCCCCTTATACTCATCTTAATGAGGGAAGATGTGTTTGAGGACCAATTGTCCTTTGTTAAATGTTCGAGATATCACTTTTTTATTGAAAGCATGAATCATTCTCTGTTGATATAATTGGCCATGACAAACAGCGGTCATTCTCTTTTTATCAATCAAGGTTAAATGTTCAATCCGATTACAAACCCAATCAGCATTGCTCAGTTCAGCTTCTTGAATGATACTCAATGAATGTATTTCAACTTCAGCGGGTATCATTACTTCTGTCCCATATACTAGCAAGTATGGAGTTGCTCCGATTGATGTTCTAACTGATGTTCGGTATCCCAACAAAGCATATGGTAACATCTCATGCGAACCTCTGTGATTATCAATAATCTTTCTCAAAATCTTTTTGATGTTCTTATTGGCAGCTTCTACGGCTCCATTCATCTGAGGACGATAAGCAGTCAAATTTCGGTGAGTAATCTTCAATTGCTCACATATATCCTTCATCAAATGACTATCGAGGTTTGCACCATTGTCCATAATAATGAAATCAGGTAGTCTAAATCAACATATCAAGTTGTTACGAACAAAATCAACTATTACCTTCTTCGTCACAGATTTATAAGAATATGCTTCCACCCACTTGGTGAGGTAATCAATGGTAACCAAAATAAATCTATGTCCATTAGAGGCGGCTGGCTCAGTTGGGCTAATGACATCCATCCCCCAGGCCACGAATGGCCAATGTGAGGCTATAACTTTAAGTTCGTGAGGGGGTACTCGGATCAAATTACCATGTACTTGACATTTATGAAACTTTTGTACAAATCTACAACAATCGTGCTCCATAGTCATCCAAAAATAACCTGCTCGAAGGATCTTATTTTCCAAGGTAAGCCCATTCATATGAGGTCCACAAACTCCAACATGTACTTCCTCAAGAAGTCTTGTAGCTTCCAGGGAATCTACGCACCTAAAGAGTCCCAAATCTGGAGTCCTCCTATAAAAGATTTCTCCACTTGGAAAGAAATTGTTAGCCAATCGACGTATTGCCTTCTTCTGATTGGATGTTGCGTCTTCTGGATAAATTCCAGTCTCCAGGTACTTCTTTGCATCATAATACCAAGGCTTTCCATCTGGTTCCGCTTCGACATGAAAGCAATGAGGGGATGCTTGATCATAGATGAAATAGTGGCAAGAGCGTCGGCAAATTCATTTTGCAACCTTGGAGTGTGCATAAATTCTATCTTTCGAAATCTTTTGCACAATCTTTAAACAAGTTGTACATATGGTACAATCTTTGAATTCTTCACGGCCCATTCCTCTTAAACCTGGTGAATTAACAAGTCTGAATCTCCGATTACCAGCAACTCTTGGACATTCATGTCAATAGCTAACATTATGCCAAGAATGTAAGCCTCGTACTCCGCCATATTATTGGTGCAATGAAATCGAAGTTTAGCCGTCACGGGGTAATGTTGACCGAATTCCAATATTAGAACCGCTCCAATTCCAGCTCCATTATAATTCACCACTCCATTAAAGAATACTCTCTAACCAGGGTATGACTCAGAAATACTTTCTCCTATGAACAACACATCTTCGTCAGGGAAATATGTTTTGAGTGGTTCATATTCTTCATCGATTGGATTTTATGTGAGATGATCGGCCAATGCTTGTCCTTTTAACGCTTTTTGAGTAACATACACAATGTCAAACTCGCTCAAAAGCATCTGCTATTTCGCTAGTTTTCCAGTCCGCATAGCTTTCTGGAAAATATACTTCAACGGATCTATCTTGGAAATAAGATATGTAGTGTATGAAGACAAATAATGCCTTTTGGGCGATCCAAGTCAAAGCACAACATGTTCTTTCCAATAGAGTGTACCGAGCCTCATATGGAGTAAACTTCTTGCTAATATATTAGATCACATGTTACTTCTTTCCTGTTTCATCATGTTGTCCTAATACACACCCGAATGCATTCTCTGAGACGGACAAGTATAGTAACAATGGAGTTCCTTCTCGTGGAGGCACCAATACTGGTGGATTTGTCAAATAATCTTTGATAGTATCAAAAGCTTTTTGACACTCTTCGTTCCACACTGCCAGTGCATCTTTTTTTAACAACTTAAAGATAGGCTCGCAAACCACCGTAGATTGAGCTATGAATCGACTAATATAGTGCAATCTTCCAAGAAAACTCATAACTTCTTTCTTAGTCTTCAGAGGAGGTAAATCTTGAATCATCTTGACTTTGGTAGGATCAAGCTCAATGCCTCTTCTACTGACTATGAAACCCAATAATTTACCAGCTGATACTCCAAAAGTACATTTAGCAGGATTCAAGTGATCTAAACTTTCTCAAATGGGTCAAGTGATCTAAACTCTCGCGGTATTTGATAATTACATCATCCACATATACTTCAATCTCTTTATGGATCATGTCATGAAAGATAGCTGTCATGTCTCTCCTGTATGTGGCTCCAGCATTCTTAAGACCAAATGTCATTACCTGGTAATGATAAACACCCCAAGGTGTAATGAAAGCTGTCTTTTCAGTATCTTTTTCATCCATCAAAATCTGATGATAACCCGCAAAGTAATCCACAAATGATTGCATTTCATGCTTATCACCGTTGTCGATGAGAATGTGGATATTTGGCAATGGAAAGTTATCTTTTAGACTGGCTTTATTAAGATTTTTATAATCAACACATATTCTGATTTTACCATCTTTCTTAGGTACTGGAATAATATTGGCTAACCAAGTTGGATACTTAGTAACCTCCACAACTTTAGCTTGAATATGTTTGGTAACTTCTTCTTTGATTCTCCAACTCAATTCTGGCTTGAACTTCCGAGTTTTATTCTTTATCGGTTTAAAATCTGGATTGATCGGCAACTTGTGAGAAACAATATCCGTGCTCAGTCCGGGCATATCATTATAGGACCAAGCAAATACATCGATGTACTGCTTAAGCAAACTGATGAGATCTTCCTTCTGATTTTCTATGAGATGGACACTGATCCTGGTTTCTTTAACACTTTCTTCGTCTCGCAAGTTCACGGTCTCAGTCTCCTCTAAGTTGAGCTTCTTTTGATTCTCAAACTATTTCAAATTTTCTGCGAGGTGTTCCGGAACCATGGTCTTCTTATCATATTCCTCGAACTCATTCTCATCTATCTCATTTTGCTCACTCAGCTTATGACATGACATGTTATTGGCAGGTCTTAAGTTCTTTTTACTGAAATCATAAATAAGCCATGTCAGATAAAGATAATTTTAAAATAAATAATAAAAATTAGTAAGTTGTGAATATATAGATTTAATCAATATAGGAGGATTTAATTTAGATTAAAAGAAAGTACAAACTTTGGCCATGACCATAGGTCAATCTGCCTTTTGAAACAACAAGAGGGAAATTAAAACTTAAAGAGGTAAAACAACATAAAGGGTGAGTCTCAAGCCTCATTCAGACTACCACTGATTTTAGAAATAAGCAAAATAGTTATGTCTTTGTCTACCAAGACAAGCGAGGAACTAGGAGCTGTGTGGATGTCCAATTAGACACTCGTTCCTCTGGTTTGGCATCTTGAATGACAGATGTCTCGATCATCTCTTCAAGTACAACATCAGATTCTTCAAAAAGATCATGATTCCCTCCCCGAGACTATCATCATCGCTATATTCTTGCACAAGAAAAGATTGGTACAAGTGAGGTACCAGTTTTGCTAATTCCCAATCAACCACGTTTTTATCCAAAGCTCCTATCTTATCATCTTCTATTGGGATGTATCCCAAGCCAAACCTTGAACCTTTTGTGAAAATTTGGATAGACTCAGTGGTACCTTGCAAATATTTTCCAACCCAAAACCAGGTTCATATCCACTCCTCAACATCAATGTGGCTATCATCTTGTAAACGGAAGGCATAGGAGAATGTAAAGTCAAATCATCACCGGTAGCATTCACTATCTCTACTGTATAGAAGTCAGAACCTCTAGTCAAATTGTCAACTATTGGGGCATAGTCGTTCGAATGTCTTCTTTCACCATGAATGACTACCTCGTGATCGTCCCAAACAAACTTCATCAACTGGTGGAGGGTAGAAGGTACGTCCCCACCCATATGGATCCAAGGTCTTCCGAGTAAAAGATTGTAGCTAGTGGTGATGTCCATCACCTGGAACTCGACAGTGAAATCTACAGGTCCTACTTCAATAACCAAAGTAACAGCGCCCAATGCTTCTCTTTGACCCCCTTCGAAGGCTCTCACATTAACTTGGTTCTAACTAATCTTCCCAAGATCAAAATTCAGTTGCTTGAGGGTCGACAACGGACAAATATTAAGGAAAGATCCGTTATCTATCAAAACACGATTCACAATCTTATCTCGACACTTGATTTTGATGTGCAAAGCTTTGTTATGCATCACCTCTTCACAAGGCAACTCTTCATCGCTAAAACTAACACGATGGATTCCGATGACTTTGCTTACCATGGAGGCAAGATTATCACTATTTGTCCCCGCCGGTACGTGAGTCTCATTTAAAACCTTTAACAAATCATGCCTATGCTGTTGTGAACTCATCAATAATGCCCACACAGAAATTTGAGAAGACGTCTTCTCCAAATGTTTCACTATGGAATACTCTTTAGGTTGCATTCTTCGCCAAAATTCCTCGGATTTAGCTTCACTAATTGGCCTTTTCTCGTGTTCTTTCTTGTTGCCTCCTTGAGTCAATTCCTCTGGTGTGTAACATCTACCAAATCTAGTCATACCATGGGCGGTAGCAGTCTCGATCACAAACTCTTTCTTGGTAAGGCCTTCCTTTGGAATTGAAGTAATGAGGTTCCATTATCACAAATTCTTTCTCAGTAAGGCCTTTCTTTGGTCCTGAAACGGAAGCTTGATGGGGTGTTATTATCACGAATTCGGGCTTCTTGCTTATGCTTAGCGAGGCTACAACCTTCTCAAGATTGTCAATATTTGATGGCATTATCGTCTTAGCTGCACCCCAATCCTCTTCTGTTTCAATCATATTAATAGTATCTCCCCCATGATTTGGTAGAGGATTACTATGCACATTAGGAGAGGCAGTCTGAAGGGTGACCACCTTGTGATCAATTAAGTCTGAATCTTATGCTTCAGGTTGATGCAATCTTCGGTGGTATGTCCTGCATTAGTGGAGTGGTACACACATATCTGATCAGCTCTAAAGAATTTAGAGTTTGTGTTGATAAGTTTAGGTTCAATTGGATAAATTATGCCAGCAACTTTTAATCTTTCGAACAACTTGTTTCGACTTTCAATGAGAAGAGTGAAAATTCTGAGAGGTTTCCTTTCAAAGTTTGGACGAGGAAGGTCATAGTTACTTTGTGGAGGTGGAGGTACCTGGTGGTAATTTAAAGGATTTTGACGGGGGGGTATAGGTGTTTGGAATTTTGGGTATGGTTGAGTTTGGTAATTTGATTGTGGAGTTTGGTAGTTTGGAGGGGTATTTTGTTAATGTGGACCTGGGAGATTAGGAGGGGGAGTTTGGAAATCTGATTGGACATAGAAGATTAGGTAGGGATTTTGTGGAGTTGGGGGATAGACTTTAGAGGTTGAAGATTTTCTAGAGCTAAACCCAAACGATCTTTTTGTACTTCCATCAGACGAATGAGAAATAAAGGACACATTCTCTCTTTTCTTCCTCAATAGTCCTGAAGATCCAGCTTAGGATGCCACACGGGCAATCTTTTCGGTCTTAAGACAATCTTCGATAGTCTCACCTACTTTGACTATATCAGCAAATTTTGCTCCAATTAGCAACATCATTCGATCATAGTATTCTAGATCTTGGATGCGCACAAATACTTCAGTGATCTCTTTTTCAGACATGGGAGTTTGAACTCTGGCAGCTTCTTTTCTCCATCTGTATGCATATTCACGATAGCTTTCGGTGGATTTTTGCCTAATCTTTTCCAAAGAGTATCGATCAGGAACGATCTCTACATTATAAGCAAATCTTTCAATAAAATCTTTAGCTAAAGCATTCCAACTAGACCATTGCTTCATGTATTGTGAGGCGAACCATTCCAAGGCCTCCCTAGCCAAACTTCGGCTAAAGAGCCGCATCAACAATGCTTCATTTTTTCCAACTCCTACAAGTTGGTCACAATACGCCCTTAAGTGAGCTAAGGGATTCCCAATTCCTCCATAAGTGTCAAATTTTGGTACTTTAAACCCCTCGGGGAGGTCCAAGTTTAGGTGGATACACAAGTCTGCATAGTTAAGTTCCATAACATCTGGAGTGTAATGAACTTCTTTCATAGCTTTCATAATTTCTTCCTTCATGCTCTGCTTAGTCATCTCCTATTTGATCCTCTACTCCTTTTCATTCTCCTCATAGTGATCGGGTTCAGGATATGTAGCAAGAACATGTGGTTCTGTTAGGATTGTAATATGGATAGTGGCCTTTGTAGGGAAGGGTTGAGTAGTAGGTGAGTTTGAAGTGTTTTTAGGAGGAGTTTGATACATGGAAGGGAATGCTTGAGAGTTGTTAGAATTTAGGCTTTGAGAAGGATGAGGAATTTGGTAGGAAGAACTAGCATGATATTGGTTAGTTGTGTTTGATTCGACGGCGGGAGGCTTTTGGACTGGAACAGTAGGTGGGAAATGTTCGGGTGTTGGATTAGGAGTATGGAAATGGAGTGGAGGTCTTTCGTTATTTGGAGGAGGAGTGTTGGCATTGATTGCAAAATTTTGCCAATTCCCGAGTCTTATGTATCTCGGCCCTCATTTCAGCAATCTATTGTGCTAGTTGAGCAATCAAGTCATTCTGCTCAGCAATGATAGGGTCTATTACTTTGATTTTATTCAAACCAATGTCCTCACCATTTCCAGTCATCTTTTCTTTTCCTTTCAATAGATTTTGACCTGGGAAGGAATCTTTAGGGATTTTAGATCTTGTGAAGTACGGATGCTCAACCAGTTTCTCAACACAGATTAGTTCTAGTTACCTGATAAATGAAATACAACTCAAAGATAACTATGTTAGTTATTATTTATAATGAGAAATACAAATAAGATTATACGAGAATAAACATTTAAGTGTCATTTTGCTTTAAGCAGATTAATCCACGAATGTATTTTGGGTAAAAGGGAGGACTCAAACGGGAATATTTTTTTTTGGTTAGTTCGTTTGAATGAATCTGGAAAGTCAACTTACATAGAGTCTTGTTAACTTCTTCCACTCATATCTTTCATAAGTGAAATCTTCAAAATCCTTCATTAATAAGGGAGAATAAAAAATTAAAAGATAGGAATCCAGCCTTAAATATGTTGCTTATGTATCTTTTTAGGGAGTTTCGGCCTAACGTAGTTCAAACTCTAGCAAGTCAACCTCCATGAGACGGACAAATGGAAATTTAGAGATATTTACGTAAAGGGTTTATACATTTCTGGGAAATTTGGGCAACACTTCAAGAGTAATTTGGACGGACTTTGTTGTTGTGGATTTAATATATGCTTAGGGTGTTCTAAGAAACAAGAGTGGATTAATTCTGCCTAAGACAAAATGACACACCACAACATAAAACGATTATATCAAGCAACACACAAATAATTTATATATCACGCCCTAGATTTGTGACCTTTTTGTGTTAGAGATAGGCCTAAACGTCAAATATAACATGATTATGATAGATTGATCCAAATCATTAATGTATGACAATTTGAGTTTGGAAAACATAGACCCCAAGTTTTATTAAATATTAACAAAAGAGTACGACAAAGAGAGAATAAACAAAACTAAGGCTTTGCCTAAATGTTTGTTATCACCAATCACTCTGGTGGAAGAAGTGAAGATGACGTTCCCACGTTGCTAGGCCCTGCTCCTGTATTCTCCAAATATTGTATTATTTTTTCCATTTGAGTCCACATTTCAGGAGTGACCACTTTGGTTCCAAGATGAGAATGTTTTATCCAGAGTATCTTCCCAATATCCTCAAAACCCTGTTCACCTTCTGGACTCATGCTAATGCGGTCTTCTCAAAGCCACACCTGATATTTTGGAATTTCTCTTTCTGGTACATTTCCTATATCTATCGTGAGAATATTATTCCATTCATGAAGAATCTCTATGGCTTTAGGGACTTCAAAGTTTTGTCCGAAAGAAATTTTAGAAATTCTCATATTTGCTCGAAGAGGGATTACTTGTGTTTGACCAAACTGTTGAAGCATACGCAGCGGAGCATATGGCTGGAGACCTTTCAACGCAATAAGCTCAATATAGTAAAACGTCCTGCATCTTATATAGGTCGGGTAACATGAGAGTAATAGATATTTCCATTGAATTTGGTTACTGGTGCGGGAGGCTAGATATTCATACCAGTCATCAGTACCAACCGGAGACACAAACCTTCTCATCCTGTCGTAAAACTGTCAATATTATTTGCGTTACTAAAGCATATGTCATCCATATTTTTACGCGTGTGAAAATGTTCCATTGCCCACATTTATAAAAGAAAATTGCAACCTTCAAAGAAGTTTGATTCTCCTCTTTTACCTTTCCCAAGGGCTTGAAATAATTCTGCTAAAATCATGGGAACCAGAGTGATTTCTTTGCCATTAACACCTTCAAAAAGTACTCGAACCACAGAACATATGCGGGTCCATGTTCTCGTGGAAACACTAAAGTCCCTAGTAAAGCCACAACAAATGCGATAGGACGTCTAGCTTGCCAATGAACATAATTGAAAGAGAATTCTTTTCTGAACATTTTGTAACTATTCAAGCGTCCATACTTTTCATATAAGTAATTCAAAGAAACCCAATTATGTTTGAAGCATCGAAGTTTCTTTTCATTTTTCTGTCTTAAGTAGCGAAGAAATTGTTTCCCTGACTGATTGTGTGGAACAATTTGACCTCTTCCTCGATACTTCAAACTGGTGAAATAATAGATTTCCTCCAATGTAGGTGTAATTGCAAAGTCCTTGAATACGAACACAACACGATCCAGATCTCAAAACTGAATTAGTGCTCTAATTACGTGTTTGTCTTGGTTGACTTTGAATAGCAAAGAGAGGTGCCCCAACCTTCTTGCAATACCTAGTTTTTCACTTGGATTCAAATTTTCCCACAATGCCCTCAATTTGTGTGGAAACCCTCGACTATCCTAATTTTAGGCACTTGGGGGACTGAATTCATCCTACTAAGTAAAATAAACATATAATTTTCAAACTCAACTATGTCAAAATTAGGCTTGGATCCGTCTATAATTATCACGTTGCACAAAATATGTTCGTTGCTCGTTGGGTCGTGAAACCCTTCGACACAAGGGTGGACTTCTTAAATGCGGATTCGATACCCAGGATCGTTCCACCTAAGGTATATGCATGCATGACTTAAATTGAGGGGTGGTTCAGCTCTATCTAATTTTTTTCTATGATTTGGCTTACTAGACACAAGGTTCCCAAGTGGACAACTCGAGTGAGGAGGCTACGCGGTCACATGGAAAAAGATCCGGACACCCCGCGCATATACCAACTCTCCTAACTTTTGGGATTTTGAAAGAAATTTGCGTGTGCGCAAAACACACCTCGCGTGTACGTGTGATTGTGTGAATTTCGCAGAATTGGAAGAAGTATGAGCAGAATGACAGTTTATAAAGCAGTAACCAATACACAATTTATATAGAGCAGTAACAAATAAACATTTTTTGATAAACAATAACAAATAAGTAGTTTATATCACATAAGCATGAAAAATAAAGCATTAGGCATGTAAAATAAAACAAGCAAGTAAGCATATGCTAAAAACTTTAATAATTAACCTAAGTCTGTTATGGTTAGAATCTATTAACACCCTAGCGGACTCGCCATTTTGTTATGCCGTAATTTTACTATCTCTAGATAAATCACTCTTTTGAAATGTTCTAAGTATAAAACAATTTAAGAAAATACTTAGAAAAGAGTCGCTACTTAATTTTTTTAAAGAAATTAAGAAAACTTAATTTAAAAGGACTCTAACAGATTAAGTCTATAAAAGATAGAGAAAATGGGTAAGAAGTTCTTATTACTACTTTAAGAAGGTATTAACACTTAAAGTAGCCGCTAACACACGGTTATCATACGACTTAGGTTAAATATTTGACTAACTTTGAGAAAAAATAATTAAATGTACAAAAGAAGATTTTTTTTTTGGGTTTTTTTAGGAAAATGAAACTAATTTAATTATTTGAAAGTGATCAAAACTTCTAAAAGAAAAAGGGTTAAGATTAGCACTAATAAAAATGACCTTAAGATTAACATTTAAAGACGAGATAAAAAAATTAGAACTTCATTTATTTTTAAACATATTATGTAAGAATTTATCTGAATCACTTTACAGATGATATTAAATCAATTTGGTTAATTAAATTATGATAAACTATTTTAAATTAATTGATGAATAAATTAAAGTTTTGACTAAAGATTATCAAATAATGTATAAAATAAAATTGTATTAAAATAAACTAACATAAAGAATATAGCTCAAGTTTTGAGAAATTTTATTAAATTAAACCAAATCAAATAAAGGGTTAGAGTTAAACAAACAAATCACAAATAAGCAATAAGTATAAGTCAAATAACTAAGGAAATATTGACTTAGGCCCAAGTCTAGTTGCTGTAAATGACTTGGGTTTTAGCCCAAATTAAACGTCAAGACTGCAGTTGGGCCTCTTTGCTCAATTCCCGTTTTTGTATACATCTAATGTATACTAGTGTATATTGGATGTATACGGACTCGTATTTATGCCTTCCAAACCTGTAGCAGCTATATTTTAGTATGTCTTGGCTTCCCTTTATTTTGTATCAGCTTTCTAAACTTGGAAACAATAACAAAGTTGACTCGAAGAAGGAAGAGTATTGAGTTTCAACCAAACTCGAGATGCAAGGAGTGAAGGAGACAGTCTCCAAATTGGACTCTGACAAGAGATTCATGCCAGAAAAATAAACAATAAAAATTAGAATGGTAATTCAAACAACTTAGAATTATTCACAGCTAACACATTACAAGAAGCAATTAATAAGCCATAATAAAATGAGTTAACAGATAAAGCTAAATAACCTCCAGTAAAAAGTCAAACATTTACTAATTTAAGAATAAATAGTTATTGAAAAACATATGTATATTAGTCAATGCATACAATAATAATAATAATAATAATAATAATAATAATAATAATAATAATAATAATACTAATAATAATAATAATACTAATAATAATAATACTAATAATAATAATAATAATAATAAAAAAAAAAAAAAAAAGTGGGGCATGAATATGTTGACTGAGGATCAAAGATTAAATTTTATTCATCAAATTGCCTATAGTTAGTTGATTTGAACTCGAAATATATAAGAAAGATCCTAAGAATAAGTAAACGAATACTTTAACATTAAGGAAATCAAAAAATAAACAACGCCGACATTCTACTGTTAAAACCATAACATTAAGGAAATCAGAAAATCACAACGCCAACATAAACACAAAAATTGATAATTTCCAAAAATAAAATAATAATAATAATAATAATAATAATAATAATAATAATAATAATAATAATAATAATAATAATAAAGATAAAGAAGACTTTAACAAAGAGAATGAGATATTATCTTTTTTAGGGCAGGAACTGGAACAACGAACTTAACCACGAAGAACTACCATCACTATGAGCCGATTTCGATGAGCTCCGGAAAACTAAAATAACTTTGAATTCAAATTGAAAAACTCTTTGTTTCTATTTTTTTATTTTTTTTATTTTATTTTTACCCTTTAGAGCTATCGAATTCTCCAAACTTATCTTAACTCTATCTGTCTTGTCCGTCTTTCTTTTAGCGTTTCTTTTTTTTTCTATGTTTCTATACCTATTTTTTTTCTCTGTCTTTTTTTTTGTATCTAATGGTAGAAATCTCTCCTCATGTCCCTCTTCCAGTATATTTCTAAATGACATCAATACCAGTATATATAGCAAAAACATAGGCTTGAATTCAAAAATCGTTTTAGCGGGAGATGAAAGATTGATTGAAAAAATAATGGAGGAGAAAATGAGTGAGAGGAAAACATCTCCTAAAAATTCGGATTCGATGTAATATCTTCCGATTCAGATTAGATTATGATGAGATTTATCTAACCTTAAGTCAACAATTTGGGCTAGTGATTTGTAATCTTTGACTACGGAGGGAGAGATTGTCAATGGTGGTGGATAGTGTAGTTGGATAAAGAAATTATGGATTTTTTGTTTGACTTTGAGTTTTGGAGTAAAAAAAGTGAGAGAAGAAACACACGTGAAGGCTGAAAAACTTTTATTATTGTTCTAATCCAACTAAACTTAGATATAGCCAAATTGAATCTAATAATTAATTTGGCTAATAAAAATAAAATAAAAAATAAGATGAATACTTAATGATTAATTGTTTGAGCTTCTTAATTCAAATAATACAATATAATTATCAAGACCTAAGTTCATTACTTAAAATACAAAATTATAAAATTCACTAATTTAGAGGAAATAAATACGTATTTATACTAAACATTTATTTTTAGCTATTTATTAAATATTCATATAAAAGATGAAAATTATAAAAGTCAATATGTATAATTATATAATTATTTCTGAAGGACTATCTGAAACTAATTAAAAAGAGTTTTTACAATATATATATTGGGTTAACTCGAATTGAATAGAGTCAAAATTGGGTGTCAATAGTATCTCTTTTTATCTTATTTATGTTATTGTTGTAACAATTGTCATAGAGGGTTTTCCTGGCAAGGGTTATGGTTTATGGTGTTTTGTCACGACCTTGCAAGGGTAGTGGCTTGTTGGGTGCCTTGTCACGACCTAGGTGTCAAATTCGGGGCCCTGAGAAGAGTCTTTCAAAGTACCTGGCTAATGAATGAGATAAAACACTAGTTTTTTCCACAAAATAGTCAATCCACCCAGGTGCTATAATCATATTAAATAACTTACAGTGAATAGGGAAGTACATGTCACGATCCGAGCCTACAATTGGACGTGACAGGCACTCAAGGCCCATTGTTGGTCCCCATACCAATCCTCATCCTGACTGACTACAAGCGGAAGACTAACTCAAGCATACAAAGCTTAAAACTGAATAAAATTATTGAAGTCAAACACAAAGCTTTAACTCAAATGATTAACGATGAATATAATAGAACATTCAACTAGCCAGATATAGACAACTCAAGTCTTTAAAACATTTAACAAGATAAATGAACAGACTTCTCAAACTCTAATATGTATCAATGAAGCCTCTACTATTACAGAAGGATATCGGGGTAAGACCCAAGACATCTCAAAACTACTAATTATGAGACAAATGTGAAGTCCTCCAGAATATAAGAAGGCTCACCAAAGCTGACTGGAATAGCAAGTGGTATCAACAAAGCTCTTGTTGATGACCCTAGCTACATGCATCTGCATTATGAAACAATGCAAGTCAAATGGCGTCAGTACATGAAATGTACGAGCATGTAAGGGGAATTCTAAAACATAAACATAAGCTTGAGCTGATGGAAAAGAAACATACTTACCTTTTCTCAACTCATATTAACGATACTCAAAGGTACTCAAACTTACTCAACTCAAAAGTACTCAAGAATAAGATACTCAACTCAGTGAAACATAGTTCAACTTAACTCAGAGAAATAAGGCTCAACTCAACAATAATATACTAAGTCCTGGATAGTCAACTCAAGATAAAGCAACAATTAAAGATGCAATCTATATGTGGAATGCTTTTAAAATAATAGATATAAACTCAGTTTATTGAATAATACAATAATTGTCACACCCCTCTTTTTTCTCAAAAGAAAAACTGATTTAGTGTTTTGAAAGAATAAAGTTTTTCCAATTGAAGTGACATTTTGAAAAGGAATTATTTTTTAGAGTCGCCACTTGGAATTGAGTTTTGGTGTTCCAAGTCACCTTATTTGGATCCCTAATCAAAAGGAAATCTGACTCTATTTTTTATTGGTCTGCGAACTAAAATTCGGGTAAGGAATTCTGTTGACCGAAGGGAAGGTGTTTGGCACCCCTCGAATCTCGTGATTCTAGAATGGTCGCTTTATTGACTTTAGTATGACTTGACTTAATTTTTTTAATATTATATTATTAGATTAATAATAAAAACAAATGTTATTTACCCTCAGATTTATTTTAAACTTATTTGAAACTGTCTTAATAAATATTTTATTTGTCTTCTTTACTGTGTGTGTGTCCACTAATTAGAAACTTCAAAATTGGTAAAAAAAAAGAAGAAATTGTTTGCATTGTTATAAAACAATAAAATGTGGATGTCCACTACACCAAATAGTTACAACATAACCTCCTCCATTATGAAGATAAACATAACCTCCATAACCTCCAACTTTATAACCATTACTATTGTAACCTTTCACTTTCATAACCTCCTCATTATATTCATGTTAATGTCATGTTTATGACTAGCATTTTGTATGCCTCTATGTTACACTATAAATAGAGGCATAAGAGTTTCTATTGTATACACTTGAAGATTTGGAATAATAAGAAAAGTCCATCTCTTGTCTTCCTATTTCTATTGCTTTCATATTCTATATTTCTTGTCTTATTTTGCTTTAGTTTTACAACATGTTATCAGCACGAATGTTCTACCATTGAAAGATTGAAGCAAAGTAAACAAAAGAAAGTCAAATAATTATGTTTATTTTCTCTCGGAAACAAGGTAAGTTATTCTGGAATATATTTTATATTTTACTTATGAACAAGGTGAATGATCCATATTATTGTTAATGTGCATTTTTTTCATCTATGACTATATATATACTTTCTTTTGTATGTGAAACTTGTTTTATATTTTATGATTATACTCACTGTTTTGATTATTACATAAGCTTTTAAATTATTGTATTTTGCGTGTGAAATATTTTGGATTCACATAGAAATTGAAAAAGGAATGGTGGTTGTGAGCAGTTTTAATTTAGTGTAATTGGAGTTATTATTTTCTTAGTGTGCAATTGATTCTTTGATTTAAACGGTAATTCACTACCTTAATAATATGCACCAAACATAATATAATATAATGCTATATGTAACTCTTGGTTTTGACAAGTTTAAGATATTGATACATACTTTGTTGAGAATATTTTTATTGTGTTTCTTTTGGTCTATATTTATTTATGCATGTTAACCACAAAGTGACAATACTTTTTTTAAGGTTCAATGGTGAATCCTGTTATATTTGGTTTATCATGTCATTGATTGAAGGTAAGACGAAGGATTCAAGTCCTATCGCACCAAGAGGGCAATACATCGGGTGAGAGTCCCGATGCATCATAATAAAATATTGGGATGTGTCCCAACAAATAATGACGTAAAATGTCTTCTTATGGGTAAGACATGGGGTTCAAGTCCCAACATTATATAAAGACGATGAGAAAATGGATATGCTCTTGACAAACGTCATAAAATTTATCCAATTGATTTGCTCCATTCTTTTATGTGAATGTGGTACCAAGACATAATATGTCTGAAAATGACAAGTGGTTAAATGTATGACTATAAGTGTGATAAAATATTAATAAACAATGGTGATAATTAAAAGGAAGAACATTTTGGGTTCTTAAGATGATCCTTCAAGTGTGAAGGTAGGTTTTTGTCATCAAAGTGGTATGAAAAGTTATTGGACATATTGAGTTGGTGCAATCCAATTTGAAAGTTTTTTAAATCCTCCATCAAAATAAAAGAATACAAAATGATAGTACTTTTGGTACATCTAATCTCTTAAAGTGATGTTGAGGTGAGTCACATAAATTTGATAAATGTGAAAGTATGACAATGAGTTTCTAATAAAAACTTATAAGACATGTTCAAATGGTTATGGTTCATTTCTTAAAGAAAATGTGACTCGTGTTCTTATGAATAAGAACATATCCATGAATTATTGGATAAATGTCACATCTCGCCTTTACGAGAGGTTTGAAATATTGAAAAGAAATATTTTAACATAAATGGTCATTTTGTACTACACAAATATTGTGATATGTTAAATTATGAACTATTGAAAGACAAAAGAAAGAAATAATTCTTTCCTATAAAGGTTGTGATTATGACCAAACAAATTTGTCATTGGTTGTCAAGAAATAAGTCTTGCATGTGATAATTTTAACCATGACAATAATAATATTATGCTCCTTGAAGGAGATGGTCACCATAAAAATGGCGTTGTGAAGTTTGTGGTAGTACACAAATCAAGAGGAATGAAATTGTTCATAATATTGAGGTTGTAGTAAGTCTCAAAAGAAACTTTTTAAGTTTCGGAAGAATTGAAAAGAAAAAAAATATATTGAGATTATAAATTATGGGATGATTTAATATTTTCAAATTATTACACCAAAAGTGGGTTATAAATATTTATGTATAAGATCACCCATTTTTTTTTCTTGTTTGTTGTAGACAAACATGGGCATGATGATGGATTCACATGCAAAAGTAAATTAGAAGTTTACTAGAATAAATATCAGTTGGCATAATCGATTGTCCATTTCGATTCATATGTGATGCAAAATAAATCGAGAATTCACATGGCTATATGTTGAAGAAATAAAAGATTCTTCAAGAATTCTCTTTTGTAGTTTGTTCTCGTGATAAAATAATCATTGTACCAGCTAAGGGTGAGATTGTATCCCCTGAAATTATTTGGAACATATAAAAGGTGAATATGGGCCCGTTCACCTGCCATGTGGACCGTTTACTATTGTGATATAATGGATGCATCTATGGTATGGTCACATGTGCATTTGTATCAACTTACAAATTGGTTTTGTAAGGTTGTTTGCTCGAATTATTAAATTAAGAGCACAGTTCCAAACTATAAAATCATGTGGGTAATGCTGGTTGGTTTAACATAAATTGTATACCTCCAATTATAGTTAGACCATTGATTATGAGAACAAATCTCTCAAATAAAATTTGGTATGAGATGAGTTTATTTAACATGTATGCATCAAGCCAACAAGAATCTCTCAACACAATTGATTCAGTGTCAGGAACCAAATAATTTTCATCTAAAAATTTGACGTGTGCACATATGATTTTATTGCTCCACCGTGCACAAAGATGGATCCCCAATTGAGGTTGAGGGTGAATGTTAGATTTCCTAACATTAGGGGAGATATGTGTAGCAGCTGAAAGTTATGTGTGGGGTGAATTATCTAGATCCTCGTTAAAAAAAATGAACTTGAAGTTCAAGAGATAATTCATTTGCAAAATGTTGCAAGTAATTTGCCAGATGTATTTGCTGACCCAATATTTTAATTAAACTGTAAATGCTCCAATAAATAGTCATTGAAGGACAGAGTCTAGGTACGCCAAAAGCGTGATAGACCAATCGATTTCAAATCAAAACTCCTTGAGGAAGGAGAGGAGAAAATTATCAAAATGGTCATTGATAATGAGGTAAGTGCTTTGAAAGAGTACTATGACATAACATTTCATAAAACCTTGACAAAGGTTTAGGTACCTGAAAATGATGAAAAATGAAGAGATCTCGATAAGTTATGTCGTATATGAATCGATATCAAAATGACCGTCGACGGTATATTTGATATTAAGTAGCACTTAATGCTATAAATGGTTACGAGGATTTTAAATTTGAATCTGTCATATAGTGTGGACAGATAAATGATTAGTCAAATAAAATGCACTATTCAAGTATATTTTGTTTCACTTAGAAAAGTGATGTTTTTGAACTATTAGTTCATAGATCAAAATATATATCAGTGGGGTGCAAATGATCATTGTGCGAAAGTATAACCAAAATATATAAAGTACGGTTTGTGCCTAGGGGCATAAAGGGTTTTCGCAAAAATTCTGACATTATTAAATAGAGATATATTCTCTAGTGGTGGATGCAATAAGACGTGTTTCAGTCTGGCAATAGATGGAATACTTGAATATGCATAATGAATGATTATTATGTCTAACTTGACGATGAAGGTTAAATAAAAATCTTTGAAGGATTTAAAATGTGTTAAAGCAATTCCATTGAGTACCCAATGGTTTTGAGATTGCTTGACAGAGAAAAAGAATCTTTTTGATCTAATGAAAATGATTTAAAATGTCATGTATCAGTGCAATTGGTGCACTTACATATTATTGGTCATGCAAATGCTAGAAGATTATTTGATATACATAACGAAAGTTATGTGAAAATATTGTCATAGTATCATTTAACTTATGACAAGAAACTACAAAACAAGTGAATCAACGCATAGAAGATGTGTGATTTTCTTTGAGAAGAAAGATGAGCTTCAATGAAATTGAAAGGATCAATCTCCGCGTCAGAAATGATTTGATTATGTAGATGCAGAATATTTATTTGATCCCCGCATAAAGCTCGATCGCAAATGGACTATTTATTTACATATGAAGGTACAACAAAATCTTGGCGTTAAAAGAATCAAACATTGGTAACCACTTTTTCAAATCATGCATAAATAATATTGATCTATGAAGTAAGTCGGGAGTGTGTTTGGTTGGAATCATGATCTGTCATATTCAATCAATATGTGATTTTTCTTTGGCAAAGGATATTCCAGCCACTATATACGAAAATAATATTGAACGGAGGATACAATCAAATGAGATAGGACAAAGCATATTTCACCAAAAGTATTTTTCACACGTGATCTTCAACAAAATGGTGAGATTAATGTTCAAAGACTCATTCAAGTAATAATCTTGTAAACTTATTCACTATAGATTGCCAACATCAATATTAAAGAATTTGTGATGCAAGATTGGAATGCACTGTTTTCAAGATATCAAGTAAAGTTTTTATCGAAGGGAGAAAAATACGCGTTGTACTCTTTTTCTTAACCATGGTTTTGTCCCAATTGGGTTTTCCTGGTAAGGTTTTTAACGAGGCAACATTCAAAGCGTATTAAAAGATATGTGTACTCTTTTTTCTTCACTAGGATTTTTCCGCATAATTTTTTTTTTCTAGTAAGGTTTTAATGAGACACATTATCTATGGACATCCAAGGGGGAGTGTTATAAAACAATAAAATGTGGATGTCCACTGCACCAAATAGTTACAATATAACCTCCTCCATTATGAAGATAAACATAACCTCCATAACCTCCAACTTTATAACCATTATTATTGTAACCTTTCACTTTCATAACCTCCCCATTATATTCATGTTAATGTCATGTTTATGACTAGCCTTTTGTATGCCTCTATGTTACACTATAAATAGAGGCATAAGAGTTTCTATTGTATACACTTGAAGACTTGGAAGAATAAGAAATGCTCTCATCTTTTGTCTCCCTATTTCTATTGCTTTATCTTTTATATTTCTTGTCTTATTTTGCTTTAGTTTTACAATATGCATGTATTTGTATTTTTTATTATGCATAGAATATATAATTGTATCTAATTGTTATCATTATGATTTATTTAGTCGTTAGATTTTTAGAGTTATGATAATTTTAGGATTGTTTTTTTAATTAGTTAGGTTTAAAATAGAAAATAAATTTTATGAAATATATAATTTGTTTTAATAAGAAAGTTTAAAAATATTAGGACTATTCTTTCGAAAAATTTTCTTTTAAATATTTTTCCCTCTTTTCTCTTCTTTTCTTTTCTCTTCTTTTCTTTTTCTCAACTTTCTTGCACGTTTTTTTTACCTTTTGCTTTTTTTTTTTTTAAAAAAATCTTTTATTTTTATACATTTTCTATTTATGTTTCTTATTCTGTTTTTCTTTTTCTTTCATTATTTTTTGTTCACGCTTTGTGTTTTTTCTTTTAAGTTCTATTGTTTTTTCTTTTAAAAAAAATAGTAATATTTTGTTTCTTTTTTTTTCACTTTTCTTTATTTATATATATTTTTCAATCATTTTTCCCCTTACGTTTTGTTAATCTTTTTTCTTATTTTTATTTTTTCCTTTTTCATGTATATTTTATACTACATTCTGTTTATTTATTTATTTACTGTTCTTTTTGCTTTTTTTATTTTATATTTGAAATCAGATAACAAAACAAATTAAATGAAATACTTAAGTACTAATTAAGCAAAAATACATATACGATTCATGAATAAAAATTGTCAACAGATAACACATTTTGTATATTTTTAGATATGTTTTTAAGGGATTCAAAAGTTATGCAAGGAAAATAATCTCGTTCACTTGTCACTTGAATCAGTCATCAACGAATGTGCTAAAGTAAAACTTAAACAAAATAAAGTTCATGGCTATCTTCATATTGTATATCAAGAAAATTGAACCTTTAAGCATGTAAGACATAATCATGTATTCTACCATTGTTACACTATAGTTGACAAAAATAAAAATCTTGATTAATATAATTGGTATTATAACATCAAAGAAATATCAAGGGGTTTTAATATACTGGATTTGAAGAACTTCAATATATGAGATTCAATTCTTGCACAATAATGACATAAAATTATACAAAAATAAAATAAAAATAAATGTTACCTCTTGTGAGAATTAGTTCACGTGAAGAAAGGACTAACAATCAGAAGCCACGAACTTAAAACCGTGAAAACAAACGTCAAGACTCAACCTTTATTTGTGAATAAAAAAAATCTATATAATAAGGGACGAATATTATATGTTATAAGCGTAGAGGAGTCAGTTGCTCTGATTTTTTTTTTTTTTGTGTAGGTTGTTCTCTATAAATAGGACAGATTTTTCTTTTACGTGTGTTTGTGGGTCTCCTTTAGTTTATTGACTTTTTCTTTCTATATTCATGTGAAGTGGGTAATGTGATAAAGTTGTGAGGAAGTAGGAGTGTGAAATGTTGAGGAAAACGTGAGGAAGTAGGAGTATAATTTGCTAATAATTTCTTTTTCCTTACTTTTTCTTTTTCCGTTTGAACAAGTCAAAACATTTTCCTTTTTTCTTATTCTTCTCTATTTCTATCTTACTATATTTCTTTTTTTCCGTTCCGTTCCTTTCTTTTTCCTTTTTTTTTTTATGATTTGGATTATATAGTTTTATTTTAATTATAAATAATAAACTATCAACTAATTATTTGAATTAACAAAGATCTAAGAAAAAGTCAAATATCTATAAAAACAATTAAATAATACTAGCTTAAAATTTTTAACAATATAGATATTTCACCTTTTATTTCTTTTAAACAATCAAAAAATAAAACTTACCTTAAAAAGTGATTAGATATCCTTATTTTCAAATCTTTTAAACATAAACTTAATAAAATAAGCGAAAAGTTAAAATATTTAATACATACATTTTATAAAATATTTCGGCTCTAAAAATGGGGTAAAATTTTAGGTTCGATAAAAATTACGTGTCTACAATAATAACTCAGTTTGTATATAAAAATACAATATAACTCTGTGGGAGATTCTCTAACCGACAACCATCACTATGAGTTATGTGATGATACAACGTTTAGGCCACGCTGCCAGAACTTTCCTATACTTTGCCATGATATAGAACATACTAATAACTAAGTGGATCCACTAGTTTATGGGGGTTGAGAGTTATTAGAACTTTCCCCCATATTTGTGATCAATAATGCTCGCAAAATATAACTTATCCCATACGTCTAAAAACACAACTCTTTCTTTGATTTGAGATTATTACTCAAAATATTTCTCTTAAAAGAGATAGTGCTCAAAACTGCTCAAGAACTCTTTTAGAAATTTGTTTCCTCTCATCTTAAATGTAAAAACATTTACTCTTGGGAATACTTAGTTCCCATATATCAATTTAAAGAAAATAAACTCAACTCTATTCTTCCTTAAACTCAAATGCTCAAGTCTTAAAAACTAGTTATAAATAATTGTAAAAGACTTCTCAAAATATGGTTCATATCGAATTATGGACGTAAAAGACTCAATTCAAGGTTTTTAATAATCATACATAGAACTCAATACTCAGAATTCAACAACTCAAGAATTCAATAATACTACTCATCTCAAAATGTTTGACTTCGAGGGTTCATGTGGAAATATAAACATGAAAAATATCAACTGAAGGACTAGATGATACTACTGATCATCTCAAGAATGTTCAACTCATAGGGTTCATGCAAAACTATCGGCATGAACAATCTCGACTTAAGGACTAACTGATACTACACATCTCAAGAATATTCGACTCATAGAATTCACGCAGAATTATGGGCATGAACATCTCAACTCAAGGAACTTCATGTATAACATATGGTAGTCCCATAAATTAGGAATTTAATTTCAAAAGAATTGAGAACCCAATACTCAAGACTTAGAACTTGAAGATACTACTGCTCTCAAAGATACTCAAATTATGGAGTTCATGCGAAATTTATGGGCATGAACGACTAGACTCAAGGGTCTAAATAACAATACGGAGCATGGAGCTCATGTATAATACTCTTCTCATTCTCATACTTACTTCCTCAAAACTTAGCTCAAAATCGATAGTTGATCTTAAAGACTTTCTTGTCTACTCTTAACTATTTCTTGAATTTAAATTATGAATTCAAGAGTTTTGATTCATGATATGAAGGATCTCGATGATAACGTAGACTCGTGAATACATTCTCCTCATTCTCATACTCACTTACTCGACTCACAGGGACTTTCTCAAAATGTTTGAAAGAACTCTCAAGACTTAACTTTTAACTCTGTCTTGAATTGGAATTATGAATTCAAGGTTAAGATTCATTTTATGAATGATTTTAGGTGTTTATAAGTAGTTAGAATCAAAGAAGGGTAAATGTACCCTTCGAAATAACTTAGACGGGCCAAATGACAGAGAAGGGTGGGGGCAGGCGACCTTGGCACACTAAGTGGTGCAGGGTGCCAGGCCTTGAACTACAGATAACCTTTGCTGGCGCAATGGTGGGGCAGCGCGCCAACCCTTGCCCAGAAAATCCCAACGAATTTCTTTGCTCATTTTCTGACCCTAATTCGCCTAGATTCAAGTGTTTTTTTCCCCATTCACTCAGATTCAAATACCCAACCTAAGTATACACTAATCTACTCAAAACAACCCTCAAATCACTAACTTTCATTACAAGAATTCATTAAAACCCCAAACAATCAAGATTTAGAATGAAACTTCAAGAACACTTATCAAGAACTCATCAAGATCAAACTCAATATACCCAAAACTTATGGATGAAATTAATAAATGAAGCTCATGATTGGCGTGTGGCGAACGATTCCAACACTATGAAAACTTACATAGCTCTTAGGGATCAAACCCTTGGCGAATATTCGCAACAAAACTCAAGAATCTCAGCAAACGCCTTGAACCTTTCCTCTTTTCTCCTCTTTTCTCTTCTTGAACTCTCTTCTAAAACTCTAAGAGTAATGAGGATGAATGAACCTGACTTTAATCATTTTAGAACCCTAAATTATTACTAAAACTGTTTAAGCTGAAGGGGTAAGTAAAAGACTAAAATACCTCTCATAATTTTGGGTAACTTTTCTTAAATGGACAAACTGACTTCAAAAGGACATATTTCACTCATCCAAATTTGAGACTTAGCAAACTAAGTGGTGTTGCAAAGATAATCCAAAGAACTTTCATTTGATATCTTATGGCCCACCTAACTCATCATGTACCGAAAGTATGCTCGTTTTAAGTTGACTCAAAACTTCAAGGAACCTAGGAATGACTTGAATGAATTCTCTCTAGTTCTTTTTGGAACTCAAGGTGCTACATCTAGTGAACACAATATTTAGGAAAAAATTTAATTCCTCGATAAAATTCTACTCACAACAAAGGATGGTTCGAGTCTTAGCTCAAAAATTATCTGGGATGTTACATAGTATACGACAAACAAACTGTTCCATGGTGAATTCTAAAGCTTTTTGAAAATTCATACTCAAAGACAGAACAATATAAGTCATAGGCATTTTTGCTCATCAACTTTCCATATGGAATGAGTGGTTGCAAAGGAAATTTGCGGAAGATAGTTTTAGGAGTCATTCCGCAGTACACAAGTGATGAAAATATTAGGTCCAGAAGATTTCACACTAAAATTTTCAAAATATGCTAGAATGTGATCAGAACAAACTTGACGAAGGTAATACACCATTTTTATTAGACATGTAAATTTGGAAAATGTTCCAAGCGACGAGCCGAAGAAGTAAAGAGAACACATACCTATTAGTTTAATAGTGATAAGATATTTTCAAAGAGTAGTTAAATTATTAATTAGATTGTATATAAGATAATAGTCAAATATTGTAAGTAAAAGTCATGATCTTAGGGATATGCTCTTGATATTTCATGTCTAGCTATTTGCATATATCTAGCAGGGGCGGATGTACAGTGTGTTCAGGGTTCGTCCGACCCCCCTCGAAAAAATTACACATATATACAAAATCAATTTTTTTTTGCGCAGGTGTATATATGTAAAATTGAACCCTCTAAGCATATGTCAAAGGAGTAGCTCAACGATTGATAGGGTTTAGTATATTTCCTATGTGAGCTTTGGGTGAAAGGTTCAATTCTAGGCAACCACCTCTTTTTTTAACCCCATTAATAGAATTCCTACCTCCGCCAGAAGTGAAATACACTTGCATCATTATCATGGTATTAGAGCCTCTGTTTTTGTAGAGATTGAAGTTGCCTTTCCGGTGATCATCTTGATAGTTCTTTCGATGACAATTCTGATATCTTCTTTAACTATAAGCCACTGCAACAGATTTTTTCAGTCATCTCAAACTTCCATTTCAAGTTTGTGAAGGTCAGTAATTCATTCTAGTCTTACCCATCACATGTCCTATAATCTTCGGCAATCGAAATAATTTTTAGTAAAAACAATCACTTTATAGGTTATTTCTTCCTTCTTTTTTTAGCAAATTTCTGTTTCTGTTCAGATATGGAAAGGTCTCAAGTCATGAAGAGGAACTTTTTTTCTTCTGTTTTTCTGTTTCAAGTTCTTTTCACCAAATATTGTTTTGCTAAGTTGCTTAGAATCTTCACTGTTGGAATCACACTTGTGTCGACATGACATGGGTGTGGGTGTATTATCTGTGTCCAATTTGGTTAACCAAAAGTCTGGACAATTTTAATAATTTCTATAATCAATACATAAAATGAAATTGAAGAAAATGAAAAAAATTTATATAGAAATTTCTAGATCACTCTTTTTTCTTTAATCTCTTCACAAAAATCTCGTCAAGTTTTCAACAAAATATCTCATAATTTAGGTTTTATAACTTTATTTATAGATATTTTATTTTTAGGTGAATACTTGCTCTCGTATCCATACATGGATCCATATCCCCAAATCTTACAAATTAGATCATGAAGGATCCAATCTCTAAATCCTCACCCTTATTGGGCACCCGCACCCAAATCCGAGCAACTTAGTTTTTTTGTACTTCATCTAGTTGTTGAAGCAATAATTTCAAATAAAGTTGAATCTCTAATTTAAGTCTCTAGAAAAATGAATCTTCAGGTGATATTAGATCAATATTTTCCTCTATTTCAAGTTCTCTTGTTACTACTACTATGAAGTTAGAAGGTAATTGTAAGGTCCCAAAAATGACATAGGTGAACTAGAGCCTAACATTGTTGTTAAGATGGTCTAAGGTCCTAAAATTGTCTATATAGTGTGTTTGAGCCAGTAGCTAAAGTATTAGGTGCATTGGAAGTTAAACGTCAAGGGACGACCAAGACGTTCGACGACTAAGTCACCTAAGTGCCTCATATGTAGTTTTATGTGATTATTTGTGATTAATGATGTTGTGAAGTCCTTAAATGAGTTATTATGGTATATATAGGCAGTGTGTCAAGTTTCGTGAAGTTTGGAGGTCAAACGTCCAAGAACGTCCACAACGTTCGAAAGATGTGCCTTGAAATGATCTTGTGTGTCTAGGCATGTTTCGTTGAGTTTTACGTTTTTGTTTTGGGTGAAATTCATGTTATAGGTCCTAAAATCGTATACGGTCATGTTTGGATTGGAAACGTCCGGTAAATTATCCCCAAGGACCATCCAATGGTCCTTGAGGAAGGACCCAAAACTTGGTGTCAGGACTGTCCAAGGCAGCCCCAAACGACGGAGGCATCAACGGCTCGTGGGACAATCGACGCCCCGACGATGGGTGAAGTTGGTGGGGATTTAGTCTTGGGATATAGGAGAACCTTGGAAAGTCTCTGAACCAACCAACGGAAGGACATGACGGACCATTTGTGGACAAACGGTCCGTCAACTACCAACCGTTGGTGGACTGCCTCCCTGCGTGCAGTTCACTGTAAGTGAGGGGTGAACTTGTAATTTCATCCCACTTCCAAATAGAAGAGTCTTAAACACATTGAAGATTTCATTCTTCAAAATCAAAACCCCAAAATTCCTTAAGAATTCCCAAAGACTCCATTGAAGTCCAAAGTCAAGGAAAAGCTTGGTGTGACGAATTGAGTGGATATTCTTCACCAAATTGAAGAATTAGATTCATTAAGGTATGATATTTTGATCCTTGAAACTCATTTCATCAGGGAGCCCAACTTTCAAAGATGTTTTCTAAAGTTTTCTAAAGTTGAATTGACCTATTTCATGATCTACCATGGGTTCTTGCATTAATGGGTTTTAATCATTGTTTAGTGATTGAATTGTTGTTATTAATATGATTTTAACTTAATTAACCTATGAATCCATGTAATTGATGAACCCTAACTTTTGACTAATTTATGAGTTACTTGATATTGGTCTAATGTTTATGGATTCATGTGTAGTTTTCTTATGGGCTTTATAATGATATAAGAATTGTATTCAATTGATGTCTAATTGGTCTTATATTGTTGAATCTATATTTAATTGGTTTAGATTTCATTGAGTATTATAGTTTATGTATCGAATTGGTGTTCATGGTCATAGGTAAGGGCCTTATGAGGTTGAATTGGATGATTTGGTATTGGCTGTAAGTGTTGAGGATGAAGAGGTGGTATGCTTGCCTATTTCCTTTTTATTAATGTTATATAGACTTCAATTATGTTGTGATTGGTTTGGTCCACTTTTGGTGGCGGTGTTATGTGAATTGATGCGGCATTGTCGGCGTTATTTTAAGTATATTGATGATCATGGCCTTGTCGGCAACTACTTGAAGTATTATGTTGATTTGTGTAGTTGATTATGTGAAGTATGATCATATCTACCTATATGTGAAAGTGTGTGTTATTCTATTGATACTATTTAGGTAATCATGTTATGCTATGACTATGTGTTAAGTGTGTAGTCTTAGAGTTGTATATGGTTGTTCCTAATTTGGTTATATGAGTCTATAATGGTTATGTTGATGATGTTAAGATAATGAATAGGTTGACTAAATGATGTTAAGGGTCATTCATAGGTGTCTAAAAGATGATATGATATATGAGCTAAATTGGTGTAATGTTGTGTCTTGTTTAGGTAGACTTGAGTCCCTTACTTGATACTTGTATGAATATGAATATATATGTGATATCTTGACTTAGGAACCTAAAGAGTCTTAGTCTTGAATGAATTAATGTTAGGTGAGACCTTTAGTGATGATAAGAGGGTCCTTTATGTGAAACCTTGAACCAAATGGTAAGGTTATGAAACTTGAAGTCGAAAGTCGTATGGTATCCTTCATGTAATGAATGATGGACTTAAGGTTGATTGGCTGGAACGGCATCATATCAATCCTTAGGAAAGTCACGATGAGCTTTTTGTCGCCATAGTGAGATAGCCCTAATGTACCTTGCTTTGGTAGGGTAAATGTAATTGGGTCATGAACTTGATATAGAACCCCTTTGTATGAACCTTAGTATGATTTAATCTATGAGAACGAAGGCTAGCACCGAGTGAGTATGGTAAGGGAAGTAGTTCTAGTTAAAGAATGAGACTAGATTACAAAGTATGCCCTTCATATTTCCTTAACCATGTGCTACATGGGATGTGTCTAATTTCTACCATTGTCAAGTAGAACAACCTCATCGGAGTAGGATTGAACTCCGAATTCCATGTTTTGATACCATGGTCTATGTCGGTCATTGCCTATTCTCATCATATGTGATACATATTAGCATTAGAGAAGTTCTATGAGATTTAGGTGGTGATATGGGACACTATTTAGACTTTGCACAATAGGCTTTGAAGATGTTAGTAAGAGTCCCTAGGTCTTGTCCAAGACCATTATTTGAATGTCCTTTATGTGATGTATGTGTCTTAAATGAACTAATGAACTAATGACTTAATGATATAGAGTATGTAAATGAATGAGTACCTAATCTAAAGTGACTTAAGGATTCCTTAGTTAAAGTGTGAAAAGGACATAAAGGATGATCTCTTCATGTATTATCTATGGAAGTCTTGAGAATGACTCTAGTTAGGGAAATTGCTTGTTATGTTTGACATGATCTAAACTTAAGAAGTCTTAAGGATTATTTAGGTAGCCTTGAAGTGGATGTATGGGTGTTCTCTTCTAGGAGTACTTAAGTAAGTCTTTTTGATAGCCTTGGTAGGGGAGATTGTCATATTATGTATGTCTTGAATGTTGATGTATTGTAGATGTGTATGTGTCTCATTATGAGTAATCTTAAGGATCGTTTAGGCACATCTAGAGAGGGTGTATGGGCGGTCTCTCTTTGTGTGCCTTAAGTAAATCTTAGAATAGCTTTAATGAGGATATTACATGCTAAAAGGTTTATTAGTGAAGGACTAAATACTTCACTGTGACAATGAAGGGACTTCACTGTACAGTGATCCTTCACTGTACAGTGAAGGGGTTTACAGTAACCTCTTAAATTCGTTAATTGATTTTGAATGTTTTCTTATGTGATTCTAAGTTGTTAAATGTTGTTCTTATGATGATAATATGATATTTAAATGAAAAGATGCATATTTCCAATAAATGTCCATTTTCATGATTTTTATGCATAAGCCATACTTAGTACACGTGGTTGTACTAATTCCATGCTTTTATCTATCTATATAGTTCTTGGTTGGTGAAGAGCTTTTGGGAAGAAGACTTGGATTTAGAAGATCGTTAAAGTGAAGTTGAAGTATGTCCTCATTTGACTCGAAGGCATATATGTTCTTTTATGTTTTCCTATTGAAGTATTGTAATTGACTATATAGTACTATGTTTTCTATTTTGTGTTGTGTCCCAAGTACTCTTATGTCTAAGATAGATGAGATTGAGACTTAGTATTTGCTATTGTTGACACCAAATTTCAATCTGATAGTTTTAAAATTAATACATTTTGCATATTTTTATTTAAAATAATTCAAAATACATGTTCCGTCATTTTAATGAAATTTGTTGATAATCATCCTTTTTCTCAAAGTATTAGAATTTTTATCGATTGTTATGTTTATATTATTTTTTCACAGCCAGACGTTCAAATATCTGTGCATTTTTTATAAAATCATTGTTTCTGTTAAATTGTATTTTTTACATGTGATTGATTACGTTCATTATTATTTTTTCATATTCATTTTTTCTCTGTTACGTTGTTAATATTCATTTTGATATTCTGCGCAGTCTGAAAAATTCATTCAAATTTGAATATAATTTACATACACAGATATTTTGTCAATCGATAACTTTTGGATCACAACTTCAAGCCCATAAATTTGGGCCCATTTCATAACAATTCCTATTTAAAGAAAAGGCTGATCCATTAGGTTTTTTTTAGGGGTGGATAAATTGTAGGGGGTAATTTTCAGATTTCTAGGCTTCAAAAAGTGTTCTCTTATTGTTTGGTATTTTTCCGGCAAGTCACCGAAATACCGCCGGATTCCGGCGAGTCAACCCCCAGAAAACCCCTTTTTTGTGTTTCTCATTTCTTCTCCGGCAGCAACAACCAAGCTGTCACAATTCAATCGCTCAACCCTTTCCTTTCTCCGGTGAAACCAGACCCGAAACCCCATTTTGCAGTGTTCCATCTTCTCCAACTAACAAAAACTATGAAGCTGCTGCCAACAACTTCGTTTTCCGGCTACCCCAAGCCAAAACAACCCACACTGCTCTTTCATTTTCTCCTCATTTTCGGCGAGTTCTAAGCTCCAGACCACGGCAGATCGACACCATCAAAACTCCATTCTTGTTCTCCTCAAACCCACCAGAAAACCAACCTTTAGACCACCCAAAACCTTTTTCCAGCAAGCCTCAAGCTCATAGAAACACCAGCTCAGTCAGATCCCATCCCGTTTTCCCTTTTGTTCGCCGCACCAAGTAGTTCAGGCGAGGAGCGAGGAGCTCCGATGAAGCGGAGTGAAGCAGTCAGCAGTTTCAAAACTCCGAGTTCTGACGGAAGTAAACTTCCGATCCCCATCCCCTATCCTCTTAATATTTTTCTTTTTCCATTTACGCAGGGCGAGTAGCGATTCGAACCAGTTCCATCTACGAGCTCTCTGCTAAACAACCCAAAACCCTTTCTAGCCTTTTTCTATCGCAACAAACGAGCTGGAGCAGCTCAAACTCCGGGGAAGCAACAAATCCACTGCTCTTAACTCTCTAAACACCGATCACCGTTATTTCTTCTGCGGTAGTTTCGTTCCTCACACTTGATGTAAGCCATTATTTTACTTTTAAACTTTTCTCTAATTTTTTTTTATTGTTTTCTGCATAATTGCTATAATAAGTTAGTGTTATTTTTGTTTCTTGCGTTTAAACTTTTCTCTAATTTTTTTTATTTGTTTTCTGCATAATTGCTATAATAAGTTAGTGTTATTTTTGTTTCATTTGTTTTATTGTTAATTTTCCATTTCATTACTTTAGTTTAGATTGAAACAGTGCACTTTTAATGATGATTAAGCTTAATCAATTTATTGTTTCTTATTAATTAATTTATTTTATTTTCTTATTGTTAGTTGCTAGCTTGTTTTCACTAACTCATTATATTGTTTTTGCCATTTTTGCTTGACTCGTTTGAGTTAGTAGTAATTTTTGCATTTCAAATATATGGATGTATATGATGTTTTTTATTTTTTATTATTTATGTTTTATTATTTTTCCATTTTTCATTAACTTTATATTCCTATTGTTGCTCCATTTGACACACATATAGTTTTTCTTAATCAATTTAGTTGGATTGACTTCCTTCACTATTTAATAAAGTGTCGGCAAATCTTATTTTATTCATTTTATTTGGCTACCTTTGTTGTTTGCTCTTTTTTTATATCATTTTAGTTGTTACTAGTTGAAATGGCCAATGAAAAAATCTCTCCGTCGGTTTTGGAGGCCTCCCTAATGTTAAAAAACGGAAAATTAACTTAAGTTCATATTATTTTATTTGTTGAAATTGGCCGATGAAGAAATTACCGTCGATTTTCAAGGCCTCCAATGTTAATAAGACGGGTTTTTATTTTTAAGTCATTATTTCATATATTCAATTTTATTCATATTTATTTATTACTAACATTTTACTAAGTGTGTTTACAGGTACCCAAAACTTGCTTCCTTGAAGCTATTCGAAAGGAGTTCGAATTATATTTTTTAATTCATTATTTTGTATATATCGATGTTAGGCAAACCTTAGGCCTATATTATTATTTTATTTTTATTGTGTATATTGCATGTTTATTATATTTGTACATTATATTATTTTCCTCCTCAATTTGAAAAAAATAAACTCAGTCGGGCACCACAGTGGTGGATTTCGAAGGGTGCCTAACCCCTTCCCTTCTAAATAATTTGAACCCCTTACTTAGAATCGAATTGGTTTCGTAGACTATCTTTTAAATTAATTTATTAATTGGTTTACTAATTATTCTAAAAAATTAGGTGGCGACTTTCTTTTCCCTTTAACCCTTTTACCCCATTTAAAATTCTTTAAATTATTTTAACTAAATTCTTTTTTTAATTGAGTCACCGCGACATTACTCCTATTCAAAGGATGTCAACAGAATGGCGACTCTGCTGAGGACATAGAGGTTCTAACCATTATGGGTTCATTTTTTCAAATTGAGGATACTATTCTTTTATTGTGTTATACATTATATCTTGTATATTTTGTTGATTGTTTGTATATTGTACACAGTATTGATTCATTATTTATTGTATATTGTCACTTCATGCACAACATTTATTCCGTCAAACGACATCTAATTTTATTTTTTTACTTAAAGGACAATTATGCGGGTTCGCAATCGTTCGTTAACCAAACTTTTCTCGGGACACCCTGACGAATGTAGTTGGCTACTGGATAGTCAACGGTCGTTAACTGTCTCAACCCAAGTTGTCCGCTTGGGTCACCTATCCACAATAAACAAAGCCCACTCTTAGTCATCTTATGTAGAGCGAAGCCAAAATCTCATATTAAGCATGACACAAAACTCGAGGCACATTTGTATAAGACATGTATTCATTGTTTGTATGTTATGTGATATACTTGTTATACGTGAATATGTTGTATAATAGTTCATTATTTTAAAATCACTCTTGCTAACCAAGTTTTAGAATATTCATAATTCAAGGCTAGTTTTTATTCAAGTTACAATTTGTTGGAATTACGTTTGACCTGATTCCTGTTTCAACGGGATACGTAGGCACCATAAGAGCTCGGTCATGTTCCCCGCAAGTTTTTCAAATTTGTAAAAAGGAAACTGGGGCAAAAAATATTTGAGGAGGTCTCCAAAATTTTTACAAAGGAGATAGTTGTTACAATATTAAATACCGGAGGTTGTTGAAGCTGTCAGGGGTAAAATATTTTAGGAATGCCCTAAAAAATATCACCAAGGTTGTACATAGACTTTTGAATTTATGAGGCTTCACTCCGAGTTGATTTGTATATTTTACAATAATTTTTTGTACATAATGTCACATTCATTATATATCTTTGATTTTATTTATCTTACGTTCCATTAAAAATATTGTTCTAATTGACTTTTTGTTAAGTTGGGTTGTCCGCCCTTCAATGTGACTCATTCATTTTTTTACTTCTGTTATTTTTTTTAATTAATAATTAATATTTTTTATTAAGTTTGGATAGTCCGACCTTCAATGTGACTCATTAATTTCTTATTTTATTTTTGTTACTTTTGTTAAATTTGGGAGGTCCGCCCTTCAATGTGATTCACTGATTTCTTCGTTCTTGTTCAGTTTTCTTTGATTAATAAAAAAAAATTGTTAAATTTAGGTTTCCCACCTTTCAATGTGGCTCATTGGTTTTTTATTTTCATTATTTTTCCCTTGAAAAATTCATTTGTTGTTCAAATTATAGGCTTTATGCCATATCTGGAAGAATTATGCAAACCTGATTCTCATCAATGAGATACGTAGGCAGCCCTTATTGGGTTCGGTATTCTTTATTCAAAAGATTTTTTATTTTTTATTTTAATGTTTATATTTTTGAAATCATTTTTGACTTGGTTGGTGCCAACACAGTTCAAGTGTGCATGTGAAAAATAATTTGTACAATAAAGAAGATTGACTTCTTGTTAAACCGTAGATTCTTTTGGTACCTCTCATTCATACTTTTGTTACACTTGTAAATGTTCTCTTTATACATTAAAGATTAGAACAAAACCAGATTCATTGTTTTATGTGCATTGTGTGGTGAGTTTAGAATTAAATTCAATTGTTTTGCATTGCTGATCTAATACTTGGCCTAAATGTTATTGAGGAGAAATTCTGAGTAATGTTTGATTTGAAAAATGATTGTAGGTCTCCTTTGACCCGTTTGAGCCTTTCAAAGCCTACCAAACGACGTCAACCCTTAGTATGTCCCACTTTGAGCCTTAAGCCTTTTCTTTGGACAACCACATTTTAGCCTATACCCCTTTTAAGTGCTTGTATGCACTAACCCTCTTTTGGCCTGACTTTCTTGAGCGCACCGAAGACGTGCAAGTTACAAAACAAGATTTCAAGTTCAAATTTGTCAAAGACAAAAGTTATCAAGGTCGTCCCTGAAAGTCAAAAATACAAAAAATGACTTCAAAGAGAGAAGAAAAAGTTCAAAATTCCCACAAGTTCAAGCAAGCAAAATTTCAACAAAAGAAGAAAAACACTCCAAACCGATAGGAGAAAGTTCAAAAGATGATGAAAAAGGGAAGAACTCAGACAATCAAAGTTTCAAAGAAGTCAAAAAATGCAAAGGAAGGGACAACAAAGAGAATGAAACGCTAAAAGTGTAACAAATGTTGAATTAATTGGTTTAATTGGTTTTCCTAAAAAATTAGGTGGCGACTCCCTTTTCCCTTTAACCCTTTTACCCGTTTTAAAATTCTCTAAATTGTTTTAACTAAATTCTTTTTTTAATTGAGTCACCGCGACATTGCTCCTATTCAAAGGATGTCAACACCTATCACTTTTATATGAAGGAGTTTTTAAAGACTTGATATGTTTTGTGAAAAGTTTTAATTTGGCACTACTTTTCACTATGTATATGCGGTGAATGATATGAAAGGGCTTGTATAAAACCTCCGAGAGGTCGAGTACGCCGGTTGCAATCCAAGGTTATGCCCTAACTTCTAGGGTGTGGTCTTGGGATGTGATAGTAATAATACTTACACACCATGGTCTTCATCTATTGAGATGTGGTTTATGGAACAAGATCATAAATGACCCCAAGAGGACCCTTGGTATTAGCATGCTACTAATGAACTAATCTGACATTTTATGAGTGGAAGTTGAAACTTAGTTAACTGAAACATGTTATGAATATAAGTCCGAGGAAACTAGTAAAAATTCCATGAACTAATGTCTGTAAAGCCTTCATGATCTAAAATTAAAGAAATAAGTCTGTCGGGACATGACCTCGAACTACCTTAAAACAAATAATAAAATTAATGATAAGTCTAACAACTATCTAATCCATGAAGTCCTCTAATGAAGACTCACCAACTTCTGACAGGAATGCATCAACTTGTCTAGCGACGAACGCCATAATCTACATCATAGAGGATGCAACACAGAGAAAAGTATATGGTCAATACGTGAAATATACTCAGTATATAAGATATAACCGAACATAATCATAAAGTAACATAATATAAATGAAAGGCATCTCAAAAACTGTGTATGAGTGTCATATCTTAAAGAATTTAATGACGATACTGTGAAAGACGTTGTTTTGAACTATGGCAAAGTTGCATAGAACAGGTTGCGTAGAACAAGTTGCCTAGAGCAGGCAAGAAGTAACACGTTTTTTATGAATCCAAGTTTAAATTAGAAAGCGAGTTTGTAGAAGTTATTACTTAATCCAAGTTGGGTTCGACTAGGTTTAAGTAAAGCACGTTCGTAGAAGTTATTACTTAATCCAAGTTGGGTTCGACTAGGTTTAAGTAAAGAAGGTTACTTTGTAAAAGTAATGTTGAATAGGAGTCCAAGTTGAGTTCAACAAGGTTTATGTAGCGGTAAAGACAAATTTGAATCAAACAAGGACTTGCTGAAGTTCCAAATTTATAAATAGGGCTTTAATTTCGCTTGAGAAAATTGCGTACTTACATGAGAGAAGATCAAAACACGATCAAGAGTTTTGTGAGAGTTTTGATATTATTTGGGAGTCCTGCGAGTTGAGTGAATAATCAAGAGTCTTGTTTACAATTTGAGTTTTGTGAGTAGGAGTTGCTTGACAAGTTGTAGAACTTGAAGAGCGTTAGAAGATACAAAACTAGGGAGTTTTATGTCTTAGGGTAGAAAGGAATTAGAGTTTATAATTCCTTAGGTTACATAGTTGTGTAATCGTTGTATCGTTTGAACGCTTATAAATAATACAAAGTGTTGCTTGAATTATTTATTGCTAAGTCTCAATTAAACAGAAACATGTTGATTGTACGTGTTCCTTTGAAGAATTCAAGAGGGTAGAATTCCAACAAGCGGTATCAGATGAGGTTATCTTAATCAAGAGTCTAATAACTCAAGATAAAGATTATTATGAGTTCTGCACCTCCACTCGGACATGGTCAATGACAGCACATCAACAGACCTCCATTATTCAATGGACAATACTACTCATGGTGGAAGACAAGCATGGAAGACTTCATTCAAGCTGAAGACTACGAGCTATGGGTTAGAATCACTAATGGACCACTAACTCCCACCATTATTGATAGTGAAGGGAATAAGGTACCTAACCCTACAGAAAAATACGAAGAAGCTGACTACAATATGTTAGGAAAGAACGCAAAATCTAAGTGCATTCTCGTACGTGGACTAGGACCTGATGAGTTTAATCGCATCTGAAGTTGTACCTCTGCAAAACAAATATGGGATACTTTAAAAAAAAAACATGAAGGTATAACTCACGTTCGTAAATTCATAATTGCCAGACTTTGCTCTGAATATGAAACCTTCAATATGAAATCCAGAGAATCACTTCAAGACATGATCACCAGATTCACCACTGTGGTAAAAGAATTAATATCCTTGGGCAAAGTATACACTACTGAGGAGGAACAGGTTGACAAAGTACTAAGGACTCCGCCTAGATCATGGGAAATAAAAGTCACTGCAATCAGAGAAGCCAATGATCTAACCAATATGACTTTGGATGAATTAGTAGGAAATCTGAAAACCTACGAGATGAATGTTGACAAAAGAAGTGAAGGAAACAAAGAGAAAAATCTTGGACTTAAAGCAACTGAAAGTGATGAATCGAATGTAGATGATGATCTTGCACTGATAAGTAGAAACTTCAAGAAATTCTTCAAAAGGGGACTGAATTCTGGTAAGAAATCACCAGTAAACAATGTTGAGAGACCACAAGGCGGAAGTTGTTTCAAATGTGGTAAAAACAGATCATCAGATTAAAGATTTTCCTATGTGGGAATGAGAATGGATAAAGGAAAGAGCTTAAAAAGAGAAGAAGAAATTTCTCAACAAAAAGAAAAAACAAAGAAAAGGAACAAGCGATATATGCAGCTTGGGAACAGGTTCGGATATGTATCAAGATGATGATGAGGACATCGCTTTGATGGCCATAGAAGAATCAGAACCAGAACCTGAACCTGAATCATACTCTGAAGAAATAGAGGTAAATCTTTTTTATTTAAAAGATAAACCAGTGAAGTTCTCTAAGAAAAAACTATATTTCCTATTACTCGCTTCCATAGACACAATTCAAGTAGTAGTTAAAACTAAAAATCAATTGTTTGCTTCAATGACTAGTTTAAAGTTAGAGTATATTGATCTTGATAAACTCAACTGTGAACTACAAGGGATAACCAAGCAATTTGAAACCCAAAATTGGCACTAAAAATAGAGAATTGAAAACTGAAAGTACTTGATAAAGAAAAGGTATGTGAACAACCCAAGCATGAACTAGAAGTGAACAAACTCAAAAACGACTTAAGACTAGAAAAAGAAAATTATAGGAGAATAAATCTGGAATTATCTAGGATAAAAGGCGATCTGGAAAGAGCTAATAAATAGAAAAAATCTTCCATGATAGTAACTCATCTATGTAACAATACTCGGAACATAAAAGCTGGAATAAGGTATGAACAACCTATGATTGGAAATCCTGTGTTTTGTATTATCTGTAGCAACTCTGGCCACTCTAAGCAATATTATCCCAAATAAAAAGCCAATGCAGAAAATAAATCAATAGGAACTTATGAAATTGTTCAAAGGAACATGTATATACCTAGAAAAACCAATTTGCCCAAATGGGCTCATAGAGATCTTATTTATCATTTTGATAAAAAAAAAAGGACCCAAGTTGATCTGGATTCCTAAATTTAACATTTAATTATTCTTTTCAGAAGAAGTGAGAGAAAGCAAGCAATAATGGTAGATGCATAGTGCTTACTCAAGACACATGATTGGGGACAAAACATTATTTTTCACTCGAAGAAGGAAAAGGTGGAATGATAGCTTTTGGTGGCGGGAAAAAGGGGCAAATCAGAGGCATTGGCAAGATTTGAAGATCTGATGACCACTCAATTGAAAAGGTATACTTGTGGAAGGACTTAAACACAATCTGCTTAGTATATCTCAATTATGTGATAAAGGAAATAAGGTAGTCTTCCTATCCTCTGGTGTTGAAGTAATTAATCTAAGCACACAAAAGGTAATTTTAACCGAAAAAAGAGACAAGTATGTCTACACTGTAGACCTATGATGAAAATCTAGTATGTTTAAGTGTGTAAGACAAAGATCCTTTGTTGTGGCATAAACGGTTAGGTCATGCTAGTCAAGTACAATTGAATAAACTCATCACAACTGACTAGTAATTGGACTTCCTAAAACAAAATTCAAGGAAGAAAAGGCGTGTGAAGCTTGTACTCTAGGGAAACAAATAGAATCATCCTTGAAATCAAAACAAGTGATAAGCTCAACCTGATCCTTAGAACTAATCCACATGGATCTATGTGGACCAATGAGGGTTCAAAGTAAGGGAGGAAAAAGATATGTGGTCGTATTAGTTGATGATTATACTAGGTACACTTGGACTCTATTTCTCACATCAAAAGATTATGCATTTGAGGCTTTTTCTTCATTAATGAGAAGACTTCAAAAGAAATTTGAGAAATAATTAATGGCAGTCAGATCCGATCATGGAACTAAATTTGAGAACTCAAAATTTGCTCAATATTGTGATGTCCATGGAGTTGATCATATTTTTCTGCCCCCAGAACCCCTCAACAAAACGGTGTGGTTGAAAGAAAGAACAGAACTCCGCAGGAAATGGCTAGAACCATGATGATTGCAAATAAAATAACCAATCAATTATGAGCAGAAGCTATAAATACTGCTTGTTATACTATAAATAGATGTATGCCCAGACCTGTGTTAGATAAAACTCCTTATGAATTACTAAATGGTAGAAAACCCAACATCTCTCATCTAAGAGTGTTTGCGTGTAAGTGGTTCATCCACAACAATGGAAAAAATCTCTTATGTAAATTTGATGCTAGGAGTAACAAAAAAAATTTCTAGGATACTCTACACATAGTAAAGCTTATAGGGTACTTAATAAAAGAAAAATGTGTGTATAAGAGAGTGTGCATGTCATATTTGATGAAAGCAACACCATATCTAACAAAGATGTGCAGAAAATTGTAGTACCTGCAAAAGAGCATTCATTCTCAGAACAGGAGCAGGTACAAGAAACAGGTTCGCAATAGAAAGTGTACTGAAACACATGAAACATGTGAGGTTTCTGATCAGATAACTGAAGAAAACTAATTATTTATGAATGAAGGCCAAGATACGAAAAAATCAAATCTGGTTCTAAAAGAGTACAAATACCAAGGATCACACCCATTAGACAATTTGCTTACTGATCTGTCTTTCGAAATAACCACCATATCCGAAATAAAGAATCATTGTGCCCATAATGCATTCTTATCCATGGTGGAAACAAAGAAGACAAGTAAAGCTCTCCAAGATGCAGATTGAATTATAGCCATAGAAGAGGGATTTCATCAATTCGAAAGGAGTACGATTTGACATCTAGTACGTAAGCCATCAAACAGAACTAGAATTGGTACTAAGTGGGTGTTTAGGAACAAGTTAGATGAACATGGTACCATAACAAGAAACAAAGCTAGGCTGGAAGTCCAAGGGTACAATCAAGAAGAGGGTATACATTATGATGAAACTTTTGCACATATGCAAAGGTTAGAGGCAATTAGATTTCTCATAGCATTCGCATGTCACATGGAGTTCACATTGTATCAAATGGATGTAAAAAGTGTCTTCCTTAATGGGCTACTACAAGAAGAAGTATTTGTCAAACAACCTCCTGGCTTTGAGAACAATAACCTTCCTGATCATGTCTATAAACTTGACAAGGCTCTTTATGGGTTAAAACAAGCTTCAAGGGTATGGTATGATAGATTGTCAAAATTTCTTTTAAGCCATGGCTATTCAAGACGTAAAATTGACAATACACTTTTTCTTAGAAATAAAGGAAAGGATCTCTTGATTGTGCAAGTCTATGTTGACAACATTATTTTTGGAGCAACACATAAGGCTCTAACAAACGAATTTGATAATCTTATGAGAAATGAATTTGAGATGAGTATGATTGGTGAATTAAACTACTTCCTAGGGCTCCAAATAAAGAAAACATCTACAGGTATTTTCATTAATCAGCAAAAGTATGTCAAGGAATTACTTACAAAGTTCAAGATGGACGATGCGAAATAAATTGATACTCCAATAACCACAGCCACTAAGTTAGACCTCGAAAGAACAGGTTCTGCTATAGAACAAAAACTGTATAGAGGTATTATTGGTTCACTTTTGTATCTTACCGCAAGTAGGCTTGATATTGTATTTAGTGAGGGGATGTGTGCACGTTTTCAAACCAATCCTAAGGAATCTCATCTGCAATCCGTCAAAAGAATACTCAGATATTTGAAAGGAACCACTGATTTAGGACTATGGTATGCAAAAGGGAGTAACTTTGAATTAATAGGATATGATGATGCAAACTATGTTGGTTATCTAGCAGATAGAAAAATCACCACAGGTATGGCTCACTTCTTAGGATCATGTTTAATCTCATGGGGATCAAAGAAACAAAACTCCGTCGTATTGTCCTGAGGCCGAATATGTAGAGCAGCCTCATTTTGTGCTCAACTTCTATGGATTAAGCAACAGCTGAGCGATTTTTGTCTCAATAATGGATGTGTTCCTATTTTCTGTGATTACACACGTGCAATTAATATTGCAAAAAATCTCGTACAACATAAGAGAACTAAACACATCGACATACGTCATCACTTTCCAAGGACAATGTAGAAAAGGGATTAATTTCAATGAACTTCTGCGCTATTGAACAACAAATTGCGGATATTCACTAAGACACTAGCAAAGGGACATTTTGAAAGGAATCGATTGGAACTAGGAATGATAAAAGTTTCACGAGCATCTCGAATCATAAAATATGATAGTGTTCCAATAATTAAATTGTCTAACATTCATTCCGATTTGTCACTAAATATTCTACCATTCAGAGGAAATTAGAAGCACAAAGAATTAAGTCTCCAAGGATAACTGTTCTACAAAGGAAGGTATGTATACTACACTTACTAAATGAATGCTAAAATATTTTGCCTATGCACATTACCTGTTCCCTCATTAAAATTGGTGTAAGAAATGATGAGATAAAACCACCAAAATCAAATCACCTTTCTACAAGCCATCAAATCCATCTGTTTTTGCTTTCTTCAAAAACCCTTTCCACTTCCCTAGACACTCTACTTCTCTCTCTCTCTCTCTCTGAACTTTGGTTTCTTCATCTACCAAAAATAAATTCATCTCCATTAGAAACAACTTCATCACCATACCTTTAACAAAAACAATAATGGATTCCCCATCTAACTTGCACCTGGCCATCATCCTTTTCGATGATCCAGAGGATTCATCTATTCTTCCTTTAGTTCTTTACATAGACTCATCCGGGTTAACCCACTTTTCATATCCTCTCGAGGAAGAAGCATCAATTCAGGGGGAACCGTGAAACAAAAATGTGAGAGTGATCATTGAGAGTGAGGGAACATGTATCTGGGTCAGAGAATGATGATACTCCATTGGCAAAGTTTCTGCAAAAGCGACTTAGGTCCCGACGTAGTGTAACCTCTCGCCAAACCATTGCAATGATCATGCCGGAAGAAAACCCAATACCTGGATCAACAGTCAATACACCAGTTCGAGTAACTCATTCAGTACATCGTATCAGGGATGCAGAACTTTTGACAAAATACACTAAGAAGACTCGTTCTGTGAAACGTAAGTCTGTTTCTCCTTTTAACCCTATTAATATTGATGATGAAATTGTGGAATGTAAGAAGAGTATGAAAAGAAAAAGAACCTCTTTAAGTCAATCTGGTCTCAAAGAAACTACAGTAATAGACTCTGATAGGGTTGAAGCCTTTAGAGGAAGAAGTGTAATTAGGGGAAGAGTGATCTCTGGTGTTGGGGGTAACGACATGAGGGAACTACTGGTTTTGTTACAAGTTCAAGGATGGACTGACCTGTTCCTACAAGGTACTTATATGCGAAGAATGGGAAGAAAAGAAACTAGGGAGTTTTACATTAATGAAATAGGGTCTCCTTCCTCCATTACAAGTATTGTTAGTGGTGTGTCCTTTACCCTCACTGATGAGAACCTATCATCTATACTTGGGGTACCAAACAAGGGTTGGGATCATTATGTTAACAGAGATTGGCCACCATTGGAAGGAAATACCTCTGCCATTGACATATGTCATCGATTTTCCAATGATCCTACTATGACTGAGTACACCACGGTTGATAAGGGAGATATTTTATCTTTGCACAAACTGTTGTTTGATGTAGTGCATAAAATAATTATACCTAGAAAGAAAAAGAGCACATAAGCAAACTACTTAGATCTTACTCTTATGGAGTTATTACTATCAAAACTCCAAATTAATTTACCTGTGTTAATTCTTAGTCATAGACATGGCTTGTGTGTTCTTGATAAAAAGAAGCGTGGATTGGCATATCGGTTCTGGTTGGGTATGGTGTTTGACTATTTTAATGTTCCAATTACTAAGTGGAAAATTCAGACTATCAGTGATGTATTGGGAGAAGTGGATCTTGCTACTATGCTTGAGAATAAGAAAGTGACTAATGTGCCTGTGCAAAGATTGAAATCATCCCTCACTGCAAAGGATCAGGAGATAGATACCTTGATAGAGGCTGACTCAGTAGAAATGGATCAACTTCGCGGTACACATGCGGAGGAACTTGAGAAGTTGTGTGCTTATAATTGTCAAGTGAAGGAAGAATTGACTCAGACTCAGATTGCTTTAGAACATGAAAGGAATGTCAGTTCAGAGCATCTTCTCTTCATGTCCTATTCCTCCCTCTAATCATGTCTAAATCTCAATGTGCAGGGTTTTGTGTTTTTGTGTTTAATATGTAAGCATGTAGTTTGCATCTTTGCTTTTGATGGATAATGTTGTTTTTTGTTTCTTAGTTTTATTGTGTAACTAATGTCTGAGGCAGTAGTTTTTTTTGCTATTATTCCCTTCTAGGATTGGAACTATTGGATATATTGGGTTTGTTTGCTAATGTCAAAAGGGGGAAGAAGGTACGTGTTTACTTACATATTCAATGCAAGCAGTACAAATATTTGTCATTGTCAAAAAGAGGGAAATTGTGAAAGACGTTGTTTTGAACTATGGCAAAGTTACATAGAACAGGTTGTGTAGAAAAAGTTGCGTAGACAAGTTGCGTAGAGCAGGCAGGCAGTAACACGTTTTTGATGAATCCAAGTTTAAATCAAAAAGCACTTTTGTAGAAGTTATTATTTATTTCAAGTTGGGTTCGACTAGGTTTAAGTAAAGTGCGTTTGTAGAAGTTATTACTTAATCCAAGTTAGGTTCGACTAGGTTTAAGTAAAGAAGGTTACTTTGTAAAAGTAATGTTGAATAGGAGTCCAAGTTGAGTTCAACAAGGTTTATGTAGCGGCAAAGACAAAGTTGAATCAAACAAGGACTTGCTGAAGTTCCGAATCTATAAATAGGGTGTTAGTTTCACTTGAGAAAATTACATACTTACATAGAGAGAAGATCAAAACACGATCAAGAGTTTTGAGAGAGTTTTGATATTACTTTGGAGTGCTGCGAGTTGAGTGAATAACTGTAAGAATGTATTCAAGAGTCTTGTTTACAATCTGAGTTTTGTGAGTAGGAGTAGCTTGACAAGTTGTAGAACTTGAAGAGCGTTAGAAGATACAAAACTAGGGAGTTTTGTGTCTTGGGGTAGAAAGGAATTAGAGTTTATAATTCTTTGGGTTACATAGTTGTGTAATCGTTGTATTGTTTGAACGCTTATAAATAATACAAAGTGTTGCTTGAATTATTTATTGTTAAGTCCCAATTAAACAGAAACACGTTGATTGTACGTGTTCCTTTGAAGAATTCAGAAGGGTAGAATTCCAACAAATACAAGTACATAAAAATTAATAATAGCTTTACTTGGGAGTTTCTTATAATCGACAAACACCATTTGAGTTGATGATGTCCAACTTATGATCCTAGTTGGGTGGGCTTCCCTATACCTTACATAGTTATGGGACTTGAATTCTCTAAACCCGCATCCTCTCGATGCTAAATATTCCTCCCAAAATAATATACGTTTATGATATGCTCATAACATGATAAGTACATGTCTGTCTGAATAAAGGGTGAGACAAACTCAAACTTTATAAAATATTTTTATACAAAAATTATGCTTATAACTTAAATCATGAGAAGGTCTCCTAGAACACATAGCTCGTAGATATTCAAAACTAATTTTCATAATAGCATAAAGACTCTAAAATATGTTTCTAAATAGGCTTAAGTCATCGACAATCCCTTAAAGTTGTCCTCATAATTCACTTAGACACCTCAACTAAAAGAAGTACCTATTGAACCCTTTTACCTATTCAAAATTATTTCTATTCGGCATTTATTGATAATCAACAAAAAATATGAACAGTGTGTGATACACTTGCGCTGACATAACAAAATAGCTAATTAAAAAATGACATGTGGCACTGGGCCCGCAAAATTATAAAAAAAACATTTTATTTAAAATTATTTCAAACACAGTTTATATCTAATTTTTTCAAAAGAAAATAATGAAAATGTCAACCTATTCTAACCCCACCCCCTCCCCCATCTCAACCCCCTTCATCTTCTTCTCAAAACACATACTTTCTCAAATCACAAAATCTAATTTCTTATCAAATAACTTGAAGATTATTTTTTTTTAAAAAGATACATTTTCATTCTAAGAGTGAAGAAGAAATAAAATTTTCCCGACGGTTATTCATTTCTACAACAATGACAAAAAAAATTGATAGCTCAAAATTAATTATTTCACATTTTGAAATATCATTTTTGATAAATTTAATGGGCTTATATTTGAATTTGAGTAAAACTATTTGTTCCAAAATTGTGATAAAAATATCGGCTAACTTTTTTATACTAGAAATCATTTATTTTCTTTCTTCTTCATATTTGTTTCATTATTTTTATGAGATTTGCAACAAATCATACAAAAAAGAAGTCTTTCTTTCAAATCTGAATAGTATGATTTCTTCACAGTTGATTTTCATTTATCTTCAGATTTGGAAGACAAACAATGGTGGAGCTAAAATTGAAAAAATTTTACAAACTATGTTTTGAAGAAGATAAATAGTGGGGGTGGGGTGCTCTTCTTTTTTGAAAAAAGTGTAAATGAAAGAAAAAAATATTTTTAAATTAATATAATGCCAAGTGTCAATAAAAGAAGAAAAAAAGTAATAAAAATAATTTTAAAAATGTTATTTTGAACCTTTTCACACGCTTTAAGAAAGTGCAAAACACATTATTTGCCATATCAGCATTTTGTGTTTATTAGGTACATGTTTTGAATAATTTAGGTGTTCAATAGATACAAGTCCTAGTTAAAGTGTCTAAGTGAATTATGAGGACAACTTTAAGAGGTTGTCGATTACTTAAGCCTTCTAAATTAAGGTGTGAAAATAAATCTTGGCAACAATTAATTTGGCAGTCATACTTGTTGAAATTACTAGCCACAAATGTGAAAATTGGTAGCCACCAATGTGAAAGTTGGTAGCCATATTTGTGGAAGTAGGTAGTCAAAGTTTGGTATAAGTTTGATAGAGTTAGGCAGCCAATTCTTTTATTGAAATTGGCTACCATATTATGTCATTAATGATGTAAACAAGTGTTCAAAAAAACTCTATAAAGAGAGTAGTAAATGAACACTTGAAGACACACTAAAATAGAGAAGCAATAGAGAGTAGAGAGAGTAATCCACAAACTACTTCTTAGTTTGAGAGAAAATAGTGTGCAAGTAATACTATTGTGAATTTTAAGAAATAAAAGAGTGTTGAGTAGTAGTCTTTTGACACTACCAAGTTTTCCATCAATATTATTGTATTACTTATTCGGGTATCATATTTACCCATTTTAATATTTGGTGTCGTTGTTACTCTCTTCCTATTGCTATTTAGTTTGGACAATATCTTGGGTGTGATTATCAATTTGTCCAACAACGTGGTATCAGATCCATGAAAAATAATAGTCTGTTGTCCTTTCAATACCCCCGTCTCACAAGAGAAAATTATGAAAAATGGTGTCTATGAATGAAAGTTATTCTTGGCTCTCAAGATGTTTGGGATATTGTAGACAAAGGGTATACAAAACCCGCAAATGAGGAAACTTTGACCTCAAATGAAAAAGAGGTCTTGTTAAAGACAAGAAAGAAAGATCAACATGCCCTCACTCTTATCCATCAATGTTTGGATGATGGCATGTTTGAGAAGGTGGCTAATGCAACCACCTCAAAAGAAGCGTGGGAGATTTTACAAAATTCTCTCCAAGAAGTTGATAAAGTAAAGAAGATAAAACTTCAAAGTCTAAGGACTGATTTTGAAGTTTTAAAAATGAAAGAATTCGAATCCATTTTGGATTTCTGTTCAAGATTGATGGCTGTTGTAAATCAACTAAGAAGATATGGGGAGGAAGTAGATGATGTGCATGCGGTAGAAAAGATCCTTCGTTCTTTAACACCTAAATTTGATTATGTGGTGTGTGATATTGAGGAGTCTAAAGATTTAGACTCTATGACGGTAGAACAATTTGAAAGTTCTTTACTAGCCCATGAAGAGAAAATGAAAAGGAGAAAAGAAGATCCACTCGAGCAACTTCTTAAAACTCATGCATCCTTCAAAGGATTTGAAGGTGAGAAAAGTTACAAGGGAAATGGACAATGGCGAGGCCGAGGAGGTCGTGGAGGCCGTGGAAGAGGAAGAAGTTATACCAATCATTTCAACAATGAAGATAAAGGTCACCAGTCATTCAGAGGTCGTGATCGTGGTCAACGAGGAGGCAGAGGACGTGGAGCCTATCAAGGTGCAAATGAAATGAGGTATGACAAATCTAAAATTGAGTGTTACAAATTTCATAAAATGGGACATTACTCTTGGGAATGTCGTAGTAATATTGAAGAGAAAGTTAATCTTGTTCACAATAACAAAGATGAAGATGAGTCGACATTGTTATTAACACTCAAAGAAGAAGATAAAGATGATTGCTGCTCATGGTATCTTGACAATGTAGCAAGCAATCATATGTGTGTCCACAAAGATAAATTTGTGGAAATAAAGAAGATCGTGAAAGAAAATGAGTCTTTTGGAGATACCTCAAAGATCCAAATTGAAGGGATAGGTACGGTTCTGAAATCCTGTAAAGATGGTGGTCATAAATTGATTACCAATGTTTATTATGTGCCAAAATTGAAAAGAAATATTTTTAGTTTGGGTCAACTTCTTGAAAAAGGATATGATATTCATATGAAAAATATGCATATTTGGCTAAGAGATTCAAGTAACAACTTAATTGTTAAAGTCCATATGGCAAAGAATAGGTTGTTTCCTTTGAATCTTCAAACTATCGATACAAAGTGTTTGAAGGCTAATGTGCAAGATGACTCATGGTGTTGGCATATGAGATTTGGGCACTTGAACTTTGAAGCGCTCAATCAATGGAAGACAAGAACATGGTTGATGGGATACCGTCAATCAACCATCCAAATCAATTGTGTGAAGCTTGTTTTCTTGAAAAACATGCAAGGAGGAGTTTTCCAAAGGAGACTACATCAAGAACAAGTAAGCCACTTCAACTTGTACACACCGATGTGTGTGGTCCAATCGATCCACCTTCTTTTGGTAAAAGAAAATACTTCTTGCTCTTTATTGATGATTTCAGTAGAAAGACTTGGGTATACTTCTTGAAGCAAAAATCTGAAGTTTTTATTGCCTTTAAAAATTTCAAAGCACTTGTAGAAAAAAAAAGTGGCTATGAAATAAAAGCATTAAGGTCTGATAGAGAAGGCGAAAGTTTTACGAAAAAATATATAGTAAAATAAAAAATGACTAAATTTTGAAAAATCAATTAATCTTATGATTTAAGAAAAATCGACTTTCCAAATAAATAGAGTCACCACTTAATTTTTTAGTAAAAATCAGGAAACTTACAATTATTTTCTCAAAAGATTTAAAAACAGATAAAAATCGATTGAAAAGGATTCGAAGTCCAAATATACAGTCCGAGAAGGTGTTAGGCCCTCGAAATGCCGGCTAACTCGCGGTTGACCGGCGATTTGACTAAATAATCTTTTTTTTAAATAATTTAATTTTTTTTCAGACATTGACTAAATAAAGTAAATTCACATTTTTATTTATTTATTTACCAATATTACTATTCTATTTTTATTGATTATTTTAAAAGGAGTGAACTTAGAAGGAATCCTCTAAAGGGAAAACTCAAGTGTTTGACAAGTCTAAAAGTGAAAAATAAAGGTAAATATAGAATATAAAAATAATTATTTTTTAATAAATACGAAAAAGAGAAATGACTAACTTAGGGAAATTAATTAAGTCAAACCAAAATGAAACGTAAGTCCATACAATAGCAAATAAATAAAGAGGAGAAGGGAGGAAATTTGAACTTGCGCTCTTTGCCCAAATTCAGCAAAAAATGGACTTTTTTAGGCCCAATTATCCCAAAAATCCAGCAGCAATTTTGAATGGGGATTTTGGCCCATTTCACTCTTAAAAATCAGGTATACATTTGATGTATACAGATTTTATACAATCCGTCTTCGTGTATATTGGGATATATACGGAATGTATGCTGCTCCAGATAAAATTTTCGGCACCTATATAATTTTTTGGACCTGTGTATCGTGTATTTGCACTGTATACAGTAGTATATCAGCCTTTTTCTAAGGTTTTGGAGACCTGCAACTTTAATTTCCAGCAATAATATTGTTGATTCTACCCTTTACGCCATTTTTTAGAGGTGGTTGATCAACTTATGAATAAAAGATCGAGCCTTCATGGCTCGATAGGATGACACAGGGAGAGGAAATGGAGTCCAAATGGACTCGATAGGATTTCACATGCACATTAAATGAAAATACATTAGCATATGGAATAATAACAAATAAGACACGACTTAGAGCAAAAAGAAGATCAATTGGAATGAGAAAAATCAAACTAACAAGAATAATAAAATAAAAAAATTAAATAATATGACCCACCCAACTATTGCATCCCAAAGCAGTATATGGCCCTCTTTTTAGAAGAAAGAAGTAGAACTAAGTTTATTTAGCAAAAGACAAAAAGCTCATGAATCAAACATGTGTTAGGATGCTTAAATAAAAATGTACAAACTTGCGAGCAATGGATGGAATTGGGGGTCAAATGCATAAGGTGAAGTCATACTGCATATTCAACAAAAGATACATCCCATGCCATATTTGAAAATAACTCCACCAATAAACGTCATAAAGCTAATCCATTGATAAAGACAAGAAATTTTATACACATTTTTTTTAGAACAAAGCAGCAACCAGCCAAATCATTTTAGAAGAAATCGCAGTCACGACTAAACAAGACAAATGTATCATTAAGCAGTAACAATAAGCTATGCTAAAACACACGTCATACTCAAGGTTCGGGTTGAAAAGAAAAAAAACAAGTAGTTTGAATGTTTAACATCCTGGACAACAGCTTCTATACAGGTTTTAATCTTCCCATTTAGATGAGACACGATAAAGAAAACAAGGTCTAACCTCTCTAGGCAACTATCGATATCGAACCTTCAAACTAACACATAAGCAAGCAAAAAAAATCTTTGAAATAAAGACATAGAGATACTAAAATGACAACTACCAGTTCAAAAAGGAGCAGACCATTAGTTGATGTAATTAAGTTTAAAAAATAATACAGATTTAAGCGAAGGGCATTAATGAAATGATGTATCAATAGAGTAAACTTGAGCATTTTGAACATGACAAATCAGTAAACCAAACTAGCAAATACTATTGTTTTGAAGAATTTTCAGACATGAATAAGGGAGGGAAACAAGCATTTTTCACAGCTTCAGATAAAAAATAAAACAGGTTCAAGCAACAGGACACTACAACAAGCTTGAGCATAAATTTTATACATTGAGGCATGCATATAAAAGCTAAATGAGCATGAGATAAAATTCAATCTTTAAGGTTATAAACTTGTATAAATGAGAACCGGTCAACATAAGTCACTTGAAGAGAAGGAAGGAAAATGATGCATGCTTAAGAGAGGCAAATGGGAATAGAACACCATTTTATCATCGAGAGATTTTCACTTAAACCACATATGAAACTTAACCAACTTGTCATGTACAAACTATATCTACTTAACCTTTGCACAAACAGACAGCGACATTCCAGATCGAATTCCACAAAAATACGAGAGAATATAAATTAAGACATTTCAAGAGGCATGGATGCGGAAGAACATGATCAAAACGCGCAACTAAAGATTCAAAACAAACAACAATAAAACAGTAAATGAAACCAAAATGTTGACGTCTTGTTTCATTTATCCGACTTGAGATGCGAAGCGATTGTTCATATCCGTGACAAAGGAAGAATAAACTAAGACGAGTGAAACAACTTGAGAATTAAATGAGATGTAACCGCGAAAACATGAAGAAGAACAAGAACAATGACAATCTTGGGCTAGAAAATGCTATCCAAATACATCCATTATCCGCACATACACACTTATCGTATCAAACCAGCGAAAGACAAAAAATCTCAATCACACGAGGGAATCCTATCCTTGCTGAACCATAGAACAATATAACCAACTAAACTAACAAAATAAAACTCAGATTAGGAATAAAACCATAAGAAGAACGAGATTATACCTTTTTCGAGGCAGCGACCGGAGACGAACGAGTTAGATAATGCTTCAACCACCGAGGCAACCTTGGATAACCGAAGCAAGGGACCGAGAGGAAAATAACACAGGTCCTAAACGAGATAATTCTTCTGCTTTGGATGTTTCCGAACGAATTAACTCTGTATACCCGCCCCAAACTTTAAAAAATTTGTGATCTTTCTTCGATATCTCAAAATCCTCTCTTCTTTCTCTTCAAAAAGTTCCAAACTAAGCTCTTCAAAAATATCAACTCAAAAAAAAATACCCCCTCTAACAGTGAACAAGAAAAAGAAATTATATAGGGAGAAATTTGGTTGGATTTTTGGGGGGGAAACGGATAAAAATCGAGTGAAAGGGGCTCAATTCCAATTTGAATTCTCCAAAACCATTCACAAGAAAGGATCAACAATATTTATCTGCAAATCTGAGACCATTCCGAAAAGGGAAAGACGGATGGACGACTTCTCAGTCCTTCGTTCTTGAGATGCTACGTGGCTCGATCTTTAGCCAGAAGGACGGAATCACGTGACTCTGTACTGCTGAAACGGAAAGGGACATCGGAGAAGAAATAAAAAAGATGCAGTGTACTACTCTGCTCCTCGCTGCTTTTCCGTTGCACTCGCTTTTGCTGTTCACGCGTGGTACGCGTGGACACTTTCTGGTTTGTCTCGCTTTGCGCGTGAAAAGAGAAGAAGTGGGGAGGGTCGATTTGGTAGATGTATTTTTTATCCATTGTTGCATTGAATTTGTTTGGGCTGGGTATTTGCTAGAAATGGGCTTCAATTATTTAAAGGGCAACTTTCACATATAGCAAATAAAAAGTTCATATTTGTATGTTATAGCAAAGTTTGTATAATTGCGCTCCATAACAAACATAGAAACTGTATAATTCGCTATATATATACAGTTGAAGCGAATTGTATAAAACGAAGTGTATAAAACGAGAAAGAGAAAGACACTTGGGCAGAGACTTGTATAAAAACGAAGTGTATAAAACGAATTATATGATTATAAGTGTATAGAACGATTATATACAATTTGAATTTGTATAAAATGAGAAAGAGAGAAAGACAAAAGAGACTTGGCAGGGAATATACAATTGAACCAATTGTATAAAACGAGAAAGAGAAAAATTAGATACAATTTGAAATTTGTATAAAACGAGAAAGAGAGAAAGGCAAAAGAAATCGGGCAGGGGAGTATTTTTATTGTATAATTATAAGTGTATAGGACGAAAATATATGTACTTGCATGTGTATATACAATTTTCTCATGCTTTATACAAACAGAAACACAATTTATACATTTCGTTACTGTTTGTATAAGCGAGAAAGGCGAGGGTGGCGAGAGAGATTTGGGAGAGTGGCGAGCGAGATCTGGAAGAGGGGAGAGAGGGGAACAAAAATATATGTATTTATACAATTTTCTCTGCTTTATACAATTCAAAACAATTTTTATACACTTGTGTTTGTATAAAAAGTGAGGAAGCGAGGGAGAGATTGGAGGAGAGTGGCGGGCGAGATATTGGGAGAGAGGCGCCTGGCAATTTTTTGCAAACGTTTGCTATGGAGCACAATTAAATCAAAACCTATCTACTCCATTTATTTTAGGTTATTAGTTTGCTATTATATATAATTATCTCTTATTTAAAAGGAGATTGGGCTGAAGGTTTGAGTAATAGTCTGATGTAAATTGGCTTAAAATTGGTATTTTGATGGGTTTAGGGAAAATGGGTTATGCCTTAGAATTTAAGAAATAGTCAAATTTAATTTAATTTAGGGAATTTAATTAAAATTTAAATAAGACGAATTAATATCAATTAATTAACGAGCTTCTTAATTTTAACAAAAAGTAAAATAATTAAGTTTAATTATAAACTAGTGATTAAAAATATAACCATAATTTAAACTAAATTAATTTAATAGGATACTTACTAAAAATTTAAATCCTTGAGATAATTTTCAAATATTTATGAAATATACCAATTATATCTATAAAACTATATGAAAATATATTTACTAATTATAAATTATAAAAATCGACTAAGATTACTTAAAATGACTTTGGAAAGTATTTCAATTTTATAAAAAAAATTATTCTAAATTGTTTGGGAATTAAGAAGCTCGTGAATTAATCATATCAGGGTGCGTCAAAATTGGGTGTCAACAGCGAATTCACTTCAAAAGAATTTAATGACTTTTGTCAATCTCATGGAATTCGTCGCCCTCTAACGGTACCTTACTCACCACAACAAAATGGAGTTGCAGAAAGAAAGAATAGAACAATTCTTAATATGGCTAGATGTATGTTGAAAGCGAAACATTTACCAAAAGAATTTTGGGCCAAGGCTATTTCTTGTGCAATTTATTTGAGCAACAGGTCTCCAACAAGAAATGTACGAGATCAAACACCTCAAGAAGCATGGAGCGGAAAGCCAAGTGTTGAGCACTTGAGAATCTTTGGGAGCATAGTCTATGCTCATGTTCCACATCAAGGGAGAGCTAAACTTGACGACTGGAGTGTCAAGTATGTGTTTGTTGGCTATGACGCAAGTTCAAAAGGCTACAAATGTACAATCCAAGAAATAATAAGGTGGTGGTGAGTCGTGATGTAGAATTTGATGAAGAATCATCATGGAATTGGGAGGCTCCGAAAGAAAAAAGATATGATTTTCTTCCATACTTCGGAGATAAAAAAGAACAGGAGACCATGACACCTACACAGGATGCAACCCCGCCTCCTTCACGAGCAAATGTTGCATCTCCATCTTTTCAAGAGAATTCAAGTGAAAGACCACATAGGATGAGGAACATTCAAGAACTCTATGATGACACAGAAGAAATTACTAATTTTGATTTTTTGTGTTGTCTCTTTGCTGATAGTGAACCAATGAATTTTGATGAAGCTGTTACTGACAAAAGGTGGAGAAAAGTCATGGAGGAGGAGATCCAGTCAATAGAAAAGAACAACACTTGGGAGTTGACAACTCTTCCAAAGGATCATCGAGCAATTGGAGTCAAATGGATATACAAGACGAAGAAAAATGCCCATGGAGAAGTAGAAAGATACAAGGCAAGACTTGTGGCTAAAGGCTACAAACAAAGGCATGGCATCGACTATGAGGAAGTATATGCGCCTGCCCGCATGAAGACAATTCGTCTATTGATGTCTTTAGTAGCGCAAATGAAGTGGAAGATCCATCAACTAGATGTCAAATCGGCATTCTTGAATGAATATCTTGAAGAATAAGTCTATGTTGAGCAACTATTGGGTTTTGTGGTTAAAAATTATGAAGATAAGGTGTTGAGGTTGAAGAAAGACTTATATGGGTTGAAGCAAGCTCCACGAGCTTGGAATAGTTGCATTGAAAAATACTTTCAAGACAATTGGTTTATTCGTTGCTCCATGAATATGCTCTTTACATTAAATTTCATACTAATGGAGATATTCTGCTTGTTTGTCTTTATGTTGATGATCTCATTCTAACGGGTAACAACCCAGTTTTATTTGAAGTTTTCAAAAAAGCTATGTCCCTTGAGTTTGAGATGACGGACATAGGGCTCATGTCATATTACTTGGGCCTAGAAGTGAAGCAAATGGAGGAAGGCATCTTCATATCTCAAGAAAGCTATACAAAGGAGATTTTGAAGAAGTTCAACATGTTTGATTGCAACCATGTGAACACCCCAATGGACAACCTTGTGAACACCCCAATGGAAAGTGGAACAAAATTGTCAAAATTTGACGATGGTAAAGAAGTGGATTCCACTTTGTTCAAGAGTCTCATAGGAGTCTGAGGTACTTGACATGTACGCGACCATATATACTCTTTGCAGTTGGAGTAGTAAGTCACTTCATGGAAGCTCCTACCTCCACTCACTTGAAGGTTGCTAAAAAAAAATTTCGCTACCTAAAAGGTACAATCGACCTTGGGCTATTTTATTCTTCTTCTGATGATTTTAATCTAGTGGGATATTGTGATAGTGATTATGCGGGAGATGTTGATGATAGAAAAAGCACATCAGGTTTTGTGTTTTTCTTAGGTGATTGTGTTATTTCTTGGAGTTCAAAGAAACAATCAATTGTTACTCTCTCGACTTGTGAAGCTGAATATGTGGCAGTGACATCATGTACGTGTCATGCTATTTGGTTGAGACGGTTATTGAAGGAACTCAATTTGCCACAAATTGAAGCCACAATGATTTGTGTTGATACCAAATCTGCGCAAGCATTAGCAAAGAATCCAGTGTATCATGATCGAAGCAAGCACATAGACACAAGGTATCACTTTATCCGAGAATGCATTGCCAAGAAAGAGGTAGAGCTCAAGTATGTGAAATCTCATGATCAAGTTGCGGATATCTTTACAAAGCCTCTCAAGTTTGATGATTTTCAGAGATTGATATCAAGCCTTGGAGTAAAGAAAAATCAAAATTAAGGGAGAGATTTGTGAAAATAAATCTTGGCAACAATTAATTTGGCAGCCATACTTGTTGAAATTACTAGCCACAAATGTGAAAATTGATAGCCACCAACGTGAAAGTTGGTAGCCACATTTGTGGAAGTAGGTAATCAAAATTTGGTAAAAGTTTGATAGAGTTAGGCAACCAATTTTTTGTTGAAATTGGCTACCATATTATGTCATTAATGATGTAAACAAGTGTTCAAAAAAACTCTATAAAGAGAGTAGTAATTGAACACTTGAAGACACACCAAAATAGAGAAGCAATAGAGAGTAGAGAGAGTAATCCACAAACTTCTTCTTAGTTTGTGAGAAAATAGTGTGCAAGTAATATTATTGTGAGTTGTAAGAAATAAAAGTGTGTTGAGTAGTAGTCTTTTGACACTATCAAGTTTTCCATCAATATTATTGTATTACTTATTCGGGTATCATATTTATCCATTTTAATACTTGGTGTCGTTGTTACTCTCTTCTTATTGCTATTTAGTTTGGACATTATCCTGAGTGTGATTATCAATTTGTCCAACATAAGGTTCATGAAATCATAACAATATCATGTTAATAAACCATAAGAAGGAAAACCTTACTGAGTATAAAAAGGGAGTTAAATAATCAAGGATCCATAATCATGAGTAAATAATCCAAGAATAACATAATGTTATTCGTGTGATAAATGTAATAAATTTGAAAGTGGGCTTGATAACCCTAACTATAAAATTAAGTCCATGAAAATTGAGAAATCTTGGACAGGAGGATGGAAGGAATTCCTTATTGAAGGCTTACATACCTTGAATCACTTGATCAATTGAAACTCTAACTTTGAAGAGGAACCCAAAAAGTCCCTTCTTAAATTTTAAGATGAGTTTTTGTTTTCACTAGATATGGAAGAAAAGATTTGATGTTAGGATCTTGTTGTAAATTTGTGATAGAGATTGAGGTTGTTTTAGAAATACTTTAGATACATGGGAGGAACATACCTTGATGTTGGAGATGGAGAAGAGGAGAAATTTTGAGAGAAAATAAGTCCTAAATCGTTCAAGATGAATTTTCTAGTGACCTACGGACTTAACTTAATAAATAAGGTAACTTAATACCGAGGCTTCTGACAAAATAATCTGACGCAGTGCGCCCATGCTACCAGGCACGCAGAGTGCATCACCAACTTAATAATAACGTGGTTTCTAGAAAAATGGCCTGGTGTTGTGCACCCATGCTACCAAGCGCGCATAACGCACAACCAATTTGATAATACCAAGCTATTGGAAAAATGGCATGGCGCAGTGTGCCCACGCTACCAAGAACGCGGAGCTCACGACCAATTTGACGTTTCTTTAGTAAAATTCAAATAACATTTTACTCAAAAGTCGGATTGACAAATGGTTGGATGTGTTGGAAAGAAGACTCGTAGACCTTTTATTTGATTGGTCAAGGGTCACCTAACTCCTAATATTCTAAGAATATGGTTGTTTGAAGTTGACCCTCGTAAGAGCTCATGCAAAAAACTTAGCCAATAGAAATGCTTTGAACTTCACTTGGTTTTTGAGGTTCCCTACAACCCTAAGACTCATCCGACACACTTACTACACTTAGTAAAGGACCTTAACATGCCTGTACAACATATAAATCACTGGTTCGAACCTATGCACATACATAGGATGGTTTGAATCTTTGCTTAGAAGTTGTGGGACACTATAGACACTGAAACAAAAATCAGATTACGTTTGGTTAAATTTTTTATTTTTTCGGTATTTATGCCTACCCCTAGAAAGAACTTAATATTTCTATCACCTCCTTTTAACCAAAGACCTTGAATTTTTTCCTCCAAGATATTTCATCCTTTTTAATCAATTATTCATATTCCATGGTAACTGGTACCCTCCTAAACTATCTCCTCTTCTGTTATAATTCTTAAAGTTGTGTTATCTTTCCTAACAGTTTCTTCATTTGAGAGCCCAAATCTCCATGTTCAGTCCTACTCTATTCCTTAAGCTTAGTTATTAAAGCTTTTAACTTATAAGCCAGTATAAAATGAGGTCTTCCGGTGAAGTTGAAAGAATTCCACCGTTCTCTAATTCTATCAGTGAATCCTTCAAGACCTTGTCACCAATTTTCAAACATGAAATAATTTTTGTTCAGGTTCCAAGAACCACCTTGTAATGCTAGTGGAGTGTCATCCCACTCTTCAGAGATCAAAATCATGTCAATCCTTGAGGCTATTACTTGGTTATCCCCTTTCAACCAGGTGAAAGTGGCATACTCCGGACTCCAGTTAAAGATCAATAAGGTTCTTACTGTACTACTGAATTTAAAATCCTTGTCAACCTGAGTTTGAAAATCAATGAGAAAATAAACTAGCTTGTCCACGAAGCTACTTTAGGAATAATCGAGAAATCCCCGAGGGCCACTAGTGCACAATTCAAAGCTCGATGGGTGATGTGCCTCCCATTTTTAAAAAATGAACTTGCATTGTAGCTGCCACTAAAGAAAAGCAAGATTTACAAATATGAACTTTTGTAAATTTTTCTTTTCCACGAGTGCACCACTTTTTTAGCAAAGGTTATCAATAGGAATATAAAAAGAGTATAAAGACAACTAGTCAGTAACAAAGTATTACCTCGGCCACAGTTACATCATTTCCAATAGGTTTGTCACTGGAAGTGATCCTACCACTGTCAACTTTCGCCAACGGTTTCTTCCCATGCTTACTTAGCACTTGAAGAAACTTGCAGTTCAGATAAAAGATATAGAAGCGAATAACTATGACAGCTCAATTACCAAAGGTATCTGAGACAGTTAAAATGAACCAGGGGATAACTCTTGAATCTTGAAAACACTATCAATATAAAAAGATCCTGTCACTCTTACAATAACTGTATACCAGTTATGTTAGGTTGCCAATATCAACAGTTTGTGTGAGCTAAAAGATGATCAGATAGCGTTACCTTCCTTTTCTGTATTCTCTTTCAGAAGAAATAGCAGGGATATCACATATAGTAACAAATCCATGATGAATTAACGAGAGACATGATATAAGACTACTGATAATCATTACTGGAGACTGTTTCAAAATTCCAAAGACCTTTAGATACTGACCAACATCTCACCTTTCTTGGGAGCTGGAACTATTTTAACCTCTTCAACTTCTTCACATTGGTAAATCTGGCAGAAAGGCAGCATATTTGAAGAAATGTGATCAGTATATAAAAAGAAATCACGGAGAAAACTAACGTCATTTTACTTTATTCACAAATGGCGCGTGCCACTTCCAATGTGAAGGCCAAAGGGCCAAATGAATAGAATGCATTGTTGAACGTAAACATGTCAGGGTGTACCACATACTAACATATTTGTCCCAAATTACTCTGCCTTTTTAAATGTAGATACACTAAGATTTTTTTTTATTATGTGAAATAAAAATGAAATAATATGCAGAGGAAGAAAGAAAAGAATCCACTTCCTTTCCTGACTATGGTATGCCCAAAAATAAAAGTGCAACTCATCAAAGCAATAACACGAATTACCAGTGACCTCTACACTACATATGTGAGCCTTATGTGCATGATTTGTTACTCTTTTCAAAAGAAAGAATCGACCACATCTAAAATCTACACAAGGTCTTCAAAAGGTTAAGGAACACCAATTGAAGATGAAGCTGAAAAAATGTGCATCCGCAATTAAGCCTACTTTTCCCTCTAGATAAGTAACGAGAAGCCGAAAATACTTGTCCCAATTGTATTTTAAAAGACCCAATGTGCAAGTTTTGCAGAAGTTTCTCCTTCTCAATACCTACAAAGAATGGGGGAAATTAATGTTCCTACTGGGTATGAATTGACGTATTTAATCTGTTTGCAGATGAAAAACTTGTACTGTTATGCTAATATTAGTGTCATCAAAAGTGAAAAGTGCAAAAAAAACTCTAGGGTCCATTGAGGCTTAAGTGCAAAGCAAATAAAGCGTGCCCTTTACTGAAAAAATACAAATATATATGTATAGTCTAAGACTTATAATTATAAGCATAAATAACAAATATATGTACATATAAATTGAAAAAACAAATATGATAAATTGAATATCAATTGTTTAATGTCGCCTCATTAGCAAGAAAAAGTATGTCTTAGAGCCTAGATAATGACACTAAAACGAAGCACTCAACACATGTAGAGCCTCGTTGCAGGACTTAACCACACCTTTGACAACGCTGGCTACTGTTATAGTAATAAGTATGACATAGGCGGAGCATCTTTACCTGCATTGCAATTGTACTAAAAGAAATGATGCACATAAACAGGAGCAAGTTCCAAGGCTACTAGATTCAGGCAAAAATATTTGTGTGCTCATTAAAGGGTATACCAAATTCTTCTCCAAGGTACAATAACATCTCATACACTCAAATTTTATTCAGGACTGGAGAATAAAAGAACGAAGGCATCAAATTTCTCGCAATTACATAATTGTATTCAGAGCATTATCAATAGTTAGAACCGAACACTAACATACAAATGGAAGGAAGAAAACCTTTCGCTGATGCCTCACAGTTTGCTATGCTTTTCCAAGCGTGTATATGCTCTGCTTATCAAACACAATATTGAACAAGAATCAAGTCGTAATTCCAAAAGGGTCAGTTCAAAATTAATCAATCAAATTGTAGTAATCTCAGTGCGAATTGACAATTGGATGAATGAATTAGTTACTTACAGTTGTGACAGTGACAGTGACATGTAATTTTTTGTATTGAACACCTTGGGCGGCGTAAAATAGTGGATGGTGTAGATGTACTTCTCCACCTTCGCACTTGTGGAAGATAGCTGCTGCGGTTTTCACATTCTTCAGCTGTTGCAGGAGAGTATTCCTACCATATTGCAGGCAAGCCATTCTGCTCTTTTGGTAATAACAATAGCATAATTAAGGTTTATGATAAATTCTCGAATCATTGACACCAGCTTTATCAAAAATATTTACCTCTCCCCTCGCTTCTAAAGAGATTAAGAGTGTGTTTGGTTTTCTTATGTTTGGTTGGGACAAAAGTTTTGGAAAATATTTTTCAAATCAATTCATTTTTCTCAAAATTAAGGAAAATAACTTCCCTTCCAAAATTAAGAAAAACATTTCTCAAAACTCTTCTCCAATTTCAAATTACATTTTTTTTTGGAAAAACCTCAATTTTGAAAAAAAAAATTAATTTCAAAATTGTATTTTTTCACCCGATCCCTTACCCACCCACCCACCCACCACCGGCCAGCCCCCCCAACCCCAGCCCCTTTCCATAAATTAATTTTACTTTATTAAAATATTTTCAACTTAAAATTTTTATTTTGAAGATCCTTACCCCCACACCCCACACCCACACCCCCGTCCCCAAAAATATTAATTTTTTTTTTAAAATACTATCAACTTTAAATTTTTATTTTTTCACTCCTACTCCCTCCCCCACCCCACCACAACCAACACCACCAAAAAATTAATAATTTTATTTTTAAAAAATATTTTCAATTTAATAAATTATTTTTTACTCTAGTAAAAATAAAAGATGTCTCTCAAAAATATTTTTTATTCATAAATCAAACACTAAAAATCATTTCCGGAAAATATTTTCTACTCATCAACCAAACATAAGAAAATAAGTCAAAAATCTACTTGTTTTCCAAAAAAATATTTTCCTGGAAAACATTTTCCTCCATACCAAACACACCCTAAAAGAAACTAAGACTTCTACCTATTGGTTGTGTGGGCTTTATGCAGAGAGAAACAGTGGTTCAATATTTACCTCTTAATACTACTCGAATTTTCGATTTTCAGATTGAAACCACAAAGTTTACCCCTCATTCTGATAATTTTTAGTTTGTTGAGTTTGATAAAGGTGAATTATTTGGTCTTCCAAAATTTGGAAATTGGAAATTCTCTTGGATATTAAGGTGTGGAAAATAGTCCAGTTTAATTTTATCATGTGTATGTATATAGATGAAATATTAAAGTTAAAACGGTCTATAATTTGATAAACTTTGTGACTTAGCATCCGATTAACATCCTTTTTTGTTCTAATGGGAGATTTAGTTTCTCTTGATCATAGGTAGGGGTGGCAAAATGGATAAATAATATGAGTATTCATTCATATTATCCATATTAAATAAATTGGGTATTCAACTCATTTAAAAATAGATAAAAAATGAGTAATACCCATATTACCCATTTAAAAATGATTAGTTAAACGGATAAAATGGATAAAAGCAAACAAACAAAAAAAGTGATAAAGGGTTAGTAAAAAAGTTTTTTAAAAAAAGAATAAAATCTATAAAAGAATATAATCACTTGCAGACTGTAGCACAGAAAACAAATCAGTTAAAATTTAGTGAACATCAAATTCGGAAATTTTATTTTGAAAATTCAAATAAAGAAATGGCTAAAAACAGGAACAATCGAGAAACCATAAACCACGTATGGAATCCATTAACATAAAGCAACAAAGCAAAAGGTAGAAGAAGATTCACAAAACAACAAGATTCAAAAGAAGAAAAAAAAGATAGAACAAAATACAAAAAAAATCAGTACTAAAATGGACAATGCGAATAAAAATGAAAGAGGAAGAAGAAGAAGAACTTACAGGAGAAAGAGAAGAAGAACAAACACTAAAAGGAAACACTTGAAATAAACTACTCGATTTGATTTTATGTGATACTGTTTGACTTGTGACACAATATAGATTTTATTTAAAAGGTATAATTACAGAAGTGTCCTTGGTTATCCAACATGCCTATCTGGTGAAACAAGAGGATTTTTTAAAAGAGTTTAAATTTTGTACATTGTCAGTGTATAAATTTTTTACATCATCATATAATTTTAAAGATAATATGATAATTTAATTAAGTAATTAATTAAATATCTTTTTGAATATAATTATAATTATGGTAAAAAAGGAAAGGTAACTCCTCTTTCTTCTCTAACCAATATTAATTTAAAATTATCTTCTTAATTAATCAAGTTTATTTGTGTTTCTACATCTGATTTTTTTCATCGGAAGTTATTTTTTAATATCACAAATGTTTTCTTATTTGTCGTTATTTTTTTCTTTTGAAATTTTGGCAAAGTCATGATCTATAAAAACAACAAGAAGAATTTTAAAAATAAGTAGCAATTTATTATTCTAATCTGCAATATTACGATATCTCAAATATCCTGAAGATCAAAAGGTTGATAACAATATAATCAGTAATACAAATATAATTATTATTCCTTAGAAAATTCATAAATAACTTGAAAACATGATTTAATTGAAAATAATTAAAAAATCAGTACAACAAAAGAAGACACAAATACTAAAATATAGAATAAGAAAATAAAGAGATAGATCAAATAAAATCAAATTAATAAAATCAAATAAACTTGGTTAGTTAAGAAGATAACTATGAATTAATTTTGGTTAGAGAGAAGACGATGACTCAACTTTCTTTTGCTATATTTTATCGTAATTATAATTGTATTCAAAAATATATTTTATTAATTATTTATTAAGTTACCATGTTTATCAAAAAAATTACCTGATAGTATAATTTTTTTTATACAATGACGGTGCACAAAATTTGAACTCTTTTGGTTTTAAGTTTGCTCAACATTTTAAAGCATTATTATGTACGTATTTTTTCATCTAAATTTATTTATTTACTCCACTACCCTATGAAGAGATATAGTGGAGTATTTATTTATGTACGTATTATTTACGGATCATGGACATCATCCGTATATCTAAAGTCAAAAAAATTGGTTTCAGGACTGACCCATTTACGAGCCATAAAATGATCCATAAAAATAGATCAAAAGTAAGGTTTATGAAATTGGTTCATGAACCTCGTAATGATCCGTGGGTTATTTTACGGGACATAGATGGCGTCCGTAGACCGAAAATAATACCCTTTTACTGCACTATTCTACTCCTTAACTTCTCATTATATGATAACTATGGTTTGATTATGGTGTATGCTTTCGGGTTATATAAATTAAATGTTAAATAGAAAATCATCATATGAGTATACGAATCAATCGCCATAAAGTCTCTTTTATATGTATATTTTGTATTAATATCATGTTGGAGTAAATTCATTAATGTTTTGTTTTGCTCATCTTCCAATTGAAAATGTGAATGTTTATGTTTGTCCTTCACAAAAGAAAAAAACAGACAAACCTATATTATATTCATTTGTTATATATAAATATTTGTATCAATGTGAAGTATGTACATATGGCTAACTCTCAATTATGTAAATATATGTAACTCCTGCCACTAATTATATTCATTGTGCTTTTTAATCACACCATCATCCTCACTAGGGTGTATAAAACTGAACCGAAAATCGAATCAAACTGCAAATTGAGTCAAACCGGAAAAAAAATCGACTCGTGATTTGGTTTGACTTGGTTTGATATTGGAAAAACCCCCCGACTATATTTGGGTTGGGTTGGTTTCAACTAAAAAAAAACTGAGACCAAACCAACCCGACATTATATATATAATTTTAAAATTTTATTTTATACGTAAAAATACTTACTTTGATATAATTTTTGAATATCTCTTATACTTTTTCATAGTTTTTATCTTTAAATATAATTATTTCATGTTTGGAAGTTAGATTTCTTAATGATCTAATAAGATTATAGTTTATATATGTTGGTAATTATAATAAAGTTAAATAAAAATCAAATTAAAATTAATGCAAAAAGAAAATCAATTCAACACTAACAATGACAATAATATTGAATATTTGTTTTTTAGTTTTACATAGATTTAGACACTTAAAATACATGATCTAATTTTACTTTCTTTTAATATTTAGTCATATAACTAATACTTACTAAACTTATTTTAGCATGATTTAGTACTTTAAATTATGATCAATTTCATTATGACCTATTAATTTGCAATATTTGTTTTACACGATTTTATCATTATTATTATTTTGGATATTTTAGTGTCATTAATTATATCATATTATTTGTTATTTTCTTAAGAAATAACTTAGATAGTTGCATTTTGATAGGAGTAAAGAAATATTTGAAGTACAAGTAAATTATATGTTTTTATGAATACTTTATCGAAAAAATCCAAAAATCCGAAAAACTCAAAAAAACCCGAAGTTGAAAAATTCGAGTTTTATTGGTTTGGTTTGGTTTACAAATTAAAAAACCAGAAACAAATGGTTTGGTTTGATATTTGAAAAACCCGAACCAACACGGTCAAGTACACCCCTAATCCTCACACATTATCTCAAATGAATTAATGTCATACCTACGACAACTCTTTGTGATCCTCAATCTTAACCTATAAATGGTGACATTTGACACGAAATTACACATGTAAAACAGTTGGGAAAAAAAGTTGTTGACACCCAATTTTGACCTCCACCATATAAATTAATCAATTCGAGCTTCTTCAATTTTCAAACGATTTAAAGTAATTAGTTTTGTAAAATTTTAAGAAAAATGCAAAGTTTGCACCTTATCTTAAATATTTTTTGTCACCTTTTATAATTTTAGACAATATTTATGCTTTACATGTTTATGTATATTACAAGTATATTTTATGAATATTCAAAAATTATCTCAAAAATACTTGTTTTAATCAAATATTTGGTTAATCATTTTAGTTATACAATAGTTTATGCTTTAAATTGTTTACTTCACAATTAGGCTAATTATTTTATTTGGTTAAAATTAAGAAGCTCATTAATTAATTTATGTAAATTCGTCTTATTTTATTGTTAACCGATTTCACCAATTAAACTCAATTTGATTAAGTTTCTAACTTCTTTCTATTGCCTTACCTTAAACCCATTTGGAGGCCAAGTTCTTGGGCCTTTTATTTCTGCACATTGGAGCCCACCCAACTCTTATCCCCTTTAATTCCCAGCCCCAAAAACTGACCCAACCCAACTTCCTTGATAACCCGACCCGGCCTAAACCTTTGCCCCTTCGTCCCTCTACCAACGTGAAACCCAGCAACGACGTAGAAGAGTGACAGAGCTATCAATGCTCGACAACAACAGCAGCCCACTCACGTCCTCTTCACGCTCAACCCAACGACATCAAGGACAGACGCGTACCACCCTCTCCAGCGCGTGAACATCCCATCCCCAACGTTTTCTTTCTTTGTCCCGTCCTGCCCTGTACAACGCTTCCAGCAGCAAAAGCTTGCACGATTTTGTCCTCGTGACCTCGAGATTGAGCCACGTAGCATCTAAGGGAACAAATTTGATCTTAGGCGTCGATTCTCCTTTCCTCTTCCGGAATGGAGATAAAACTTCAGAAAAAGGTGTCTACTCCAAAATGGTGAAATTTGCAGAGGTTTTTGAATTTAGAATTAGGTCTTCCCACTGGAAATTCTTGACGTTTTCCCCCAAAATCCAAAACCCTAGTCCCTTTCTATATATAATCGCTACTGTTTCGTAGAAAGAGGGCAGCCACAAACAATATAAAAAATATAGCTTACAAAAGAGCCAAAAAATAGTCACAAAGGATACTCACGAAATACATTCAAATAGAAAGGGGTTTGTTTCTGTTTTAGTTTCATTTTTGCTGCTCGTCGGAGTTCGCAAAGTTTTGGTGTGGTGTTGGAAGAACTCACTGCTCCGCTCCACCCTTTGTCTCTAGTTCAGCTGCCCAGATAAAGGTAATATCTACTCCTCTGTTTCCTTTCATTTTGACTTAGAGTGATGTGCGATGAACCCGTCTCTGCTGGGTTTCCTGTGACTTCTTTCTTGCTTGGTTTGAATATGATTATTCATGGCTCATTGTCTTCACTGTTAGGATTACTGACTAACTATCGTTTTACTCATGTTTCGATTTAATTAGAGGTACAAATCAGGTTGTTGTTTGTTTTATGTTTTAGCTTGTCGTATTGTTTTGAATCATATGCTCTTCTTGCCTGGCTCTTGTTACTAATGTGTTCCCGAGCCTTAACGAAGTTCCATTGTTTTCATGTGTTTGTATTAGAAGTCACTGACTCGTCTTTGAGTCTCTAAGGTCGGTTGAGCCTATGTCTCTCTTGTCATAATAGTTTAGATGTTCATGTTGTTTATGCTTGGAATGTGTTTGCTATGTTGTTCTGTCTTCTTTACTACTTCATTGTATTTTGATCATTTTACTCTATAAAGAAGGGATTAGAGTGCAAATTGCTGTCCAAGAATGTCAGTATTTGGGAATATATCTTCATTTCAACCTTGAGATATGACTGTTTTTTTTTTGCTTCTTTATATTTATTAAGAAAGCTAAATGGTTTGTCATGTAGTTATTTAGATTCTGACTGAATTATAGCTACTATACTTGTTCATAATGATCCTTCTCAGAGTTCAAAGGTAGCATACTTGTTTTTTTTTTAATTTACTTGAGCTACTGTCATAAGTTTAGTTAGTAGCTTAAGTTTATTTTGTTTAGGACCACATTCATCCTTTGGAGTTCTTTTATTTTTATAATATGTGTTATTTTGTTGTTTTATGATCAATGCTTAGATGATCTTAATTCCATTTTATTTTTGCCGGTTCATTTGTTTATCATGATAACTTGTTAGATGGTCTTTTAAGCCATGATTCATATCCTAACACTTGAGACCCCTGTACCAAATTGCTATGGCTGAAGATTAGAAGCTAATGATTTGTTACTATTTCTCTATGCATGAACCGGTTCAAATTGAGTCCATCAAACTCTTCCTTTCGCCCTTACAACTTGGGTTGAGTCAAAACCCGACTTTCTTCCTTTTTTGAGTCAACCAAATCAACTGGAAGCTGATGTGTGGTGGATGAAGGCTAAATTACAGTTCTTGAAGGCATAAAAAGTGATTGTATACATCAGTATACAAATGATATACAGGAAAACAATTTGATATACACGTCAAAATACAGAAATACGGGGCCAAATGTGGACGGTATACTGTGATATACATAAAGGATATACTATATTTTTTTTCAGGAGAATGAAATGGACCCAAAAACCTTAAAATTCCAATAGGCCCATTAGCAGGAATTGGGGTTCAAAGGCCCAAAATTGACATTTTCCTCTTTTCATTCTTATTTATTTGTGATTATGTTGACTAACTTTATTTTGTTTTGGTTTTAATTTAATTAATCCTCAAAGATGGTCATTCATTTTTTATATATATATATCCGAAAAAAGGATAAATAGTTATTTCACTTTTTTTTTACTTAGTTTTTTTTTAGTTTAGTCTACGCTTGAATCTATTCCCTTAAGAATGATCTCCTCTAGTTACTTTCCCTTAACAAATGATTAGAAGAAAATAATGACAAGTTAATAATAATAATAAAAAAAACTTTACTTAGTTATAATTTAAAATTTTATTTAAAAAGTCATTTAGTCAAATCGTCGGTCAACCGCGAGTTAGCGGACATTCCGAGGGCCTAACACCTTCTCGGAATGTACATTTGAACTTCGAACCCTTTTCAATCAATTTTTATCTGTTTAAATCTTTTGAAAAAAACTAATTTTTAGTTTTCTTGGTTTTACTAAAAATCAAGTGGCGACTCTGTAATTTGGAAAGTCGATTTCTCTTAAATCATAAGATTAATCAATTTTTCAAAACTTAATTTTTTACTTTATATATATATTTTTAAGTAAAACAGAAATGGTGACTCTGCTGGAGATTAATTAAGTTCTAACCAAATGGATTTGACTATTTCGATTAATTGTTATTATTAAATTGCTTATGTATGATTAATTTGTTTAAATTATATATAAATGGCATTGCATTCATGGCATCCTCCAATATGTATGTATAATATATTAAAGGACGGTTTGCGGAACTGCAGCCGGACTATTTTATATTCACATTCTTCCGGAATTAGCGGCAATTTATTGATTCGTTATGCGTCGAATGGTTGTCGCGAGTTCCAGCCCAGATTGTCCGTTTGGGTTCCCGGTCTTTTCAAAAGCCACTCCTAGTAAACTAGCGTAGAGCCGAGCCAAATCCCAAATTTAAGAGCATTTGAACTAAGATGACCAACACCCAAGGCGTGTTGGGCCCATTAGAAGCCCACCTTGTGTCTACTTGGCCCCAAATTGCCAAAAACAAACAATCATGCTTACGTGTTGATTGAAGGATGTATATGTGTTTTTAAATAATTTATTGTCTATGGGGGTGGGGGGTGACTAATTTTTGTCTGCTATTTTTGTAGGATGAATCCGACACACGAGCCTTTGAAAACAAGAATGGTTACCGTCCCCGATCCCTTCCTCAAAGTATGGTGGAGGTTCATGAACAACGACGACAAAATAATCGTTCAGAAACACATATGTTACCTTCCGTCGCTGCTAGAGATGAATGCTTGGCCTGGCCTAATTGGAACGATGGTGAAATTCTGTGATAGTGAGAACATGGTCTTTCGATTCGGGGAAGTAGAAATGACGCCAACTATTGAAGAAGTCCTTATCAGCTACGAAAGTGTTGCCATGTGCAACAAGAGAAAGCGTCATCCAGATACAGATCTCCTAAATCCCATAATATGGGATTTTGCCAAAATTAAAGAAAAATTGTCATTGGTTAAAACCGAGTGGATGGACAAGCTCCCTGGCCCAAATATACCTTTCAGAAAACTATATTATCGGTTCGGACGTGCAAGAGATTATGAGAAATATAAAGACGAGTTCGTTTCAAAAGAAAAATGGAAAGAGACGCGTCCCCTCGCATTTGCAATATGTTTACTCGGAACGATGGTTTTCCCTCAAGGGCCAAAATATACTATTCATCCTAGTGTGTTTATGGTCACTCATGCCATCTTCTACGGAGTGGACTATAAAACATCAACAAAGTACTACACTTTAGCGCCTATGATTCTGGCCGACATCTATAGGGCTTTAGACAAATGTCAGAGCGGAGAACGCTTTTTTCAAGGGCGTAATCTGATACTACAGTGGTGGGTGATGCGACATTTGATCAAGACTCATAATCCAAAAGAACCTGATCCCCTAAGGCGGTCAGACGAGCTACATGGTCATGATTGGTGGTTGTATCACAATTGATGCAATAAGACTGGAGGAGAAAGTTTTTGATATCCGAGGCTTCGAGGGTTGAGAGAAGAAGACGTACAGTGGTCAATAGACAGATTGGTGGTAACTAAAAACATGGTGGTTCGAACAGAAAAAGTCCCTTACTTGGTATTTGCCGGGTTAAGAGGTACTAGACCATATGCTCCTAGTCGAGTCCTAAGGCAACTAGGAGGGAAACAAGAGTTACCCTAGATCGCAAATATGAAGAAATTTGCAACTGACCACGAGAACGGACGAGTTGCATTTGCTGAAGACATGCGTAGGATGTGAAAGTCTCGTAGAGTATTGGGTGAGCCTGTACCAAACAGGTTTCGTCCAGAGTGTTCTAGAGAGTACAAAGAATGGTTGAAAAAGAGTCTCGCTGGAACTATTGAGCCCGATCCGGACGTTTCTCATATTATTGCAGATGTTGGAGCCAAACATCAAGTCCGACTTCACCGACTTCAAGAGAAGTTTGATAAGAATGAATTAGAGCATCAACGTCGTCATTCAGAAGACGCCAAAGCTATAGCTCAATTGAAACAAGAGCTACGAAGAGCCAGGCAGTGCATGACAGAGTTTGATGATAACATGGAACAACAGATTTAGTCGATAGAAGGGTTCAGACATCAAGAAGGAGCTCGATTGGCGAGAGATCATCTATGGGCGAACATATATGCTATGTGGGAAGAGGTCAACATCTCCAAGAGGACCAGACTTGGCGAAGGATCAGAGGAGGCTTGAATTTTATTTACCATCCCCTGCACAGGACTGCTTTATTTGTACTTTGTTTTGTAATTTATTTTCAGAACTATTTCTTTGTTTATGTTTATCAGACATTTTGGATGTTATTAATGAAGTATTTTGGGGATAATGAATTGGGTTGAAAAGGCATATACATCCTTCAATTCGTTAAGCCTACCCTTGGCATAAAAGGGTCACAAGCATGTTTAGGACGCGATGTATGTGTTTTAACTGTTTATGTGCTATGTTGTTGTGAATGAGGATATCGGGAACCCATTCCTTTCCAAATATTTCCAAAAAAATATACAAAAAATTCACTGTTACAAAATGTCCGACCAAAATTTCTGAGTCTCAAGTTTCTCACTCAAAAGACACCTCTCGTACCGAATCCTAAAAAACATTACCCTACTGTCTCAGGAAAAGCAAATCACTACTATGGATAAGGATAAGAGTATATAGATGAGGCTCACTGGAGAGGAGTTACAAAGAAAGATAGAACAAATCACCTGAAAGATTCAAGAGGTCAGACAGGAGGGGCTTAGGGTCGAAGTTGTCACGTCAGTCTACAAAGCTGCGACTGCAACACTGGATGAAGAATTGACGTCAAAGAAAAGAGGAAGAAAAGTATTGAGGAAGAAAAAGAGGATTTAAGCAAGAAATTGGACATGCTTCGATTAAAGATTCAGGAAAGAGAGGCAAGAGAAGCAGAGATAGATTCGGAAATCGTGAGTCTGTTGGCCAAAAATGTGTCACTAGATGAAGAGCTGAAAGCGGAAATGGCGGAATTCATCGCTATGAAAGAGAGAATGTCAGCATTAAGGAAGAAGAACAAGGAGTTCCACCATAACATGATAGACAAACTTCAGAAAATGTGCGGGAAATACTCTATCCGCGAGCAAGAGGCTAGTGGTGGTCCAGATGACGCTCATCCTGGAGCGATTGGCGAAGACATTGACGAAGAAATCATCTACAAGCCTCCGTTCCTAGGCCGCCTGAGAGGAGGAGACATATGGATTAATCTTCCGGCCTACGAGCCGAGACACCGTGTGGGAGCGAGCATCCTGACTTGCGCCTTTTTGTATGAGCATTATGGATGGACACCTCAGGAAGGATCATTTTTATTTTTCGAGCAAGAAAACTATCCGAAAGTGTGTGCCTTCCACTCAAATCAGCGAGGACACACTATAGAGGAATGCGTGCAACTCAAAATGAGGATTTGCCGCCATATCGACATTGGGGATATCCCACACATGTGGGGTAGTAATACCGTTCTCACTTATGATCCGTCAGAGCCAATTGAGAGCACTCAGTTTGTTTTCCACTATTTTTCTCCTTTCAAGGAATCTATTTTGCATATCTATATGGAATTGGTCAAGAATGGGGTCTTAGCCTCCCTCCACGATGATGACAGAGGTCTCGATCCCGTTGGGGGAGAAGTTTTCAAACCTTGCGCTTATCATGATGCCATAGATCATAGTCTTTCAAAATGTCTTGGATTTCGCTACGACCTCGAATCCCTCGTCAACCTGGGAAAGATTCGGATCGAGTTTGTTTCTCGTGACTGATGTGGCTAACGAGAAGAAGAATGACTAAGATGCAGTCATTATTTTTATCTTTAAGGCTTTGTTGCCTTTCAATTTCCATTGTAGCAGTTCTGAATGAATGTAATGAAAATCAAGGTTTTATTTTCTACTCGAACTACGTTGGGCCTGACTTCTCCTTGTGAGATACGTAGGCAGCCTTTCAAGGCCCGACCCCTATCTTTGAAAAATATCATTCTCCTCTTTTGGTACAAGAAAGTGAGAAAACCAGATCAACGAACACCTTAAAATAGCTGCAAGAAGACCATATCTCAACGTGATTTAGCCTGTTGAGACAGTGTAAAATTAAAAACAAGCAAACTCCTGCTTGTTAAAAAATCTGTTTCCGTTCTCACTCGTGGGTTGAAGATATTCCTCAAACATAGCAACTTGTGTGTTTATCTGCTCTATGTGTGATATTATGCATTTTGTATTCTGAATCCAAACTGACAAATCTGCCTTTGAGTTGTTTTCCTCCTCATGTATTTTGAATTGATCTGTGTTGATTAAGCTGGCAGATCATCCTTACTTCACCAGATCAAAAGGTCCCGCAGATTCCTTTCTAGGGCAAAATTCTGATAAAGGAAAGGCGATTATGGGAGATAACAACGAAGAAGCAAGCCTCACTGACGTTGTGGTGGCTCAACCCACCATAGCGGACCAAAATGAGTTGATTTTGCAGTTGATGCAACAGATTGCAGAGATGAGGGTAGAGATGCAGAGAAGGCAGGATTTGCCTCCGCCAGGATATAATGTTAATGCTGCAGAGGGAAGGCCTCCTATCTACTTTCCTTCCTCGAATGTGGATCTTGCTCAAGGCGTGCCGCTCTCTCAGAATTCCCCCGCTGTAGACCTAACTACCCAAAACCCGCAATATGCTTCCGTTTCTTACCAAACTCCACCACCTCCTCAATATAACCACCACCAAATGCCCTCTCATCTTCAAAATACCCAACCTCAATCCACTCCACCACCGCAAAAACAAAGTCAGAATCTGAATCAGAACACTTTTAATCCTTAGGCATCCCACCATCATTTAAATCAGAACACCAATCCTCAGACTTACCCCCAAAATTACCAAGCTGCACAAAATGCCCAAAGTCCTTCCGTAGCTCCACCCTTACCCAAAAGGACCACTTTCCAAATTCTCGTTCCTGCTGAGCACGACGTGCACGGTTCTGAGTTGGACCACTACGAGGAACAGGAAAGAGAGTAGAGGGCGAAGGAAGAGACAAAGGTGGACATAAAAGAGGAGATCAAGAAAGCCATGAAAGAGCTCCAATGCGTCCCTGATATCGCCGGGCTTAGTTATGAAGATATGTGCATTCACCCGAGTCTGGACCTTCCAGAAGGGTTCAAGATCCCGAAGTTTGATACCTTCGGAGGAGTTGGCAACCCTATGGCTCATCTGAGAGCCTACTCTGACCAGCTCGTGGGAGTTGGAAGGGACGAAGCTTTGCTGATGCGGCTCTTCAGCCGAAGCCTATGGGGAGAAGCTCTTGAATGGTTCACCTCACATGAAACCAGGCAATGACCTAGCTGGAATGCTCTGGCAAAGGATTTCATCGAGCGATTTGCCTACAATGTAGAAATCATTCCTGATCGTTACTCTTTGGAGAAAATAAAGCAAAAATCAACCGAAAGCTATAGAGAATTCGCTTACAGGTGGAGAAAAGAAACGGCGAGGGTGAGACCGCCCATGTCTGAAAAAGAAATCATTGAAGTGTTTGTGCGGGTGCAAGAACCCGATTATTATGACAGAATTATGTTGCTCGTTGGAGCAAAGTTTGCTGAAATAGTCAAGATCAGTGAGACTATTAAAGACGGTTTGAAAATAGGGAAGATCGCCCGTGCAGCCGCGTCACCCGGATCTTCAGGGTTGTTAAAGAAGAAGAGAGAAGAAATTGCTGCTGTTTCATATGAGGGGAGGAAAAACCCTAGAAGCTCGTCATATTCCCGAGGTCGTTCTCGATCTTCCCAAAATTCCTCCCAAGCTCGCTACACGCAAGCTAGTCATCCCAATAATCCTCCATTATATCAAAATACTACCCCCATTAATCCGAATGTCCAAGCTCCACTATACCAAAGTCCACCCCAAATTACCAAAATCCATCTCCCGCTTATCCAAATCACCCTCCACTCTACCAAACTCCATCTCCTCATTATCTTGGTATCGCTCCCAACTGTGCTAACGTGCAGTTGAGCTACAGAGCACCCCTTCCTGTTTATCAAGTCCAAGCTCCACCATATCAAAAACCCCACCCGAACTACCAAGCTCCAATGCCAAACTACCAAACAAATTCATACCCAAGAAATCAAGCTCCTCATCCAAATAACCAAAGTTACCAACAGGTGCCTCCTCCTCAAGGCAATTATGATCCCCCTCGACCTCGATTCGAGAAGAAACCTGCAAGGAATTTTACCACGCTCGCAGAAAGCCAAACAAAGCTGTACGAGCGACTGGCTGCGGCCGGATACATCCACCCTGTGGGGCCCAAAATCGTGGATGTCAATTCAAAGATCTACAAACCTGACCATAGATGTGCTTATCATTCCAACAGTGTTGGGCATGATGCTGAGGATTGTATCAACCTCAAGCACAAAATTCAGGATTTGATTGACCAAGAGGTAGTCTCTCTCCAACCAGCGGCACCAAATGTCAAAACCAACCCGTTGCCGAATCATGGGGGCAGCAATGTCAATATGATCGAGACAGACGAGGACTGGCGTGGAACGAGAATGATTACTCCAATCGTTCACGATGACTTGGAAAAGGCTGTAGATTCTTTGAGCATCAAAGAGAAAAGAGTTCGTTATTTTGACACCTGCAAAGGTTGTTGCTTTGGTGCCATCAAAAACTTTCATCAAGCCTAAGTTCTTTATTGAAACTGCTGCATCTCAAGGCATGACTAGATCCGAAAGATGTTACACTCTTGACGAGCTTGCTCTCGGAGGTCAAAGGAAGGATCAGGCTAAAAGGCCAATAAGCGAAGGAGAAGCGGAGGAGTTTTGGAGGAGATTGCAGCCGAAGGATTATTCTATCGCCAAACATTTGGAGAAGACTCCTTCCCAAATTTCTGTTTGGGCCCTGTTGATGAGTTCTCAATCACATAGGCAAGCTTTGATGAAAGCACTCGATGATACATATGTGCCCGCGGGCACATGCAGCATAATGTGGCCGCCATGATCCACCAGGTTATTCGAGGACATCGCATCAGCTTCTGTGACGACGAGTTGCCCTTTGAGGGGAAGTCTCATAACAAGGCGCTGCATATCACTGTTGTTTGTCGTGAAAAGGTTATCAATCGAGTCTTAGTGGATGATGGATCTGGTCTTAACATTTGCCCATTGTCGACGTTGAGGCAGTTGAAGTTTGACTTGGGAAAACTTAAACAAAATCAAGTCAACGTGAGAGCCTTCGATGGGGTCCAGAGAGATACTTTGGGAGCTGTGAATCTTGTTGTCCAACTGGGCCCGTTCAGTGCGCAGTTTCAAGTTCTAGATATTGACACCAGCTACAACCTTCTTCTGGGAAGGCCTTTTATTCACATAGCTGGAGTTGTGCCGTCCACCCTGCATCAAATGATGAAACTCGTTTGGAAGAACGAAGAGCTGGTCATCCAGGGCGAAGGTAGTCATTCTGGCAGACAAGCGCCTATTATCGATGAAGTGTCTCGAGGCACTGATTTTTACACGGTGGAGCTGGTAAATGCCACTGGTGAAGACTTGGCCCCACAGTTTCTCATGCCTTCTGTGTATAAAATGATTGCCACTGTGATGTTGCAAAGTGGTTTTGAACCAGGTTTTGGGTTGGGAAGAAATTCCCAAGGAATTGTTGAGCCCATTAAAGTTCCTGCCAAGGGGGCAAAATATGGGTTGGGGTATGTCCCCACAGATGACGATGAGAAGATGAAGAAGAAGAAGGATCAAACATTGGCCAAGCCAATCCCTCATTTGTATCAATCCTTTCCAATTCGTGAGCATGCCGAGGAGGAGGACCTTGGGGAAGAAATCTGTGGTCTTTTTGAAGAAATTGATGCTATTATTGAAGAAGAGGTCGAGTTGACAGGATTCCGTGATGCCGAGCCCGGAGAGACGTTGTAGAACTGGACCTCCACGCCCATCCTGATTCCCCGAACTCCTTGGTAGAAGGGCATCATTTTATGCATATTTAAATCGGTGGTAGTTCGGAAGAGGCCCGAGACCCACCATTTTGCATTTTATTAATTGCTTGCATTTTAAAATTCCCTCGTGATGTTTGAAAAAGGCAACATGGCCCTTTGCCATAGCCAAAGTTTGCACTATTTTCTGTTATGAATGAAAGCCTCTTTATTTAAAATCTGGTTTATTTACCTATTCGTTATATTTTTACTTGTCTAACTTTGTCTATTTATGGTTTTAGTAATATAAGTTTTAAACCTGCCAATGTCATGTCATATCATTAGCTGAACGAACAAAGTGAGACAGGTGACGACGAGGTGGATGATTACGAAGAGGAAAATGAGGTACCGGAATATGTTGCTGAAGAATTTTTGCAGTTTGAAAATCAGCATAAGTCGAATTTAGAGGAAACTGAAACTGTAAATCTGGGAGACCAAGAATGTGTCAAAGAGGCCAAAATCAGCGTTCACTTGAATGAAACTCAGAAGAAGAATCTAATACACTTACTCACTGAATACATTGATGTGTTCGTCTGGGAAGTCGGCGACATGCAAGGGTTGAGTACCGATGTTGTATCTCATAAACTACCGATTAATCCAGGGTTTGATCCGGTGAAGAAAAAAGTTCAGAAGTTCAAGCCTGAGTTGAGTCTAAAGATTAAAGAGGAGATTACCAAACAAATTGAGTCTCGATTGGTGGAGGTGACACAATATCCGACTTGGTTGGCCAATGTTGTTTCGATCGCCAAAAAAGATGGGAAAATTAGAATCTGTGTCGCCTACAGAGATCTCAACAAAGCTAAGCCCAAGGATAATTTTTCGTTGCCGAATATTTATATTTTGATCGATAACTGTGCTAAGCATGAAATGCAGTCATTTGTGGATTATTACGCAGGTTATCATCAGATTCTGATGGACGGGGAAAATGCAGAAAAGATAGCCATTATTACACCTTGGGGTGTATATCATTACATGGTGATGACATTTGGCCTCAAGAATGCTGGCGCTATTTATATGAGGGCTATGGCAACCATATTTCATGACATGATTCATAAGGAGATTGAGGTATATGTGGATGACGTCATAATCAAGTCCCGCGAGAGTTTGGACCACTTGACACATCTAAAGAAGTTCTTTGATAGTTTGCGTCGTTACAACTTGAAGTTAAATCCCGCCAAATGTGCTTTTGAAGTTCCAGCTGAAAAGTTGTTGGGATTTATAGTCAGCAGAAGGGGTATTGAGTTCGATCCTTCAAAGATTAAAGCAATTCAAGAGTTACCTCCGCCGAAGACGAGGAAAGAGGTGATAAGTTTCTTGGGGAGGTTGAACTACATCAGTCGATTCATAGCTCAATCAACCGTGGTGTGTGAGCCTATCTTCAAGCTGCTGAAGAAAGACGCTCCGACAAAGTAGACTGAAGAGTGTCAGACTGCTTTCAACGCTATTAAGAAATATTTGTCCAATCCACCGGTATTGGTTCCTCCACGAGAAGGGAGTCCTTTTTGCTGTATTTGTCCGTCTCAGATAGTGCATTCGGATGCGTGCTTGGTCAACACGACGAGACAGGAAAGAAGGAAAGAGCTATCTATTATATAAGCAAGAAGTTTACTCCATACGATTCTCGTTACACTCTGTTGGAAAGAACGTGTTGTGCTTTGACTTGGCTTGATCAGAAGTTGAGGCATTATTTGTCTTCGTATACTACATACCTCATTTCCAGAATGGACCCACGGAAGTATATTTTTCACAAGGCGATGCCGACCGGAAAGTTAGCTAAGTGGTAAATGTTGTTGAGTGAATTTGATATTGTGTATGTGACTCAGAAGGCAATAAAGACACAGGCCTTGGCTGATCATCTTGCAGAAAATTCTGTTGATGAAGAGTATGAGCTGCTTAAGACTTATTTTCACGATGAAGAAGTGTCATTTGTGGGTGAAGATATTTCTGAAGCATATCCCGGTTGGAGATTATTCTTTGATGGAGCAGCGAATCACCAAGGTAAAGGTATCGGAGCGGTCTTAGTGTCAGAATCTGGTCAGCACTATCCCGTGGCAGCTAAGCTCCGATTTAATTGCACGAACAACATGGCTGAATATGAAGCTTGTATTCTTGGTATGAAAATGGCTATTGACATGAGTGTCCACGAGTTGTTGGTTATCGGAGACTCAGATTTATTAATTCACCAGGTTCAAGGAGAGTGGGCTGTGAAGAACCCGAAGATTATACCGTACGTGCAGTATGTGCAAAAGCTATGCAAGAGATTTTGTAAGATCAAATTTAGACATACTCCAGAATACAGAATGAGTTGGCCGATGCTCTTGCCACCATCGCTTCAATGATTAAACATCCAGATGCTGATTATATTGATCCTCTAGATATAGAGCTGAAAGAGCATCCAGTCCATTGTTCACATGTTGAAGCAGAACCAGACGGTTTGCCATGGTATTTCGATATAAAGAAGTATTTGGAGTCCGAAAATTATCCTGAAGATGCTACCTCCAACCAAAAGAAGTCGATACTCCGTATGGCTCTCAATTTCTTTCTAAGTGGAGAAGTCCTTTATAAGAGGACTCCAGACTTAGGTCTTCTCGAATGTGTCGATGCTGTTGAAGCTGCAAAACTTATTGAACAGTTACATGCTGGAGTTTGTGGCACACACATGAATGGACTCACTTTGGCGAGGAAGATCCTACGAGTTGGTTATTTCTGGATGACTATGGAGAATGATTGTTGCAAATTTGTGCAGAAGTGTCATAAATGTCAAGTGCACGGTGATCTTATTCGTGTGCAGCCCCACGAACTTAATGCTATGAGTTCACCTTGGCCGTTTGTAGCTTGGGGCATGGATGTCATCGGTCCAATAGAGCCAGCCGCCTCTAATGGACACAAATTTATTTTGGTTGCCATTGATTATTTCACCAAGTGGGTGGAAGCAACTTCGTACAAGTCGGTCACCAAGAAAGTTGTAGCTGATTTTGTTCGCAACAATCTAATATGCAGATTTGGAGTGCCAGAATCCATCATTACTGATAACGGTGCAAATCTCAACAGTCACTTGATGAGAGAGATATGTGAGCAGTTTAAGATTACTCAATGAAACTCGACCGCTTATCGTCCTCAAATGAATGGAGTTGTAAAAGGCGCCAATAAGAATATCAAGAAGATTTTGAGGAAAATGATTGACAATCACAGAGGTTGGCATGACATGTTGCCATATGCTTTATTGGGTTATCGGACGACTGTCAGAACGTCGACTGGAGCCACTCCATATTTGCTAGTATATGGAACAGAAGCGGTCATACCTGCCGAAGTTGAAATACCGTCTTTGAGAATTATCCAAGAAGCTGAGTTGAGTAATGCTGAATGGGTTAGCAAGAGAATTGATCAGTTAACTTTAATTGATGAGAAGAGAATGGTTGCCGTTTGTCATGGCCAACTATATCGACAGAGAAATATTCGTGCTTTCCACAAGAGAGTAAGAGCCAGAATTTTTAAAATCGATCAGTTAGTACTCAAGCACATTTTTCCTCATTAGGACGAGTACAAAGGGAAATTCGCACCAAATTGGCAAGGACCCTACATGGTTCGCAAAGTATTATCTAGAGATGCTTTGGTCCTATCGGAGATGGATGGCACCGCATGGCCGAAACCAATCAACTCAGATGCTGTCAAGAGATACTACGTGTGAGGTTTCAGTTTGTATTTTCTGTTATTTTCTTGTACTCCTTCTATTCGCTTGTATTTGCTTTGTTTAAAATATTATCCCTCTTGTAAATGAACTACGTCTGACCTGAATTCTCAAAAATGAGATACGTAGGCGGCCTATGTCGGCCTCGGTCACCTCATTTTTCCCCTTTAAATATTTCTTTGTATTTGAACTACGTTCGACCTGAATTCTCAAGAATGAGATACGTAGGCGGCCTATGTCGGCCTCGATCGATTTTCTTTGTAAATTTCTGATTATTGTTAACCTTTAAGGGGGAACTACGTTTGACCTGATTCCTGCCTCAACAGGATACGTAGGCGCCACAAGGGTTCGATCATATGTCCCGTAAGATTTTTATTTTTCTTTACAATAGAAAGTGGGACAGAATTTTTGAGAAATTTTGAGAGGGACTCAAAAATTCTCAAAAAGAAGATTTTTCCTTAGCAAGTCAATGTCGAAAGGTTTCGAGATTTGCAACTGGGACAGAATTTTCGAGAAAATCTCAAAAATTCCATAATATACTTACTCACAGTTGAAGATAAGGCATAACTTGTAACTGGGACAGAAATTTTGAGGATGGCCTCAAAATTTCAACATGGTTTATTCAAAGTCTGGAGTGACTTTGAACACTTCCCAGCGAATAAACCTCCGAGCACCAAACTCAAAGAAGTTCGCTAAGCCTAGCATGACATGACGCTTGGCAGTGACCCTTTTCAAAATATTACTTCTTGAAAATTATTTTCTTAAAGATTTTCCTTTTTGTTTCATTTGTTTAGGCATAAAATATTTTGTCTTCTATCAAGAGTGGGGAGATCAGGAAAATCAACTGGAAATAGCAGGATAAGGAGCATACAACTGAAGAATCGACACAGATTAGTTCGTTTTATAAACTAACAATTTTTCTGTGGACGCATGTTTATAGCTTTGCTTTGAAGTCAGCAAATTCCTCCGATGGATGAATATGGAGAAGTCAAGAGAGGAGAAAAGCTCTCCCAGAATTTAACGGAGTTTCTATAGACACAGGAATTATTTTATACTGCTTATACCGGAGACTTGGGAGTATGAATGGTCTATTTAGGTCAATTTCCAATAGCGTGAAGTCTATAGAGAACGTCCAGCTAGATTCGAGGTTGAATCAAGGGAAAACCTCAAGAGAGAGTTTACAATTCTGTAAAGGACGTCATTTGCATCATAATGTCAGATATGATATTATACATTACCCGGAGGGATCATTTATTTTATTGTCGATCAAGACAATACGCTACCCGGAAGGGTCATTTATTTTATTACCGATCAAGACAATACATTATCTGGAAAATCATTTTATCGTTATTTTCAATTGAGATGATATGATTATCCAGAAGGCACCCAGAAGATCACCATGTTGCTCGATTGAAACACTATCTTCATTTGGTACCAAGGAGGACATCAAGAACAAATATTCATGCATCGCGAAAGTTATGCATCGCGAGAAGATATTCATGCCTCGCAGAAAGTTATGCATCTCGGAAAGATATTCATGCCCTGTAGAAATTCATGCATCGCGGAAGATCATGCATCACAAGAGGATATTTATGCCCTGCAGAAGATCATGCATCACGAGTCAATACTCATGCATCGCAGAAGATCATGCATCGCGAGTCTATACTCATGCATCGCAAGTCAATACTCATGCATCGCGGAAGATCATGCATCGCGAGTTAATAATCATGCATCGTGGAAGATCATGCATTGCGAGTTAATATTTATGCATCACGAGAAGATTTCATGCCTCGCAGAGATTTATACATCGCAAGAAGATTTCCTACCTTGCGGAATTTATGCATCGCGAGAAGATTTCATCCCTCGCAAAATTTTATACATCGCAAGAGGATTTCATACCTTGCGGAATTTATGCATCGCGAGAAGATTTCATCCCTCACAAAATTCTATACATCGCAAGAAGATTTCATACCTTGCGGAATTTATGCATCGCGAGAAGATTTTATCCCTCGCAAAATTTTATGCATCGCGAGAAGATTTCATGCCTCGCAGAGATTTATACATCGCAAAAAGATTTCATACCTTGCGGAATTTATGCATCACGGGAAGATATTCATACACCGCAAGAAATCATGCACTACCAGGGTAAAAGTCGTGCATCACAAGAGAAATATTTACTCACCGGCATCAACTGCATTCTTTTATTTTGATAAAAGTAAACCGTAGAAGACGACATCAAGAGAAATATCAACACTACATCAACATTTACTTATTTTGACATCAAATCAAGATGTACATTGAAGATTATATTACAAGCATAAGACATAAGCTTTATTTTCTTTAAGTCAAACCGATCAAGGTGACGTCAAATGAAGAAGGAGAACAACTAAGTGTCAACACGGTAAAAGACACTATCTCCCATTTGAATTGCATTTTCTAAGCTAACGATTTTATCTCAGTCTTTCTTGAGAATATCCGAAAAGATGAATTCTCCAAAACAAACCACAGGTGCGGACGATATCAAAAAGAATGCAGCATAACGTGGAACTTTTTCTTAGCAGCGAACTAGGACATAGTCAAAAGAGGAGTATCAAACTCTTAGGACGCGAGCAGAAGAGCGACTTCCACCACAATCAAACCACACCCCTATCTGAAGGCATGTGGTTTTTTTTTTTTTTTTTGTCAGTTTTGATTTTGCATCCGGAATTTCGATCTGCCGAAAGCAAGTTTCCAATCGAAGTGACAATGCCCCAAGAGCTTTGGAAATTATGTCCGTGTGAGTTCTTAATTATGGGTGTGAAGTGCACCACATTCATGACTAAGAGGTTACAAGCCTCTTTTCCATACTCGATTTAATTTGTCACTCGTCCAGAGCCAAAGTCATCTAGCATAATAGATTTCTTTTCCCACCGATAGAGTCGAACTACAGGAAGCCTGATTCCTTGAGATTAAGGATATGTAGGCGGGCTCAATTGTCAAAACTTGGCGGTATTCAGACACTCGCTCTTAAATCTTATTCTCGAGCATCTTGGTACCTTCATAATCCGGTATCGAGATGACTTTTGATTTCTTTCATAATCGTGCGTTAAATCAAGCGTATCAAACTACAAGTGGCCTGAATTCTCATAAAGCCTGAGATATGTAGGAAACCCATTTTCGGGGTTCGACCATAATTCCTAAAGTCTGTGCCAAATCCTTTCTTAAAAGACGAATGCGTGGTCGGTCAAAATCGGTTTGGTCAATTTCATTTTCCTCGAATTTCTTACATCAATCCAAGTAAAATGAGGGACAGTTGTTGACACCCAATTTTGACCTCCACCATATAAATTAATCAATTCGAGCTTCTTCAATTTTCAAACGATTTAAAGTAATTAGTTTTGTAAAATTTTAAGAAAAATGCAAAGTTTGCACCTTATCTTAAATAGTTTTTGTCACCTTTTATAATTTTAGACAATATTTATGCTTTACATATTTATGTATATTATAAGTATATTTTATGAATATTCAAAAATTGTCTCAAAAATACTTGTTTTAATCAAATATTTGGTTAATCATTTTAGTTATACAAGAGTTTATGCTTTAAATTGTTTACTTCACAATTACGCTAATTATTTTATTTGGTTAAAATTAAGAAGCTCATTAATTAATTTATATAAATTCGTCTTATTTTATTGTTAACCGATTTCACCAATTAAACTCAATTTGATTAAGTTTCTAACTTCTTTCTATTGCCTTACCTTAAACCCATTTGGAGGCCAAGTTCTTGGGCCGTTTATTTCAGCACATTGGAGCCCACCCAACACTTATTCCCTTTAATTCCCAGCCCCAAAAACTGACCCAACCCAACTTCCTTGATAACCCGACCCGGCCCAAACCTTTGCCCCTTCGTCCCTCTACCTACGTGAAACCCAGCAACGACGTAGAAGAGTGACAGAGCTATCAATGCTCGACAACAACAGCAGCCCACTCACGTCCTCTTCACGCTCAACCCAACGACATCAAGGACAGACGCGTACCACCCTCTCCAGCGCGTGAACAGCCCGTCCCCAACGTTTTCTTTCTCTGTCCCGTCCTGCCCTGTACAACGCTTCCAGCAGCAAAAGCTTGCACGATTTTGTCCTCGTGACCTCGAGATTGAGCCACGTAGCATCTAAGGGCACAGATTTGATCTTAGGCGTCGATTCTCCTTTCCTCTTCCGGAATGGAGATAAAACTTCAGAAAAAGGTGTCTACTCCAAAATGGTGAAATTTGCAGAGGTTTTTGAATTTAGAATTAGGTCTTCCCACTGGAAATTCTTGACGTTTTCCCCCCAAAATCCAAAACCCTAGTCCCTTTCTATATATAATCGCTACTGTTTCGTAGAAAGGGGGCAGCCACAACCAATATAAAAAATATAGCTTACAAAAGAGCCAAAAAAATAGTCACAAAGGATACTCACGAAATACATTCAAATAGAAAGGGGTTTGTTTCTGCTTTAGTTTCATTTTTGCTGCTCGTCGGAGTTCGCAAAGTTTTGGTGTGGTGTTGGAAGAACTCACTGCTCCGCTCCACCCTTTGTCTCTAGTTCAGCTGCCCAGAAAAAGGTAATATCTACTCCTCTGTTTCCTTTCATTTCGACTTAGAGTGATGTGCGATGAACCCGTCTCTGCTGGTTTCCTGTGATTTCTTTCTTGCTTGGTTTGAATATGATTATTCATGGCTCATTGTCTTCACTGTTAGGATTACTGACTGACTATCGTTTTACTCATGTTTCGATTTAATTAGAGGTACAAATCAGGTTGTTGTTTGTTTTATGTTTTAGCTTGTCGTGTTGTTTTGAATCATATGCTCTTCTTGCCTGACTCTTGTTACTAATGTGTTCCCGAGCCTTAACGAAGTTCCATTGTTTTCATGTGTTTGTATTAAAAGTCACTAACTCGTCTTTGAGTCTCTAAGGTCGGTTGAGCCTATGTCTCTCTTGTCGTAATAGTTTAGATTTTCATGTTGTTTATGCTTGGAATGTGTTAGCTATGTTGTTCTGTCTTCTTTACTACTTCATTGTATTTTGATCATTTTACTCTATTAAGAAGGGATTAGAGTGCAAATTGCTGTCCAAGAATGTCAGTATTTGGGAATATATCTTCATTTTAACCTTGAGATATGACTCTTTTTTTTTCTGCTTCTTTATATTTATTAAGAAAGATAAATGGTTTGTCATGTAGTTATTTAGATTCTGAATGAATTATAGATACTATACTTGTTCATAATGATCCTTCTCAGAGTTCAAAGGTAGCATACTTGTTTTTTTTTTTAATTTACTTGAGCTACTGTCATAAGTTTAGTTAGTAGCTTAAGTTTATTTTGTTTAGGACCACATTCATCCTTTGGAGTTCTTTTTTTTTTTATAATATGTGTTATTTTGTTGTTTTAAGATCAAAGCTTAGATGATCTTAATTCCATTTTGTTTTTGCCGGTTCATTTGTTTATCATGATAACTTGTTAGATGGTCTTTTAAGCCATGATTCATATCCTAACACTTGAGACCCCTGTACCAAATTGCTATGGCTGAAGATTAGAAGCTAACGATTTGTTACAATTTCTCTATGCATGAACCGGTTCAAATTGAGTCCATCGGACTCTTCCTTTTGCCCTTGCAACTTGGGTTGAGTCAAAACCAGACTTTCTTCCTTTTTCCAGTCAACCAAATCAACTGGAAGCTGATGTGTGGTGAATGAAGGCTGAATTACAGTTCTTGAAGGCATAAAAAATGATTGTATACATCAGTATACAAACGATATACAGGAAAACAATTTGATATACACGTCATAATACAGAAATACGGGGCCAAAAAAATTGATATATGTGCTCAAACATTGAGTTGGGTCGTGTACATGCAGAATACAACTCAATATACAGAAAAAATTGCCCAAATGTGGCCGGTATACGGTGATATACATAAAGGGTATACTATATTTTTTTTCAGGAGAATGAAATGGACCCAAAAACCTTAAAATTCCAGCAGGCCCATTAGCAGGAATTGGGGTTCAAAGGCCCAAAATTGACATTTTCCTCTTTTCATTCTTATTTATTTGTGATTATGTTGACTAACTTTATTTTGTTTTGGTTTTAATTTAATTAATCCTCAAAGATGGTCATTTCATTTTTTATATATATATCCAAAAAAGGGTAAATAGTTATTTCACTTTTTTTTTTACTTAGTCTTTTTTAGTTTAGTCTACGCTTGAATCTATTCCCTTAAGAATGATCTCCTCTAGTTACTTTCCCTTAACAAATGATTAGAAGAAAATAATGTCAAGTTAATAATAATAAAAAAAAAGAACTTTACTTAGTTATAATTTAAAATTTTATTTAATCAAATCGCCGGTCAACCGCGAGTTAGCGGACATTCCGAGGGCTTAACACCTTCTCGGAATGTACATTTGAACTTCGAACCCTTTTCAATCGATTTTTATCTGTTTAAATCTTTTGAAAAAAAATAATTTTTAGTTTTCTTGGTTTTACTAAAAATCAAGTGGCGACTCTGTAATTTGGAAAGTCGATTTCTCTTAAATCATAAGATTAATCGATTTTTTGAAACTTAGTTATTTTTTTACTTTATATATATATTTTTAAGTAAAACAAAGGTCTCTATGCTTTCTACTCTTGTGTCTTTTATTTGTTTTGTTTAGTGTTATGTTTCTTGTTTATTGTTATAGTACAATTTTCTATTACTATTATTATTATTATTATTATTGAGAATTTACAGTGATTTGTTACTTTGTATACATTATTCTAGCATGTGGTATTTTGATATCCCCATTTAAATATTGTGTTTGTACAATAGTTAGTTATTTTTACTTTATTCACTTTTAGTCAATTTCATAATTAAGGATATTCTTTTTATTAGGAAGATGTATGTACTTTCTATCGTAAAAATAATAGATTTTTTTTAGTAAATATCAATAGATTTGAAATAGATAAAATATATCGTTCGCAATATAAAATTTACATGACCTTATGCACAGTGCCAACCAACAGACCATTTTAGGACCTTTTGTAGGATCCAAAAGTTTGGTAGTTTGTGATTTTCTATCTTTTGATTAATCATAGAAAGGACCCTCAGTTTGTTGATCACGATTTGCAGGGTCATGCATGCCACAACGACTAAGTCAATTGAGTTAGCAATATTTTGATTGCATGAGCCATGATATTACAGTGTTGTAGTTGTTAGTTTGCACGATCTAGTAATTTTCTGATTTTAACTTTTATCCTAAGTATGAGAAAAGTTGTCTAACGTGTTTCAGCAAAAGCAGTAAGAACAGTAAGTGAAAACACAGTATTTTTACGTGGAAAACACCCGACTCAAAAGGTATAAAAAATCACGACATGTACCCCTACAGGATTTAACTTCAACTTCACTAAATCACTTAGCCTTCACAGAAGATAGATAACAAACTTTGCAACCCACCTTAACTTCAAGTTATGGATTTAGATTACAACTCTTGTAATCCTAGGTACTAACTCTAATTTCTAACCATCAACGCAAACCTTCCAAGGTATGCGTTCCCAACTCTTCAATTTATCACAACCTGAAGACAACACTCCTAGTTTAGTTTATAACTCACTGAGCTAAGATTATATCAAAACTCATTCACAACGGAAAAAATCCAAACAGATAAACTTTGTAAAAGGATCGGGTTCTTCGATGTGTCCCTTAAGTTCGCTGGTAGTACTTGCGAAGTAAATTTCTCAATCACTCTTTTTGCTCTGTAAGTGCACAAGTATTCTGGACGACTTCACTCCTATTTAAGCACAATTCTTCATAGAGTTGTTGTTCACTTCAAACTGCTCATTGACTTGAACTCTCTTGACTTAGAGTTCTACTTCAAGTAAGAGTCCTTCTTCATTCAAAATCTTAGCTTCTTTGGACTTCTTCTTCAAATTACATTCATTGATTCTTTTGTATTGTAGTCAAACTCCAACACCAATTCAGTAATAACGTGAAGAGTTCTACTTTAAGTGAAACTCCTTCTTCAATTAAAACTCCTTGCCTCTTTAGACTCCTTCAAATCGAGTTCATTGATTCATTCTCTTCAACTCATCAGATGATTACTATTTACATCCCACTCTATTCAAATAGGATGAAACATCGCGGTGACTCAAAAAATAATCAAATAACTAAGTTTTAAAAGAATTTAAATAATAAATAAATTTTAAAAGAGTCGCCACCTAATTTTAGAAAAAACAAGGAAACTTAGAGTGATCTACGAACGGTTAGTTCTAGGTAAGGGGTTCAAGTTATTCCGAAGGGCCTTGTTAGGCATCCTTCGAAATCCAAAACTATGGTTCCCTACTGAATTCATTTTTTTTCAAATTGAGGAGGAGATAAAAACAATATAAAAGTGCAATTAACATGTAATATACATAAATAATAAAATAAAATAATAATGTAAGTATCGGCCTAATGTTTGTCTAACGTCAATAATATACACAAAAATGAATATAAAATACATTTGAATTCCTTTGGAATAACTTCGATGAGAAGCAACTCCAGGGTACCCGTGAACACACTTAGTAAAAGAATTAGTGATAAATAAATATGAATAAAAAATAAATGAAATAAATAACTGAAAATAAAATTTGTCTTATTAACATGGAAGGCCTTGGAAATCGACGATAATTTCTTCATTGACCAATTTTAACAAATAAAATAATATGAACTTAACTAAATTTCCGTCTTAAAAATGGGAAGGCCTCCAAAACCGACGGAGAGATTTTCTCATTGGTCAATTCTAACAACTAAAATATAATATCGATATAAAAATGTCAATAAGAAAAGCTAATTGAAAATAATAGTGATTAGATGCAACAAGAATGTAATCTGGTCACAACTCAAGTCATAAAAGTATCCACATAATTGAAAATGCACAAAAAGGCAATTATATAATATTATGATATAAACCTAGCAACAACTAGAAATAAATAAAGTGAACTGCTACAACAACTTAAAAAAAATATAAAATTAAAAAAAATACTACATCATAAAAAAGTTAATCTAAACCAAACATTGTCTCTTAACTATTTAAGTAAGACAAACACTAGAAGTGGAAATAAAACAAAATATATCCTAAAATCCCAAGCTAACAGTAGCAAATAAAAATGATAGTGACGAAACATTTATCAACAAAATAGCAATAGAAACTTTAAAATATACCCAAAAATGCAAAAAATTAGAATAATTACCAAAACTAAAAATATTCAACAGCAGCAAATAGATGCAATTAGTGCTAAATTTAAGCAGCAATGTTGGAAATAAAGTGGCCTAAGTTTGAGCTTCCGGCCAAATCTAAACAGAAAATTAAATCATCTAAACACAACTAAAAATAGCAACAAAAACAGCAAAAACAAAGTAAAATAAACTCAACTTTAATTAGATTTTGAAGTGAAAGATTATACCTTGCCGGAAATGGAGTTGCTGATGTTGTTTGTACGCTGTTGTTGGTCTGATCTTGCTTGTTATTACGTCACCGGAGATGGAGTCACGTCGGATGATGGGATACCTGCAAAATGAAGGAAAAAATTGTGAAAGGGGAGAGGGGAAGGGGCTGGTTCGAGATGGAGAAAAGAAGAGGTTAAGGCTGGTTTTGTTTGGTGGTGAGGAGGAAGGAAGATGGAGGCAATTTCTGGTTGAGTGGTGAGGAGGTCGGGTGTTTTTGTGGCGGTTGTTTGGCCGGAAAACAGAGTATTGAAGGCTATTTGTTTGCTGGTGGAAGCTCGTGGGTTTGAGAAAAGCGATTTGGGTGGTTGTTACTGGAATTGCGGTGGATGTTCCCGGTGAGGAGAGGTGGTGTCGAACTCGTTTTAGTATTTGAGCTCGACGGAAAATGAAGTAAGGGAGATGCTCCTGGAAAATGGAGGAAAAAGCAAGGCAGATGGATTTTTTAGGATAGTTTGGAGCAGAAAATTGAAAGAAAGGTATTTGCGGTGACGATACTGTAGGGGAGGTCCTGCGGAAAAATAGCTCGACGCCAGGATGATAAAAAGCTTAACACCTCTCATTCTTATTACTTTTTCAATATGAAAACGAAAAAAAAATGAAAAAGAAATGTGATGCTGTACCGGGTCGTTTAAATCAGACCTCTATTTCGGTACAACGAGAAGGAGTTTACTATGGTCAGTGCAGTGAGATTTGTTCAAAGCGGATACTGGAGTGGGACCCTCCATAGCATCAGGTGACCAAGTATGCGATCCTATCTGTGCTCCGTATCAAGGTCACTATCATCAATATCGATCTCATCAAGAAGAAAACCTTTAGGCTTCTTATCCAGGAACCACTAATGGACTATGAGGGGGGGGAAGGCGAACGGGAACCGACCGAAAACCCGAACCGCTTGACTGACCCCTTTAAGTCTTGAAGTAACTATTGGTGACAATGTTGACCAAAAATAGGTCAAAGACACTTAAATAGTTGATTAAGTTAATAAGGGGCTCAATTAATATTTTTAAAAACTTATAATCTTTTAATAAATATAAAACAACACACACATCAAATTAAAAAAAACTTTTCACTCCACTCTCTCCTCAAACACTTTCTTCTCAAACCAAACGGCGGGTTCTCCTTTGCTCCCTCTGTTGGCATCAATATTTTCTCAAAATTGAAGTTGCTTCTTCTTCCAACCAGTTTCTTCGACAACATTCAACTTCCGATGCTTATTCATCTATTCTAACCAGCCAGGGAACATCGATTTGCGGGTAAGACTTTATTTTTTTGAAAAAGAAAATAGGGTTTTTAGTTCATTTATTTTAAAGGAATACTGGAATGAACAAATTGTTGTAGGTGTTTAGAGTTTTTTAGTTTAAGTTTTATTTATTGATTTCATTCTTTTTGGTATTGTGATGAAATATTAATAATTGTGGATTCTTGGATGAAACCCAATTACAACAAAATGGACATTGAGGATTATATAGCTTGCCTCAACTATTTTAATGGGATATTGAGGTGTAGTTCTTATTTCTTATTTAATTAACAGCATGTTGTAATATATAGATGAAGTTGATGCATGTTTGTGGTAATAGACACGAGTGTCTCTCTATAATATCATTGCTCATATTTCATGATGTTGGTGTGGCCCTGGGAAGAGAAAATTTCTCATGATGTTAACTATTTCGTATATGTAGGCCTACCTTTGACAATGTCATGGATGGAATGACAATTGCTGCAAATAAAATTCAGTTTTGATAGCTGATATAGTGCAGTTTTTTATGCTAATTTGTGCATTTTTTGGTGTTGTCTTGATGCATTTTTGCTGCTAATTTTTCCTAGTTCTGGTGATTAGTTAAACTTTTGTATATAGTTTGTTATGTGTTACTTTTCATCTCCGACTAATAAATTGTCTCTAGTTTAAGCAGCGACATTCATACCTCAGTTCCAAGCTAGTTAGTGTCATATATATGAATCTTCACTGTTTATTGATTTCTTTTTTTTGTATGATGCACGAGTTGATTGAATGTTTTTTCAATTTTTTTATTTGTAGATAAAATGGCTTCCAAAAGAAAAACAAGTGAATCACTCTCTTATAAATCAAGTAAAGTAGCTAAAGTACAAACACCATTAGAAGAACTTGTTGAAGAGGTCAATTCACAAAAAGATGATGAAGAAATTGATGAAGAAATTGAAAATGAGCATAACTAATTGTTGAAGAGGTCAATTCACAAAAAGGAAATAAATGATGAAGAAATTGAAAATGATAAAGAAGATTACGAGGAAGTTGATAAAAAAAAGTGAGGAAGGAGATGAAAATGAAAGTGTGAAGGAGATGAAAATGAAAGTGATGAAGGAGATGAAATTGAAAGTGATGAAGGAGATAAAAATGGAAGTGAAGAAGGAGATGATATTGAAAGTGATGAAGGACATGAAGATGTTGTCATAACTTTTAATATTGACAAGTTTCGGGTGGAGATGCCTATAGATGACCCTACAGATTTGAAAGGTGAATTAGTTGTAAAATCAGCCATGGGCGCCAAATTTGATAGTTTTAGAACGATATTGATGGATGAAAAGTTGGAGGATTTCTTTAAGTCGAGTTGTTTTGAATACTTTCTTGATCTGCCGGAGGGTAACAATGCACGTTTTCAAATGGGCATGGTGTATGATCTTCTCAAGCACAGGATCAAGTATAAGGGTGATGATGATCATGCTTTGAAAGATAAGAACAAGAAAATGGATGAGATTTGAATAAATTATTGTGGTATGCCGGTTTGTTTTGGCATGAAAGAATTTGCCATTGTGACTGGACTAAAATGTCATCCTCCTTCTGAACCTCTTCCTAAAGTTACACCCTTAAGAAAGCCAAGAGAAAAAAAATTTAAAATCAATCAAGACTGGCAAGAAAGGTAAAAAGCCATCCAAAACAGTCAACATCAAAATCAACAAAGGCAAAGAAAAAATAAATAATGAAAATGATTTGTTGACTATTATTGGACCAAGTTATAAATCCAAAGATTTGTTAGAATATCTCAAGAGCAAAAAGGTTTTGAAGAAGCACAAAGAACGATTGTACTTAGTTTGGTTTGTGCATGCCATTTTATGGGCTAGAGACATCAACAATGTCATAGATCTTGGTTTGTTTGTGCTTGCTCGGGATTTGGATGCATTCAACAATTATCCATGGGGTAATGATAGCTATTTCACGACTGTCGAATATTTGTTGTCAAAGTTATCTTCGAAGACAAACAATTTATACGGCTTTCCTTGGTCTTTCATGGTAAACTTCACCTCTAATTTTAGTATTTTATTTATTTGTATTATTTAAAATTTTTATTTTCATCATCTTTGTATTTTTGGCTTGGGCATTTGAAGCAATACCTTACCTTAGGAAGCTATTCAAGGATTACTCGGAAGAAATTTCTCAACCAAGGATTCTTAGGTGGTTGTCTGCCAAGAACAACCCAAAAATAAATTATGTTGATCTCTTCAATCCTCCTCGTGATATAGTAAGTCTTCTATAGAATAATCTTTATTCAAATTAATTGATTATCTGATTTGCTTCATTTAGTTTTCATCCAATAAATGACTTATCTATAGTCATCTATTGATATAGATGGGTCATCTGTTAGAAGAAAACATAACTGTTTGCTACTGTTTTGCTTTCATCCAACAGTTGACTAATCAGTTGCAATTGATGGGTCATTTATTGGACGAAAACTTGATCTTTGCTACTGATTTGCTTTCATCCAACAGTTGACTAATTTGTTGCAACAAATAGGTCATTTGTTGGAAGAAAACTTAATCATTTACTACTGATTTACTTACGCCCAACAAATGACCTATTTAATGCAACAAATATGTCATTTGTTGGACGAAATCTCAATCGTTTGCTACTGATTTACTTACGACCAATAAATAACCTATTTGTTGCAACAAATAGGTCATTTGTTGGACGAAAACTTAATCATTTACTACTGATTTACTTACGTCCAACAAATGACCTATTTGTTGCAACAAATATGTCATTTGTTGGACGAAATCTCTATCGTTTGCTACTGATTTACTTACGTCCAACAAATGACCTATTTGTTGCAACAAATAGGTCATTTGTTGGACAAAATCTCTATCGTTTGCTACTAATTTACTTACGTCCAACAAATGACGTATTTGTCAACAAATAGGTCATTTGTTGGACGAAATCTCAATCATTTGTTGTTGTTTTACTTTTTATTATAATTTATAGATTATTTTTAATATAAACTACTTTAATTTATAGATTGTACATCCATGGCTTGTCCCCACAGAGCAAGAATTGCAAATGCCATTTTTTTTAACTCTTGGAATCATTGACACAAAATCAGACCCTACAGTCGATCTGATAAAAAAAGAATTGGCTGGAGCAACATCCATCAAAAGGGAAGCACTTATTGTTCCAGGTGATGCTGATGATGTTGCAATAAATGTTAGTGTTGATGCTGATGTTGATGTTGGTGTTGATATTGGTAATGTTGGTGCTAAAATTGGTGGTGAGCATGTTGATGATGTTGGTGGTACATATGGTGGATTCACTCCTTTCAGTGGACATACCACATCTTTTACTCCTTTCTCTAGCTCATGTTCTGCATGTAAATGTGAAGAATGTAAAAACAAAGAAGCTCAGTTAATATCTTGTGGTGAAGATGTGAAGAAGTGTCTTGATGCTCTTACTAATGCTGTTAAGGAATTGATATCTAAGAGAGGTGTTATTCCATCAAGAAAAATTTCAGAGCCATTCACACCATTGAAGATTAAGAGAAGAAAAAAAAATCAATTTCCAAGATATTGTTAAATAAGAAAAAGAGACAACAAACTGCAACAACTCCTCTTCCTTGTAATGTTTAGTTATCTTCAGGAGCCATGGAAGAGCAACAGAAGCTGTAGAAGGTATGGGGCTGCTGAAGTCATATTTTGTAAGCTGAAGAACCTTATATGCATTGTAATTTATGAAGATTGTCATATTTAGTTAATCATATTTTGTAATTGTTGATGACAATATTTTATATTTAATAGATGTTCAGTTATTTTATCACGAATTTCATTATATTTTTAGACTTCAAAATGTTAAATTTTATGAGTCATCTATTGCAACAAATAATATAGATTAGGCATTTGTTGTAACAAATTTCTATATTTGTTGCAACAGATGAATCATCCATTGCAACAGATAAGTATATATGGGTCATCTATTGCAAACAAATAATACATATTAGACATTTGTTGTAACAGGTGGGTTATCTATTGCAACAAATAATGCATTGAGATCATAACTAACTTTATAATTGAAAAGTAATTATAATTAAATAACTTAACTTATCACTATTTATCGGCTAATGAAGTGTTTCATATCAAAATAAACAATTGATCACTTTATTTAAGACGCAGATATTTAGATGATCATGTAATTACTCTACAATAGATGAATATGTATGCTTGATTATTTCCAATGGATGGGTCATCTATTGCAACAAATAATGCATATTAGACATTTGTTGTAATAAATACCTATATTTGTTGCAACAAATGAATCATCCATTGCAACAGATAAGTATATGTGGGTTATTTATTGCAAACAAATAATACAAATTAGACATTTGTTATAACAATTGGGTTATCTTGCAACAAATAATGCATTGAGATTATATCTAAACTTATAATTGCAAGGTAATTATAATTCAATAACTTTATTTATCACTAATTATGGGCTAACGAAGCATTTCATATTAAAATAATCAATTGATCACTTTATTTAAAACGAATACAATTAGTTGATCATGTAATTACTCTACAATACATTGAAAATTTAATTGAACTTATTAATTAAAAGGTAATTATAATTAAATAACTTTATTTATCACTAATTATGGGCTAATGAAGCATTTCATATCAAAAAAATCAATTGATCACTTTATTTAAGACGAATACAGTTAGTTGATTATGTAATTACTCTACAATATATTGAAAATATAATTGAACTTATTAATTAAAAGGTAATTATAATTAAATAACGTTATTTGCCACTAATTATGGGCTAATGAAGTATTTCATATCAAAACAATCAATTGATCACTTTATTTAAGACGAATATTGTTACTTGATCATGTAACTACCCTATAAACATTGAAAATGTAATTGAACTTATTAGTTAAAAAATAGTTATAATTAAATAACTTTATTTATCACTATTTATGCGCTAATGAAGTATTTCATATCAAAATATCAATTGATCACTTATTTAAGACGAATACAGTTACTTGATCATGTAATTACTCTACAATAGATTAACATATATGCTTGATTATTTTCAATGGATGGGTCATCTATTGCAAAAGATAGTGCATATTAGACATTTGTTGTAACAAATTCCTATAAATGTTGCAAAAATGAATCATACATTGCAACAGATGAGCATATATGGGTCATCTATTGCAAACAAATAATACAGATTAGACATTTTGTTGTAACAGATGAGTTATCTATTGCAACAAATAATGCATCGAGATTAGATTTCTATATTATTGCAACAAATAATCATATTTATTTAATTATTTTCAACATATAAGTTATCTATTGTAACAAATAATGCAAAGCATGTAATGCAAAATAGGCAAAATTTATTGCAACAGATGAGCATAACTAATATATTTTATATAATAAATATGAACATACATAATTAACCAAAATGAGTTAAAATTCTCAGATTCATAACTAAGTACATAATAGTTATTTCACTATTATAATAATTACGGAGCTTTTCGAATCGGACATGTTGTTCTCTTGTGTCCAATATTTTTACATATTGAACACTTATTTTTTCTTGTTGAAAATGATTCCCCGACTCCACTCCTCCTCTTAGTTCGCCTTCTTCCCGGTTTGCTTGGATCAACATATGGAGGAGGTATTTCTCTCTCCAAAATCTCCAAAGGAACAATCCAAGAATCTTCGGGAGGCACCAAATTAATCTCCTCACAATATGCAATTATGTATTTTCCATCGAATAATATGAAGACGAGTACTCATAGATCTTATTTCCAAAATGTGCACCATATTGAGATCGAAGAGCTGCCATAGCATGTGGACAAGGTATTTTGTCCAAGTCAAAAACTCTACATGTGCACGTTCTTCTTTGAAGATCGGCCGTGGCAACATCACCATGACCGTTGATACTAAACTTGTAATTGGCTATTTGATGGGCCAATAAGTTGTTTCCCAAATTGATATTCTTTGATATTTGTTTTCCCATTGAAGGAACAAGTATGTTTGTTGAGTTGACCAATTCCATACGCCTCTCATGAAATAATTTTGCAAATCTCATATTTATTTTATCAAATAAAGCGACGATAGGAAATTCTCTTTCAACTTCAAATATTGCATTCACGGATTCAACAATGTTTGAGGTCATAATATTATACCTATACAAAAAAAAAAAACTTAATAAGATATATAATTATATAAAGCTTAAACAAGATACTCAATATATAATATTGTACGTATTTTCCGGACAAAATACTCTGCTCCATCTATGAAATCTAACTTATTCGAGATATTCGGCTGCCTTGGGTACCATATCCCTTATTTGATTGAAATGGTCATAGAACTCAACTTTATTATACGCTTTCGCTGCATTATAAAAATGAGATATGATCTTTGCATTGTGAAAATTGTTTCGAATATTTTCTCCAAGGTGCCTCATGTAATAACCATAATGAGCTGATGGATACACAATTGAAACCATCTTTCGGATACTTGAATGCCTATCAGATATTATGCACAGCTCATCAGTATCATCTACATAACTTCTCATTTGTTCAAAAAAATATTTATATGAGGCATCACATTCTTTATCCATTACACAAAAAGCCACCGAAAAAATATGATTCTCTGCATCTTGCTCCACCGCCGATAGTAAAACTCCTTCATACTTTCTCTTCAAGAATGTCCCGTCAACGGCTATGACTTTTCTCAATTGTTGAAAATCTTGAATCCAAGCCGTATAGGCTACAAAAAAGTACTTGAACTTGCCATTTTCATCAACCTGCAATGATGTCTTACTTCCTAGATTTGCGGACTCAAGCATAAAGCGGTATGCATCACGCACTCCATACCCGTGCTCATGTGTTCCCCTAGCCAAAGACTTTGCAATCTCCCTACCCTTATATATCTTCCAATAACTCACTTTCAAACCAATTCTGTGCGGAGTTGATTGGTCATATCTCTTGTAGATGGACCTTTACCATTAGGAAAGCTATTTTTGAAGTACTTACCAAGGACTTTTGTTGTGGCATGTGGATTATGACTCGTAATATACTCTGAACCACATGTGTGATACTTTTTATAAATCTTAATACAAAATCTGTGAGAACTTATGAATTTCACAGCCCTCAACCACCACTTGCACTCTGGATGCGCACACTACTCGAATTAATCACTTTTGCAAGTCTGAAATCTTTTTTCAAGCAAGGAATATGCAATGAAGTGACTAGTTCTTCTTTGTTCTTGAATGTCATTCCTATGTGAAAACCTGCCTCATAATCTTGAAGATTGTTCAACTGTTTTAACTGAGAAATGCCCCATATATCAACAATGGGTGTAGGTGTTTGGTCCTCCTCCACATCATGTCCGATCTCATCATCTGGAATATTCATGTTCATCTCATTCAATTCATCATTGAACAAATTTTGTTGGTCTTGTTCTACATTTTTATTCTCTGTCGATTTTTCAACAACATACACCCTTAAAATGGACCTAGTTGCATCACTCAGATAAGCACGCAAACGAAGTTGATTGCTAATCTTAAAAGGTAGGACCCTCTGATTTTCAAAAGACTTGTGCATGTAACTGATTACGAGATAATTTGGTTGACAATTTAGTTCACAATGGATAATGATTGAGTTCAAAAAATAATTATACAAAATATCCCTTTGGACGGTCATCAATACTGACTTTGACATGTCACCATCTTTCCAACGCCAAATAAATCGATTGTTCTTCTCAATTCATTCTCCATAACTATCAACAGCTATTGTTATTGATTCTTCCATTAATGGCACCTAAAGGAATTTATTAAAGATATTTAGTAATGAATGTATAGTAAAGTTGGGTGGATATATACAGTTCAAAATCATATGCACAATCATTGTCCCAACAAGTCAATAATATGTTGCAACAAGTAGGTCATCCGTTGCAGTAGATGATGCACTTGTTGCAACTGATGATTCACTTGTTGGAAACATGTCCTGAACCAGAAGCTTATCCAACTTGTAAGTCAATTGTTGTAACAGATGAGTCATCTGTTGCAATATGTGACTTACTTGTTTGGATGAATTTCTGGTTTTGTCCTAGTTTGGCCTGATATTGTAATATGTATTCAACGGGTAAGACATTTGTTGCAACAATGAGTCGTATGGTGCAGCAGATGACTCATATGTTGCAATAAATGACTCATCTGTTGTGACAAGCTTTTGTCTATTCCCAGCTTGCCTGATACTGTAATATGTATCCAATGGGTAAGTCTTTTGTTGCAACAGATGAGTCATCAGGTGCAACAGATGACTCATTGGTTGCAATAAATAACATATCTGTTGGCACTTACTTCTGATTCAGTCCCAGCTTGACATGATACGATAATATGTATCCAACAAGTAATCTATTTGTTGCAACAGATGACTTACCTGTTGGGTACGTGACTGTAATTTTTTGAAGAAATACTCAAACAATCAAAATAAAAATTTAGAGTAAAAATCATTAGTTTACATACCAAAATCACCTATGATGTAATGCTCAATGATATATGAATGAATATTGGTCTCAAAGCAGCAGTACAATGTTAATATCCATTGAAGTAAGAAAAAAATGATGAACAATAAAAATAAGATGGTGATGAACAAGAAGAAGAAGAATGATGATGGAGAAGAAGAATGAAGAAGAAGAACAGCAACAATGGTCCCCAATAATGGAAGAATAAGCAAGAGAAAAAAGAGGGAAAAGTGAGCCGTTGGTAGATTTTTCTTCCCTCAATTTCTTAATATTTAGGGTTTTGAAATTAGATGGACTAAAGTGTAAAATAAAAAAACTTAGGGATGAACAATTTAACCCTTAATTCTTAATTTAAAAATTGTCACCCTTACTCAATACTTAAAACTTGAGTCACCAATTCCTAATTTTGAAACTTTTTTGTAACCCTTAATTCATTGTCCCTAGTTTGGAGCTGCTGGTTGCTCCGGTGGCTATGGAGCAAAAATGGAATATGGAGCTTGGGTAGGGGTTTTTTGGGTGGTGGGCTGGCGGTCACAGGTCGGAGCTCCGGTGAGCTTTTAGCCGGAAAAATAAAGAACATTAAAAGAATCTCAAAATCTCTAAATTGCAACCCTAAAAAATTTTCAACACCCTATTTTTGACCTAATCTAAACCTAAATAGAAAACAATAATGCAATGGCCCCAAGTGTGTGAGCTTGGAATTGTGGCCCAAAATTATCGGTGCAAATTTTATCTGTAATATTAAAGAAAAAACTTAATGAACGTAACTTACACATGTAAAGACACAATTTTAAAATTAATAAGAAATTCTAAATTTTAATAAATAAGGATAGTTATCGATAAACTTATTCAAAAATTATAAAAATACATTTTTGAACTATTAAATAAATAAACTTAAAAATTACGAATTTTGAATATGTCGGGCCAAAATTGGGTGTCAACAATTACTTCATTGGGCTTTCTTACGAAATTAGCATTATCCATTTCTTTATTTCTGCACTCTTGCTTTATTCATCTTAAAAGCTTTTTCAAATTCAACTGCTCGTACAGTGTACCTTTAGACCATTTAACTGACGTGTTTCATCTCTCTTTGTCAATCATCAAAACTGCATAAATCCCAACAGTAGTACGCGAGTTGGAGAGATATAGGGGGAGATGCACCTCTACCCTCTTGAGATAGCTTTATAGAAGCTTTTCTAAATCATTATTTTCCCCCAAGAGATTCATAATGTTTGGGTTGATCAATTTCTTAACCTATGATAGGGCATATTAAGTATCCGAGAGTATGGGCTGTGAATTGATTTTTTAGCTAGATAGTGTAACGACTAGATTTGTTATTACAAAGGTTACCTCGTTCGGAGTCTCAAAAGTATGGAAGTGTGGTGCAAGAATTTTTTAAACTTGAGCACATGACGATTTTGGCCCAAATTGAATTTTGGGTTTGGCTGACGTCATCCCACCATAGCGGAGGCTTCCTACTATAGCACGATCGTTGTAGCGGTCTGAGTCTCATTATAGCGAGATATCAAAAAAAATTACAGCCTAATTAATGCATATTTTTTTCCTCCCACTTTTAGAAGGAAAAAGTGATGATTGCTTCAAAAACCCTCCAAAGGCACCCAGGGTACGAGAGCAATGAAGGGGAAGAGTTTTCGCGCAAGGAAGGTGAAAACTAAAGGATTCCTAATGCTTGTTGATAATAGGTTGATTCCACGGAGTCAAATACATCTACAAGGTTCATCATCTGTTGTTTGGCACCCAGGTAGGTGTTATGACCCGATAGGTCATTTTTCGAAGTTCTATGAATGTATCATTTTGGCCCTCCCGATATTGACCCCGAGTTATTTTTAGTTGAGTTTGAAAGTTAGTTTTTAACCTTGGAGTTGAGAATTATGTAAGTTTGAAAGGCTAATAATGTTAAGAAAGTGATTTTTGGTGTCTTTTGGAGTTTTGAGTTTCAGAATGAAATTTCCTCGATTCTATCAGTCCCAATATGGAACCTGGTCCACGAGAGTTTCCGATTTTAGTTTCGGAATCTGATTAAGGATTTGAGATCCTAAATTGAAAATTTATGAAAATTTAGCCTTTGGATTGACTTTGGTCAACATTTGGTGTCGAATGCTCGAACTGAAATTCTGAGAGTTCCTTTGGATTTAGGGGATGATTTTAGGCCTAAGTGAGGACTTGATTTATTATGAGAGGTCCCAAACTTGAGTTAGCCTTTTTAGGAGCTTGTGGTTTTCATAGATTTGCGTCAAGGAGATCTCTAATTCGCATTTCAACGGTTCCTTGAGTCCTGAACATTTAGTATAATCTATTAGTAAATGTGGTTTGTGTGTATGGGTTCCAAACGAATCCCGAGGGTCCTTTTGAAAGTTGGTTGATTTTGTTGAGGTTTGATATTTGTTACCCTCGTGATCGCGATAGGGAGTTCATTTTGCGAACAATTGAGAGACCCTATCGTGAAAGAGAAAGAGATGTAAATCTAGACCTTTTTTGATCGTGAAGAACCTATTTGCAATCGTGAACTTTGCAAAAGTGAAGGCACGTTCGCGAAAGTCTAGGGATGATATTTTAGCGGGCTTCGCTTTTGCAAACTAGTGTTCACTTAAGCGACTTTAAAGAGGGGTTTTGACTTGCAAATTTTGATGTTTAAGTCTCATTTTCCATTTTTGAGCTTGCCTTAGAGGCGATTTTTGAAAGGTTTTATTGTGCTTAATAATTTGGTAAGCTTTTGTGATCCTAAAACTTTATTTTCCTTTTATTATTTATGGATTTTAACATCAAAATTTGGAATTTTGACTGGGAAATGACAGTTTTTCAAGAACTCAAGTTTAAACTAAAATGGAGATTGTGAACTAACTTTAAATCTTTTTTCAAAATAATTTGAACCAATGGGTTCCAAATGCCTTGGGTAATGATTTCAAGTATAGAATTTCATATTCAAACTTCATTTTTGGAATTAGATTTTGAGTTGATTGACATATATTTCAAAGTAATTAATATAGTTATTGCTGTTTTCAAAAAAAAGCTTGTGAATACTTGATTGATATAGATTTTGTGACTTTGAACATTGATCGGAAGAGGAAGACTCAAATTTTGTAGGGACTAATTGGTTGAATTAAGGTAAGTGATCTCTTAAATCTTGTATTCCAGTAGAACTCGTGTATTCTTTTCATTTTGTGTATGTTGGGAGTAATGAAAATAAAGTGAAGGGTTAATTGTTCAACTTGATAAATATCAAAGAATAAAAAAGGGTTGAAATGAAAAGGCTATATGTTTGATTACAATGCTTGTGAATTGCCTTCTTGTGATCCTTCTTGATTGATTGATGAAATGCTTGATAGCATGATCTGGACTTGAATTGTTGTCTCTTCATTATGGTGTGAACTTGCGTATGTACATTGATTGTTGTACATCGTGATGAGACATGCGATATAAAGCTGATGAGAAATGGTTCTTTCTAGTGATATAAAGTTGATGGAAAATGGTTTTGGCTAGTGACAGGATATAATACAGGCGATGAGCAATGGTTTTTGCTAGTGATATACTATCGATGGGAAATGGTTTTGGCTAGTTAATGATATAAATCCTATAGGAAATGGTTCTAGCTAGTGATTTGATATAAAAACCGATGGAAAATGGTTTCGTCTAGTAATATTACGCCGAAGGAAAATAGTTTCGGTAAGAGATTGATTATTGTGATTTGATGCATTTTGATGCTTATGATTGACTTACTTGTTAACTGTGATTGATGCACTTGTTACATGTGATTGATCTACTTGACATTGGGATTGACTTCCTTGATTCGTGTTTATTGTTGAATTATGAGTATTGAGCCTTGTGAGTTGTGTATTGTAGGATTATTAGGTTGGGTTGATCTCTATGCGTATTGTAATTTGAGGAGGTTTAGATGAGATGAAAGGATTATTCGATTTCTAGCTAGTTATTTTGTTTAATAGGTTGCTTGTTAGGTGTCATATTATTAGTACTCACTCATTGCTTCTATGCTTGTGTAGATTCCGAGCCCGATATAGTGTGATTGATCTTTCTCTCCCATCTCTGAGGCTTGTAAGAGAACTGTTGAGAGGTAGATGTTTGTCATCCCGACAGGCCCTTTAGTTGCTCTTTTTATGCTTTGTTCTATTTTATTATAAAAAGACGGAATAGTCTGGTGGACCCTTGTACTTGTATGCGTTTGTATTGTGAACCCTTCTACTTACATGTTTGTCAACTGAACCCCTAAACTCATCAAAGGTATTTTACATTAAAATATTTAAATAAAAATAATAATTATCATTTAAAAAAAAATAAAAATAAAAACTCATCTTCCTCCCCACTCCCACCCGTCTCTTCCCCCCCCTCCCCCCCTCCCCGGTCTCTCCTCTGCCTCAGCCCCCTTTCTCTCTTCTTCTTCTTCGAATTTCATCCTTAGTGCCACCACCACCACTACTACTGCTACTACTAGCAGTTGCTCGAATAGAAATACAATCAAGAAAGTTTCCCTTGCATCCTGAACACAAAAAAGAGTACTAGGAAAGAGTATCACTGTGCCATTGAATGAAGCATATATAGATCAAGATTCTTGGAATAGTGAAAGTACAAATAAAAAAATAACCTTTAGGGGGTGGAGGCAAAAATGGTGATTGTGTGCGTCCAAGATGAAGACGAAAATGGTGATAGTGTTCGGCTAGATCTGATAGTTTTTTTTTATAATCAAAGTAACGTTTTTTTTACTCATAAGGGAACAAAAAATCAATAAACTGGAAATGAGAAATCAAGAGCGTAAAGATTATTGAGTTATTAATGAGTCGTATCAAACAGATGAGGTTCAAAATAAGAAGATAAATGGGCATTGAATAACCATGTTTAATCTTCTTCATCTGCTTCATTCTCGGCAATATTGAAGTTGCGCAACTCATCTTTACGTTCTTGATTTCTCTTCTGCTGTTATTCAAATAGGGAGAAATTCGACGGCGGCCGACTGCCTAGATCTAATGGTTGGTGGCTTAGGTTGTTGGTCTTGTGGAGGTAGGAAGAGGAAAGGAAAATGATGACGATATGCGAAGGAGATGAAGACAGGTAAGGGTGAGAATATGAGTGGTATCACAGGAAAAAATGTTTTTCCGGCGACGGCTTTGGTGGTGAAATAGTGTGAGTAGAAGAGAGTAATGGAGTTCTACTGAAAAAAAAATATAATTAATATTTTATTCTTTTTCTTTTAATTAAACAATTTGATTAATAATAATTTTAAAAACAATTATGACATGGCATATATATATGTGATGTGGATATGACATGTCATTTATATAAAAGAGATTGAGCTACACACATCGTTCGAGGGGTTTAAAAGACTCATTATAATTGAGTTTAAGGGTTCAATTGACAAACATGTAAGTAGAAGGGTTCACAATACAAACGCATACAAGTACAAGGGTCCACCAGACTATTCCGCCTAGTACAAGTAGAAGTCTTATTATAAAAATACTTAAGACTTGTACTTATTTCTAAATTCCGCACTTTATATATTAGTGGTTTGTACCCATGACAATTAGGCTTTGGAGTGTTAATAGAATGAATAAGTTTTTCATTTTTATCTTGTTCTTGCTTTACCTTTCCACATTTCTTTCATTTTCTTTGGGTTGAGGCTGAGTTGTCTTGATGGTAATAGGCAAGTGTCATCACGTCCATTTTTGGATCGTGACAGTAGGCTAGGTTTCTCCTAGTTAGACTTGTTTTACTATGTTGCTTCTTGTAGCTATTTGAAAGTTGCATGCGTAGGCCTTCGGGTACGCATTCTAGATGGTTATAATTTAGGCGGAAGGCGAGAGAATGACTAGGGATAGTTCTCTAGTTCTTAATTTATGACTAGGGATAGTTCTCTAGTTCTTAATTTACCTTGAGTTCCTTTTTTGCAAGGTGGTATCTGATTATGTGTGTATGAATGTCTACAACTTGTAGTATCATTTTGAAATGCATGGTAGAAAATATATATGAAGCATATGTAATGACAACATATTGATAACCACATACAATGAACCGGTTATGTGAATTGTGATTTCAAGTGTTATTGTTCGTGATGATTGTATGTATTGATGGTTGGCTCCGGGTACCACGCTTGGTTCAGGATATCCCCAAAGTTGGCTCTGATACCATGCCTAATATATACTAATGCTTGAGTCAGGTACCACACCTGATACAGGGATATTCACATATGATTGACTTGGGTACCACGTCGACGCACTCACTAAGGATGGCTTGGGTACCACGATGGTACACTAAAAGTTTGAGTTTAGATTTCATTAGAGGACCAAGTATGCGTTTATGGTTCCATGAGTGAACCTAATTTATTTCTTCATAATGTAATTGTTGCATGTTGGATCCTTGAATGGTCCGGATTACTTGAAAGGTGAGTTGATCTGAATCATGTGGTACATGATTCATGTTACAGTAAGTCAGAATAAGCATTGGAAGTCCGGGTTATGTGTTACTTATCATGGTTGAGGTATGTCATTTGTTTGTTGATAGCTGAATTCTTAGTGGTTATGTGACATTATTGTTTTAACTTGTGGATTGAGTTTGTGGGGACTCAATTCTTAGTTGTCTAATATTGATCATGATGAACTTGGTTTCATATATGGTGTTGGGTTTAGTTGGTATGGATGAGTTGGTTTACGACGTCAGTTTCATGTACTGTTCCAAAATTGAGGAGCACGGGATCAAGGTACATTTGTAAATGAATGATTGTTCTTCATTTTAATGAAAAAGAAATGGCAATGACTTGTATTTAATATTGTTTTTATTCATCTTTAATTTAAACAACTTTTTTGTTTTTCTTTTTAGTATGTAAATTCATATTTTATCCTTATAAATAATTGAAAAATGAGAACTGTTATAATTTTTCAGATTAGTATGCAAATCATTAAGAATGATAGAATAAGGTATAAGTTGGCCTACATTAGGGGTACAAACTGCAAATTACTCTCCCAATGTTTTTGAGTAAAATGCATGTAGGGATGCTTATTACTTGTAGAGTTTGCTTGAGAAATTCATTTCTTTTTGAAGAGGAAATGTGCAACCATCCATTCTTCTGCATTATTGTAGCCACACAGTTCAGCAACTGAAAGGAAAAAGGTTCTCCAATAGACTGTCCACTTAACAGCTGAATCCTTCCCATAAGTTGACTCCATTATTGGCTCTATGGAACTCTTGTTCTCATCCATTCTCTTAAGCCATTCTTTGCTGCAAAACGGAGTCAAAGCTTATTATACATGTTTCATAATTCTGAAAATATTCAAACAAGTTAAGTTCACCTTGTCTGTGCGTAATGTTTTCCATTAACAAGCCAATGATCAATCACAGAAACGTCATCCTGCAACCAAGCATCACAATTCACAATAGTTATCAATCCAAAAATACTCTTAAAACTATGTGAAACTGAACAAAAATGTTATGCGTTAATAATTTGGTTCAAAAATAACATCAATAGTTTGGTCCAAAATTAATGGAGAATAACTCTCAAATGATTTACAACATGAAGCTCACCTGAAAATAAAGGAGGAGATTGGCAGAAGGCATTGTACCTCCACTGATGAAGTACCTAGTGATCCAATCATCATCGTTCACATCCTGCAACACTACGTCTGTAATTGAAGCAGACGAAATACTCATGCATTGATCAGCTAGCAGATATATGTACCTCAAAGTGGTAAGCAAATGCTTTATGGAAAAAATAATGAACAAAAAGAAGACTATCTGCCTTCATCCATCTTGAGATCTTCTTCAGGAGATCTCCATAGTTCTTCATATGCTATAAATATATAAGTTTATAATTAGCTGTCGTCTTCACTCTAAATGTTAACACACACACTCATCTTGCACTCAATACCTCAAACATTTCAATAGACAATATTCTATCATAGGATCCTTCCATCTCGAATGTGCTAATATCTGCAAATATGATCTCCAAATTCTCCAGCTGAAGCTCCCTAAGCACATAAACCAGAGGAGAACAATAAGAAAGGCGTACATATATACACTAGGTCGTATAGTATCAAAAGAAGTTATTACCGGCACTGCTCTTCTATGTGTGCTTTTTGGGTGACTGAATTGCAAATCCCGGTAACTTTACAGGCACCATATTTTTGTGCTATGTATAGAGAAAGGGAACCCCAGCCACAACCAACATCAAGTACAGTGTGTCCATCTTTCAACTGCGACCTTTCGCAGTATAATTCCATCATTGCTTTTTCAGCATCCTCTAAAGTGCTCAACTTGTCTTTGAAGTAACAGCAGCTGTCATATATACAATAAGCCATCTTGTAAGACCATCACAATATAATGAGAATACATATATATAGTTTACCTGTATTTGAGGTGTTTTCCAAGAACAATGTTGAAGAAAGAGGTAGGGAGCTCATAATGTTGGGACTTTGGCTTCTCAGTCATCACAGCTATTGGCATCTCTCTTAAAGCTGTATGTAAAACAAGCACAACATCACAATGTTGAAGAAAGAGTTTGATTTGTCTAATTTTTACTCTGTTTCAATTAATTAGCTTTCGCTAATGTTTCAATAGTTTTGAGTTTTATGCTTTTTTTTTTTCTTTCAATTATACTATCATTTTGAACATTCTGTGACAATATATCTTTTGTTAGTTTATGTGATTTTGAAGAAGTTCATGTCTTTTTATTGAATAATTAGCTTAATGCTATTTGAATCTTTATTTTCAATTTAATTGGCTGACTTTAAACATTTCCTTCAAGATATGGATCATAGACAGGGCCAGAACTATAATGGTAAATTTGGATTTGGCTGGCACAAACACAGTACTCATGTTAAAAATTCATTAAATAACAACAATTAATTCATCAAGAATTCAATAAGAAAAATAGAACATAGGTGTTTCACTTAATTATTTAACATTAGTTTGTGTTAAATTATTATATTTTTCAAAAAAAAAAGATGATTACATTTATTCTAACAATTGTTTTTATTTTTATTATTATTATTTATATATATAGTCTATGTAGTTTCATTTTATTTTTCAAAAAAACTAGTTTAAAAATTGTTTTTCTAACTATTTTCTCTTTTTTAATTTCACTCACACTTTTTTTTATTTCTTATATTTTTACAGCAAAATGAAAGAAAAAAACTTAAATAAGAATAAAAAACTCCAATAATGATAAAGAAATAAATCTATTATGGAGATATTTAAAACTCAAATTAGCCGTTATATAAAAATTATGTGTGAAAAAAATCAAATTTATCTTGAACTTTGATAGAAGAATCATATATATCACAATATAGATTTTCTTAAAATTAAAAGTCGAAAACATGAACTTCAAATAAATGTTTTCACTTCTACATGAAAATGGTATATATGTGAACCATTTTTATAATTATAGAAATATACGTAAGCCACTTTATACTAGGAAAAATGCTCAATATGTCATCGAACTTTCAGAAAATTCTTATTAATGTCATCCGTTAAACGTTTGACTCATCTATGCCATTGTTGTTAAAAGAAAATGTTCATCCATGTCATTTTTTTAACTCCAGTTTTGCAAAATCACTTTTCCTCCCGCCCCCCCCCCCCCCCCAAAAAAAAAAAAGGTTTAATAAATTTTAATTGAAGTTTTTTAATCAAATGTACTCTTTTTGCTTGATCTTCCTTGAGAACACCAAGAAGAAGAAGAACATAAATAACTCTCAATTTTTTAACATATTCAATTCTTCACGAAATCATTTCAAGTAGATCTTGTTAAGTTAGGTTGAATTTGCACGCAAAAGATATTGAATCTTGGTATCTAGCTCGGAGGAAAACTACTCTTAAAATTTGAGGTAGTTTCGTGAAGAATTAAAGAAAGTTTGAAAATTGGGAATTGTTAATATTTTTTTATGTATTCTTGATGTGGTCTTAAGAAAGAAAAAGCAAAAAGAGTATATTTCATTCAAAAACTCTAATTGAAAAGTGTTTAAAATTATTTAAAATGTAAAAATAGTTTTGCAAAATCGAAATTTAAAAAATGGCATGTCTAAATCTTTTATGTAAAAGTAATGATGGACCAAATTTTAAATGAATGATATAAATGAACATTTTCTAAATTTTAGTGGCATATTTGAATTTTTTCACTTCATGATAATAAAAGAAATATGTTCATCACTTTTATAATGAGAGTCTAAATTCAAAGTTGAGCAACATATGATATACTCTTCTCCTTTTGAAATTTGAACAAAATAACTTTTATTTTAAAAAAAGAAGAAGAATAATATTTGAAAATTTAATTTTTGTTTATCAATGAATACAAATTAAAGTTATTTTTGACTTTTCATAAATAATTTAGAATAAAAATACTTGTTTACTGCTTTTCAAATTCTGGGTGTGTTTGGTATGAAGGAAAATATTTTCCTAATTGACTTATTTTCGGTTGGTGAGTAAAAATTATTTTCAGAAAAATTATTTTAGTATTCGATATTTGAATGAAAAATGTTTTTGAGAAATATCTTTTATTTTTTATTAGACTAGAAATGAATATTTGAAGTTGATTTTTTTTAAAAAAAAAACAAACTTAAATTTTTTTTCGTGGTGGGGGTGGGGGTGGGGGTGGGGGTGGGCTGGTAGGGGTCTAGTAGGGTAGGAGTGAAAAAAATAAAATTTTGAAGTTTAAAATATTTTTTTAAACAAACTTAAAAATAATAAAATTTGGGGAGGGGGGGGGGTAGGGCTGGGCATAATATGGTTCAAACCGAAAAAACCGACCGAACCGTTATTTTTTAAATTTCGGTTTCGGTTTTTCGGTTAATTCGGTCGGTTTCGGTTTTGAATTTTAATATTTCAGTTTTCCGGTTCGGTTTTCGGTTTTTAGATTTAAAAATTCGGTTAACCGAAAATCGAAATTATGTATACGGATGTATTACGTATTTACGTATATCGGTAAATATGTAATATGTTACCCTGCGGCCCTGCCCATTCCCACTACAATCGGCCCATCCCATCCCAAATTCCCAATAGCCCAACAGCCCAACTACCCAAATTCCTAAGTCTCAGCCCAACAGCCCAACTACCCAAATAACCAAATTCCTAAGTCCTAACCCAATTACCCAATTATGAATTACGGATTACCCATTCCCTGATTCCCATTTCCCTAAATTCAAATACTCAAATTCCTAAATCCCTAAATTACATACGTCGACCGCCGACGTCGACGCCGACTCGCCTCTCTCAGTGACGCTGACGCATATTACAGATACGCCCTAAGCCCCTAACAGATACGCTGGTCGCGACTCGCGACGGCCGACGCCGACTCGCCTCTCATCTCGCCAACTCGACTTGTCACTCATCTCTCAAGTCTCAACTTTCAGCTCTCGTCAGTCGATACTGACTCACTCGTAAGTCGTAACTTTAAGTTAGTCAAATCTCAAATCGTCTCTAAACCCTCATCTCTCCACTCTTAAGTCTCATCAGTCATCTCATTCTCAGTTAACTAGTTGAAAGCTGTAATTTGTTTATTTGTTTATTTCTTCTTTGTTTCCACTTTTCCGTATTATCTTTTTTCTTTTGAAGATGAAGAAATGTGTTTAATTGCTTTGAGTTTTTGTGACTATAATGACATTCATAATTGCTCTTCCTATCGTCATAGTTGTTGGCTTGCTGCTGCTTCTGCTTCTGCTCTGTGAAGATGAAGAAATGTGTTTAATTCCTACTGTCTTGAACATGTTATGACTTATGTCCTTGCAGCAGACCTTGTTCTAATATTTGTAATATTTGTAACATATTGTATAGTTATACATGGACCACCAGCAATATGTACACTAGCACCTGCACCTCTACCATCAATTGTCTTAAATGAATTCAACTTTAATTCTTCACAGGTCTCTGTTGTTTCACCTTTTATTAAATCAGTCCAATTATTAACTCAATTCTATACTTCCTGGGACTCTGGGAGAACTTGAATAGTAGATGACACAAAATGTTTTGATACTTCCTGGGAGAACTTGAACCTTCTGAATTTTGATTGTTGTTCTTGTTGTTTATTTCACTTTTTTATAGATGACACAAACTGGAATTGGAAGTAAGGGAAGCGAAAGTGGAGCTTCAAATGAGAGCATACCTTACACCTCATCTCCCAGTGAGGTTGAAGTTAATGTTGATACTTCAAAGAAAAGAAAAACCATGGAACCTAGAGCTAATTGTTGGAATCATTTTGAAAAGTTCACCGATGAAAATGGAGCTAGTAAAGCTAAATGCAAGTATTGTGCAAAACCTTATGCAGCTTCTACATCATCTAATGGTACGTCATCAATGAATACTCATATGAGAACATGTCATAAATTTCCCCGTGACACCGTAGATAAAGGTCAAAATCTAATTAATTTCCTACCATCTTCAACGGGAGAAAAGGAAGGGGTCATTAGCACTTGGAAATTTGACCAAGCTCAAAGTAGGAAAGCTTTAGCCAAAATGATAATTGTTGAAGAGCTACCATTTAGTTTTGTTGAGAAAGAGGGTTTTAAAAATTTCATGAGAGTTACAATGCCGCAATTTCATATTCCTTCTCATAGAAGCGTGACGAGAGATTGTTATGAACTATACCTCGAAGAAAGAAAACTTTTGAAGAAGGTTTTCAAAGAAGCACGTCCAAGAGTTTGTCTTACGACAGATACTTGGACCTCTATACAAAAAATAAACTACATGTGTTTGACAGCCCACTTTATAGATAGAAATTGGATTTTGCATAAAAGAATAATAAATTTTTATCCTATTTCTAGTCATAAAGGCGTGGATATGGCGGCTTGCATTACTAATTGTTTGCTTGAATGGGGTTTGGATAATGTGTTTACTATTACAGTTGATAATGCTAGTTCTAATGATGTTACTGTGAAAGAAATGTCTAAAAAATTGAGCAATTGGGGAACTAACATTATGGATGGTGACCATCTTCATGTGAGGTGTATGGCACATATCCTTAATCTTATTGTGCAAGATGGGTTGAAGGAAATTGGTAAGTCTGTCAAGCTAGTGAGACAAGCCGTGAAATACATTAAACAATCTCCCTCAAGACTTAGAAAGTTTAAAGAATGTTGTGAATCTGAATTGATAACTTGTAAGAAATCATTATGTTTAGATGTTCCTACTAGGTGGAACTCTACATATTCGATGCTTGATATAGCACAATATTTTGAGCTTGCGTTTGAAAGATATAGTTTTTATGATATTGGATACTTGAATCATCTTCGTACCTTTGGTTCTGATTCTTCTGAAAATAAAGATGGAACTAGTGTTGAAGATGGAACTAGTGTTGAAGATGAAACTAGTGTTGAAGGTGGAACTACTGCAAATATTCTTTCAAGTCTTGACTGGAAAAATGTGAGGTCAATGGTGAAATTTCTTGAAACTTTTTATGTACTTACTTTGAAGGTCTCTGGTTCTAATTATGCCACTAGCAATACACACTTTGTTGAAATTGCTGAACTTAATCTTATTTTGAAAGAGATGATGACAAATGAAGATCGTAATTTGAAAGAAATGGCAGAAAGTATGAATGAGAAGTTCAAAAAGTATTGGGGTGAACCACAAAAAATGAACAAGATGATCTTTATTTCATCTGTATTGGATCCCCGTAATAAGCTTGATTATGTTCCATTTGAAATTGTGGATATGTTTGGAAAAGAAGTTGGGGAAAAGCTATGTTCAGAAGTGAAAAAATACATGAACAAACTGTTTGAATATTATGTCAATAAATCCCCAAGAAACTCTTTACATGTACCATCTTCACCCACTTCATCTGACAATTCATCAAGTATATCTAGTGTGAGTGCTTGTGGCAACTTTGTAAATAGAGGAAGAATGAGAACGAAACAACAATTTGAGAAGCATAAAGAAGTTAGTGGTAGTTCAGGTAATAAATCAGAATTGGAAAGATATCTTGCTGAAGATATTGAGCGAGATAGTGATGACTTTGATATATTAATGTGGTGGAAAGTTAATGAGCCGAGATTTCCTATTCTCGCGGAGATGGTTCGTGATGTGTTAGCCATTCCTATTTCAAGTGTCGCATCAGAATGTGCATTCAGCACAGGAGGTCGTGTTCTTGATCCCTTTAGGAGTTCATTAACTCCTAAAATTGTGCAATCTCTTATTTGTGTTCAAGATTGGCTTAGAAGTGAGTCTTTTTCAATCAATATTGAGGAAGATTTAGAGTATCTTGAACAACTTGAACTTGGTAAGAATTTGATATTTGTATTAACCATATTGAAAATAATTTTGTTACTTGTGTTTTTTAACAACTAACAATTTTTTTCATAATTTTTTTAGATTTTGCTTGTAGTGGGACTGAATCTAGTATAATTGATATATAGTTGCAGCTTTTAAGTTCAACTATCAACTAGTGATGTGTGGTAACGAGTAAGTAAAGAACTTATTTACATAACTTGCTTGATAGTTTTATATATTCTATTATAAAATGTAGATCATTTGTCTAAAGAGTTCTATACTTCTATTTTCTCGCAGGTGCATCAATGTTTTGTTATTTTCTTGGTTGCTATCTGCTGGAACTTGGGAGCTATTGCAATGGAGGTTGCAACAATGTTTTGTTGGTTTTCTAAATCTCTTTGTTGCTGCAAGTTGCAATGAGCCAGATAATGATGACTTTAGTTTGTAACTAACTCTATTTTAGTGATGGACACAAGTTTGTTGAATTTTCTAGTGTTGTTTTGACTTTTAATAGTTTTTTTATTATTATTGTTGACTAGTTGTTACTTGTTAATGTTATTTCCTGTTGGCTAGAGCTGGGTTATGACTTATGCTCAAATCTCAATACAGTGGAAATTTCTTATGTAAAGATGGAAACTGCTCACAAGTCACAGCTCATCATTTTATACAGGTATTTGGTGCCTTGGTGGTCAATGACAAGGGCGTACGAGTGCAAACATTTCAGAAATTGTGATTTGTGCTTGCCAATTTTTTTAACCTAATTGTATGAGATAAATAATTGTTTGAGTCTTGTTAAATTTGTATTAAATTTGGTTAAACCGAAACCGAACCGAAATAAACCGAACCAAAGTTATAATAACCGAACCAAACCAAATTATTTCGGTTTGGTTTTGGTTTTACATTTGGCCAAACCGAAAACCGACAAACCGAACCAATATTTACAAACCGAACCGAACCGACCGAACGCCCAGCCCTAGGGGGGAGGAGGGGTTTCGAGGATAGGGATGAAAAAATTAAAATTTAAAATTGAATTTTTCTTTAAATACAATATTTTTTTTCAGGGGGTGGTGGGAGTGGGGTGCTGGTAGGGGGATAGTAAATGGGGTGGGGGGTCGAGGATAGGGCTGAAAAAAATGAAATTTTGAAGTTTAAAATATTTTTTAAAAATAAATTATTATTTTTTTTTTGGGGGGGGGGGGTAGGGGTTGAGGATGGAGTGAAAAAATGAAAATTTTAAGTTAAAAATATTTTTAACAAAATAAGTTTGAATTTTTTTTAGGGATAGGGGGGCTGGTAGGGTGGATGGGTTGGGGCTGGTAGGGTGAGGTGGGTAGGAGGAGGTTCGAAGCGAATTTTAAAAAATATTTTCATAAAGTTTGAAAGGAAAGTCATTTACTTTAAGGGTGTGTTTGGAATGGAGGAAAATATTTTTCATGGAAAATGTTTTCCTAGAAAATGTTTTCCTGGAAAACAAGTAAATTTTGGACTTATTTTCTCATGGTTGGTTGGTGAGTAGAAAATATTTTTTAAAATCAAAGTTATTATTTTTTGGGGGTGGTGGTGGTGGGGTGGGGGTAATGGGTGGGAGCGGGGGGAGGGGGAGAGGGTAGGATTAAAAAAATAAAAATTTGAAGTTGATAGTATTTTTAAAAAACAAAATTAATATTTTTGGGGTTTGGGGGTGGGGGTTAGGAGTTTAAAAATAAAATTTTGAAGTTGAAAATATTTTTAAAAAGTAAAATTAATTTTTTGGAGAAGGGGTGGGGGAGGTTTCAGTGATCGGGTGAAAAAATAAAATTTTGAATTGAAAATATTTTGTTAAAATTGATGTTTTTCGCCCCAAAAAATGTAATTTGAAATTTGAGGAGAGTTTTGAAAAATATTTTCCTTAATCTTGAGGAAAATAAGTTGATTTGAAAAATATTTTCCAAAACTTTTTCCTAACCAAACATAGAAAAATTAAAAAATATTTTCCTTCATATCAAACACTCTCTAAATTTGAGGAAATTGAGTTAATTTAAAAAATATTTGATTCAACTAAACATGAAAAAATTGATATTTTCAAAAAATATTTTCATTCATACCAAACACATCCTAAACGTGAAACTGAGTTTTGATATTTGGAAAATAAATATAGAGAGCAGGTGCGTACAGTGCACAAATTGGAGAAGGTCAGAGAGTTGCAGCTCAGAGGATGACTTATAACCGGAGCGAAGCCGGCCAGCTAAGAGAAGCCGTATCAGCTGCCGTATAACGGTGTCCGGCAAGAGGTTACGCTCTAGCGAAGCCATCGTCAGCCGCACCATAGCATCGTAAGGCTTCTGCACTATCGCATCCATTTTTTATTGATTTTTTTCTCTGCTCTGCTTAAGCATAAGGAAGAATCGTATGAACTTATTCTTTATAATAGTGCAAAAGAGCTAGTCCCTTTTGGTAATTTACTATCTACTTTTACGTTTAGGGTGTGTTTGGTATGAAGGAAAATGTTTTCCTAGAAAATGTTTTCCTGGAAAACAAGTAGATTTTGGACTTATTTTCTCATGTTTGGTTAGTGAGTAAAAAATATTTTCCGGAAATGATTTTTAGTGTTTGATTTATGAATGAAAAATGTTTTTGAGAGACATCTTTTATTTTTACTAAAGTAAAAAATAATTTATAAAATTGAAAATATTTTTTAAAATTAAATTATTATTTTTTGGAGTGGGGGTGGGGGTAGGGGGTTAATTTTTGGGGGAGGGGTTGGGGTTGGGGGGGGCTGGCCGGTGAAGGGGGGGTCAGGGATCGGGTGAAAAAATAAAATTTTAAAATTGAAAATATTTTTAAAATCGATGTTTTTTCCAAAAAAAAATGTAATTTGAAATTGGGGTAGAGTTATGGAAAATGTTTTCCTTAATTTTTGAAGGGAAGTCATTTTCCTTAATTTTGAGGAAAATGAGTTAATTTGGAAAACATTTTCCATAACTTTTATCCCAACCAAACATGGGAAAATTGGAAAACATTTTCCAGAAAATGTTTTCCTTCATACCAAACACACTCTTAGTTTTACTTTGTATTTAGAAATTTAGCCGCTAATAATTGATACCGATTACCATACTACATTGTTCCTACTAATTAATTTTGAAGAATAAGTAATTAATGTTAGAAGAATAAAATATGAAAAATAATAGTTATATTTTCTTTATATGTTAAAATTAACGAATAAAAATGAAAAGTTATTTTTAAATAATAGACAAATAAAAATGAATAACGTGTTAAGAAATAACTAGAAGCACACGACTTGAGGTCAACATCCTGCTGTTGAAACACATACTATTGGTAATACATTTTTTTTTTAAAAAAATGGGGCGGGAAAGGGGAAATGCGTAGGGATTAAAATATGGAGAATTGAACTCTCACCAATAATGTCAGAGTTCTGATAGCTAACCGACTAAATTATTAAAATTCTCCACTATTTGATATACATAGTTTTTTTGCTTTGGAGATTAAGAAGAAAAAATAATTTTTAAAATTTGTGATTCAAAATAAATCATAAATATTTATATGATTATAATTTATGTATCGACTTGAAGGTCAAGCCAATGAAGCAATGACTTTGGGCGGTCTCATTTTTTTACTTGATATTTCCTCAATGTATTTTGGCAAAATATTAGGTTGCATCTACGCAAAAGCAGGTCTTGAGGCTTATTTTAGTTTCTTAATAAAGAAAATATATTAATATTTCCTTAGGGAAAGTGATCTTAAAACTATTTTAATTTTGTCGAAATATCGAATTTTATGAAGAACTTTTTACCCCATTCACTATTTAATAGTGTACTTTAAATATATATATGTGTCCACGTGAACACATTACTATTTATAATTATGCAATATTTTTTATGTTCACATGAGCACATATATACCTTATAAATACACTATTAAATAGTGCATGGGATAAAAGGTACTTTCCAAAATTTGGTATCGTTACATCAATTTTGGTCAAAGTTCGAATATATTTCAGACCTTTTTTCCATTTCCTTGATTTTGACACCAAAATTAACTTAAACGTTTAACTACATAGATATCTAAATCTCCTTAACAATCTTCAAGTGATTTAAATATCTCCTTATGGAAGAATAAATGAAGAACAATATAAAAAGGTTTCTTCTTGTATTTCTGAATGAGTAAAACTATACAATTAGATTGTATTTATACAAGTAAGATGACATCTAATGGTAAAACCTAAATGAACAGAATATTCACAAGATCAAATGGAAAGGAAAAAATATCAAAAGAATATTTACGTGACAAAATTAAAAAAAGAAAAAGAATATCTCCATATTTTTTATGTGTGTGCTAAATATATGAAAATAAATTCAATAGCCTCTCTCAAGTTGGAGGGGAGGAAGAAACCCCAAACTTGCCTAAAAGATGATGATGCACGGGTCCTGTCAAGGACTTGGTAAAGATGTCAGCTAGTTGTGATGAATATCTAACATAAGATAAAGAAATTAAGCCGGCGAGATACTGTTGACGGACGAAGTGACAATCAATCCCGACATGTTTTGTCCGTTCATGGAAGACTGGATTTTTTGCGATTCGCAGCAAGACTGTCAGAGTGAAAAGGTATTGGCAAGAAGATCGAAACTGAGATATCATCAAATAGGTGAACCAATCAAGCAAGCTCGGCTACAACCCTCCTCATAGATCTATACTCAGCTTCAGTAGAACTAAGAGAAATTAATTTTTGTTTATTAGATTTCCATGAAATAAGAGAAGACTCGAGAGAAATATAAAATCCACTCACTGATCTTCGTGAATCTGGACAAGTACCCGTCAGAGTCACAGAAGGCCATCAATTTGAAAGAAGCAGATACAGACATAAATAAACCAAGACCAGGATCATTGAGCAAATAACAAAGAACCCGTAAAGCAGTTGCAAGATGAGGTTCACGAGGATCTTGCATATATTGACTCAGATGTTGCACTATAAAGGATAAATCAGGCATTGTATGTGTGAGATAATTCAGATACCTAACAAACACCTATATAAAGTAGGATCTTTTATGGAAATCCCTTGATTTGCTAGTAACTTGACATTAGGATCCAAAGGTGAAGAAACATGAGATAAATGTAGAGAATCAAACTCATGTAGTAAGTCCAATGTGAATTTCCTTTGGGAAATAATTATAGCAGTAGGTTCTCTCACAATCTCCATCCCAAGAAAATGATGCAATACGCTAAGATCTTTAATTTTAAATTCTTTGTCTAGAAAGATTTTTTAAGCCTACAATTCAGCTTCGTTGTTTCCTGTCAACAATATGTCATCCACATATACTGCCACAATAAAAATAGATTTGGCAGATTTCTTAAAAAAAGTGAATAATCATTCATAAAATGACTAAAACCTTTAAAATTGAGAGCAGAAGTGAGTTTAGCATACCATTGTATGGATGCTTGCTTAAGTCCATAAATGAATTTTTTAAGCAAACAGACATGACAAAGAGGTGCAAGACCAAGAGGAAATTTTATGTAAACCTCTTCATTTAAGTAACCATGTAGAAAAGCATTGTTCACATTTAATTGAAACACAACCCATTCATTCTTTAGTGCAATAGCTGAAATACACCGATGGTGACCATCTTGGCTACTGGAGAAAAAGTTTCATTATAATCAATACTTTCTCTTTGTACATCACCTCTAATGACAAATCTAGCTTTTAGTCTTTCAATACTTCCTTCAGAGTGTTGCTTTACCTTATAAACCCATTTAGATGACAAAGCCTTCTTACCTATGCGCAACACAACAACATCCCATGTGTTGTTAAGACTTAAAGTTGTAAGTTCTTTATTCATGGCTTCCTGCTAATTCAGATGGTGAGCTGCCTGAATATAGCTAACAGGTTCTTGTATACTAGTAATGGAATCAAGCATGACTTGATTGTTAGAAGATAAATCATTAAAAGATAAATACTCAGGAGTAACAGGACTTAGGAAACAAAGAGAAGTCACATCACTAAGATGGAGAGCATTGCAAATATAGTCTTCTAAGTAATCAGGTTTCTTGTGAATTTTGGAAGATTGTTTTAGTATAGTTTGAACAACAGGTAATTAAAAATAAGTATAGGTTAAATATCAGGAGAGGTATTGATATGTGAAGTAACATTGGAAGGAGACAGAGATTTAGAAGGACTAGTAGATATAAGTACATTATCAAATCAGAAGAATAATCACAATTTGAGTTTGATGTGGAAAAATGAGATTCTAAGGGAAAATCAGAAGAGATGGTAGTAATAGAAGGAAATAAAGTAGAACGTAAATCAGATTGAGAAGAGAAAGGAAAATACTCTTCATAGAAAATAACATTCCTAAAAATTGAAATTTCCTTGGTTTGTAGATCCAACACATTGTAACCCTTTTTTCATATGGATATCCTCCAAACACACAAGGTGAAGCTTTAGGATCAAATTTAGTTCTATGTAAAGGAAGGGTAGAGACAAAACACAAGCAACCAAAACACTTTAGATGAGAATAAGATGGTTTCACTTTGAATAAAACCTCAAAAGGAGTTCTTGAATTCAAAACACTAGAAGGAAATCTATTTATAAGATAGTAGTTGTTAACAAGCATCCCGCCCCCCCCCCCCCAATAACCAATAGGAAGGCGAGATTGATATAAAAGAGCTCTTGATGTTTCCAGTAAATGTTTGTGTTTTCTTCCACTACTCCATTTTGTTGTGGAGTGTGAAAACACAAGTAGTTTGATGAATAATTTCCTTGGAAAGAAACAAATTAGATTGAATTTTCCCACAACCTAATTCAAAAGCATTGTCAGTTCTGTAACTTTGGAATTGAATTGTCTTTCTACCAAAGAAATAAAAGATTGAAGGATAGGTAAGGCATTTTATTTAGTCCCACATAGATGAGTCCAAGTAGCTCTACTAAAATCATCAGCAATTGTAAGAAAATACATATACCCATCATGTGTGGTAGATTTATAAGGACCCTAAGTATCCACATGAAATAAGTCAAAAGCAGTCTTGGTACAAATAGAACTAGAAGGAAAAGATAATTTTGATTGTCTTGTCATAGGACAAATAACACAAAGAGAAGATAACTTTGAACAAGATTTAGAAAATGGAAAAACTTTTGATATATTACTCATTAGAATATGGCCTAATCTATAGTGGCATAGCTTCTCTTTTACATTAGAATCAAAGAAACTAGAACAAGAAGTAAACACATTTATTAAAGAACTTGAAAACGATAGACTATGAAGACTGAAACTGGGTAGGCTCTTTGTAGAAACTGTTGGCTGACTTGACTTGAAGATATATAAACCTCATAATTTGTGAATCGAGATAAGATTGAATTTGAAAGAAGGAATATAGAGAACATTTTGCAGAACTCAGTTGGATAAAAGTGAAACAACTGACCTTTACTTTATGAGAATTAGGCAAAGTTACCATGATAGGTTTAGGTAAAAGATTGAAATTAGTGAATAAACTTCTATCAAAAGTCATGTGCTCAGATGCTTCATTGTCTAATATCCAAGAATAAGTATCAACTTTAAGAAGATAAGCATAAGAATTAAAGAGCTTGATCATACCGGCACAAGTGAGGTTTACAGATGGATTAGTAGCATGAATTTTCCTTTGTTTTTCATCTTGAATAACAAGAGAATAAGCCTGACCAATAGTAGGAAGAGGGGAAGATAACAAAATATTACTTCTAACCCCTATGAAAGTGTCATTTAGACCTATAAGAAACTAAAGCAACCTTTCATCTTGATGAGATTTTATACTTTTTTCTTTTGCTCCACATTCACACGCACAACTACAAACAGAAAATGTGTTTAGTGCATCTAACTCATCCCACAAACTCTTCATTTTTGTGAAATATGCAGAAATACTAGAATTTCCTTGAACTACAATGTTTAAATCTTTTTTAAGTTGAAACAATTTGGCACCATTAGCTTGACCAAATTCATCTTCCAGGTCAGACCATAAGACTTTGGCCCTTTGAGAGTACAAGACAAACTCAACAATTTCTTTTGAGAGAGAATTAAGTAACCAGGATAAGACTATGTCATTACATATTGACCAAGCCTTTTGAAGATTTATATCAGTAGGAACAACTAGGGATCCATCAATGAATCCTAGTTTGTTCTTCGCTGAAAATGCTATAAACAATAACCCTTCTCCAGCCACCATAACTCCTACCTTCAGAAACAGTGAAGATAAGGTTCATGCCAGGATAATCAAAAGGGTGAATATATAAAGCATGTGATGAATCCACTGCATTAATTGCAGGAACTCTATCACTCGTTTATGTGATTTGAGTATTGGATGATACAATTTCAACCATTTTTGAAAATAGAGAAAAGAAATGAAAGCGAAAGAAAAAAATTTAAAATTAACACTGCTATGAAATCATGAAAGAATAAATGAAGAACAACATAGAAAATTTTCTTCTTGTATTTCTGAATGAGTAAAACTATACAATTCTGTTGTATTTACACAAGTAATATGACATCTAATGGTAAACCCTAAATGAATAGAATATTCTCAAGATCAAATGGAAAAAGAAAAAATATCAAAAGAATATTACGTGAAAAAATTAGACTAGGAAAAAGAATATCTCCATATCTTCTATGTATGTGCAGAATATATGAAAATAAATCCAATACCTTAAGGGATGACATGACAGAATGAGTGCACTCACTCTTCTAAAAGCGTGTGAAGCAAAAGAATTTATAAAATTATATACATGACAATTTTTTATTGAGCAATTGTAATGACCCGATTCGTTATTACTCAAGGGCATCTCGTGTGAAACACTTCTTTAAAAATATGGTACAAAATTTTTAAAAAAAACTTGAGCACATGATGAATTGACCCATTTGGAAAATTGGCTGGGGTGACGAAAATCCAACAATTTATTTATACGACTTCTTTATATTTTTCTTTCACTTTTGAAAGAAAAAAATAGGCGAGGGCTACTCCAAAAATCCTCGAAAGACACCCGAGGCAAAGAAGCAATGCAAGGGAGGTGAAAACCTAAGAAATTTTGATGCATATTCGTCACGGCTTGCTCTCACGGAGTGGAACAATCATGGACATGGTTCATCAATGGATTATTGGCTCCAAATAGACTAAGTTTCCTTAACCTGAATAGTTAGACCCATTTTACGATATCATAATGTTCAGAGATTGTAGGCATATGCCTTGAGTATACAAAATCTGAACGGTTAAAGGTTGTTGTTATTATTGTTATGGTGGGATATGAATTCACGAGTAGAATTATCTTATACATGACCTTGAACTAGCGACGGTCATTTTTGCCTCAAAGATTTGGACACATTACTTGTATGGTGTTCATGTTGATGTTTTTATCGACTACAAGAATTTTCAATACGTGTTTAACCAAAATAATCTAAATTGTCAAAGAAGGTGTCACGCCCCGAGCCTACACCTTGGACGGGACTGGCACTCGGTGATCATTGCTGGCCTGGAGCGGACCATTGGTCTGGCTTACTAACTCAATGAAAGACAACAATCACACTTATAATGATAAAATAACTTATCTCAATTGTATAACAAAATAAATGGGAATGTCTTAAAAGATTTAAACATTCAACTTGGCCAAAATGACAACCCAAGTCTTTAACATAAGAATAAAAATGAAAAGACTACTAAACTACTAACTGTCTTTGAAGCCTCTAAACTGACTTAGATGAATGTTGGGGCAAACCCCAGAATATTGAACTAATTAGAAAGCAATAAAGGATGTCCTCCGGAGTGCAAAGACGCTTACTAACTGACTCTAGAGTTTTCAACTGGATTAACGATACGCTGGATGTCGATCCTCGTTACCTGCGTCTGCATCATAATACGATGCAAGTCAATTGGCATCTATACATTGAATGTACGAGTATACGAGTTGAAATGCTTATACCACATAGGCTAGAAAGAACTTCTGAAAGAAACACTTACCTTAACTCTTGTCATCTTATGAATACTTACTAAACTCATTTCATTATAAAGCATATTTAAACAAGTGTAGAATAATGAAAGTTGTTTACAGACATGCTATAAACTCTGTGTGTATGCAAAGATATAAGAAACTCTGAAATGTATATAAAAATACAATGAACTGATGTATATGAAAATACAATAACTGCTACGAAAGTTTCTCTAACCGACAACCATCATACAAGAGCTAAAGTGATGATACAACTATCTACCTCACGCTACCAGCGCATCCTATACCCGGCCAAAGGTATAAGACCTGAACTGCCTAATGAATCCACTAGTCTACTGTGAAAAGGGTTCATCTAAAAAGTATGAACCCTTTCTACCCATGGTGGCTACATCGTTTATGGGGGTTGTGAGTTGTCTAAACTCTCCCCCACATCGGTGCTCAATACTACTCCCAAAAATATGCTTGCTCTTATGTTTTAAAAACATACAGATTCTGTGGTTTTGAGATTAGTGCTCAAATTACTTAGCTCACAGCTATCTTGGAAATCATAGTTTTCCTGCTTGCTTCTTTTAGAAAGCTATAGTTCTTTTTTGAAAACTTGCCCTAAGGCTCCTTGCAAATTAAAGTTTCCTTACTAGTTAACTGTTAAAATATTTCAAGTCTTATTGGGAATACTTAGTCCCCTTATACCTTTGAAGAAAAGAATTTCAACTTCACTCTTTACTGAACTCAAAACTTAAGTCTTAAAACAAAGTTAAAATATTTGTAAAAGACTTATGAAGACTTGAAATGACTCCTCTCATTTGACCCTTTATTTCTCTTAACTTTAATTCTTAACTGCTCTTGACTTGACTCTTAACTAATCCTTGAATTGAATTATGGATTCAAGGAATTAGATTCGTGTTTGGAAAGCTCTCATGATGTTTAGAAATGATTTTAGATAGCTAAACATGAGAAAAATCCAAAAATCAGAATTTGAGGATGGGTCCGCGACGCGGAGGCATAATTTAATTTTGGTTCCAAAAACATTTTTTGAGGCAGAATACCTCGTGTAAGCTGAATTTTTAAAACAACGTGTTGGACGCGCGACAGGGGACCAGGTCCCAGTTTCGCTCGTTGAATTTTCTTCCCCAATTCACCCAAACTTGGTTCTTTTTCTTAAATCTCTTTTAGATACAGATACCAGCAAATGTACCTAAGAACCTAACCCGAAACGATCCTATAATGCGACGTAACAAATTCAAAAACTTCACAACTCAGGCAATTCAAGAACAACATATGAATTCAAGAACAAAGTATCAATATATCAATATTCTAATAATTTTAGGGTGAATCCAAATTTAAATAATATGTTTGGCACGTGGAGAAGGATACCAACGCTATGAGAGCCTTACATACCTGTTTGAAGCAAGTTCCTTAGCGAAAACACCAACGTTCTTTGTTGATCTTGATGATTTTGCCCTTTTTTCCCTTCTTCTTTTCTCTTCTCCTTTCTCCTAAGACCTAGCGTGAAAATTCTAATTTTCTAAAACTGACCAAGTTCAGTCTTGACCAATATTAAACTCCTAAAAATGGAATAAAATAATAGGGTAGCTAAAAGACCAGAATACCTTTAAAAATCTCGGATTTGACATTTTCTTAATTCGACAGCCCAAGTTCAAAAGGGCATAACTTACTCATACAAAGTCTAAATCGCGCAAACTTGGCATCCTTGGAAAGATCGTTCCAAGAGTTTTCCAACCATATCTGGAAGTACCTCTAACTCATCCTGAGCTAAAAGATATGATCGTTTGAAAATGATCAAAACTCACTTTTAACTTACTTAAAATTTTCCAAATTTCCTTACACTTTCCAAAATTAACTATTTCCAGATTTTACACTTCTTTTTAGTTCTTTCTGATTGCGAGATGTTACAGAAGGTGACTTAAGCTATTGAAGGATTATTATATGAGTGTTCTCTATCACCTCCGTGGGGCGAATGTGGTGGCACATGCTCTTAGTTAGTTATCTATGGTAGTGTTGCTCATAATTAGGATGATATAAAAGAGTTGGTTCGAGATGTTCATAGCTTGGCTCGGTTGGGTGTTCAGTTAGTAGACTCTATAAAGGGTGGTGTTATGGTTCACAATGGTATTAATCGTCTTTTGTGACGAATGTGAAAGTCAAGCAAGGTCTTGATCCAACTTTGGTTGAATTAAAGAAAGCAGTGCTTAAGAAGTTCGACGAGGCTTTCTCCCAAGGGGGAGATGGAGAACATAGAAATCAAGGTCATTTGTGTGTTCCTAATGTTAATGACTTGACGGAACATAGCTTTTCAGAATCCCATAGTTTTTGGTATTTCAATCACCCAGGAGCCATCACGATGTACTGTGATTTGCGGAAAATCTATTGATGGGATGAGATGAAGAAGGATATTGCGGAGTTTGTGGCTAGATGTTCTAATTGTCAACAAGTGAAAGTTGAGTATCAGAAACATAACCAATTTTCCTAGCACCTCATAACTAAATATTTCTTGCTATTGTACTGACACCTCATCTCTAAGTTCATACCCCTTTAAATCCGTAGAGATTAAAGCTTTTTTAAGAGCAAAACATTGTCTATCTCTAAATCCTCTATTCAACTCTAAAGAACACCATATAGGTCTAAGACGCCAACTTCACTTATTGTTCTAAAAGGTCAGAGAGTTGGCATGAGAAATGAGAAGAACTAGTAAGTCGGTTGATAGGGCTTGTAATTGTCTTTTATTCGTTGATGTTAATGTGATAGAAGGGTTAGAGTATTTGACATTATGGTAACATAACATGTAGGCTTACGAAGCGTAAGGGTGGGATATTTGAGGTACTTAATTATAATATTTACTTTAGGACAATCTTTATTGAATGCTTTGTTTTTATCTTTTATAGAATTTCAAAGACCTATTACATCCAATATATTTCGGTATCCAATACCTGTGAGAGATAGTTCTCGCCTGAAATATCAAAGTTAACGAATTTAAATTTCGTATTATCTGTAGAATAAAAATATATATCTTAGTCTACAAAGTTATTTATTGAGACGGTAGAATATTGTGCTAATAATGTTTTATAAAATTATATAATTGGAAAGAAATAGAAAAAAATAAGGAGAAAAGGGAAAGATTTTATATTTCACTTGTTGTTATACAAAAACTTGGGCTCCAAGTAGCGAAACAGAAATAAAAATTACTCATATATTTTCTACCATAAATATAGTCTTTATCCCTAAAGCTCTATGCAAGATGGTATTCCATGGAAAATAGGCTCAAGCCTATTGACTACTAATGAACATACATAATATTTACAACAACTACACATAATTAATTAGTAGATGTAAGCTAAACATATTTGAGAAGATATAGTGATTTCAAAAATCCTACCTTATACTAGTTATTCTGGGAAGGTCTATTAAAACGGATAAACTAGTTAGCTAATTCGGTAGGCGTCCTTCAAGTTCTAAAAATTAGATAGAAGTGACAAATAATATATATTAGGTTAAAAGATGTTTTTACAATAGTTTAAACTTTTAACTTTTACACTTTAGTCCAACAATTGTCGTAGTTGTTAGAACAACTTCTTTAATCGTCCGACAACTGAAGTAGTTGTTCAGACAAACTACGAAAGATATTATTAATTTAATCTTTTTATAAATATTAAAAATAAAAAAGTAAAGAAAAATGAAGGGGCTCCACTTGTCCTATTTTTTTAATTGAAAACTTGTAAAGCAATTTTAGCTCATTTTTTCAGTAATTCTTCTTAGTCTAATTCCAACAACCAAAGGTATATCTCCACCAAGATAGGAAAAGCTTTTATTCAAGTTGATCATCTGGTATGACACTTTCTCATATTCTTTCAATTTGCCTTCTGAACAAAACAAAATAGTATCATCTGCATAAATTAAATGATTGATGGAAGGGGTAGCGGGTGGGTGGGGGTGGGGGTGTTCATTTAGGCATTTCATATCCTTGTATTCCACATTCTTATATAGTTTGCTCACATCCCTAGCCAACACTTCTGCTTTAATAATAAATAACATGAGAGATAAAGAATTTTCTTGCTTTAGTCCTCTTAAAGATTGAAAGAAATCATAAGCTTATTCATTCATCAAAATTGAATAGGAATTATCAAAAATTAATCTTAAAATCATACCAATAATGACTAATGAAAAATCAAACCTCCTTAGGACTTTAATTAGAAAAACAAAACTATAAAACCTTGTTATAAGCTTCAGCCATGTCCAACTTCCCTACTATGAAATTTATTGATATCCCTTATAATCTCTTGGGCAAATAATACATGATTTTCAGCCTATTGACAACTAATAAACATACATAATTTATCTACCATAAATATTGTCTATGTCCCTAAAGCTCTAAGCAAGATAATAGTCTCGAGCCTATTGACAACTAATGAGCATATATAATATTTATAATAACTACAGACAAGGTAAGTATCTTTGGGAAGATAGCGATTTTAAAAATTAATATGCAGATACTTTTATTCATGTTTATTAAGAAGAGAAACTAAATCAAATCACTCTTAAACTTAATTAGTAGAAAAATTTACTTTAACATTTTTATTATATTGACTTTTAAATACACGCCTTAATAACTTTGAAGTAAATTAGTGTCACGATCTGAGACTAGTGACTACCCTTTAGTCATAGCACGGTGCTTAATTAGAGGCACAAGTGACCCTAAGCTAACTCATGGTCTAGCATAACACTAAGATTCATATATTGGCTTTGTACATTTTAACGTCATTATCATGTTTTTTAGTAATGTTATTGTTCTCGTATATAGGGTTGTTCATGGTTATGGTTAGAAAATCAAATAAAATTGTAATTCGATTTTAACCGATTAAAAAATTGGTATTTGATTTGGCTTGGTTAGAAATAATTTTAAATTTTGAAAAATCGATACTATTTGGTTTGATTTTTATTTTACAAAAAAATAAATACAAAAATAACCAAACGAAACCGAGAAATTATATACATAAATTTTATAATTATTTATATAAAATATACATATATTGTTTTTCCAACACTAATTATGCGTTTGATAATTCATAAATAAAATTACTTATTATACGACTTGCTTGTGAGGGGGGGGGGGGGGATTCTAACATGTTTACGTGTAATTGTAACTCTCTAAATTACTTCAACTTGCAAGAAAACAAACTTATTATAATTCTTCGACAATTTGAAATGCTAAAATAAAACAAACTACATAAAATTTTAAAATACCAATATAATGAACGAATTATAAATCTCCTTAAAACTTAAATAATCTTCTAGATCTTCATACTCTTCAAAATTAATCTCCTCCTGTGCAGCAGAATCGATGAATGAAATTACTTTAATTGTTTAATCAATTAATCTCTTTACTAATTGATTAGTATTTGTTATGTTTATTATTGCTATCACCTAGTTTGGCATGATTAATTAACTAAATAATAAAGTGATCTTAATTGGTTAAAATTATCATCACTTAGTCTTGCATGTTTAACTAATTAATTAAAAATAATAAAATTACTTTAATTGTTTAATGTTATCACTTAGTCTTTGCATGCTTAGTTAACTTAATAATAAAATAGTCTTAATTGTTTATTATGCTATCACCTAGCCTAGTATGCTAAATTAATATTTATTTATAATATTAATGTGAACATATATATATTTACGGGTCTTCTGAAAATATATTGTCTTATTATCATATCGAAATATGTGATTTTTCATTGGCCCAAGTCGGAACCAGTGGAAATTATTATCTTAGAGAGATTATTAATTACCGAATATTAATTTAGTGAGGTTTTGCTATATATATCTCTCTCTAAATACCTATATAATTATATATTGTACTATTAGTACGATATCGATATGTTAACATTTAGCCCAAAGCCCATTAACACTTTATCGCAGGAGACTCGAAATCATGGTGCGGAAGAAGGCGCAAGGGGATACCAAACCGTCGGCGAAGAAGCCGAACCAAAACCGTCTGAGCAGTGCCGAGCGCTCGGCACTCTTTGCACGTAGAGAAGCTGCAAAGGTTTTGCGAACTATTCTACAAGGAGATGCCCGACGTCGAGCCGTTGGCACCATCAAGTCGCTGGTTTATAGTCCCTCTGTCAGGAACAAAAGAGCTACGTATGCTTTGGTTTGTCAAACTCTCAAATGTAAGTTCACTGACAGAATAATAGTAAATACTTGTTAGAACGCATTTAGAAAATCCTGTTTTCTTATAGTATTTGACTAGAGATTGAGTTCAAGAGAAAAATAAAATTCTTGGACTGGCAAGTAAAGGAGATGAGGTAAAACTTGAAAGTCAGGTAAGTGGTAGTTATTAGCGTTGGCTTTAGACCGTGAAAGAATATGTAGTAGTTTACTATCTCAAAATGGGAGGAATCAATCTAGGGTGCTAAAAGAAGAGTGAATACTTAGGCAATTCGCTTACCAAATTTCCAGCTGCTAACTGCAAGTGATACATTTTCCGCTGACTAAAATTGCTTGTCGGCTTGCTTGGTCAACTGCATTAATCATTCCAGCTTTAATATAAGAGGAAGCTCGGGTGCTTTTGCTAGGCAGAAGTGATTATGGGATAATTTAACCTTTACAGGCATTAAACCTGAAATGTTTCTGTGTAACTTCTCATGTATTATGGAGAAAAATGTTTGCTCTGGAGTCAGGACACCATTGGAAAATGTGATGCACTTATATTTGCTGCTTAAGATTGATTTTATTTTTACGGAAATAAAGAAATAGTAGGGTAGTCTTCGTGATCGAAAGTATCTAATTGTCCTTGTCACTTTAAGTTGTTTGGAAGTTTTAAGAAGCATGATTCATAGCTTGTTTCTAGGAGCTTTACTATAGTAATTGTTTTCATTTTTTTTGTTTGTGATCTTATCAAAAAATCACCTTTAGTACATGTACTTCAGTGGCGCAGAGTAGTCTTATGAATTTTGAAATGTCAAGGACTTAACCGTAACATATCAGAGGCTATTTTATTTACCTTTGAAATAGCTGAAGCTGAATTGTCAAAATGAGCTATTAAAAGCCTAAGTCGATGGATCAATGCGAAGCAAAGGGTTTTCAATTTATGAGTGAAGACATGTGCTTCATAGAAGTGTGCATGTGACACAATGACGCACAAAGTGATCCCAACAATAAACAGTCAGTTCTTTTGAATCTCAACTTTGAGAAGTTGGATTGTTGTCATTATTATTCCATCAATTCCGATTTATGTGACACTATTTCTGAATTAGCTTGTTCCAAAAATATCACATATTTGAAAACAATAGATGTTACCCTTTTCATTTTACCCTTACTGGTAACATTATTCTAAAGAAAGCGCCCTTAATGTGAAGCATATAGTCCCACACAAAAGTTATGACATGTTTTAAGTCCAGACGTTTTGAAGCTTTATAGCCACACAAATATTATGACTTTTTTAAGACTGCAAGTTTTCAAAAGTCTTCATTTCTTTTTTAAACTGTTTGCTGATTCAAACAATTTTACATAATCAAGAATAGGGGGAATGTTGTTTATCCAATATTGAAATTAGTTATGTTTATTGCACTTGAATGTTTTAGTGCTGAATTCATACATGTTTTTAATTTTGTAATTTTCTCTCTTCACTTCAAGGAAGAGTGCACTTCGCTTATTGATTTTCACTTCAAGCCCCACAGATTTTGTCCCTTTTTGTGCCTATTTTTTTTAAAGCATCGATATTAACTCAGTGACTCAAATCATTCTTTCTCCATATCTATGGAAAAGGTCCATCCTCTTGGCTTCCTAATTGCAAATATTTTGGATTCTTCCTTGTTGCAGATCTTCCCGTTATCAAGGATGTCTTTCACACTACCAATGTGCTGAGTAGCAAGTGGAAGGTTAGAAATATTTTCAATTTCTGAATTTTCATCGATTGTTAGATTTTGACACTTTTACTTCTCTCATTGCATGGTAAGGGGCTTAACTGTGGGACATGAGAAATTCTTGTTATCTGCCCAAAAAGGGGGGTAATGTCTCATTACATCCTACCCTCCCCAGACCCCACTTGAGGGATTACACTTTGCGTGTTGGTGTTGTTGTACTTGAAGATCTTCCTCTTTTTCGCTCTCTCTTTTCGAGTAATATTCTGAATAACCCGTGTTCGACACTCGCACCTGTTCCTCTTTTGTATATCTTCTGTTACTTTTAAAAAAATAATAATAATTATGTTTCATCATTTTATGTTGATTAAATAAGATAAAGTTATTGACAGATGGCAGGCCATCTCCGAAATATCAAGTAGATATAAGTTATCCAAAGTATATAGCTTTCTGATGCCTTTCTGATGCCTCTCTAGGAAGAGCTTAAGTTGTATAAGTTTTTCATATAACTAATGATTTTATCTGTGTGGCACAAGTATGCAATTATATCATTTTCTTCATAATCAATGTCATTTTCAACTTTATCTTGGGAAAACCTCTGAACTTTTTGTCCAAGTCAAAATAAATCTTGTTTCTCGAGTGTTGCTTATTGATATTTCACAAGCCCAAGAACAATGGTTTTAATCCAGTGTACCAGGCTAGTAGCTCAACTCAATATTTCAAAAACATAGGAGAGTTCTTATTATTCTTCACTTTCCTTTTTTAACTGTAGGCTCAGTTAAATGTTTCTAGTTAAATGTTTCTACTGCCAACCACATAGGTAAGATAATGCTCTTACTCATCTTTCACTTGCTTTCCTGAAGTAATATGTTCTTAACATAATCCGTTAACCCTGTTTACATCAACTATTTTACATGTTGGATAGACATCTTTGGTGTCTAGTAGTTTGGATTTTTCTGCTCAACAGTAATTAATGAATTATTGCATTATGAAACATCCATATAAACTGTAAGTAGCAATTGGGAAATCTGATATTTTGTTATGGAACCTTGCCAGTGTTTTGGAAGTAAAAATGTTAGTAACATATAGCAATACATTATGGTGTTCTATAGAATCGACTGGACTTAATCAAGATACAAACTTCTGGAATTTCATTTCTCATTGATTCAATTGTGCACTAATTTGCTGCTAATGTTGTTGCAGAGGCAAGAAGAATTGATGTATATAATCTTGTATGACATCCTTTTTAGCCAGGTATTTGGCAATATACATCCCCAGTGGGTTTCATTGTTTTGGGCTCTTGCTTATGGAGATGGTTTAATCTTGTACAGGAGGTTTTATTAGCTGGTGATGCAGAAAAGTTTCTACTGCAGAAAAAGGATGTGTTGCAGGCAGCTCTTGCCAAGCTTTTAGTTCGAAAGAAAGTAAAACATGTCTCAGATTTGATGACTTCTTATAAGATTTCTGGTACGTGGTTCAACTCCTAGTCTGTTGATGGGCTTTCTCTATGGGTTAAAAAATGGGATATACATAGTTTAAACTTGTCAACGGACTTTTTAAATATAATTGAACTGTGAAGATCCTTTCTTTATAAAAAATAGATGGAAAAGTATCTATATTTTAAGTTGTGTTGGATTACACTTGGTGTATTTATTATATGGAGCAGAATAAGCAGTCTCAGATGTGCCACTACAATCTTGTTTTTTGTTTTCATTGCAGACCTTCCGAAACCCCGTTATGCTCGTGTAAATACTCTGAAAATGGACGCAGAGTCTGCCCTAGTCGAATTTAAGAAACAGTATGAGGTATGATATAATCCTTACATGCAACAGTTGTTTTGCATCGCCTCAATAATTTGAAGTAACTTTAGTGTCATTTGACTCGGTAGAATATAGGTGGAAGATGTATCAGAGATAATTCCTTGTGTCAAAACATCCTAAGCCAAAATCTGATCCCGACAATCATCTTTGCAGTACTTCCTCTAATGAATTATTTGCCTGACTAGTTTATAGATTTTTATCTAGTTTTCGTGATAGTTTTGTTTAGAATATTGAGATAAAATACGAAATTTAACAAATTGAGGTCCTAAAATTAAGAAATTTCCTTTCAGAAGAAAAGTAGGAGGGGGTTGGGTGGTTCCAGCTGTTCTAGTATTTGAAGAGTGGCTTCTCCATTGATAATTGATATACTTCAAAAGTATGTAGTACCACAGATTTTTCATGTTAATCAATTCAATGATATCATTATTGCTGTATTCATGTCCTTATTTGAATGAAAAATTATTGTGAATCAATTCTGCTTTGAAGAAACAATCAAATATTCATTGATTAAATCATTCTCTTTGGCCTGATAGATCTTTTGAAGAACTGATTAATCGGGGAAGAATAAAGATAGAATCCGATCTTACTTTTTATTGGTGATGTATTCTCGTTATTATAAAGTTTATTTATGTTTATTTTTCGGACATTAAATAGGTTTGTCAGGATGCAATGGTTCCTGACCTGTTGATTTTACCCCCAAGGACTGACTTGCATGATCATCCTTTGGTGAAAAGTGGAAGTGTCTTTCTGCAGGTGCAAAATTCTCTTTCTTAGAATGGAATTTTGATGTGAATACAATAAGGAGTTTCTTGTTATGCAATCCTTTCTCCTCTTTTGGGTTCTATCTAGTTTTCATTGACATGCTACTAATGTCCGTTGTTCCACTAGGGTAAGGCAAGTTCAATGGTTGCAGTTGCTCTTGGGCCTAAACCCAGATGGGAGGTAATTGCATGGAAAAAGAGTAGTTAGGTTCTCTAGAGTTTCATTTTCCACTTGGTTGTTGTTCAAGGTTGTTTATTTTTTTGTGAAGGTCATTGATGCATGTGCGGCACCAGGGAACAAAACTGTTCATCTAGCTGCTCTTATGAAGGGAAACGGAAAGATAATAGCTTGTGAACTTAATAAAGAAAGGGTTAAACGTCTGAAAGACACAATTGAACTGGCTGGAGCGACTAGTATCCTTTTAATAGCTTTTTGGTATCCTGTCCACCTTCTCACATAAGATTGCTACAGAGGAAATTTAACAATCGCTTGATTTCTGGGTCAACATATACCTAAAGTGTATTGGAAGCCCTTAAAATATGTGCTTAAGTTCTTGTTTTTTTTAAAAAATTATCCCATCTCTAAGTAATTCCAGTAATCTCGCAATTGTTCACTCAAACTGGATGGAGTTATTAGTTTCTATATGGCGTTAGACTTTTAATACCATAAACACCTCTTTGCATTAGGTGCTTGCATTAGGTGCCTGAAGTTTATATTTGAGGAAATATGGCTTTTGGAACTGCAAATATCTTTAGTTGTTTCAGTTCCCTATTTCAAGTAATCCTAAAACAAGTTAGTTATATGATAATTTGTCTAATTGGTTTTTGTTTCATTGTTGCCATAATATGCCTCGATAACTTAACTTATCCAAAGATGTGGAAATCAAGCATGAGGACTTCTTAAACATCAGTCCTGAGGATCCAGCGTACTCGAAGGTAAACATACAAGACATTTTTAGGGGAATGGCGTCATTGGTTCTCAGATATTATCAACTTATTGAGTGAAATCTATTACTTTTGTGTATCATTTTAGTGTATCCAGAACAAGCATTAAAAAGAGACAAAATCCTTTCTGTTTCTGTACAGTGTGAAAAACAAAAAAAGGATATCAGTCAGTATTGGTACAACCATGAAGATATATATTTGATCTGGGGTAATGCGGGGTTACACTCTGATTAGTTTTCCTGAATGGTGATGATTTTACAAAAAAATAAGTAGCGAGTTCACATTTTCAATAAGCATGGTTTGAACTTTGTTTTCCTCTATTTTGTGTTTGGATTTTTAAATGACTTCCTTTATTTAACACATAAACCGGCCGCCAGGTTCAAGCAATACTGTTAGATCCATCGTGTTCAGGCTCTGGGACTGTTGTTGATAGATTAGATCACCTGCTCCCCTCATATACTGCAGGTGATTTTGCTCTTTATGTGCTCATTTTTGTATCTTTTGTGTAACCATCTCTTTGCTTTTCTCGGTTTAAACTAATTTTTGTAAAAACTTCGCAGACTCTGATTTCAATAGACTAGAAAAGCTCGCTGCTTTCCAGAGAAAGGCTTTGGAACATGCATTATCTTGTGAGAGTTATAATATTGTTTCTTGTTTTTCTTTTCTTTTTTAATCACAAATGGCAAATTCATGTATGTTTGTGAATGCAACTGATCAATTTACCCTCTCATCTTGATGTAGTTTCAGCTGTTGAGAGAATTGTTTACAGTACATGTTCTATTAACCAAGTTGAGAATGAAGATGTTATCAAATCCGTTCTGCCTCTTGCTTCGTCTTATGGTTTTGAACTGACAACAATCTTTCCCCAATGGGCTCGCCGAGGTCATCCAATTTTTGATGGATGTAAGTGATCATACATATCTCACAATCTTTCTTTATGGTGCTTACTTGACCCTAGTATTTTAGAATCAAACTGTCTTCCAAAAGTTGGTCAAACTAGACAAATAAAGAAAGAGCACAGTGAAATGAAAGAATATTGTTCTTACAGTTTTCAAGTGTTCTAATAAGCATTTGCAGGCATCATATATTTTCGTGTTCAATTGCTTATAGTCTAAGCTAGATCTAGTTGGCCAAATGAAACTGTTGCAATTATAATCTTTTAGAAGTAAAGCGTCATTTATCTTCAAAGGGCCAACATGTCATTAGAAAGAAGACTAAACTGCAAGCTATACCACCTTCAATAGCATATAATATTTGCATTACACTGAAGGCTATAGGAAAACATGCATGTATGAGCTCTGTAAATATGTAAATATATATACAGTACCATCCTGAAGAACAGTAACACAGTGTTGTTCTGATACATTATGATCCTTCCTGCCTGATGCTCATCTGGTTTTCCATCAATTGAAATTCTTCAGTTGCATGTGTATGATTATTTTTGTAATTGTTGAACAGCTCAACATGTGCTGAGAACCGATCTTATAGAGGATCAGGAGGGCTTCTTTATTGCTTTATTTGTCAGGAAGGGTGTTAGCCCTCCAGCCAAGCACATCAGAGATGTTGGAAACACATTACGAGCTCTTCAACGAAGAAAAAAGAGAAAGATAAATTCTTTCTTCCTCCTCAAAACTTTGGGTTTGTTGTTGTAATACTAGGTTTACTTATATCAATCATGCAATCCAAAAATGATAAAATCCTAGAGAAAATTTGCCAGAATTTTTGTCACCAGGTGAGAATGTAGTTTAGCTGAAGTTTTGTTTTATTCATTTCAGTTTTCTGGTCGTCTCTACTAAACAGTTAATGTATACAACAAAAATTTTCTGATGCTTACATCAAATTGTATTTCTTTCTGCTCTTTTCCTTCTCAAAAAAATAATTAAACTTTCATTATTTTGCCATGAAAAAGAATATTTGTATTTATTTATAAAAGAATAACATCTAAAATTATAGCATAGTGAAATTTATTGATAGCCTGCTGTTAGATCTGTAGTCTTTGTTTTACTCCTTTCTGCGAATTACGTTACATGTAGATTTAGGAATGATTTTGTTGTAGTAGCTGATATATTGGCTTTGTACATTTTAACGTCATTATCATTTTTATTGGTATTGTTATTGTCCTTATATATAGGGCTATTCATGGTTAAGGTTAGAAAATCAAATTAAATTGTAATTCGATTTTAACCGATTAAAAAATTGGTATTTGGTTTGATTTGTTTAGGATTGATTGATTTTAAATTTTGAAAATTGATACTATTTGATTTGATTTTTATTTTACTAAAAAAATTCATAATAACCAAATCAAACCGATAAATTATATATATAAATTCTATAATTATTTGTAAATAAAATATACATATATTGTTTTTCCAACACTAATTATTCGTTTGATAATTCATAAATAAAAATTATATGACTTGATTGAGAAAAAAATTTCAACATGTTTACGTAACTCTCTAAACTTCAACTTGCAAGAAAACTAACTAATTGTAATTCTTCGACAATTTGAAATGCTAAAATAAAACAAACTACATAAAATCTTAAAATACCAGTAAACGAATTATAAATCTACTAAAACTTAAACAAGATCTTCATACTCTTCAAAATTAAATTATAAATCTCCTTAAAACTTAAATAATCTTCTAGATCTTCATACTCTTCAAAATTAATCTCCTCCTGTGCAGCAGAATCGATGAATGAAAACGGCCATGAGTCTGATACATAGTGCAATTGCAGAAATTTTGATGAATATATCAAACATATGCGGTAAACAAGGTAGTGGCTTGATGAATGCAACGTAAAACATGAAACCGATTACAAATATTTCAATCAACGCATAAAATATGATGCAAAGACATTGTGGAAAACTGATGCAAACTGCTTCACAACATCCATCTTCTATGTCAGCCATGTTTACTATGAGATCGAGCTGATATTTTGACGAGTATTTATACATCATACAAATGTAGTAATTTTTATGTATTAAACACATAAATAAGGAGAAAAGTGTGAATAAGGAAATAATTGGAAGTTTAGTATTGTAAAGGTAACAAGCTAACAATTAGTATGTGTTACACCTTTTGTATTATTTTAACTGTTTTTTAAGTTGCTTCTATTGAAAAAAGGTAAATACTTTTGTAATTTTATGGTTATAATCATCAATTTTAGTTCCTAAAGGGTTAGTATTTTAGTACAACTTTTTGGAGTCAAAACAATAATTTTAATGATACGAAAAAATAAATAAATTATTTCCTTTTTTACTTCGTGAGTTGGTGAATGCTTCGTTGATCTTTGCTCTTTGGTTAACAGTTCCATGAATATTCTTCCAAATATACATTGTCCAAAAGAATTTTTACGCTCTTTATAATTTAACAAATTATAGTAAATTATGAGCAAATAACAATTTCTTGACATTACCGATTTATTTTTATTGCAATAGTAATTATGATTCATCTTATTGTGTAAAAGTTCCATATGTAACACTGGAGTTAGTTCTTGGATTTTATTTTATTGCACTGAATTTACTGAAATTATTTTTGTAGTGAAAAAATCAATCGATTTTTATTGAAGTGTCATACAGGAGTAATAAAAAAGGTCTGTAAGCAAAAGGTCATTAATTTTTGCCTGCAATTACCTTACAGAAACTTATTTGAAAAAAAATAACAGACACTCTATATGATATTACATTTTTTTAAAAAATAATAATTATATGATACTTGAGAAAACCAAACGACTTTTTATGACCAAAGAATAGTTCAATGATATTGTGTAAAACTTACATAAAATTGAATGATTGTGGTTGGCCCCAAATTCCCAATATTCTTAGACAAATTATTTTTGGGTGAAGTTTCACCATGTTTTTTGTTTTGGAAGAAATATTTAATTATAATGAACATATTTCGTTAAAAATAACCCTATGACATAATTGATAACAATCAGCAATAACAAAATAATAATACGGACAAGAACAATATACATCAATCGCTTACTCAAACTTCTTAGTGATTCAGAATGAATTATCACTCATCAAAAATAATTTTTCTTTTTTGCCACATTATTATGTATAGATTGCAGAGAGGATTAGTTATTAGTAGTTATTAATGGAATAATTTGGTAGATAAATATTAGTTGAAACAAATAAATGATAGGTGTTTTTTATAAAATATAAAAATGTTGAGGTAATTTTTAATTTTTTAAAATTTCTAAATATTAAAACCTTGTCCATACTAATTTTTCTAGTATTTAAAAATTTAAGAATATTTGCAAATATATTTATCAAATAGTAACAAATTATATGACCAAATATGATTTTTTAAAATTTTCTCAAATATATTTGGGGCCAATCTGATCCTTAGTGGTGTGGGCATCTCCAACCCTGTACTCTATTTTACTCTCTAAATATAGAGTTTTTTATTTTTTAAAACAACCAACTCTAACTCAAATCTCTATTTTACTCTCTAAAAAAAATTATTTTCTCTCTCCTCATATTATATTATTATTCCTATTTTATTCTTATTTTTTCTTACTTCATAATATAAATCCTTTGTTTCTTTTTAATCAAATAATTACTCTATATAATTTTTTATGTGATATAAAATTATATTTTATTCTAAATTTTAAATAATATAAATTGCAGGAAAATATAATATAATACATAAATTAAAGAACAAATTCAAATAAAAGCGACATACAATTACATTAACACTCATTTTAAAAAATGATTACGCTGCACCCATAAATACTCTATTAATGCATTACGGAGTTTAAAATAAGCATTGTTGTCCTTGATTTTTTTATGTCTAGCTAAAAGTTGTTCAAATCAAAGTTTTTCATCTACCACCATTTTATCTATAGTTGGAGTGGGAGCCTCTACGTCATGCATCTTGAATTGGTGCATTGAGATCACGTATTGTTATCTTATATTTAAATTATCATATCATGTATTGAATTTTTAAATTAAATTTATTATCTAGCCATTTTAATTTTGTGTATTCTTTATAATAAAAATTAACAATAAAATAAAATTTATTATTGACAAAAAATTAAAAAAAAAAGATACTATTAATTTGAAATTAAAGTAGTATTTATTAAATAATATATTTTTTAAAATATTATAACATTTAAAATAATTATGAATATTAAATATTTGATTAATGAAATTATATGTAAAATAATATGTTAATTAAAAAGTAATAGAAATAATAATAAAATATTGAAAGTGAAATAGAGAGTGTGAATAGTATAGTTCTCCAAATTTGGAGAAGAACTACTATTCAACTCTCTAAATTTGAAGAATATAGGGTAATTTGAAGGTGGGTTGGAGTGCTCATTCTCTATTTTACTCTCAAATATAGAGAATGAAGAGTAAAATAGAGGTGGGTTGGAGTTGGTCTAAGGTAAGTCAGAGAGGCAATAAAGAGGTAGATATACTTGTGAAAATGGTCTTTACATCAAATATTTTGAACAAAATTTTTGTTTTGTGGGGACTATCAATTTTTATGACAACTACTTTTGAAGTTGAGGTGATCATCAAACGGATGTGGTGCAGCAAATGAGACTATATGTTTTTTATTTAAAAGTTTTGAGACTTGACTCATCTTCGTTACACCTTCTTTCCATTTTTTCAAGTGCATATTTAGATGAGTGACAATTGTTATGTTTAAAAATTTAAAGGTCTAGATTAAATTTTACTTAACAAGCCTTTTAAACATAGTTAAAAGATAAGTTAGGAAAAAAATTCACTAATTTTTGTTAGAATTTTGTAAGAAAATCTCACCTTTCACTAATTTAGGCTCCAGTTTCAATATAATTATTTTCGTGATATATGTTTTACATATCTATGTTATATGTTTTACATATCTACTAACATCATATATATATATATATATATATATACACTAGATTGGTGATGGCCCGTGCTACATTCTGAGTTTTGATGTGATTTCATCTTTTAATCGTCATAATACAACATCAACGATTAATTATATTATTGATATTCTCGTATCATAAAAGTATAACATTAGTTTACAGAAAAACAAAAAGAGAGTTTTTATTATTAATGTTTACAAGTCTGCTTTTGAAAAAAATGATTCATCCTTTTTTCTCATACATCTAGAAAGAGATGAATACTGTCTTAAAGGTAATCCAGAGTCTGTCATGGAATTACATGAATCTTCAGCTCTGATTTCTCCTCCATTATCCTTTTTGTTTCCTATGCTGAGCCACTCAGATGTTAGGATCAAAGTTTGTCCCCTCCCCAAATATAAATTCAATGTGATTAGTTGAGCCTTTATTACATCTGTGCTAATATAAATTCCATATTAATGTTTAAACAAATTACCATATGTCCATATACAAAATCTATCAAAAATAAATATGCAGAAAGAGTAAAAAGCATATGCATATAATGTTTTTACAGTCAATGCCTATATTTCATTCCTCTAATAAACTGATGTCAATGGATGGAAGAGTGGAAATACTTAAATGAAAGGAATAATGAAACTCATTCTATCAATATCATGCATCATCTGTAAGGCAAACATTAAACTCTGATATTACAAAAGAGCATAATAAATGAAAAAGATAGAAAGACCAACGGGAAGGAATATAGATACGTAACATTCAAATATAAATAAATTTCCAACCTCTACGGTGTCTCATAATCATCTATCTATCTTATTTGATCTTGGTTATACAAAGTACCATGGTCCAAAGACGCTGCAAATCACTCGTCCAAGGGTCATGGTAAGCATATTTGTCGATGTCGTGTCGAACATAATGTTTGTGGTTAGAGTACTTCAAAAGCTTTTTCCATAAAAAAATTTCATTGCTAAGTAACTTTCAGAATCTCAAGCTTTAGACACATTACAACCATATCTCATAACATATGAATCACAAGTAATAAACTGAAAAAACAACCAAATTAAAGTGTTATTTGGGTTTGTGAATATTTTCTTCATTTATCATATGCTAGGAGAAGCAGTTGACAAGATATACGGAATGAACATGAGTTCATACATCACAAAATATGAAGATCGATAATGAAATCCTAACACTAAATTCAAGTAACATTAATAAAACATCCAAATGAGAGTTAAAGGATCACATAGTACCCTTTGATAAAAGCTACTATTACAATAGCACAATCTTTACTTGTTAACTATTGTCAATCTAGAAGTTGTGTACCAATCACATTCTTTCTATTTGTTAGTAATAGACTTCCAAAATAATCCTTATCATCCAACAAAAGTTGTAGTTATTGGTTAGGCTTGTTTTTTCTTCACCAATTGATATCAATTATCAAGAGAAAGAAACCATTTGGCATTCAATTTTATCAACATTTTTCCTTCTATCATAGAATTTATGTCTTGAAAGTTCTGAAATAATAAGTCTTATGATTTATCATCCGGTCCACTAAGTTGATGGAACAGAAACTGGATCCAACAACTCCTCAAAAGAACAACTGAAGGTGTTAATTTGCATAGACATTTATCATTTTACGCCCTCACACATTTACATCTTCAAATATTACTCCTCAAAAATCTATACCTATTATAAATTTAGGTCTACTGTTAAATTAATATTATATCACACTTTCCCACTTTATTTGATGGTATATACTTCCCTATTTGAAAGTACAACTAGCAAAAGGTGCAGCTCACAAGATTGTTTTCCCAACTTCTTTGAGATATAAATAGTAGTATGATGATGACTCTTACGAATTACTGTTTCCACTTTCTGGCTAGCATGTACTTGACTTATTGGTTATTTTTAGTCATTGTCAATGTTTTGCTTAAAATTTTTAGCATTGACTTAAGCTTTATAACTCTCTGATTAGTAAATGTTTACTCGATATCGTGTAATATACTCATTTACCTGTTGTGTACAGCTCGTCAAAGTTTCCTATTAAAATAACATTTTTTTCTGTTGTTCAGTCAAATGATTCTAAAGAAACATGTTATATGACATACTTTGATGGCTTCTTATAGGACAAATTCGTATAATAAAATCATAAGATCATAAAAATTGAGTGAATATCTGATCAGGAAAAGGCAAAAAGAAAACATGAACAATCTGGATCTAAGCTATACAAAATTTACTAATATTAATGCTTTATATTTGTGTTGATTTGAGAATAGTAGAGTTTCATGCATACCTTAGAAGATGTCATTTTGTTAAACATTTCTATTTCTGAGTTTTCACTTACTACTTGTTTTGTTGTTCACTAATAATATCACACCAGTTTCATTATAAAAGTTACTTCACAGTCAACAAAAAATTAGAATAGTTAGCCATGAACTATGATTATTATTCAATGAGGATTATATAGCTGGGTTGATTTCCTTTGTTAACAATACATGTTTGCATAATTTAGCTTTACTGTATGCAGTTCTGATTAGCTTTCTCTACGTTGCTGCTTCTTAGTATATAGAACTGAATCATAAAATTTTTTTGAGCTTCGGCTTCATGTGTATACTTTTGCTATCTTTTTTTTTTATTTCTTGTGGCATTCAATATTGAAAATGAATTCTTCCCTTTCAGGTATTTTCATCTTTCCATTTTATATCCCATCCCTAATATGTAGTTAAATTTCCTTATAATCACAGCTAGACTACTCCTCAATTTTTGCAGACTGTTTTTCTTTCGCCAACTAATATAATTTCCCTTGGTTATCCAATGTTTTTGGCAATTGCTTCTGACTTTTGGGCGGTAAAACATGTACTTTATCTTCCTGCACTATATCATTTACCATTACATTCTTTTACACTTCTATTATTGCTATACCTATCTTTCACATTTTTTGCAATTATTTACTCACAGGGAAAGGAACTGCTGACTTTTTGGCATGTACATAGATGCTTGAAAAGCTTTGTACATAAAATGCTCTCGAAACATCTTCGCTCATACAACAGAGGTACTTAAAGCTAACTTATTTTTCTTTCTAAATCTTCATTACATAACACACTCTATATCTTAATCCCTCTATCTTACATACAGACAATGAAGGATCAAGATAGCTTCAGAGAGCTTCTATGCAACTGCACTGTTAATATTTATTTTATGTCATGACCTCGAGCAAATTCCATGTATAACATTTTCACATAATATATTATGTAAATATTTAATCTAATGATGCCTTCCTAAAAATCCCCAAACCCCCATTCTTTCCCAGTCAGAAGAAATATTAAGAGTCTGTGTACTCTGAAATTCTGTGTAGAATTTTCCCACCATCAATCATAATTAGCATTAAAAATAGACTCGAGACACCATACAAGAAACAAATCAGAAATATTCTATCCATACTCAACACCATTTTAAAGCACCCAATATTATTAATATGCATGAACTGATTTCCGTTAAATAACAAGAATAATCTGATTGAGAAATAGCAATAATCAAGCAAAACGATTTTAGATTACCTACTGCTCGATCTCAGGGACCTTCTATACTCTCAAATTCACCCTCTCTGATACAAATTAATACATAAAATAACTAAATTAAAGCTAATCTTAATTACCAAAATTAACAGATAATAACTTGTTCTCCCAAGAAAATAAATAATTTAAGGAACTCACTGATTGTATCGAGTGATGTACTTCTCATCTTGCTCATCTCGAGTTCCATCCGGCTTTTTGCCCTTACTACAAGCCCAATATTATTTTATGTTAAGTTCAATTTTTGAAATTAGAACAAATTTCCTTACAAAAAAGGATAAGACTCATTAACCAACTCTAAATCAAAATAATAAGTAAGTTGAAAGGCAATCAAATAATTGACAGAACGTGAATGCAATACTAACCTTTGTGAATTTTAGTCACATAGCATGTCTATTTTCTTATTGAATTCTTCCCAATAACCCTGAGGATTATGCAACTGATGCAAATCACTCGAATGTATCGACCCTATAAAGTTAAGCCCAAGCTTGGTCAAGACTTTCATAAAACACTTCATCGGCAAGTTCAACTTTGTCCACTTCTTCGCGTTTCAACCCCAGAGCAGGTAGATATAGCATAAGTAAGACTATCAGAAAATTAAAGTGAAGTAAACGATCAGCACCTTAGATGCAATGTGTGCATTAAAGAAAAGATCCAAAGTTATATATGTATCTATTTATATTTTGAATCATGCATGAGCAAAATAGATAAAATTGATGATACGCACACATAAGAATCCTAAAAAGAATTGAAATGTTGTGTTTCTTCCACTTTAATTTTGATGTGGACATTTTTTAAATTTTTTAATTTTTTACCATAGGTCTTTGCATGTACTTGGAGAAGGAAGGAAAGGAAGAAATTTAAAAGATGAGACATAGGGAACATCAAGCTTAGATGGAACTCCTCCATGAAATCCATGGTTGAATCTGCCCAATTAAAAAATTCAAAATGTGAATTTCAAAGAGGATTACTACATGCTTTGTTATATTTGTTTCTTTCTGGTGTAACCTTCAGAGTAGTTCATTAATTACCTGCAAAGAAGAGCAAATGAAAGTAGAACAGGATCATTACGGAAAAGTAAAAATTTAAAAAGACTACGATGAAATGAAGAAAATTAGGGAGCATAGAAACAAAATCTAAACTCCATTGGAAACATGCAAATAGAAAAATCCACAATAAACTCACCTCTATTAAGACTATGAAAGTAAAAAATTGATTAGGAAAAGAAAACTCAAACTTTAAACTAATCTCCATTATGAACATGCAAGTAGAAAATTTCATAATAAACTAAGAAAAAAAATCAGAAAATCACTCAAGAATTGGATCCAAAATTAACAACAGATCTACCTCCAATAGCAACGAAAATCAGGGGAAATGGGGTGAGAAAAATAAGAAAATCAAAATCTAAATAATCAAAACAAAAGAGTGAGAAGATTAAGAAACTAAAAACTTAAGAAGAAAAGCAAAGATTTTAATCTGTACACCAAAAGATTTAACAGTTTAAACCTTCTCTTAAAAGATCTTAAAAGAGATTGAATTGACAGCTCTAATTACCCTTAGATCAGTCCAAAGCAATCTCAATTGCTTACACGTGGAAATAAAAAACCTTCAGTTGTTAATACCCTATCAAATTGAGCCACAAAGAGCCAAAAATTATGAGGTCTTATAGTACAACTTAAATGTTTTTGATATTATAGTACAACTTGAAATGCTATTTGTACTACTTTTTAGAGTTGTGTTAGTCCCAACCCAAGTTTCACTTCTAAATAAGGGATATATATAGAGAGAGAGATAAAGGAGAAACATAGATGAGGTGATGTGGCACCTTTATATGACTTTCATTTGCATTTATATTTTTCTCTTTTTTTTGCCCTTTTTCATATTTAAATTAATTATTTTATTGTAAAAGTAAATTACTTAATTTATTACAAATAAATATGTTATTAATGGAGGAACATTTACAACAAAAACTCTTCACATTCTCTTCTTTTTTATTTGCCTTACTTCTAACCATAAAATGATAATATTATTTAATATTATAAATATTTTTCTCTTTAATATTTAATTTATTCAGGAGTTATTACCCATGACTTACACCTCTTTAATTATTATTTTAATAATATTCATAAGTCCCATAATTTTTATGTCCATAACCTCCAAACTTAAATTTGTAAGTTATCAATGTCTTATGGTATTCCTTTATTTTTTCTATAAATTCATATTTAGTTTAATGAAGATTCACGTTCAAGATTATCCTTTGTCTTCTTCATCATATTGGTTTGTAAAAGTACTAACAAGTAACAAAAAAGAAGTAAATGAAGGTAAGAAATATTTCATTTCATTATAAGTCTTTATTTTTTCATTTCCTCTATTTTCGCTTATATAAATTCATATTTAGTTTCATGAGTATTCACAACTTCTAAAGTACGATCCAAATTAATAAGTCGTGATAGCACCTATGTTCCCAACCAATAGGTAAGTCAACCCAACATATTTTACCAATTTTAACTAACTAATGAGAAAAAGGTGAACACTAAGTAGAAATCTCCAACACTGAGTTTTTTATAATTACGAAATGCGGATAGCTGAAAATACCACCCAAGAGTTAGTGTCATAAGTACAACAACTTCTAAAGTACGATGCGAGTCTGAAACTAAAATGACAAATTCAACACAAGGAATATCTTGTCAGAATACTAAAATAACATAGTAACTTAAAGATAGAGGGAGGTGTGGGCCACGGAACAACCAAGCAGCTCATCTCAACTCCAAGATACTCTATGCTCGTACTCAAAAAGCTCCACGAGATGTGCTCGTACCCGGAATTGAATCTGCACCATAAAAGAGTGCAACAAGTGTAGTATGAGTACGAAATCACGTGTACCTAGTATATCTCATTGACCGACAACGAAGAAATAGTGACGAAAGTTTATACATGAAAATCAGTTCTTTACTTGTACAAGTTTATAGTATATTTGCCAGTCAAGTTTCATCAAATAAAGGTAATAAAATATCAAGCACTTCCCAACCACCAATAAAAACATATAATCATAAAAAATGAAGGATGTCATGAAATGCAATGCAATATGATACCATGAAATGATATGTCTCTGAATACCCAGTACTCTCTCAACTGTATATACATGATACTCCTAGAAAATACATCGAGAGTTCATGACCCATGGGGGACTCACGAGGTCCATATACCTACACTTTCCGAACAGACGGTCTCCACGTGCCCAAACTATAATCTTAATAACTTACCATCTCCAGCACGGACGATCTCCACGTGCCCAACTTATACTCAATCTCATGTCAATGCATGTACACAATATTGTTTCAAAATACGGGGATGATGATGCATCTCAATCAACCAAATATCAACATAATACATAATCACCCCAAATAATACAAATATACGAGTTTAAATAAGAAACACAATCACACAAGGAATTCAATTTAATAATACATCAGCTAATGCCCATATGCTTTGGCATTCTCGGATTACAATCCGCCTACTATAGTAATAAACTTTCCCTTATAATACTGGTACTCGTATCAATGCCCGTCACACCATTGGTACGAGACCCCCATCCATTGTCTATTCTATTTTTAATATTTAATTAGGAAAATGTCCTTCAACAAGTATGAAAGTCTTAACATACCCTGAACGCTGAACTCGTGCCACAAATCCTCAAGATTTTTCCTTCCCTTTCGCAAAGCTTCAGAACGTTCCCAATAATATATTATGCAATATTTATAAGTAAATAAATTCGTAGACACCCATGTGCTATATGTCTATCCTAAACTCAAAACTCACCATTAATTTATAATCAAGTTCATAAATGTTAGATCAACCATATATGTCATGTCTCATATTCCTAAATTTTAAGCCTAGAATGGGTCTCCGTTTTTCCAACTAACATAATTCTAATAGTTTTCATCTAATATAATACACCCTATAATTAATTACCTATCTCAATATAGGAAAATAAACTTTATTTATATTATAATAACAATAATTGAAATAGTCCAAATTTCAAATCAAGCGCTAACACAAAATAATCCCACAACCTCAAATAGTAATATCCCTGTATAAAGTATCTAAATTCTGCACATTACTATATGACCATCATTAGCAAATCATTGGCATCTCTAAAAATAAATAATAACTAAATCTTGGAATTATTAGGAAATCATTACCAATCACTTTATACTACTAAAGAAATCATCCTATGTACTTCAATAGGTGCCAATTATTATACACAATCACTTTTCAAAAAAATTCCTTAATAGGCATAAACAAAATTACTTTATCACGTCACTGAATATTCATATCAAGGAAAATCATCACATTAAGAAATCATATAAATTTTGTCACCCACGTGACATCACTACTTAACCCATTTAGTTTCAATCCACTTTTCTGACGGACCATTTTCCAACGGTACTAACATAACGCCTAATTACTCCCTATTTAGAAAGGATTAGTACTATATTGCTATAGGTACATCACACCACTACAACATACAAGGAATAAAGAAATTTGGATTGCCTTACCTAAAAATCGATGAAACACTGTAGTTAACTGCTTTCTCCCGCCCTATGTTAATATTTTGAGTTTTGACTAATAAATTATTAGCCCCTCTTTACTTAGTTTAATTTTATGGACCAAATATAAAAAGGGTATTAAATGAGTTGTGGACTTGGCCCACTAACTATTAACTATACTAATTTTTTAATAAAAAAAATTCACCAACTAGATACTCGTAGTCATCGAATATTTCAAAGTTTTCATTTTAAATTCTACGGAAAGATTCAAAACCGTTCTAGTTCTCAAAACGACCTAGCGAGTCGTTACATCAACAGTGATTAATATCTTGGCGTTACTCAAAACCATCCTATGTTATAGTTCTTTTTAATTGTCAGTTTTTGAGATATAATGTATTTTGATATAATATGTTTTAGATTTCAAGAAATGATTATTATTTAGTATTGTTAGTACTATTGAAAAAATATTAATATACAAATATATTAGATATAGTATAAATTTCTTCTTTCTTTTGATATGATTATTTTTTAAAATGTATATGATATTTTATTTATTCATAATAATTTTAATTCAATTGATAACACATGATGAAGAGTTTGACATACAAAGCAAAATATGATGGCGAATCTACTTGCAAAGAAAAATAGTAGAAGGTTAAAAAAGAAGCATAATTAGAAACTATAGCTTCTTTTTGCAAAAAAAATTAAATTTGGTTTGTATAATAGCATAATAATATGTTTGTCAATGCTTATTATTTGGTTCATTAGTATTCTATCTTTTTTCAATTATGAAGCACAATTAATATAATTATCCCCTTTAAATAACAAAAAAATTATGATGATTAGGAGTTTTATTTTTATTATACGTGCAAAAGGTAATTGAAAAATAACATATTAATTTCATGATGTTATTTTTTTGCGTATGTAACAATCTATTTTTGTCGTTTTTCTTTTTTGTTTGAAATGTATTTATAATATTTATGGAGTCACCGATTATTATATTTCTTTGGTTCATTTTTTGTATTTTCAGTTCTTATTTTCATTTATTTATTTTACTTATAAAATCAATGCAAAATTATCAATGCATTCAATGTCTAATAAAATTTTACATTTGAATTATTTTTAACTCATGTCTCTTCATGTTACTTGTAACTTATAATCTTAAATATTGTTCATAACTTTTATATGTTTAATTTTTCATAATTCTTATAAATATTTAATTAGTGTTTAAAAATCATAATAAACAAATGTAATAATAATGAAATAACAAAAAAAATAAAATATTTTTTACGAAATTAGAATTTGTATTGATAATAACACCCCTATAAAAAATAGAGAAAATTAAAACATATGTAATATTTTTAATATAATGCAATATATTGTTATTTCAAAATATTGTCTCTTATTCCATTTACTTCACCACGATAAATATTTTATTTTACTCTATATATATGAATAGTTTTGCACTTAAAAAGATGCAATAATATTTTATATGTTTAAAAAAATGAAAAAACATTTCATATCGGATGAAAAGGAATATCAATATTAATTATTTTATATATCGGAAACTAACATAACATAAATATAAATATTATATATTATTATCTTATAAATATTTCATATAATCAACGATTTCACTAGTGTAATTAGATATGTAGTTTTTGTTTTACTCCTTTTTGTGAATTACGTTACATGTAGATTTAGGAATGATTTTGTTGTAGTAGCTGATATATTGGCTTTGTACATTTTAACGTCATTATCATTTTATTAGTATTGTTATTGTTCTTATATATAGGGTTGTTCATGGTTATGGTTTGAAAATCAAATTAAATTATAATTCGATTTTAATTGATTAAAAAATTGATATTTGGTTTGATTTGTTTAGGATTGATTTTAAATTTTGAAAATTGATACTATTTGATTTGATTTTTATTTTACTAAAAAAACTGCATAAATAACCAAATCGATAAATTATATATATAAGTTATATATTATTTATAAATAAAATATACATATATTGTTTTTCCAACACTAATTATTCGTTTGATTATTCATAAATAAAAATTACTTATTATATGACTTGATTGAGAAAAGAAAAATTCAACATGTTTACGTAACTCTCTAAACTTCAACTTGCAAGAAAACAAACTAACTGTAATTCTTCGACAATTTGAAATGCTAAAATAAAACAAACTACATAAAATCTTAAAATACCAGTAAACGAATTATAAATCTACTAAAACTTAAACAAGATCTTCATACTCTTCAAAATTAAATTATAAATCTCCTAAAACTCAAACAAGATCTTCATACTCTTCAAAATTAATCTTCTGCTCTGCAGCAGAATCGATGGATGAAAACGACCATGAGTCTGATACATAGTGCAATTGAAGAAATTTTGATGAATATATCAAACATATGCGATAAACAAGATAGTGACTTGATGAATGCAACATAAAACATGAAACTGATTACAACTATTTCAATCAACGCATAAAATATGATGCAAAGACATTGTGGAAAACTGATGCAAACTGCTTCAACATCCATCTGTTGGGTTTTAAAAGGTGTGAATGGAAAATGAAGAGTTGCGATTTTTATGAAGTGTTGTGACGTTTATGAAAGGTTGCGACTTTTATGAAAAGTTGCGACTTTTATGAAAGGTGAAGACCTTTCCGAAAGATTTTAACTTTTCCAAAGGTTTGTGACATTTCCGGTAAGGCACAATAAGAACTTTTTCGCACTAGCCTTTGTTTTCTATAAATTGAGGGATTTCCTTTCATTTTAAAAATAGAATTTTCTGGACTTCTTCTACTACTAATAAATCTTGTCTTCTAAGTGTACTTTACTGTCGTTGAGTGGCTCGCTGACACTAGCGTTTTGGGTATCAATACACTATTGATTGAGATCATTCTATCCTGGGAGGATATATTCCAAATCAAACCTCGAATACTTAAGGAGACACTGTGCATTCAGTGAGCTTAATCTTCTTTCTATTTTTCAAAATTCTGGTATGTGTTACAGATTTTAGATTTGTGAATTAATTTATGTTCTTCTATTCCTCACTGGTTCATTAAACTTTGGTAACTTCGTGTTTCTGCAAAATTTATTGGAATCAATAAGATTCTTTAAACACACATTGAAAACAATTCTTCTTTAAGAAAACTAATTCGTATATTTTTCTAATATGTTTCTGATTCTAGTTTCTCTACTAGTTTTAATTTTCTAGTTGTGAAAATATTCTTAAACTTTGTTGTGTCTTATCAAGTACTTCAATGTTTTGTTCTAAGTATATTAGGAATACAAGATGATTAACAATCTTAAGGAAATTATTATACTGTTAGTATTTCTTGTATTCTACTGATTGAGAGAATTTGATCATGAAAATAGAAGATAAATGCATTACTTATCCATAATTTGTTGCTTTGTTTAGCAAGGTCGAAGAGAGAATGTATCAGAAAAAATTGGTGGTATTCCGATTAAAGATTACACCCGATAACCTTCTTATTATTTATCTAAGGAGGAAACTAGTTTCTAAAGGTTAACAATTTTGATATTTATCATGTGTGTATTCGAAAAAAGTTCTGCAAATCGTATATTTTTTAAATGATTTTTTTTTTGGCAAATAGTGTTGCCTTTAAAATTTACTAGTTTGCAGAATGAGATATGCATATTTTTGTTTGATAAATAGTATGTTTAAAATGTTATAGTTGGTAGACTATTTGAAAAAACAAAAATATTTCTATGTGATGGTCTAAGAATATGTATTATTCTGTTTGGAGAAGGGAAAAAAAAGACTTTTGTAGTTTTGTACTCCATGTGAAATGTTAGTGCGTCTGATTTTTGTAGACTAAAAACTTTTGTGGTTTTCTACTTTGGATAAATTGGACTATTCAATTGGTTTGAAGAATATGAAAACTTCACATAATAAGTCAGTGTTGTACTTTTGATTTTCTATAAACTTTAATGTTATATAGAAATAAATTGTACAATTTTTTTTTGTCCTTATTGTTAGTATTTAGAATACTAAGTGGTATGTCTATTTGTGATAGAAGAAAAATATCAATGACTTAGAGTTTGTGATTTTATGCCTCTATGGAATGAATTTTGACATTGTGTAAACATTGTCAAAGAGAATTGAAAGAGTATAATTCTTTTGTAGGATAATATTTCCAAAAGAGGTTTCATGACATTTTAAAAGTCTAGAAAAGTATATGGAAAAATTCTTTTCAAATACTTGAAAAATATTTTTGAGATCACATTTAAAATGTGGGGGTTCTTTGCTTATGATTAAACTTGGTGTCTAATTTAACTTTGGAGCAAAAATATGAAATTCAATGATACTTTTGTATTATGTTAGACCCACAAAATTGTTGAAGTATATTTGGTATTGTGGTTGTTGAGTTTTTCTATTACTAGTATATAGTGTGACTAGTATGAAACAACCAAATTATATATATACTTGTTCAAAATAATTGTTTTCTTTTATGAAAAAAAAACACTTAAAATGTTGTGATTTTTCATAAAAAGATATGTCTATTATAATAAAAGTATTTGCATAGACATGAATATTGGTGAATAGTCATTTATTATGTTTTTGTAAAATAACATTTGGACTATATTGCCTTTATTGAATCCGATGAAACTTTGTTCATGGTTAGTTCTATAACAATCAAATTGAAAGTTATTGAAAGGTCCTTATGAAAAGGGCATTTGACAAGGTGATGACTCTAAACAATGTTTGTATCACACAAAATTGTAAGAAATAGGAACAAAATATTAGTGAGGAAAAAGCTACATCGCGGAGAGCTTTTCGAACTCACTATCTTTATTTGTTCTTACTTTCTTGAGTCAATGTTTGTGACATGAACACGTGGGGCATGTCAATTACAAAACCTTGTAAGGAAAACTGATCAACTTAGAAGTTTTGTCTAACTTTGAGTGCAATAAATAAAAAATGTCAAGTTTTTGTGGAATCTAAGTTTGTTGAGCATTCTTATAAATCTGTTCAAAGGAATTTTAATCCTTTAGAATTGATTTACACTGACATTTGTGATATGAAGTTAACATCATCTCATGGTGGGAAAAAGTATCTCGTTACTTTTATTGATAATGGCATTAGAAATGACTATGTCTATTTGCTGAATGGTAAGGATGAAGCAATAGAAATGTCTAGACAATGTAATATCGAAGTTGAAAATCAGTTTGAAAAAAGATAAGAAGTGATAAGAATGGAGAGTATAAATCTCCTTGTGCAGAAATATGTTTGGAAAATGGAATTATCTATCAAACTACTGTCCTATTCACCTCAATCTAATAAAAAAATGAACGTTGAAAGAAATGATGGATACATTATTTATAAGTTCGGGTTTACCACAAAACTTTTGTGGAGGAACTATCCTTACTCCAAAAGGAACAACAAAAAAAAAAGTTGTCTTTTGATAAAGAAATCAATTTTGTTTGTTCAGGACACAATCTATTCCATATGAGAAATGGAAAGGAAGGAAATCCAACTTGAAATATTTCAAAGTGTGGGGTGTCTAGCCAAAGTCCAAGTTCCTATTGCTAAAAGGATTGAAATAGGACCTAAGACTGTGGACTATAAAATTAGACTTGAGTAGTCTAGTGAAAGGTCTAAACGACCTTGGAAAGAACAAAAGGAGAATGTACTTAATAAAGAGATTCAAAGGCGTAGTAAATGTCAAGGGACATATACTTCCTTCAAATATGATTTTGTAACATTTCTTGTGTCTTATGTAGACTCATCCTTTTGGACAAATGGTGTCAATAGTAAGATTGGTTCAATTGTGAGCAATTCTATTGAAAGTTAGTTGATCTTCCTCCAGGAAATAAGCTTTTTGGTTCAAAGTGAATCCTCAAAAGGAAAATGAAAGTGGATAAAACTGTTGACAAATATAGAGCAAGACTTTGTGTCAAAGGCTTTAGACAAAAACAAGGTTTTGATCTTGTCGATATATATACTCGTTAGTAACTAGAATTACATTCATTCGGATGCTAATATTATTAGTTGTGGTATATGACCTCCAAATTCATCAAATGAATGTGAAAATAATTTTCTTAAATGTAGAATTGGAGGAAGAAATTTACATGGAACAACCCGAGGGTTTTGTGGTTCCTGGTAAATAAAAGAAAGTGTGCAAACTTGTTAAGTCACATCATGGACTAAAGCAAGCACCCAAACAATGATATAAGAAATTTGACCAAACCATGTTGCCAAATGGATTTAAGAATGATGGAAGTAATAAATGTGTTCACATTAAAATCATAAGGTCATTGTTTGTTTGTATATTGGTGATATGTTGATCATCAATAGAGACACTAATGACATAAATGCTACTAAACGTATGCTAGACAGCAAGTTTGGAATGAAAAATCTTGGAGTTGCTGATGCGATCTTAGATATAAGAATCCTTAGAACTCCATAATGTTTAGCATTTTCACGGTATCATTGCATTGAAAAGGTACTTGACTAGTTCAAATATTTGGATGTCAATATTGTCAAGTATCCAATAAATGTGAGCTTTGCATTTCAAAAGAGTGAAAGCAAAAGTGACTCATAATTGGATTGTGCTAAAGTATTGGGAAGTATGATATATATCATGAAGTGTGTGCGATCAGATATAGCATTTGCTATTATAAACTGAGTCTCACAAGTGATCCCAAATAAACTCATTAGATGGCAATAAATAGAGTTTTGGAGTATTTTAAAGTAATACTTAAAACTATGCCTTGCATTATAACGATATCCAGCAGTATTGAATGGATATAGTGATGCAAATTGGATCATCGGACAAATAAAGTAAAATCCACGAGTGGATATGTATTTACTCTTGGTAGAGGAGCAGTCTCTTGGAAATATTTCAAAAGAGACATGTATCGCTAGCTCTACAATGATCTCTGATTTATTTGCTCTAGATAAGGTCGGTGAATAAGTTGAAAGACTCCGGAATTTCTTGATAGATATTCTATTTTGGCCCAAATCATTGGCATTAGTATGCATACACTTTGATAGTCAAGATGCAATCAGTAGGGCATGGAGCATGACGTATAATGGAAAGTCTCGTCATATATGACATAGACATGATATAGTTAGAAAACTACTCTCTAGTGGAATTATCAGAAATAACTATGTAAAGTCAAAGGATAATGTGTCGGATCCACTTACAAAAAGGTCTAACTAGAGAGAAAGTTGAAAGATCATCTAAGGGAATTGATTTACGGCTTAGGATAAGTCATCATGGCAGTAACTCTATCTAGTAGACTGGAGATCCCAAGAGCTAAACTCAAGGAGAAAAAAAAAGTTGTGAATAACAGTTTGGCATTGTCAACAAACTCAATTCATTCTCATGATGAAGACAGTGCTCAGGGACAATGATACAATATTAAGGCTTGTTAATGAGTTAATAAAGCGTAATGGTTTTAATGATTTGCTAAGTTTGGCAGAGTTGACCAAATAATGTATTTACACGATAACACGGTTAGGAATCACCTATGTGAGTGTGAAGTGTAAGCCGCTTCAAAGAAGATGATTGTCAAAAGCCCATCTCTCTATACACTCATGAAATCATGAGGTGTTCATGGCTAAAACGAACACAACCGTAAGAACCATATGTTTACACCCAATGTTGACCCTCGACGATACGAATTAATTAGCGAGCTTCTCAATTCTAAAATGATTTGAAACAATCCAATTTTATAAAGCTTAAAATGTTTTAAAGTTATTTTAAATTTAATCTTATCGCTTTTAAGAATTTTGGATAATATATATGATTTACGTGACTATGTATATAATTAGTATATTTTAGGATTATTCGGAATTCGTCTCAAAAAAGACTTTATTTATTGTTAAATATTTTACTAATTGGTTTAGTCGTATAATAGTTTACCTTTTTTTTACTATTTATCATATAACTAAATCGGTTATTTATCTTCGTTAAGATTAAGAAGTTCTTTAATTAATTTATATTAATTTATCTTTTTTTAGCGGAATTCTCCAAGTCAATCAATTCTGTTAATTTATTAATTCCAAGAATAAAGAGTTGGGCACCTTACTGAATTTTATCTCGGCCCACCGATATCCCCAATAATCAGAACACATTTGCTTAAGGCACATTCCCTTTTTAATTCCTCCAAATTATTTAGCAGGCCATCTATTCAAAAGAGAGAAAAAAAAACGACCGACCCAACCCATTCCTGCGACCCGCCCCGTTTCGTTTTATTCCCAATGTTGACGAAGAAATGGGGTCGACAGGTGACGCGAGACTTCAAGGACGGCAGACACGCGAGTGATTCAAATCGTCCCTGTATGCGCTTCGCCCCCTCCCACGCGAGCGCGAGTTCACAGCGTGCAAACGGCGCAAGGGCGAGTCGACGGAAAGTCATCCAAATACACATCGATCTCAATGGCGATAGATGGAGGGTAGTACCAACGTCTCCTTTCTCCTTTCTCTGTCTCACAGCAGGCTGTAACGCCTGCCATCTTTCGTCCTTGCATGCTTGTAGATGAGGACACGCAACCTCCGAAGGACGATAGGATGATCCGAGCCCTCCGCGTCGCTCTCAAATCTGGATTTTGTGGGATTTGGACGCGGATTCGTACAAAGGGTCAGCTTTGGCATGTCCTTGAAAGGTAATTTGAATTTTGAATTGGGAAGGTAGTTCTCATTTTTACCCTGGGTTTTTCAAAAAAGAAAATCCCCGTCTTTTTCCCATTTTCTTTTGACCTAATCCCCCCTTTATAAGGTCTCTTCCTGTTCATAGTGAAGGTTTTTTTTTGGGGGGGGGGGGGGAGGGAGAAAAAATTTTAAGAGCTAAAAAGGAGATTTTTACTCTTTCTTTGGACGCAGGATTTATAACTGATAGAGTGAAATTTTTTCTTTTGAGTGTGAAGTTTGAGCGATAGAACAGAAAGAACTCTAAAGTTTTAGTTGGAAACACTGCTAAGGTTTCTCACGAACAACGGATAAGAGGATTAGTTGTTGGAAGACGATATTCTGCTCGGAATTTTTGGTTGTGGGTCGTGTTAGAGTTTTGGTGGTAAAAGTTCTGCTCGAGTTCGTTGTCTTGGCTCGCTGCTCCAAAAGAGGTAAAAACGACTTCCTTCTATGCTTTAGCTTTTCTTTGTTATTTTATGATTAAGAATGTATGAGTTTTGCGATTGAAGCAATGGACTGCTATTGTAAATCCGCTTCATAGTTACAATATAGCTTGGTTTTATTTTAAAAGTCGGTTGATTCTCGATGCAGTTTTGCTTAAGTAGTCTATATTCTTTTGGTCTGAGATGAGTGTGATGGTTGTTTGGTTCTGTTTCCTCATGTTTTAGACTGAAGCTTTCTTCTGTTTGATTCAGAATGTTAGAGTGTCTTCGATATTGGAGCAATATTACAGTTGTCTATCCATTCTAATATAACTTGATTATTATTTAGGTCCTATTTCGAACACCTGTATGTTTTAGCCCCTTTGAAGTTGGTCATTCAAGTCAATATCAACATGCTCTCGTACTTACCAGAGTACTATGCGGTTTCTGTGTTTATTTAAATGGCTACTAATCCATCCTCTCTGTTCATCTCAGTTTCATTCATGTTTTATCATTAAATCTATGTTTCAATGTGAGGTTTCTGAGTCTAGCTGGCTGCCATTCTCCTTTTATTTATTTGTCTTCGACTATTGTTCTTAATCTTGATCTCGTCAAGTTTTCTGAAATCAGACCTCGTCGAAAGTTTGGGTTCTTATAGTCGTATATAGGTGTAGTAGCTTATGTTATCTTGGTATTTGTTCACTGTTTTATAGTTAATGCAAAAGACTTATCGTTGTTCAAACTTAACTATTTGAGTTTGATCAATTTCTCGTTTTTCTTTAGTTTTCAGTTGATTACTTGTTGTTTAGTCATGGACTTTGATGTTTTGTTTAGTATTTAAGTTTCATATTTATTTTATGCTACCATGTTTGCCTCTCCGTATAAAACAAATCAGTGTGAATCTTATTCCTTTCTTAAGCAAACATGAAATGCATTTGTTTCAGTTGGTTATTGCCATTTTGTTCTAATTGTGATATATTAATTGGTTATGTGAGGAAAAAAAATTGAATTATACTTGTGCAATTAATTCAATCATGTGTCACTGTTTGAAATCTCCAAGTGAAAAACTAGTTTTGGGTCCATGTTCATTTTTAATCTTGCCTAGTTTGGACAGTGAGTAAGCATGCTATTAATGGTTGATTTTTTTGTTTACTCCTCTTTCGTAAGATTAAAACTCACTATATTGCTACACTGTGTCATTTTGCAATTTTCCAGTAGGCCTCCATTTCCCCTTTGTATCCCTTTTCCTCTCTTCTACTCCCTTTTGTTGTTGTCTTATTTAAAGCATTCCATTTTTAAAGGGTGTTAGGAAATGTTTTTCTTGGCTACATTGTTAATTATCTATGGGACTCATATCAGTAAGCTTTAGTCACTTGCTTACATCATTAGGAATCATTTGTATGTATTTACGGGAGACAGTAGTTTGAGCATCCATTTTGGCACGAATCAAAGCACTTTTTTTCTCTCTTATGCATTTGTCCCTCCTTATTTGAATTTTCAGCATTGGCTTGATTAAATTTATTTCGCTATATTATTATAAGAGAAGGTGTGATAGCTTGCTTATTTTGGGGTTCTAATTCCTTGCCTTTATTTTGTTGCATGTGAAATCACCCGAGTTCATTATGAACTCCTCTCCTCATGCATTTTGAAAGAGTCGTAAAGACTCATGGTTTTCCTATTGAGTCAATTCCTATGAAACCCGACGTACAGGTCTCGATGATTGAAGAATTGAAGAAAGTCAAAGAAGTTGAATCACAAGGCCCATTTTCGTTTTACGCATATTGTATTGTGTTATTTTTTGGGCCTAAGCCCTTGTATTGTTATTATTTTGCTATCCTTGGACAGGTACAAAGAAAGTGGGCCTAAATGCCCAAAGCAAAAATGGGCCCAAACACCGGCCCAAGCAGACAGAAACCGGGTTTGGGTCCAAACCAACTATCTTCCTATCTTTCTCTCTCTCTCTCCCTTATTTTTATTTACTTATCCGCTTTATTTGTCGATAGTCTTATGGCTAAAGAATCCAAATCTCCGCAAAGACACTATTTTTGATAAAATAATTTAATTAAATCAATCACGTCTAAATGAGTCTAAATATTAAAAAATATTTTGCAAGTCAAAAAATTGATAAGATAATAAATTAGTACTTCACCTTTTAATCAACTCTCAATAATTTTTGTCTCAAACTAATGTTTAACATTTTACCCAAACTAAATTAGTTGTCGGATAACCGCGAGTAAGCGGACGTCTTAGGTGCTTTCAGAACCTTCCTAAGACGTTAATAGGAATTCTCGAACCCCCCTTTTAAGTTTTCACTAGATTTTTCTGTTTAAATCTTTTGAAAATAAAGTTTTCTTAATTTTTCTCAAAATTAAGTGGCGACTTTAAAAAAGTCGAAAACTTATAAATAAAAAATTTACGATGAAACAGAAATGGCGACTCTGCTGGGGATGTAAGAATTTTAACCTTAAAACTAACATGTTTTGGCTATGTGAAGTTGACTGCTTATCTGTTTATTTATTGCCTTATTGAACTATTGCATTCATGGCATATCATAACTCCGTCAAACGACGATTATTTTTATTTACCACTTAAGGGACAATTATGCGGGTTCGAAGTTGTTCGTTAACCAAATCTTTCTCGGGGCACCCTGACGAATGTTGTTGGCTACTTAATAGTCAACGGTCGTTAACTGTCCCAGCCTAAGTAGTTTGCTTGGGTTACCCTTTTCACTATAAATAAAACCCACTCCTATTCAAACTAAGATAGAGCTAAACCAAATTCTGAAAAGAGCCTACGACTCGATAGGACGATCATATTTGTGTGTTAATCTGAAGGATGTTTGCGTATTTGACTGTTTGTTGTATCCTGAGGGATGGAAACTAACTAGTTGTATATTTTTGTAGATGGCGAGTCAGTTCCTCAGTTTCAATATGGTCACCAAGACACCACTCTTTGTCCGCGTGTGGTGGGATAACCTCAAAGACTGTAAAAAGAGAGAAATCTCGATTCACTTGGGCCACCTACCTTCGATAATAAACTTCAAGGTTTGGCCCACGTTTATCGAGATTATCACTCGGTTCTGGGATGAGGAGAAGATGGTTTTGTTATTTAAAGATGTCGAAATAAATCTAACGCTAAAAGAGATAAAAGACTGTTTGGACTCCATCGGAACATATGGTTAGAGGAAAAAATATCCCGATCTTCACATCTTTCTACCGGACAGGCCTACTAGTAATAAGTTGAAAGATATATTATTATTAGTAAATGCGAACTGGTTGGATGACCAAAATATACCACTGATGAGATTTTTCGAAAGATGGGGGCACGAAGCTATTTTAAACTATTTCCAAACGAATTCCATGATCACAGTACTTGAAGACAAACTCAAGCTATTTCATTCTACGCATGCCTTTTAGGAACGATGGTGTTCCCTCGGCATGAAGAAAATGAGATCGACACCCGGGTCGTGATGGTAGTGGACGTCATCTTCAGAGGAGTTGGAGATAAACAAGAAGAAAAGAAACACTGCAGTTTGGCCCCGATCATTCTGACCGACATCTATCGATCGATGAGCTTGTGTAAGAACGGGTTCCCATTTTTCCAAGGTTGCAACATTTTACTTCAGTGTAGATGACTGAACATCTCAGCAAAAGGGACGGCGCCAAGCCACAAGAGTTGGCCAAGCCAAGCTAGACGAGTCCCCTTGATAATTACAAATTCTATCTAAGCATCCGCAGGTTTCCAATTCATACCACCAGGAATGCGTGGGCGAGGGTATTTTATGATCTAAGAGAAGGAGATATACAGTGGATGTTGCCGAAATTCATGTCAGAGAGGATAGCAACGCAGGGGGCCAAACTTCCCTTCTTGATCCTTCTTGGCATCAGAGGATTGCGACTCTACAACCCAGTTAGGGTGATGTGTCAATTAGGTAGAACACAAATCACACCTGTCCAAGGGTATGCTAACTCCTTTGTAGTAGACTACAGCGGGTGCACTAAAATATCTTTCGCCAAGATCATCCTCCAAGAATGGGCCACACGCATTAACATGAAATGGGATATGGCTGAAAATCGATATGAAGCTGGGTATGTCGACGAATACAAGACATGGTTGCAGAATGATTTGTATGGTGTAGTGAACCCAACACTATGCGTAGGTCGAGAAATTGAAGACGTACAGACAAGGCTTCAGATCCACGCATACCATTTTCAGCAAGAATGAGACCGAAGAGATCAGGAATTTCAGCGAAAGGAGCAAGAGTACCAGTCCAGAGAGTTAGAAAATCAAAGGGCTTTAGCTGTGATGTCACAAGAGCTAGTCGATGCGAGGTCTTGTCTGATGCGTCTAGATGTAACCCTAGATGAGCAAATGAACACCCTACAGATCGTGCCGACATCTTCCAAAGTTGTGTTCGCTGAGCCATACGTGTTAACAAATAAGTGCATCATCCGCGAAGAGGTAGAGAAAGCCAGAGGAGGAGCCGGACCGTCAACCTTTTAATTCCCCTGCATGAGATTGTTTTCTATTTGTATTCGCACTGTATTCCCCTCCCTGAAAAATGTACCCCGTTTTGATTGAAATATTGTCACGAACGCCATGATTATAAGTGAAGTTTGTTTTGGGGGGTGCAACAATATGTTTTAAATGACGCAATACATCCTTCATATCGTTAGGCCTACCCTTGGCATAAAAGGGTCACACGCATGATAAAGACGTGATATATATATTTTAACTATTTATGTGCTACGTTTCTGTGAATGAGGATATCGTAGATTAACTCCTTTCCAGAAATTCCCAAAAAAAAATACACAAGTCACTATTACAAAATGTCCGACCAAAATTTTCTGAGTCTTAAGTTTCTCACTCAAAGGACACCTCTCATACCCCAAATCCTAAAACATTACCCTACTGTCTCAGGAAAAGCAAATCACTACTATGGATAAGGGTAAGAATATCCAGATGGAGCTCACTGGAGAGGAGTTATAGAGGAAGATAGAACAAATCACGCGGGAATTCAAGAGGTCAAAGAAGAAGGACTCAGGGTCGAAGTTGTCACATCGATCTACAAAGCAAAGACTGCAGCACTGGATGAGGATTTGGTGACAAAAAAGAAGAAGAAGAAAAACATTGAGGCACAGAGAGAGGACTTAAGCAAGAAGTTGGATATGCTTCGGCTAAGGATTCAGGAAAGGGAAGCAAGAGAAGCAGAGATAGATTCAAAAACCGCAAGTCTGTTAGCCAGAAATGCGTCGCTTGATGAGGAAATGACGGAAGAGATGGCGAAATTCATCACCATGAAGGAAAGAATGTCTGCATTAAGGAAGAAGAATAAGACGTTCCACCATAACATGATCGCCAAACTTCAGAAAATACGCGGGAAATACTCTATCCACGAGCAAGAGGCTAGTGGTGGTCCAGATGACACTCATCTTGGAGCGATTGGCGAAGACATGGACAAGGAAATCGTCTACAAGCCTCCATTCCTGGGCCGTCTGAGAGGAGGAGACAAGTGGATCACCCTCCCGGCCTACGAGCCGACACATCGCGTAGGAGCGAAAGTTATGTCTTGCACCCTTCTGTACGAACATCTCGAATTGGAACCTCATGAAAGAGCAATTTCAATCTTCAAGGAAGAAAACTATTCGAAAGTTTGTGCCTTCAACCCAAACCAGCGAGGTCATACCATAGAGGAATGTGTTCAACTTAAAATGAGGATCTGCCGTCAGATCGACATTGGGAATATCCTGCACACGTGGGGTAATAACACCGTTCTCACTTATGATCAGTCAGAGCCAATTGAGCGCACTCAGTTTGTTTGTCATTATTTCACACCGTTCAGAATGTCAATGCTGGAAATCTACAGTGATTTGGTTTAGAATGGGGTCTTAGCCTCTATCCACAATGAGGACAACGGTCTCGATCCCGTTGGGGAAGAAATGTGGAAGTCTTGTGCCTACCATAATGCTTCAGATCCCAGTCTTTTGAGGTGCCTCAGTTTTCTCTACGACGTCAAAGCCCTCGTCAACATGAGAAAAATTCAAGTCAAGTTTGTTCCCCGTGGATAATATGACGTTTGAGAAATGGAATGACTGAGATGTAGTCATTGTTTTATCTTTCAAGCTTTGTTGTCTTTCAATTTCCGTGTAATCGTCATTAATGAATGAAAATCAATGTTTTAGTTTATACTTGAACTACGTTGGGCCTGAATTCTCCTTGTGAGATACGTAGGCAGCCTATCAAGGCCCGGCCTCTATCTTCAAAATTTTCATTCCCCCCTTCATGTTACGAGAAAATGTGAAGACCGGATCAACGGACGTCAAAGAGCAGCTGCAAGAATACCTTAGCTCAACGTGATTTAGTCTTTCTGAGACAGTATCGAACTAAAAAGCACGCAAACTCCTGCTTGTTAAAAAATCTATTTCCGTCCTTACTCGTGGGTTGAAGATATCCTCAAACAAAGCAACTTATGTGTTTATCTGCTCTCTGTGTGATATTATCTATTTTCGTATTTTGAACTTAAACTGACAAATTTGCCTTTGAGTTGTTTTCCTCCTCAGGTACTTTGAAATTGATATGTGTCAATTAAGTTGGCAGATCATACCTATTTCACCAGATCCAAAGGGCCCGCAGATTCCTTCCCTAGACAAGGTTCAGACAAAGGAAAAACAGTTATGGGAGATAGTAATGAAGAAGTCAGTCTCACCGACGTCGTGGTGGCTCAACCTACCATAGTGTACCAGAACAAACTAATTATGCAATTAATATAACAGATCGCGGAGATGAGGGTGGAGATGCAAAGGAGGTAAGATCTGCCTCCACCAGGTTTTACTGTTAATGCTGCTGATGAAAGACCTCCTATCTACTTCCCTTCTTCGAACATGGATCCAACTCAGAACATGCCACCTGCTCAGAGTCCTCCGTTATAGACCTGACTGCTCAAAAACCCCAGTATGCTTCGGCTTCTTACCAAACTCCTCCCCCTCAAAACAATCATTCCCAAATACCACCACATCCACAAAATACCCAAACCGCTCCACCTCCCCAAAATTGTACCCAAAATCCAAAACAGAACACTTTTAATCCTCAAACATCCCACCACCACCTAAATCAGAATACCAATCCTCAGACTTATCCACAGAATTACCAAACCACACAGAATGCCTAGAGTCCCTCTGTAGCTCCACCCTTACCTAAAAGAAACACTTTCCAGATTCCCGTCCCTACTGAGCATGACGTACACGGTTCTGAGCTGGACCATTACAAGGAACATGAAAGAGAATGGAGAGCTAAAGAAGAGGCAAAGGTGGATATAAAAGAAGAGATCAGGAAAGCCATGAAAGAGTTCCAATGCATCTCTGATGTCGCCGGTCTTAGTTATGAGGATTTGTGCATTCATCCAAATCTGGACCTTCCAGAAGGGTTCAAGGTTCCGAATTTTGATACTTTCGAAGGAGTAGGGAACCCTATGGCTCATCTGAGAGCCTACTGTGACCAGCTTGTTGGAGTTGGTAGGGATAAAACTCTGTTGATGCGGCTCTTCAGCCAAAGTCTGTGTGGGGAGGCTCTGGAGTGGTTCACCTCCCACGAGACTAGGCAATGGCCCAATTGAAATGCCTTGGCCAAGGAATTTATTGATCGGTTTGCTAACAACTTAGAAATCGTTCTCGATCAATACTCCTTGGAAAATATGAAGCAGAAATCCACTGAGAGCTATAGAGAGTTTGCCTATAGGTGGAGAAAGGAAGCTGCAAGAGTAAGACCGCCTATGTCTGAGAAAGAGATTGTCGAAGTGTTTGTATGAGTACAAGAGCCCGAATATTATGACAGAATCATGTTGCTCGTTGGAGCAAAATTCACCGAGATAGTCAAGATTGGTGAGACTATCGAAGATGGTTTTAAAACAGGAAAGATAGCTCGCGTAGCCGCATCGCCCGGATCGTCGGGATTGTTGAAGAAGAAGAGAGAGGATATTCTTGTTGTCTCCTATGAGGGGAAGAAGACCCCTAGAAGATCATCGTCCTCCCAAGGTCGGCCTCAACCATTTCAGAACTCCTACCAGGCTTGCTACACGCAAGCTAGTCATCCAAACAATCCTCCTCCAGTCTACCAAAATGCTACCCCCAACTACCAAAATACCCCCCTCCCCTCCCCAAGTTACCAAAATCCACCTCCTGTTTACCAAAGCCCTCCTCCACTTTACCAAATTCCCTCACCAGTCTACCAAAATGTTGCTCCCAACTGTGCCAATGTGCAGCCAAGCTATAGAGGACCGCCTCCAGCCTATCAAGTCTAAGCTCCACTATACCAAAATCCCCCTCCGAATTACCAAGCTCCATTGCCAAACTACCAAACAAATCCCTATCCCAGAAATCAAGCTCCCTATCCCAATAACAGAAGTTATCAACAGATGTCTCCTCCACAAGGCAGTTATGATCCACCTCGACCTATATTCGTGTCACGATCCAAAATGAGTCGTGAGTGGCACCCACACATAACTACCTAGGTGGGAGAACCAATGAATTCAACCATAAATTATATTATACAAGAATAATGCGGAAGGTCAAAATCTAGTTAAATATCCTTTCCCAAACCTGAAAATATCACAACAAGGACATCTGATCTCCAATACTAAGTGTAAGAATATCAAATACACCAAAATAAAAGAATAAAATGGTATGTGTCCGAAAGTATAGGACATCATGTCATGACCGAGAGAACCCAACACGAGCTTGAATGGATAGCTCACCCTGGAACTTGATATGCGGGAGGCTGGCTAGAGCTGAGGGAAATCTGAATTCATAGGTACACTCGCTGCATTTCATAAAAGGAAAACAAAGAAGAAAACAAGTAGGGCTCAGTATGAGGCAACATGTACTGAGTAAGTATCATCGGTCAACCCAAAATAGTAACTAATATACAAAGAATAATAGTATGAACTCAACTATAACACTTAACATGTGATAAGCAACAAAAAACATGAACAAGTGTCAACAACATTGAAGTAAGCACGTATTAAGTCAACGGTATCAAGATCACACATGAGGACTCATGCCTCCAAACCAAACCATTTTGGGAGTTGAGTTCTTTAAGATTGAGTATCTTCCATTAATTCAACATGTTTTTCCTTTAATATTACCGTGTCGGAACGTGACACTCTGATCCAAGAATACTGTGTCGGAACATGATACTCCGATCTAAGAATACCGTGTCGGAATATGACACTCCGATCCAAAGATACCATGTCGGAACGTGACACTCCGATCCAAGAATATCGTGTCGGAACGTGATACTCCGATCCAATAATATCATTAATTTATCATTTAATATCACCACTTTTCCATTCGTTAATAATATTTCATCGAGCCTTCTTTATTCAAGGCATTACTTTGATAGAGATGGTTTAAGATTATACATTCCACGGCCTCGGGATTTCAGACCAATCACAAAACACACAACCACACAATCAAGTACATAGAAAACTTCACAATATCATTCAATGTATATCAATCACTATTGAGAGTTTACTATCAAATATCATAAACCATAACCTACCTCCACTGAAGAACCGAAGTCAAGAAGCTACTTCTCAAATACTTTTCCTTTCCTCAATGCTCCGAACCTTCCCAATCTATCAAGTATATATAATTTGTAAATTAACGCAATATATAAACACTCATGCTACTATATCCCTAGTCTAGACCCAAGGGTAAATCTTATACCTCAATTTGACATGACTTCAATGTAATTCATATAATATACTACATCTTATATTTAATTACCTATCTCAATAAGTTAAACTTAAATCATAATGTGATATTTAAATAACTATCAAATTCTGAAAATTAAAGGTGTACCGCGAATAATTAATCGACTAACTATTTCTAATGTTCAGAGTAACCATTATTCCACTCCTGTTTGAGCCTAAAATCACTGGCCAGTGATAGGGCAATCATTGCCCCATGATTAACATGAGAGTCATCCACATTTCCCCCATATTCCAGAACTTATCATACATATAACAACTACTTATTTATTTATTTATTTCAATTTAGTGACCAATCACTTCTCTTGTTTTTCAATATTATTCAATTTCTCAATTAACACTTTTTCCCAAATTCTTTCAATAAGCACATTATACCCTTACAATTATTATCTAACTATACAAGATTTTAATAGAACCTAAACCCATACATATTAACTAACCAATATAAAACCCTTGAATAATTCACAAGTTACAAACAGTAACACGAAACGGAAAACAAAATCGACTACATCATCTTCTATCCACACCCGAAAACTATATCTTATAAACTGCAAATAGATTTCACTTAATCATTAATTTCTATCCATTAGCAGTTTATAAGAACTTAATTAATTTGTATACAAATATAAAAAGGTTAAGAACTACTATGTACCTGAACGTCTTTGTTTCGTTTCTCTTCGCGCACAGGTGCCTTCGTTATTTCTCTCTGATCGTGTAATCCTTTTCTTTTCTTTTTTCTTTTCTTTTCTATAGATTATGTTTACCCTAATTAATATATGACTAATTATAGGAGTGGTGAAAGTGATCTACTATTAATTTTGATATTATTTTCTTTAACCATCAACTAAATAAATTATTAAAAGTACCCCATTAATTCTATAATTGTAGTGATTAATAGTCCAACATATCCATTTAGAATATATCGGAAGTATTTTATGAACTAAAATCTCTATTACTCAAAATGACCAAATGGGTCGTTACATTAGCTACCAATTTGCCCAGCGTTCGTCCTCGAACGATCAAAAGAAGGTAAGGGTAAGAAAGTGTAGTTGTATCAACAATTCCTCAAAATATTAGTACCCAAGATCTCATATCAAAAGTATCAAACCAACCAATTGGAGAGCTACACCTCCTCCTATACAATGCCTCAAATGGGGTCATCTCAATACTTGAATGATAATTATTATTGTATGTAAACTCGACTAACAACAAAACTATTTTCAATAACCACCAAAGTTAATCGTATTCACATCCTCAACATGTTCTCAAGGACCTTGGCACAACCATTTGGTGGGATCTTCTCTCACATAACCAGATAAAATCTCAAAACCAATACGAGCTATGATCAGTAGTGAACTTAAACAACCACCACACACTCATAGTGCATACACCAAACATTTCTATTCATCAGATTTTATCTTCTTGATTTTTAGCCACCAACAATCAACCAGTTTGGTCCTTGTTACAATAATACATATATTTGATTTATCAAACCCTATATATTTCTCGTAGCACTCCATTAAACCCAACACTCTTAATACAAACAAAAATCATAACTACACCCTTCATTTACCTTACTCTCAAACTGTCACTCGTATTTGGTCTTCTTAGAAAACACATTATCGCCTCTAAAAATTTCAAAGTATAGCTCCCTCTCTTTTCATTTAAATATCGCATGATAGATACGGGCCTCACCCAAGGCTGATAGAACTACTTTCAAATGTAATAATACTCTCTTGTCGAGATAGAGTTATTAAATGACACACAATGTCGATTCTACACAATCTTCATATACCTAATTTATGCTACCATTCAAATCATTTTATAACTCATACCAACACTTAAGAAATTTTTCGTCACCACCATTAGTTTATATATTTACTATCAAGTGTCTATGTAACGCATCATAACATTTTATGTAGTCCCATCAATAGAGTCTACTCTAAATCCTTAATAACCATGTATAATTATGTCACACCTTGTGCATCATTCTTAAGTCATCTATCTTAATTTGAGCAATCTAACCCCACGTAAAACTCTAATTTTTCATTCCTCATTGTTTGTCATCCAAACCAAAACTCAATTTTTATAAAAGTCGATGATAACTTCCTAATAAGTCTGTACCGAACTAGTTCACATCTCACAGTTATATCTAAACTCATAGGCAAAAATCAATACAATCATCTACTACATTCATTTATACGAGATGTCGTATTCCTTCACTTTTCTCAAATTCTTTCCATGGTGCAAAATTCTAAATATCTCGATCCTTCAATATATCAAACTCTTGTTTCTCTAGCTTGCTTACCGATCTCATGTTTTACCTATAACCCATGACATTTTACTTCACACTCTAAATCAAAACTCTGATGGTAAACCCTTCTTTAGATCTTTTAACAATCAAAAGTAACAAACTTTATGGTCCAAAGCATGCCTAAATTATTTCACATGATTTCTCATCTTGCTAATTTATACCTTAACAAATATATCACCAGAAACCCAGAAATAACGAAAATTTTGAATTGTAAGTCTAATTGTGTAACACAATGCACTTATCTATCTACCATTGCTTATACTTTGAAGACTTTTATAAATTCCTATATCTTAGCTTATCATTGATCGTCTCTTTATTGACCTTACCATATTCTTAAGTCATCTATCTTAATTTGAGCAATCTAACCCCACGTAAAACTCTAATTTTTCATTCCTCATTGTTTGTCATCCAAACCAAAACTCAATTTTTATAAAAGTCGATGATAACTTCCTAATAAGTCTATACCGAACTAGTTCACATCTCACAGTTATATCTAAACTCATAGGCAAAAATCAATACAACCATCTACTACACCCATTTATACGAGATGTCGTATTCCTTCACTTTTCTCAAATTCTTTCCATGGTGCAAAATTCTAAATATCTCGATCCTTCAATATATCAAACTCTTGTTTCTCTAGCTTGCTTACCGATCTCATGTTTTACCTATAACCCATGACATTTTACTTCACACTCTAAATCAAAACTCTGATGGTAAACCCTTCTTTAGATCTTTTAACAATCAAAAGTAACAAACTTTATGGTCCAAAGCATGCCTAAATTATTTCACATGATTTCTCATCTTGCTAATTTATACCTTAACAAATATATCACCAAAAACCCAGAAATAACGAAAATTTTGAATTGTAAGTCTAATTGTGTAACACAATGCACTTATCTATCTACCATTGCTTATACTTTGAAGACTTTTATAAATTCCTAGATCTTAGCTTATCATTGATCGTCTCCTCATTGACCTTACCATATTCTTAAGTCATCTATCTTAATTTGAGCAATCTAACCCCACGTAAAACTCTAATTTTTCATTCCTCATTGTTTGTTATCCAAACCAAAACTCAATTTTTATAAAAGTCGATGATAACTTCCTAATAAGTCTGTACCGAACTAGTTCACATCTCACAGTTATATCTAAACTCATAGGCAAAAATCAATACAACTATCTACTACACCCATTTATACGAGATGTCGTATTTCTTCACTTTTCTCAAATTCTTTCCATGGTGCAAAATTCTAAATATCTCGATCCTTCAATATATCAAACTCTTATTTCTCTAGCTTGCTTACCGATCTCATGTTTTACCTATAACCCATGACATTTTACTTCACACTCTAAATCAAAACTCTGATGGTAAACCCTTCTTTAGATCTTTTAACAATCAAAAGTAACAAACTTTATGGTCCAAAGCATGCCTAAATTATTTCACATGATTTCTCATCTTGCTAATTTATACCTTAACAAATATATCACCAGAAACCCAGAAATAACAAAAATTTTGAATTGTAAGTCTAATTGTGTAACACAATGCACTTATCTATCTACCATTGCTTATACTTTGAAGACTTTTATAAATTCCTAGATCTTAGATTATCATTGATCGTCTCTTCATTGACCTTACCATATTCTTAAGTCATCTATCTTAATTTGAGCAATCTAACCCCACGTAAAACTCTAATTTTTCATTCCTTATTGTTTGTCATCCAAACCAAAACTCAATTTTTATAAATGTCGATGATAACTTCCTAATAAGTCTATACCGAACTAGTTCACATCTCACAGTTATATCTAAACTCATTGGCAAAAATCAATACAACCATCTACTACATTCATTTATACGAGATGTCGTACTCCTTCACTTTTCTCAAATTCTTTCCATGGTGCAAAATTCTAAATATCTCGATCCTTCAATATATCAAACTCTAGTTTCTCTAGCTTGCTTACCGATCTCATGTTTTACCTATAACCCATGACATTTTACTTCACACTCTAAATCAAAACTCTGATGGTAAACCCTTCTTTAGATCTTTTAACAATTAAAAGTAACAAACTTTATGGTCCAAAGCATGCCTAAATTATTTCACATGATTTCTCATCTTGCTAATTTATACCTTAACAAATATATCACCAGAAACCCAGAAATAACGAAAATTTTGAATTGTAAGTCTAATTGTGTAACACAATGCACTTATCTATCTACCATTGCTTATACTTTGAAGACTTTTATAAATTCCTATATCTTAGCTTATCATTGATCGTCTCTTCATTGACCTTACCATATTCTTAAGTCATCTATCTTAATTTGAGCAGTCTAACCCCACATAAAACTCTAATTTTTCATTCCTCATTGTTTGTCATCCAAACCAAAACTCAATTTTTATAAAAGTCGATGATAACTTCCTAATAAGTCTATACCGAACTAGTTCACATCTCACAGTTATATCTAAACTCATAGGCAAAAAACAATACAACCATCTACTACACCCATTTATACGAGATGTCGTATTCCTTCACTTTTCTCAAATTCTTTCCATGGTGCAAAATTCTAAATATCTCGATCCGTCAATATATCAAACTCTTGTTTCTCTAGCTTGCTTACCGATCTCATGTTTTACCTATAACCCATGACATTTTACTTCACAGTCTAACTCAAAACTCTGATGGTAAACCCTTCTTTAGATCTTTTAACAATCAAAAGTAACAAACTTTATGGTCCAAAGCATGCCTAAATTATTTCACATGATTTCTCATCTTGCTAATTTATACCTTAACAAATATATCACCAGAAACCCAGAAATAACGAAAATTTTGAATTGTAAGTCTAATTGTGTAACACAATGCACTTATCTATCTACCATTGCTTATACTTTGAAGACTTTTATAAATTCCTATATCTTAGCTTATCATTGATCGTCTCTTCATTGACCTTACCATATTCTTAAGTCATCTATCTTAATTTGAGCAATCTAACCCCACGTAAAACTCTAATTTTTCATTCCTCATTGTTTGTCATCCAAACCAAAACTCAATTTTTATAAAAGTCGATGATAACTTCCTAATAAGTCTATACCGAACTAGTTCACATCTCACAGTTATATCTAAACTCATAGGCAAAAATCAATACAACCATCTACTACACCCATTTATACGAGATGTCGTATTCCTTCACCTTTCTCAAATTCTTTCCATGGTGCAAAATTCTAAATATCTCGATCATTCAATATATCAAACTCTTGTTTCTCTAGCTTGCTTACCGATCTCATGTTTTACCTATAACCCATGACATTTTACTTCACACTCTAAATCAAAACTCTGATGGTAAACCCTTCTTTAGATCTTTTAACAATCAAAAGTAACAAACTTTATGGTCCAAAGCATGCCTAAATTATTTCACATGATTTCTCATCTTGCTAATTTATACCTTAACAAATATATCACCAGAAATCCAGAAATAACGAAAATTTTGAATTGTAAGTCTAATTGTGTAACACAATGCACTTATCTATCTACCATTGCTTATACTTTGAAGACTTTTATAAATTCCTATATCTTAGCTTATCATTGATCGTCTCCTCATTGACCTTACCATATTCTTAAGTCATCTATCTTAATTTGAGCAATCTAACCCCACGTAAAACTCTAATTTTTTATTCCTCATTGTTTGTTATCCAAACCAAAGCTCAATTTTTATAAAAGTCGATGATAACTTCCTAATAAGTCTGTACCGAACTAGTTCACATCTCACAGTTATATCTAAACTCATAGGCAAAAATCAATACAACTATCTACTACACCCATCTATACGAGATGTCGTATTTCTTCACTTTTCTCAAATTCTTTCCATGGTGCAAAATTCTAAATATCTCGATCCTTCAATATATCAAACTCTTATTTCTCTAGCTTGCTTACCGATCTCATGTTTTACCTATAACCCATGACATTTTACTTCACACTCTAAATCAAAACTCTGATGGTAAACCCTTCTTTAGATCTTTTAACAATCAAAAGTAACAAACTTTATGGTCCAAAGCATGCCTAAATTATTTCACATGATTTCTCATCTTGCTAATTTATACCTTAACAAATATATCACAAGAAACCCAGAAATAACAAAAATTTTGAATTGTAAGTCTAATTGTGTAACACAATGCACTTATCTATCTACCATTGCTTATACTTTGAAGACTTTTATAAATTCCTAGATCTTAGATTATCATTGATCGTCTCTTCATTGACCTTACCATATTCTTAAGTCATCTATCTTAATTTGAGCAATCTAACCCCACGTAAAACTCTAATTTTTCATTCCTCATTGTTTGTCATCCAAACCAAAACTAAATTTTTATAAATGTCGATGATAACTTCCTAATAAGTCTATACCGAACTAGTTCACATCTCACAGTTATATCTAAACTCATTGGCAAAAATCAATACAACCATCTACTACATTCATTTATACGAGATGTCGTACTCCTTCACTTTTCTCAAATTCTTTCCATGGTTCAAAATTCTAAATATCTCGATCCTTCAATATATCAAACTCTTGTTTCTCTAGCTTGCTTACCGATCTCATGTTTTACCTATAACCCATGACATTTTACTTCACACTCTAAATCAAAACTCTGATGGTAAACCCTTCTTTAGATCTTTTAACAATCAAAAGTAACAAACTTTATGGTCCAAAGCATGCCTAAATTATTTCATATGATTTCTCATCTTGCTAATTTATACCTTAACAAATATATCACCAGAAATCCAGAAATAACGAAAATTTTGAATTGTAAGTCTAATTGTGTAACACAATGCACTTATCTATCTACCATTGCTTATACTTTGAAGACTTTTATAAATTCCTATATCTTAGCTTATCATTGATCGTCTCTCATTGACCTTACCATATTCTTAAGTCATCTATCTTAATTTGAGCAGTCTAACCCCACGTAAAACTCTAATTTTTCATTCCTCATTGTTTGTCATCCAAACCAAAACTCAATTTTTATAAAAGTCGATGATAACTTCCTAATAAGTCTATACCGAACTAGTTCACATCTCACAGTTATATCTAAACTCATAGGCAAAAAACAATACAACCATCTACTACACCCATTTATACGAGATGTCGTATTCCTTCACTTTTCTCAAATTCTTTCCATGGTGCAAAATTCTAAATATCTCGATCCGTCAATATATCAAACTCTTGTTTCTCTAGCTTGCTTACCGATCTCATGTTTTACCTATAACCCATGACATTTTACTTCACACTCTAAATCAAAACTCTGATGGTAAACCCTTCTTTAGATCTTTTAACAATCAAAAGTAACAAACTTTATGGTCCAAAGCATGCCTAAATTATTTCACATGATTTCTCATCTTGCTAATTTATACCTTAACAAATATATCACCAGAAACCCAGAAATAACGAAAATTTTGAAATGTAAGTCTAATTGTGTAACACAATGCACTTATCTATCTACCATTGCTTATACTTTGAAGACTTTTATAAATTCCTATATCTTAGCTTATCATTGATCGTCTCTTCATTGACCTTACCATATTCTTAAGTCATCTATCTTAATTTGAGCAATCTAACCCCACGTAAAACTCTAATTTTTCATTCCTCATTGTTTGTTATCCAAACCAAAACTCAATTTTTATAAAAGTCGATGATAACTTCCTAATAAGTCTGTACCGAACTAGTTCACATCTCACAGTTATATCTAAACTCATAGGCAAAAATCAATACAACCATCTACTACACCCATTTATACGAGATGTCGTATTCCTTCACTTTTCTCAAATTCTTTCCATGGTGCAAAATTCTAAATATCTCGATCCTTCAATATATCAAACTCTTATTTCTCTAGCTTGCTTACCGATCTCATGTTTTACCTATAACCCATGACATTTTACTTCACACTCTAAATCAAAACTCTGATGGTAAACCCTTCTTTAGATCTTTTAACAATCAAAAGTAACAAACTTTATGGTCCAAAGCATGCCTAAATTATTTCACATGATTTCTCATCTTGCTAATTTATACCTTAACAAATATATCATCAGAAACCCAGAAATAACGAAAATTTTGAATTGTAAGTCTAATTGTGTAACACAATGCACTTATCTATCTACCATTGCTTATACTTTGAAGACTTTTATAAATTCCTAGATCTTAGCTTATCATTGATCGTCTCTTCATTGACCTTACCATATTCATCACTAAAAGTTCAACCATACTCATTACTAAATTCATTATAACAGAACTTATCATCCCGCTTGAGTTGAATGTTGGTACATATCTTTCTTAAGTTTTATTCAATTACTTTTAACCGATCTTATGACATGTAACACTACTATTACCTTAATCAAGACAAAAATAGATAAAATTACGCGTTCCTGAAGCCAGATATGTTCCAATAACACCTCCCTGGAAGCCAAATTCTATCAGATCTTAAAGTATCAGGTCTTACAAAGTTATTGGCTTAGGACTTGGCATCCATAGCCAAGGGAAACTCTCCCACATATACCAAAGAAAGTCTACCTATACACACTGTCTTTCAACCTAATGCATCTATTACCACATTCACTTTGCCCAAACGATAAACGATAGTAATTCCATCATCTTTTGAGAACTCTATTCATCTCCATTGTCTTAAATTAAGATTCCTCTTATTAAATATTATACTAAAACACCTCATAATACACGCTATAAATACAATACCTCTACAATTTTAATGCAAGCACCACCTAAACACAACTTCTGTTTGAGACCAAAAATATGATCTTCCGGACATCAGAATCCAATCTCCACCATTCAAATAAACCACCAAGATGTGAGGCACATGTATTTCAAATTTTAGCCCGATCCAATGGTTAGTTAATGAAGAAACATGATCTGAAGGTTGCTCGTCGGAGAAAAGGTATGCAGCAAAATAAATATTTTTCTCCTCTCTTCTCTCTTCTCTCTTGTTGAAAGCTCTCTCAAAACCTATCTTATGTCCTAATGTCTTTCAAGGAGAATACTAATGAGCAGTTCAATTTTTTCTCTTAAGACCATCCTCTATTTATACAATTGTGTTTTTTCTTACAAAGTCAAAATCAACTACAAATAGGATTACAATTCCAATTCTTTTCCTAATAGAATTGGAAACCAAATAAAGAGAATAATTTCAATCCTTTTTCAAGTAGGATTAGGCCTAGTGTCCAGCTCGTAAGCATATAATAAATTCGATATAACAACCGGTGAAACACTTTCAAGACCTTGTTGTCACTAAAACTGATCTAAATGAGAATTTTCGATACTAGTATAACAAACATAAATCATATAGGTCATATATCACTTTCTCTTTTTACCATCATGCTTAGCCAGACCTTTTCATCATCAAGAAGTGACCTTTTCTTCGACATGACACCTTAAACTCAGGTATACCAATCAAATTTAAGGGGCTAACTCAATTTTATAAGTATTTTCTTACCAAAATCTTCAATTTAGTTCACCCAAGTATACTCAATAGGACTTTCTTTCCCTATAATTTTGTCATCCTCGTATCATCTACTTTTTGAAGCTTAAGATAAAATCGTCAGTCCTCACTCAGAACCCTCAAGATACATATCACATCATAAATATATTTTAATATTGTACCAAAGATCCATCGCTAAAATATTTTTCAAAAATAATATAATCCAAGTGCCCGTAGTAATAAACTAGTTGGTTTCTCAAATGTGAAAGCAATACCGAATCTCATTATCTAAATATGTCATACCACTAATTACTTCTTAAGTAGTTAGTATTCACACTTGACAATCGGTGTATTCGTTTCTACGTAACACTAGTACCGTACCGTGAAAGGTCATTCAATCCATCATTAGAACACATCATACTTATCGAGAAGATCGTACTCAAATAGGTCACACATTTATACCTTTAAATAAATCCAAAATATTATTAAATTCATTCTTAGATCAGGTTGATGACAGAAATAACACACATCATAAATTTAACCAAGCAAACATCGATATTGTTGTAGTAGTCGTATAATGACCTTTTATATATATATATATATATATATATATATATATATATATATATATATATATATATATATATATACTTAATCTATAAAATATTAGTAGAGATTATGTCCTCAATTGACTCAACAAAATTTCATTATTCACTAAGCAATCCATATATCTTATGAGAACTTTACTAACTATATTTTTCAAAGTAATGATATTCATTACCTAGCGGTCCCTTACGATTTTTTTTTTCTTTTTGGATGTTGTCACCATGGCAAAGTCATTTTGCTTCACCCTATCTACCTCATATCCATTAAGATCCGTAGAATATACTTCTCCACGAAGAAGCCAGAAAATGCTACCCACATAGGTAGTGTCATTACCGACAAGACTCAACATGAGACTGCCACCATATTTCCGCATCTTTCCAGAATGAGTAAGTCAGAAACTCAATGTTCCATCACTCTACCATATCCATCTTATGAAACAACTCTCATAACAAACAATAAGGAAATTATAAGCATCTTCATATTCAGTACTCATGAAGAATAGGGGTTTCAACTTTAAGAATTTAATAAAAGATTATACTAGTCACTAGTAATTACATGCCTATAGTGAATCGTGGAAACATATCTAATTTTTTTAAGGATGCATACTCTCCTGCTGGTGTTGGTGTTTTCAATTCTACTACTCTAATACTAATATGTGAAATAAAGTGAAGAAGGTTAGATACCAATTTGTATCACCTAGATACCAATTGGACTCAAGCAGTAGCACGAAAGAAAGAAGGAATGAAGTTTTCTAAAAGTCTTATAGCCTCTCGAAGAAAAGTAAGGGCGTCCCCCTACCATTCCGCAAGACTCTACTAGACCTGTCCTTGCATGATGAGATCTCGAACCTAACGCTCTGATACCAAGTTTGTCACGATCCAAAACGAGTCGTGAGTGGCACCCACACATAACTACCTAGGTGGGAGAACCAATGAATTCAACCTTAAATTATATTATACAAGAATAATGCGGAAGCTCAAAATCTAGTTAAATATCCTTTGCCAAACCTGAAAATCATCACAACAAGGACATTTGATCTCCAATACTAAGTCTAAGAATATCAAATACACCAAAATAAAAGAATAAAATGGTATGTGTCCGAAAGTATAGGACATCATGTCATGACCGAGAGAATCCAACACGAGCTTGAATGGATAGCTCACCCTGGAACTTGATATGCGGGAGGCTGGCTAGAGCTGAGGGAAATCTGAATTCATAGGTACACTCGTTGCATTTCATAAAAGGAAAACAAAGAAGAAAACAAGTAGGGCTCAGTACGAGGCAACATGTACTGAGTAAGTATCATCGGTCAACCCAAAATAGTAACTAATATACAAAGAATAATAGTATGAACTCAACTATAGCACTTAACATGTGATAAGCAACAAAAAACATGAACAAGTGTCAACAACATTGAAGTAAGCACGTATTAAGTCAACGGTATCAAGATCACACATGAGGACTCATGCCTCCAAACCAAACCATTTTGGGAGTTGAGTTCTTTGAGATTGAGTATCTTCCATTAATTCAACATGTTTTTCCTTTAATATTACCGTGTCGGAACGTGACACTCTGATCCAAGAATACTGTGTCGGAACGTGACACTCCAATCCAAGAATACCGTGTCGGAACGTGACACTCCAATCCAAAGATACCGTGTCGTAACGTGACACTCCGATCCAAGAATACCGTGTCGGAACGTGACACTCTGATTCAATAATATCATTAATTTATCATTTAATATCACCACTTTTCCATTCATTAATAATATTTCATCGAGCCTTCTTTATTCAAGGCATTACTTCGATAGAGATGGTTTAAGATTATACATTCCACGGCCTCGGGATTTCAGACCAATCACAAAACACACAACCACACAATTAAGTACATAGAAAACTTCACAATATCATTCAATGCATATCAATCACTATTGAGAGTTTACTATCAAATATCATAAACCATAACCTATCTCCACTGAAGAACCGAAGTCAAGAAGCTACTTCTCCAATACTTTTCCTTTCTTCAATGCTCCGAACCTTCCCAATCTATCAAGTATATATAATTTGTAAATTAAAGCAATATATAAACACTCATGCTACTATATCCCTAGTCTAGACCAAAGGGTAAATCTTATACCTCAATTTGACATGACTTTAATGTAATTCATATAATATACTACATCTTATATTTAATTACTTATCTCAATAAGTTAAACTTAAATTATAATATGATATTTAAATAACTATCAAATTCTGAAAATTAAAGGTGTACCGCGAATAATTAATCGACTATCTATTTCTAATGTTCAGTGTAACCATTATTCCATTCCTGTTTGAGCCTAAAATCACTGGCCAGTGATAGGGCAATCATTGCCCCATGATTAACATGAGAGTCATCCACATTTCCCCCTTATTCCAGAACTTATCATACATATAACAACTACTTATTTATTTATTTATTTCAATTTAGTGACCAATCACTTCTCTTGTTTTTCAATATTATTCAATTTCTCAATTAACACTTTTTCCCAAATTCTTTCAATAAGCACATTATACCCTTACAATTATTATCTAACTATACAAGATTTTAATAGAACCTAAACCCATACATATTAACTAACCAATATAAAACCCTTGAATAATTCACAAGTTACACACAGTAACACGAAACAGAAAACAAAATCGACTACATCATCTTCTATCCACACCCGAAAACTATATCTTATAAACTGCTAATGGATTTCACTTAATCATTAATTTCTATCCATTAGCAGTTTATAAGAACTTAATTAATTTGTATACAAATATAAAAAGGTTAAGAACTACTCTGTACCTGAACGTCTTTGTTTCGTTTCTCTTCGCGCACAGGTGCCTCCGTTATTTCTCTCCGATCGTGCAACCCTTTTCTTTTCTTTTTTCTTTTCATTTCTACAGATTATGTTTACCTAATTAATATATGACTAATTATAGGAGTGGTGAAAGTGAACTACTATTAATTTTGATATCATTTTCTTTAATCACCAACTAAATAAATTATTAAAAGTACCCCACTAATTCTATAATTGTAGTGATTAATAGTCCAACATATCTATTTAGAATATATTGGAAGTATTTTATGAACTAAAATCTCTATTACTCGAAATGACCAAATGGGTCGTTACAATTCGAGAAGAAGCCTTCCAGGAACTTTACTGCGCTCGCCGAAAACCAAACAAAGTTGTACGAGCGATTGGCTACGGCCGGATATATCCATCCAGTGGGGCCCAAACCGGAGGATACCAGTTCTAAATTCTACAAGCCTGATCAAAAGTGTGCCTATCATTCCAACAGCGTTGGGCATGATACTGAGGACTGTATCAACCTCAAGCACAAAATTCAAGACTTGATCGACCAAGAGGTGGTCTCTCTTCAACCAGCCGCGCCTAATGTCAACACCAATCCTTTGCCGAATCATGGAGGCGGCAATATTAATATGATAGAGACAGATGATGATTGGTGCGTGACAAAAATGATAACTCCAATTGTTCATGATGAGTTGGAAAGGGTTGTGGCTTCGTGGAGTATCAAAGAGAAAAAAGAGTTCGTTATCTTGACACCCGCAAAGGATGTTGCCTTGGTGCCATCAGAAACTCTTGTAAGGCCAAGATTTGTGATTGAAACAGTTGTTGTTCAGGGTATGACCCGATCTGGGAGATGTTATACTCCCGAGAGATGGCTCTCGGAGGTCAAAAGAAGGATCAGACTAAAAGGCCAATAAGCGAAGGCGAGGCAGAGGAGTTTTGGAGAAAGATGCAGCCAAAGGATTATTCGATTGTTAAGCATTTGGAGAAAACTCTAGCCCAGATTTTTGTGTGGGCCCTGCTGATGAGCTCTCAATTGCATAGACAGGCTTTGATGAAGGCTCTCGATGATATGTATGTACCCGTGGGCACAAACAGCGATAATATGGCCGCTATGATCAACCAAGTCATCCGAGGGCATCGGATTAGCTTTTGCGACGACGAGTTGCCTTTTGAAGGGAAGTCACACAACAAGGCATTGCACATCACTGTCGTATGCCGCGAGAAGGTCATAAATCGCTTCTTGGTGGATGATGTATCCGGTCTGAACATTTGCCCGTTGTCGACATTGAGGCAGTTACGGTTCGACTTAGGGAAGCTGGAACAAAACCAAGTCAATGTAAGAGTCTTTAACGGAGTGCAGAGAGATACGTTAGGAGCGGTGAATTTGATCATCCAAATAGGTTCAGCAGAATTCAGCGCATAGTTTCAAGTCTTGGACATCGACACCAGCTATAACCTTCTTCTGGGAAGGCCTTTCATCCATATGGCTGGAGTTGTGACTTCAACGCTGCATCAGATGATGAAACTCGTTTGGAAGGACGAAGAGTTGGTTATTCAGGGCGAAGGAAGTTACTCAGGTAGACAGGCGCCAATTATTAATAAGGTATGGTGAGGTACAGACTTTTACACGGTGGAGCTGGTAAATGCCACCGGTGAGGACTTGGCCCAACAGACTCCCATGCCTGCCGTGTACAAGATGATAGCCACTGTGATACTGCAGAATGGTTTTGAACCAGGTTTTGGATTGGGGAGAAATTTCCAAGGAATTATTGAGCCTATTTCGGTCCCCATCACAGGAGCTAGATATGGTTTGGGGCACATCCCCACAGATGATGATATGAATACGAAGAAGAAGAATGATCAAGCATTGGCTAAGACAATCCCTCATCTGTATCAATCATTCCCGGTCTGGGAGTATGCCGACCATGACGACCTTGGGGAAGGAATCTACGGCCTTTTCGAAGAGATTGATGTTGTTATTGAGGAAGAGGTCGAGCTAGCAGGATTCCGCGATGCTGAGGCTAGGGAGATGCTGCAGAATTGGACCTCCACACCGATTTTGATTCCCCAAACTCCTTGGTAGAAGGGCATTATTTATGCATATTTAAATCGATGGCGGTCCGAAAGAGGCCCGAGACCCACCATTTTTGCATTTGTCTTAATTGCTTGAATTTTAAAATTCCCCCGTGATGTTTGAAAAAGGCAACATGGCCTTTTGTCATACCAAAAGTTTGCATTATTTCCCAATTTGAATGAGAGCCTCTTTTATTGAAAATTTGTTCATTTACTCATCTGCTATACTTTACTTTTCTAACTTTGTCTGTTTATGGTTTCAGTAATATAAGTTTTAAACCTGCCAATGTCATGTCATGTCACGAGCTGAATGAACAAAATGAGGCAGGTGATGACGAGGCTGATGATTACGAAGAAGAAAGTGAGGTACCAGAATATGTTGCTGAAGAATTTCTGCAGTTTGTAAATCAGCATAAGCCGAATTTAGAGGAAACTGAAACTGTAAATCTAGGGGACCAAGAGTGTGTCAAAGAGGTCAAAATCAGCGTTCACTTGAATGAAGCTCAGATGAAGGATCTAATACATTTACTCATTGAATACATCGATGTGTTCGTCTGAGAAGTCAGCGACATGCTAGGGCTGAGTACCAATGTTGTGTCTCACAAATTGCCGATTAATCCAGGGTTTAGTCCGGTGAAGCAGAAGGCTCGGAAGTTCAAGCCTGAACTGAGTTTAAGGATCAAAGAAGAGATCACCAAACAGATCGAGTCTTGGTTGGTGGAAATGACGCAATACCCGACTTGGTTGGCCAATGTTGTTCCGGTCGCCAAAAAAGATGGAAAAATCAGAATTTGTGTCGACTACATGGATCTCAATAGAGTCAGACCAAAGGATAATTTTCCATTGCCGAACATTCATATTCTGATCGATAACTGTGTTAGGCATGAAATGCAGTCATTTGTAGATTGTTACTCAAGGTTATCATCAGATTCAGATGGACGAGGAAGATGCAAAAAAAACAGCTTTTATTACACCTTGGGGTGTATATCATTACAGGGTGATGCCATTTGGCCTCAAGAATGCTGGTGCTACTTATATGAGGGCTATGACGACCATATTTCATGATATAATTCATAAGGAGATCGAGGTGTACGTAGATAATGTCATAATCAAGTCCCGCGAGAGTTCGGACCACTTGACGCATTTGAAGAAGTTTTTTGATCGTTTACGTCGTTATAACTTGAAGTTCAATCCCGCCAAATGCGCTTTTGGAGTTCCAGCTGGCAAGTTGTTGAAATTTATAGTCAGCAGAAGGAGTATTGAGCTCGATCTTTCCAAGATTAAAGCAATTCAAGAGTTACCTCCGCCGAAGACGAGAAAAGAGGTGATGAGTTTCTTAGGGAGGTTGAACTACATCAGTCGATTCATCGCTCAATCAACTGTGGTGTGTGAGCCTATCTTCAAGCTGTTGAAGAAAGATGCTTTGACAAAGTGGATTGAAGAATGTCAGACTGCTTTTGATGCTATCAAGAACTATTTATCCAATCCACCGGTATTGGTTTCTCCGCGAGAAGAGAGTCCATTGTTGCTGTATTTGTTCATCTCAGATAGTACATTCGGATGCGTGCTTGGTCAACAAGACGAGACAGGAAAGAAGGAAAGATCTATCTATTACATAAGCAAGAAGTTCACTCCATACGAGTCTCGTTACACTCTGTTGGAGAGAACATGTTGTGCTTTGACTTGGCTTGCCCAGAAATGGAGACATTATTTGTCTTCGTATACTACATACCTTATTTCCAGGATGGACCCATTGAAGTACATTTTCCAGAAGACGATGCCGACCGGAAAGTTGGCCAAATGGCAAATGTTGTTGAGTGAATTTGATATTGTGTATGTGACTCAGAAGGCAATAAAGGCATAGGCCTTGGCTGATCATCTTGCAGAAAATCTTGTTGATGAAGAATATAAACCACTCAAGACGTATTTTTATGATGAAGAGGTATCTTTTGTGGGTGAAGATATTTCTGAGGCATATCTTGGTTGGAGACTATTCTTTGATGGAGCGGCGAATCACCAAGGGAAAGGTATCGGAGCGGTCTTAGTGTCAAAATCTGGTCAGCACTATCCCATGGCAGCTAAGCTCTGATTTAATTGCACGAACAACATGCCATTGACATGAATATCCATAAGCTATTACTTATTGGAGACTCAGATTTGTTGATTCATCAGGTTCAAGGAGAGTGGGCCGTGAAGAACCCGAAGATTATACCTTACGTGCAGTATGTGCAGAAGTTGTGCAAAAGATTTTGTAAGATCGAGTTCAGACATACTCCCAGAATACAAAATGAGTTGGCTGATGCTCTCGCCACCATCGCGTTGATGATTAAACATCCAGATACTGATTATATTGATCCACTGGATATAGAACTGAAAGAACAGACAATCCATTATTCACATGTTGAAGTAGAACCAGACGATTTGCCATGGTATTTTGATATAAAGAAGTATTTGGAGTCCGAAATTTATTCGGAAGATGCTACATCCAACCAAAAGAAGTCGATATGCCGTATGGCTCTCAATTTCTTTCTAAGTGGAGAAACCCTTTATAGGAGGACTTCAGATTTGGGTCTCTTCAGATGTGTCGATGTTGTTGAAGATGCGAAGCTTATTGAACAAATACATGCTGAAGTTTGTAGAATGCATATGAATGGGCTCACTTTGGCAAGAAAGATCCTTCAAGCCGATTATTTCTGGATGACTATGGAGAATGATTGTTGTAAGTTTGTGCAGAAATGTCATAAAAGTCAAGTGCACGGTGATCTGATTCGAGTGCCGCTCTACGAACTCAATGCTATGAGTTCACCTTGGCCATTTGTGGCTTGGGGCATGGATGTCATCGGTCCGATAGAGTCAGCCGCTTCGAATGGACATAGATTTATTTTGGTTGCCATTGACTATTTCACCAAGTGTGTGGAAGCAGCTTCTTACAAGTCGGTAACCAAAAAGTTGTAGCTGATTTTGTTCGTAACAATCTGATATGGAGGTTTGGAGTACCAGAATCCATCATTACTGATAATGGTGTGAATCTCAACAGTCACTTGATGAGAGACATATGTGAGCAATTTAAGATTACTCATAGAAACTCAATCGCTTATCGTCCTCAAATGAACGGAGCTGTAGAGGCCGCCAACAAGAACATCAAGAAGATCCTGAGGAAAATGATCGACAATCAACGAGGTTGGCATGAAATGTTTCCATATGCTTTTTTGGGTTACCGAACAACTGTCAGAACGTCGATTGGATTCATCCCATATTTGCTAGTGTGTGGAACAGAAGCAGTCATACCTGCTGAAGTTGAAATACCGTCTTTAAGGATCATCCAAGAAGTTGAATTGAGTAATGCTGAATGGGTCAGAAAGCGAATTGATCAGTTAACCTTGATCGATGAAAAGAGAATGGTTGCCGTTTGTCATGGTCAACTATATCGACAGAGAATGAGTCGTGTTTTCCACAGAATTTTTGAAATCGGTCAGTTAGTCCTTAAGCGCATCTTTTCTCATCAAGATGAATACAAGGGAAAATTCGCACCAAATTGGCAAGGTCCTTACATGGTTCGCAAAGTATTATCTGGAGGTGCGCTGGTCCTGTCGGAGATGGATGGCACCGTATGTCCGAGATCGATCAACTCAGATGCTGTCAAGAGATACTATGTGTGAAGTTTCGATTTGCATTTTTGTTATTTCCCTATAATTGTTATTTGTTTGTAATTGTTTCGTTTAAAATTATATCTCTCTTGTAATGAACTATGTCTGACCTGAATTCTCAAGATGAGATACGTAGGCGGCCTATGTCGGCATCGATCACCCCATTTATCTCCTTTAAATATTTCTTTGTATTTGAACTACGTTCGACCTGAATTCTCAAGAATGAGATACGTAGGCGGCCTATGTCGGCCTCGGTCGATTTTCTTTGTAATTTTTATTATTGTTAATCCTTGAGGGGACCATGTTTGACCTGATTCCTGCCTCAACGGGATACGTAGGCGCCACAACGATTCGGTCATATCTCCCGTAAGATTTCTATTCCTCTTTACAATAGAAACTGGACAAATTTTTGAGAGGGTCTCAAAAATTCTCGAGAAGAAGATTTTTCCTCAGCAAGCCAAGACTGAAGATACTTCAAAATTTGCAACTGGGACAGAATTTTTGAGAGGGTCTCAAAAATTCTATGATTTACTTACCGACAGTTGAAGATAAGCCAAAACTTGTAACTGGGACAGAAATTTTGAGTCCCTCAAAATTTCAACTTGGGTTCATCAACAGTTTATAGTTGACTCTAAATACTCCCCGGCAAATAATCAGATAGACCTCCAAGCATCAGACTCAAAGAAGTCCGCTAAGCCTGACGTGACATGATACTTGGCAGTAACCCTTTTCAAAAATGCTACTTTTCAAAAATATTTTTCTTAAACTTTCTTGTGTTTCATTTGTTTTGGTATAAAATATTCTTTCCTATTTATCAAGAGTCGGGAGATCGTAGATCAACCAAATATAACTGGACAAGGAGCAGATAACTGAAGACATCGACACAGATTAGTTCATTTTAAAAAACAAACAATTTTTCTGTGGGTGCAGATTTACTAGGTTTGCTCTGAAATCGGCAAATTCCTTCGATCGACGGATATGAAAATGTCGGGATGGGAGAAAGCTCTTCCAAAATTCACGATTCTTCTGTGGATGCAGGAATTATCTTATATTGCACGTATCGAAGATTTGGGAATGTGAATGGTTTATTTCATTCAATTCTCAACAACATGAAGTCTGTAAGGAGCGTCCAACTAGGTTCAAAGATGAATCAAAAGAAAACCCCGAGAAAGACAGCTTACGAATTTTCGTCAAGGACGTCATCTGCATCACATTATCAGACACGATAGTGTCGCTACCTAAGGGGTTATTTTATTTTGTTGTCGAACGAGACAATGCACTACCCCGAGGGGTCATTTTATTTGTATTGCAATTTAGATGATACACTACTTGAAGGGTCATTTTGTCGCTATTGTCAATTGAGACGATATGATTATCCAGAAGGCACCCAGAAGATAACTATGCCGCTCGATTGGAGCATTATCTTCATTTGGTACCAAGGATGACATCAAGAGTTAATATTCATGCATCGCGAGAAGATATTCATGCCTCGCAGAAAGTTATGCATCGCGGGAAGGTATTCATGCCTCGCAGAAAATTATGCATCGCGGAAAGTCATGCATCGCGAGTTGATATTCATGCATCACGGAAGATCATGCATCGCGAGTTAATATTCATACATCGCGAGAAGATATTCATGCCTCGCAGAAAGTTACGCATCGCGGGAAGGTATTCATACCCCGCAAGAAATCACGCATCACAGGAAGATATTCATGCCCCACAGAAGATCATGCATCGCGAGTCAATATTCATGCATCGCGAAAGATCATGCATCGCGAGTTAATATTCACGCATCGCGGGAAGATATTCATGCCCTACAGAAAATCATGCATCGCGAGTTAATATTCACGCATTGCGGGCAGATATTCATACCCCACAATAAATCACGCATTGGGGAAGATATTCATGCCCCGCAGAAGATCATGCATCGCGAGTTAATATTCACGCATCGCGGGAAGATATTCATGCCCCGCAGAAATCATGCACTGCCAGAGAAGGAATCGTGCATCTCAAGAGAAATATTTACCCATCGACATCGACGGCATTCTTTTATTCTTGACAAAAGTAAACATCAAGAAGAGCATCGAAGACGATGTCAAGAGAAAATATCAGCACACTGCATCAGTTTTTATTTATTTCGACATCAAATGAAGAGTAAATTGAAGATTATATTGCAAACATAAGACATAAGCTTTATTTGCTTTACGTCAAACCGATCGAGTTGACGTCAAATGTTGAAGGAGAGCAAACTAAGTGTCAACGCGGTAAAAGACACTATCTTCCATTTTGAATTGCATTTTAAGCTGACGAGTTTTATCTCAGTCTTTGTCGAGAGCATCCGAAATGATGAATTCTCTAAAAAAAAAAAGGTGCGGACGACATCAAAAAGGATACAGCACAACGTGGAACTTTTTCTTAGCAACGAGCTGGGACATAGTTCAAAGAGGATTGTCAAACTCTTAGGACGCGAGCAGAGGAGCGACTTCCACCACAATCAAACCACACCCCTATCAGAAGGCATGTGGGTTTTTCTTTAGTTTCTTCGATCTTAGTTTCGCACCCGGAAATTTTGATGTTTGTCGGAGACAAGTTTCCAATCTGAGTGACGATAGACCAAGAGCTTGAAAATTATGTTTGTGTAAGCTCTTACCTATGGATGTGAAGAGCTTCACCTTCATGGCTAAGAGGTTGCAAGCCTCTTTCTTACTCGACTTAATTTGTCACTCATCTAGCTAAAGGTTGTCTAACATAATAGATTTCCTTTTCAACGGATTGAGTCGAACTACAAACAGCCTGATTCCTAAGGTTTAAGGATATGTAGGCGGGCTCAATGTTGAAAACTCGGCTGTATTCCAACATTCGCTCATAAATCCTATCTCGAGCATTCCGGTCTCTTCATAATTCGGTACTGGGGTGGCTTTTGAATTTTTTAAAATCATGTGTTAAATCAAGCGTATCGAACTACAAGTGGCCCGAATTCTCATATAGCCTGAGATATATAGGAAACTCACTTCCGGGTTTCGGCCATAATTCCCAAATACCGCACCACTCCCTTTCCTAGAGATGAATGTGTGGTTGGTCAAAATTAGATTGGTCAATTTCATTTTCCTCGGACTTCTTGCATCAATCCAAGTAAAATGAGGGACAGTTGTTGACACCCAATGTTGACCCTCGACGATACGAATTAATTAGCGAGCTTCTCAATTCTAAAACGATTTGAAACAATCCAATTTTATAAAGCTTAAAATATTTTAAAGTTATTTTAAATTTAATCTTATCGCTTTTAAGAATTTTGGATAATATATATGATTTACGTAACTATGTATATAATTAGTATAATTTAGGATTATTCGGAATTCGTCTCAAAAAAAACTTTATTTATTGTTAAATATTTTACTAATTGGTTTAGTCGTATAATAGTTTACCTTTTTTTTTACTATTTATCATATAACTAAAACGGTTATTTATCTTCGTTAAGATTAAAAAGCTCTTTAATTAATTTATATTACTTTATCTTTTTGTAGCGAAATTCTCCAAGTCAATTAATTCGGTTAATTTATTAATTCCAAGAATAAAGAGTTGGGCACCTTACTGAATTTTATCTCAGCCCATCGATATCCCCAATAATCAGAACACATTTGCTTAAGGATCATTCCCTTTTTAATTCCTCCAAATTATTTAGCAGGTCATCTATTTAAAAGAGAGAGAAAACGATCGACCCAACTCATTCCTGCGACCCGCCCTATTTCGTTTTATTCCCAATGTTGACGAAGAAATGGCGTCGACAGGTGACGCGAGACTTCAAGGCCGATAGACGTGCGAGTGATTCGAATCGTCCCTGTACGCGCTTCGTCCCCTCCACGCGAGCGCGAGTTCATAGCATGCAAACGGCGCAAGGGCGAGTCCACGGAAAGCCGTCGAAATATACATCGATCTCAACGGCGATAGACGGAGGGTAGTACCAACGTCTCCTTTCTCCTTTCTCTGTCTCACAGCAGGCTACAACGCCTGCCATCTTTCGTCCTTGCATGCTTGTAGATGAGGACACGCAGCCTCCGAAGGACGATAGGATGATCTGAGCCCTCCGCGTCGCTCTCAAATTCGGAGTTTGTGGGATTTGGACACGAATTCATACAAAGGGTCAGCTTTGGCCTGTCCTTGAAAGGGAATTTGAATTTTGAATAGGGAGGGGAGTTCTCATTTTTACCCTGGGTTTTTCAAAAAAAGAATCCCGTCTTTTCCCCATTTACTTTTGACCTAATCCCCCCTTTATAAGGTCTCTTCCTGTTCATAGTGAAGGGGGTTATTTTTTGGGGGGGAGAGAGAAAAAAATTTAAGAGCTAAAAGGGAGATTTTTACTCTTATTTGGAGGCAGGATTTGTAACTGATAGAGTGAAAATTTTTCTTTTGAGTGTGAAGTTTGAGCGATAGAACAAAAAGAACTCTAAAGTTTTAGTTGGAAACACTGCTAAGGTTTCTCACGAACAACGGATAAGAGGATTAGTTGTTGGAAGACGATATTCTGCTCAGAATTTTTGGTTGTGGGTCGTGTTAGAGTTTTGGTGGTGGAAGTTCTGCTCGAGTTCGTTGTCTTGGCTCGCTGCTCTAAAAGAGATAAAAACGACTTTCTTCTACGCTTTAGCTTTTCTTTGTTATTTTATGATTAAGAATGTATGAGTTTTGCGATTGAAGCAATGGATTGCTATTCTAAATCCGCTTCATAGTTACAATATAGCTTGGTTTTGTTTTAAAAGTCGGTTGATTCTCGATCCAGTTCTGCTTGAGTAGTCTATGTTCTTTTGGTCTGAGATGAGTGTGATGGTTGTTTGGCTCTGTTTCTTCTTTGTTTCCTCATGTTTTAGACTGAAGCTTTCTTCTGTTTGATTCGGAATGTTAGAGTGTCTTCGATATTGGAGCAATATTACAGTTGTCTATCCATTCTAATATAACTTGGTTATTATTTAGGTTCTATTTCGAACACCGGTATGTTTTAGCCTCTTCGAAGTTGGTCATTCGTGTCAATATCAACATGCTCTCGTACTTACCAGAGTATTATGCGGTTTCTGTGTTTATTTAAATGGCTACTAATTCATCCTCTCTGTCCATCTCAGTTTCATTCATGTTTTATCACTAAATCTATGTTTCAATGTGAGGTTTCTGAGTCTAGCTGGCTGTCATTCTCCTTTATTTATTCTTCGACTATTGTTCTTAATCTTGATCTCTTCAAGTTTTTTGAAGTTGGACCTCGTCGAAAGTTTAGGTTCTTATAATCGTATACAGGTGTAGTAGCTTCTGTTATCTTGGTATTTGTTCATTGTTTTATAGTTAATGCAAAAGACTTATCGTTGTTCAAACTTAGCTATTTGAGTTTGATCAATTTTTTGTTTTTCTTTAGTTTCCAGTTGATTATTTGTTGTTTAGTCATGGACTTTGATGATTTGTTTAGTATTTAAGTTCAGATGTTGGCTTAGTTTTGGCAGTAAATATCGTTATGACATATTTATTTTATGCTAGCATGTTTGCCTCTCCGTAAAAAACAAATCAGTGTGAATCTTATTCCTTTCTTAAGCAAACATGAAATGCATTTGTTTCAGTTGGTTATTGCCATTTTGTTCTAATTGTGATATATTAGTTGGTTATGTGAGAAAAAAAATTGAATTATACTTGTACAATTAATTCAATCATGTGTCACTGTTTGAAATCTCCTAGTGATAAACTAGTTTTGGGTCCATGTTCATGTTTAATCTTGCCTAGTTTGGACAGTGAGTAAGCGTACTATTAATGGTTGATTTTTTTTGTTTACTCCTCTTTCGTAAGTTTAAAACTCACTATTTTTCTACACTGTGTCATTTTGCAATTTTCCAGTAGGCCTCCATTTCCCCTTTTTATCCCTTTTCCTCTCTTCTACTCCCTTTTGTTGTTGTCTTATTTAAAGCATTCCGTTTCTAAAGGGTGTTAGAAAATATTTTTCTTAGCTACATTGTTAATTATCTATGGGACTCATATCAGTAAGCTTTAGTCACTTGCTTACATCATTAGGAATTATTTGTATGTATTTATGGGAGACAGTAGTTTGAGCATCCATTTTGCACGAATCTAAGCACTTTTTTTTCTCTTATGCATTTGTCCCTCCTTATTTGAATTTTCAGCATCGGCTTGATTAAATTTATTTCGCTATATTATTATAAGAGAAGGTGTGATAGCTTGCTTATTTTGGGGTTCTAATTCCTTGCCTTTATTTTGTTGCATGTGAAACCATCCGAGTTCATTATGAACTCCTCTCCTCATGCATTTCGGAAGAGTCGTAAAGACTCATGATTTTCCTATCGAATCAATTCCTACGAAACCTGACGTATAGGTCTCGATGATTGAAGAATTGAAGAAAGTCGAAGAAGTTGAATCAGAAGGCCCATTTTCGTTTTACGCATATTGTATTGTGTTATTTTTTGGGCCTAAGCCCTTGTATTGTTATTATTTTGCTAGCCTAGGACAGGTACAAAGAAAGTGGGTCTAAAGGCCCAAAGCGAAAATGGGCCCAAACACCGGCCCAGACAAACAGAAACCGAGTTTGGGTCCAAACCAACTCTCTCCTTCTCTCTCTCTCTCTCTCTCCCTTATTTTTATTTACTTATCCGCTTTATTTGTCGATAGTCTTAGGGCTAAAGAATTCAAATTCTCGCAAAGACACTATTTTTGTTAAAATAATTTAATTAAATCGATCACGGCTAAATGAGTCTAAATATTAAAAAATATTTTGCAAGTCAAAAAATTGATAAGATAATAAATTAATACTTCACCTTTTAATCAACTCTCAATAATTTTTGTCTCAAATTAAGGTTTAACATTTTAGCCAAACTAAATTAGTTGTCGGATAACCTCAAGTAAGAGAACGTCTTAGGTGCTTTCAGAACCTTCCTAAGACGTTAATAGGAATCCCCGAACCCCCTTTTAAGTTTTCACTAGATTTTTCTGTTTAAATCTTTTGAAAATAAAGTTTTCTTAATTTTTCTCAAAATTAAGTGGAGACTCTAAAAAAGTCGAAAACTTATAAATAAAATTTTTCCGATGAAACACCATAAACGGTAAAGGGTTAATTGTGTGACATATGGTTGTCTAGGTATACACCAAAGCTTGACGGTTCAAAGATATCGCATCTACCGATTGACCGAGTATATCAGACATATGTTCACTACGGAAAGTCCAAGGGGAAACCTACTTATCCAAATGCAATTATTTCTTGCTTGTAAAGTACACTTAATTGTCCGTTTCTTTGTCTTGGAGTCATTCGCCATTCATGCGGGGGATTGTTGTATTTTAAAGGTGTGAATGGAAAATGAAGAGTTGTGACTTTTATGAAGAGTTGTGACTTTTATGAAAGGTTGCGACTTTTATGAAAAGTTACGACTTTTATGAAAAGTTGTGACTTTTATGAAAAGTTGTGACTTTTATGGAAAGTTGTGACTTTTATGAAAGGTGACGATCTTTCCGAAAGATTGTGATTTTTCAAAGGTTTGTGACCTTTCCGGTAAGGCGCAATAAGAACTTTTTCACACTAGCCTTTGTTTTCTATAAATTGAGGAATTTTCTTTCATTTTAAAAATAGAATTTTCTGGACTTCTTCTACTACTAATAAATCTTGTATTCTAAGTGTACTTTACTGTCGTTGAGTGGCTCGCTGACACCAGCGTTTTGGGTATCAATACACTGGTGATTGAGCTCATTCTATCCTGGGAGGATATATTCCAAATCAAACCTCGAATACTAGAGGGGAATAATTTCCTTAAGGAGACACTGTGCATTTAGTGGGCTTGATCGTCTTTCTGTTTTTCCAAATTCTGGTATGTGCTACAGATTTTAGATTTGTGAATTAATTTATGTTCTTCTATTCCTCACTGGTTCATTAAACTTTGGTAACTTCGTGTTTCTGCAAAGCTTGTTGGAATCAGTAAGATTCTTTAAACACATTGAATACAATTCTTCTTTAAGAAAACTAATTCGTATATTTTTCTAATCTGTTTCTGATTCTAGTTTCTCTACTAGTTTTGATTTTCTAGTTGTGAAAATGTTCTTAAACTTTGTTATGTCTTTTCAAGTACTTCAATGTTTTGTTCTAAGTATATTAGGAATATAAGATGATTAACACCATCTTCTATGTCAGCCATGTTTACTATGAGATCGAGCTGATATTTTGACGAGTATTTGTACATCATACAGATGTAGTAATTTTTATGTTTTAAACACATAAATAAGAAGAAAAGTGTGAAAAGGGAAATAATTGGAAGTGTGAATAAGGAAGTTTAGTATTGTAAAGGTAACAAGCTAACAATTAGTATGTGTTGCACCTTTGTCTTATTTTAACTGTTTTTTAAGTTGCTTCTACTGAAAAGGGTAAATACTTTTGTAATTTTATGGTTATAATCATCAAGTTTAATTCCTAAAGGGTTAATTATTTTAGTACAACTTTTTGGAGTCAAAACAATAATTAAAATGAGATGGAAAAAATAATAAATTATTTCCTTTTTTACTTCGTGAGTTGGTGAATGCTTCATTGATCTTTGTTCTTTGGTTAATAGTTCCATGAATATTCTTCCAAATATACATTGTCCAAAAGAATTTTTTACACTCTTTATAATTTAAAAAATTATAGTAAATTATTAGCAAATAACAATTTCTTGACATTATCGATTTATTTTTATTGCAATAGTAATTAAGATTCATCTTATTGTGTAAAAGTTCGATATATAACACTGGAGTAAGTTCTTGGATTTTATTTTATCGCACTAAATCTACTGAAATTATTTTTGTAGTGAAAAAATCAACCGATTTATTGAAGTGTCATACAAATTATAAAAAAAAGTCTGTAAGCAAAAGGTCATACATTTTTGCCTGCAATTCCCTTACAGAAACATATTTGGAAAATAAAATAAAAGACATTTTATATGATATTAATTTTTTAAAATATAATAATTATATGATACTTCAGTAAACCAAACGACTTTTCATTACCAAAGTATTGCTCAATAACTTTATGTAAAACTTAAATAAAATTGAATGGTTGTGGTTGGCCCCAAATTTCCAATATTTTGACAAATTATTTTTTGGTAAAGTTTCACCATATGTTTGGTGATAAATTTTAGAAGAAATAATTGAATATTTTGAAAAATATGATTTATACTTATAAGTTTTAAAAATTATTAAAGTACCCTTTAAGTTTATATTAGCATTTTATAATGAATATGTTCCGTTAAAAATAACCCTATAATATAATTGATAACAATCAACAATAAAGTTATAGTGATTGCGGATTATTCTGGATTTCAAACAATCGACAATAACAAAATAACAATATGGGCAAGAATAATATATATCAATAGCATACTCAAACTTCTTAGTAATTCAAGATGAATTATAACTCATTAAAATAAAATATTCTTTTTGGCCACATTGCTATGAATAGATAGCAAAGAGGATTAGTCACTCCATTATTAATGGAGTAATTTGATAGATAAATATTAGTTGAAATAAATAAATTGTGGTGTCTTTTTTATAAAATATAAAAATTGAGGCAAATTTAAATTTTTTAAAATTTCTAAATATTAAAACTGTGTTCATACCAATTTTTTCTAGTATTTGAAAACTCAAGAATATTTGACAAATATATTTATTAAATAGTAACAAATTATATGACCAAATATCATTTTTTTAAGTTTTCTCAAATATATTTGGGGCCAAACTGATCCTTAGTGGTGTTACGGGGAAAAATTTATTTTGAGCGAGGTAGAACCAACAAAACTTGTATGAGGGTCCATGGGCAACTTTCACATATAGCAAATAAAAAATTCATATTTATATGTTATAGCAAAGTTTGCATAATTGCGCTCCATAGCAAACATAGAAAATGTATAATTCGCTATACATATACAGTTGAAGCGAATTGTATAAAACGAAGTGTATAAAACGAGAAAGAGAAGACACTTGGGCAGAGACTTGTATAAAAACGAAGTGTATAAAACGAATTGTATGATTGTAAGTGTATAGAACAATTATATACAATTTGAATTTGTATAAAATGAGAAAGAGAGAAAGACAAAAGAGACTTGGCAGGGAATATACAATTGAATCCAATTGTATAAAACGAGAAAGAGAGAAATTAGATACAATTTGAAATTTGTATAAAACGAGAAAGAGAGAAAGGCAAAAGAAATCGGGCAGGAAAGTATTTTTATTGTATAATTATAAGTGTATAGGACGAAAATATATGTACTTGCATGTGTATATACAATTTTCTCACGCTTTATACAAACAGAAATGCAATTTATACATTTCATTTCTGTTTGTATAAGTGAGAAAGGCGAGGGTGGCGAGCGAGATTTGGGAGAGTGGCGAGCGAGATCTGGAAGAGGGGAGAGAGGGGAACAAAAATATATGTATTTATACAATTTTCTCTGCTTTATACAATTCAAAATAATTTTTATACACTTGTGTTTGTATAAAAAGTGAGGAAGCGAGGGAGAGATTGGAGGAGAGTGGCGAGCGAGATATCGGGAGAGAGGCGCCTGACAATTTTTTGCAAACGCTTGCTATGGAGCACAATTAAATCAAAACCTAGCTACTTTATTTATTTTAGGTTATTAGTTTGCTATTATATACAATTATCCCTTAACTTTTTGACATGTGGATTATGGGGTCAAGTTGTTAGTTAAGGGTGAAAAATGAAACCAAAAGGAGAGAGAATATAAAGTTTGGGTGGGAATTGAAGAGAAATTATGGGGTCCACGTTAAATTCAATTAAATAAATTAAAATATTGTATTGAAAGTGAAACAATGCAGTAAAAAGTAACGAAGGAAATAAGCAATCATATTATTAGCTGATCGGTATTTTCATTTTCTATTTTTATCCACATTTATTTAACATGTTGAATTTTTTGTCAAAAAAATTATTCTTATATTATAAGATATAAGATAAAATAAAATTGATTTACACTCTTTTTTTAAAAAAAATCGCATTACTTTTAACAATAGTTCTAATAAGATTTGTGTATTTTTTATTGTCTTCAAACTCACGTAATTTAAAAAAATATATATTTAGTATATGAATTGAAAAAAAAGATTTGAAAAGTGTAACAAAGTGAAAAATTTAAAAGTATGTCATGATCTAGTGAGCATATTATTAGAGTATTGTTTTTATCTCAATGATGTTAAATGAATAATAACATTATATAGTACAAATTTCATTTTAATTTGAGCAAAATAGTCAAATTTCTACCTATTATATTTCTATTAATTAAATCGTACAAAATTTATATTAAATTTATTGGATATGTTTTTTTACTATATTTTATTTCTAAAAATAGTAAATTAATGAAACTTCAATTTGGGCACGGCTTATTTGACATTTTTATTTATTAATATAAATTTATAAAAATAACACTCCATACACATTTAAGACGATATATATCAAGTTATAAACATACTCTTTAAAAAATAAATTACTTATAGTAGATTATTATCGAGTTATAGGATATCAATTAAAAATATATTAATTAAAAATAAAATATAAGTAATTATTTAAATAATAATTAATATATTTAAATATTTATTTTTATTTTTTCAGTTACCTTTTTTAAATCAAACTCTTTAAATTTTTACAAATTAATAGTACAGTTACCTTTTACAGTTTTTAAAATAAATAATAAATTATTATTAATTAAATTTCACATTATAGAGTTACCTTTTTAAAACAAAAATTAAATATTAGGCATTTGATTTTAATTAAATCCCTACTTTATCGTTGCCCAATAACTACCCACCCCCATCTCACCCTATACACACCTCAATCTTCTTCTTCCCCAACATGTCTAAATCTTCATCCTCCCCAAATCGCCTGACTGATCACCATTCATATTACGCCTCATACATCAATCCCCAAACACGCCTCATTCATCATCTTCTCCATCACACCTGATTAATTGCCATCCTCATCACGCCTCACAGATCAATTCATCCCCAAACTCATAACTCAAACATCCACATTAAGTTCGTATAGAATGTCGAGGAAAGATAGTGAAACACCCCGTAAAAGTAGAAGATTGATCGATGAGTCACTATATGATAACTTTCATGTTTCTTTATTCAATATTTTGATGCAAAATCAACCGCATAAATCAACTGGAAAAGAGACGGCTAGTTCTGTTAAATCGAAGATTGAAAAAAAAAAAAAAGAGGCAAAGGAAAGAGGGACTAAGAGGAAGGGAAAAGAAATTCGAACATCGTCAGAATCTGAGTCTGACTTTGTTGACGAATTAAAAAATACAAAATCAAAAAAATCAAAAGGTATTGAAATCGATCGTTCAACAAGAACGTCATCAAAAAATGAATCAGAGAGACAAGCCACAAAGAAACCCAAAAAAATTGTTAAGGTCAGTAAAACGATTATTTTAAAATTTGGTTAAAATGTTATGTGTAAGTGAGTTTAATTTTTTATTTTATTTGTCAATCGTATACTACATGAAACTTGTATGAATTATGTATAATTTAATTTTTAGTATTTGTATATGAGTTTATTTTTATTTTTAGTTGACAATTGTATTTATGTATGAATATTGTATGAGTTATGTATTAACGGTGTATGAATTGAATTTTCAGTTTGTATGCGAACACTTTGAATTTCATAGTCATATCGTAGAAATTTGACTATTATAATATATATTACCACTGTATAATTTATGTTTGATATTGATGTATGAATTGATGTATTGGTCATGTATGAGTTTTATTTTGTAGTTTGAAAGTCACAAATTATTTTTTTTTTAAATTCTAATATGTATTAATATTGTATGAATTATATATGGATTGATGTATAGTTGTATGATTTGTGTATGAACTAATTTGGGTGTCTATTAATACATCAATGTATGAATTGATATATAGAATGATTTATTAATGTTGTATGATTTGTGTATGAAATAATTGGTTATCCACCAATACAGCAGTGTATGAATTAATATATAAAATGATCTATTAATTTTGTATGATATGTGTATGAAATGATTATATATTATGTTAAAAATTTTAATATAGTATTATTAATTTTATAGGAGAAGAAGGTGCACACATATTTATCTCCATGTACCAACATGAATGTGTTCGCTAATCTGTTGACCTTCCTCGGTCAAGATAGGTTCCAACAATTTCTACAAGAAACACCATTTGAATTTTTTTATGAATTACATAACATTAAAATCCAATGTCAATTGTTGAGACATATTTTTCTTCTTGAATCTGAAATTTGTCAGAGATGACATGTTCGTTATAAACGTAAATGGTATAGAGTTATTGTAACAACCCATTTTGTTATTTTGAATACTATAATATTTTATTTCATAAAATACTTTTCGATTGATTCTAAATAGGTGTTTTGGACTATTCGTAATTACAATTATGAAATTAAGGGGATAGTTTAAATAATTAAGTTAGTTGGTGGTTAAAGAAAATAACCTTACAATTAGTGATGGGTCACTTTCGCTATTTATATAATTAGTCCTATATATTAATTAGGGTATATTTAATCAGGAAAGAAAAAAAAATCACAAGAAGGCAGAAGGGTTGCGAAGAAGATCGTAATGTACGCCTTCAGGTAAAACTCAACAAGCTTAATATTGTGCTATACATATGTATTGATTATAGGGATATATATTTTGATATTGTAGTCATGATAGAATATTATATTAACTAAATGACAAAAAAGGGATATTGGCAAATTGTTTCTTACGTGGTGGCAATATGGTGTTGCTGCCTGCAACATTATACAAACAATCATCATAATGATTAGGACAGCAATTGACATGTTACATAAAAGAAAATTGATTTTACTGTGTTATGAATTTATAGGTTTTGGTGGGTTAAAATTGTGTAGTAGTTGTCTAGTATAATTATGGTAAGGATAATATAATATTAATCATAATATATTGGAGGGTGCATAGATTATGGGTGATAGACATGGGGTTTCTTCTTCTCTTCTTTCGCTTATAGATGTATGTGATTAAACTGACTTGATGGAAAATTATTATACAATTATAATGTGATGATTGGAGGAGAGTAAAATAATATAGCGAGTTACCAAACTAAGGCGAATTTTTATGGTTAACTCTAGTGGTCTATAATTAACTTACATCAATCTGAATTTATTTTCTTTTGTTCTCACATTATACATTATATTTTTGATATATTGAGATAGGTAATTAAATATTATATATATCGAATTATTTCAATTCCATTAAAGTTATGCTAATTGGAGAAAATTGGACTTATCCTTAGGTTTGAACTTTTGGAAATTGATAATAGAACTAGGTGAATTTTTGGGTCTAGGTTAGACATAGAATAATATGAGTGTTTATAGACGTGTCAACTTACGAATTATGCACATATACTTTATAGATTTGAAAGGTTCAGAAGCATTGAGGGAAAAGTATTTAAAAAGTAGCTTGCATGACTTAGTTCTTCGGTGGAGGTAGGTTATGATTTATTCTATTTGATAGTAAACTCTTAATAGTGATTGATATGCATTGAATGATATTGTGAAGTTTCCTATGTACTTGATTGTGTGGTTGTGTGGCTTAGTTGTGTGTTTTGATATTGGTCTGAAATCCTGAGACCGTGGAATTTATATTCTTGAACCATCTTTATCGAAGTGATGCCTTGAATAAAGAAGGCTTGATGAAATATTATCAATGAATTGAAAGTGAAGGCTTGATGAAATATTATCAATGAATTGAAAGTGGTGATAATAAATGATAAAGTAACGGTATAATTGAATCGGAGTGTCACGTTCCGACACGGTATAATTAGATCGGAGTGTCACGTTTCGACACGCTATAATCGGTCTCAAATCTGAACCAATTTCTGAGTTTATTTCGGATCCGTCTATTTCAAATAAACTTATCCAAGAATATTTCGGGACATGAACAAAGTTTCCAAGTCAGATTTCTACCATAAGTTTAAACTGGAAAACTTTTGGGAAGATGACGACCTTTTAAAAATTGGGATTCTGTACTTCATTTCGTCATTTCTGACTGCTTCAGAACCATAAAAAACAACCATCCAAAAATTATATTTGATTTAGTTGAGTCTGGCCAGTATGTCATATTTCCATGGGGAAATGAGTGTTTTAAATTAACAATTAGAGCACGCAGTCGTAAGTTGCAAAAAAATACTTCATCATTCAAGTTCAGCGCGTTTCATATAGCCTTGAAGGTATGGTTTTATGAATGTTGTCATCCATCTGACAACACAGTTGCTATCCATACTTCAGATCGCACACCGCGTATCCTGAACTGAAAGACAACAAATGAAGTTATCTTTTTTAATTTGAAGAAATCGATATTCAAAACACATGACAATCAGGTAAATTTTTATTGAATGTTATTAAAGTAATTATAAATTATTACACATTCTCATATTTTTTTACAGCATAAATTCATAAATATTATTTTTACTCAAGAAGAGTTAAATGTTATGGATGAAACTATTTTAAATCAATCTCCCAGTCACCATGATTCTGAAGAGCGAGAAACCTCGGAAAAGCAGGGTGTTGATTTTGAACAAAAATATGTAGAGTTGAAAGCAGAAATTGCAGAGGTATAAACGAAAATTTACTATTAAAATAGTTTTAAGATATTACATTATACATATCAAACTTATTACTCTTTAATGAATAGGTTAAGACGGAATTGAAAGAGCTCAAAGTTAATGTTAGTTCCAATCACATTTAAATTAAATAATATAATTACTATATGTTTTATTTTATTATTTTAATAGTTTTTATTTCATATATTCATAAGGTTGACAAGCACATGATTGAAATCAAGAATTACGTCGATAGCTCGACTAAGCTGATAATTTAAGAGATTAGATTGTCAAGAGGTCAACCAACATCGGATGCACAACAACAAGTATGAATCAATGTGTGTACTGTGTATGACTGTTGTTTGATCATAGTATGTATTAGTATTTTGTGTTATTTGTGTTATGTTTACGATCATTGTATGAATTTGAAATGACTAATAGAAAAAAATTTATACCTGTATGAATATTATATAAATGTTTTATTAATTATGTATGACACTGTGTTTGCATACATATATGAATTATGTATAACTTTGTATAGAAATGCATGACACTTTGTTTTTCATATATGTATGAGCACTGTAAAAATGATATGTTAAAGATATATGAAAATTTGTTTTTATGTATGAAAACTGTATAAATGTTGTATTAATTATTGTGAAACTATATAATAATGAAACTACTTTTACAGTTTTAGGTTAGTTTAAATTTAGTTTAATTACTGTATTTACATTTGTGAAACTATATACTAATGAAACTATTAAACTAATGTTTAATTTAATTTATACCAAAAAATTAGAATATATTAACATTGTCTGAAAACTAATATTAGGACGACGCCACTCCAAATGTTGCACAGTCCGATAAAGCTTCATCGGATCAGCTTTCGATTTCAATGGGTGAATACGTTCACATTTCAAACACTGATGGTATGCTATAAACAATATTATGACATGTATGTTCTTTTACAAATTTGTTTTGAGCTAACGATTTTTATGTAGATGAAGCTCAAAAGTCAACTGGTGATTTTTTCAACGCCGACTTACCTGGATCATCAACTTCAAAATCACCAACTTTGAATGATTATCCTTATTTTATTATGACACAAATCATTCTTGATCCAATTCTAAACTCTACCACAACTCCAGATGTGCAATCAAGACACAGGAATCCCGACAAATATGAATCTTCTCCTTATATTCGACTGTAGGAAGCCAAAAACAGTTCAAAGAGAGTTCCAATTGTCTTCCCAATCAAACATTCATTCGCAAGTCACAATGGTTTTGAGGTTCCAGCTGATATGATCGACCAGTTCAACCAATGGGTTATGAAAGATTTTTCAAATAGGCGTGGCTATAAATGTATATAAATCAAAAAAATTATTTAAATTTAACAATATCAAATATTATACAAAATGTATTGCAATATTCACAGGAAAGCAGCATATACAAAGGTGAAAAATTCCTTTCATCCTCAAATGGACTTTGGCGTTGTCAAAATCGCAGAAAAGAATTTTTTTCACATAATGAGTCAACCGGGCAGATCTTGGAAGGACGGGGTAAGACATACTTTGAATCAATATTGAATAATATGTCTGAATTATATGTTAATTGAGGTTTGAATTATTGTATTTTAATATTGTATGATTTGTGTATGCATTGATGTATGTAATGAAATATTACTATACATGAGTTGAGTAAAATGTTATATACATATAATTTCTTAATTATAAAGCCACATTGTATATTTTTTATACCCATATGTTGTTAGTATTTGCTTGAACTCTATGTTAGTTTATGTAACAAATGTTGTTTTCTAGTATTGTTTGATTCTATGTAATAATTGATATACGAATTTAAGTAACAACCGATGCATCAATAATTTATGAATTATGTATAAAATAATATTTATGTTTGCATTATGTGTGTATGAACTGTGTATGAAACATGTATATACATTGTTTATATAATTTGTGTATGAATTGACATAGATGTGTCTATGATACGACATTGTATGAAGTATCGAATTTTTTTTTTTTTTGTAACAGCATATTAATACAATTATGTATTATCTTCAAAAGAAGGCAATACTCTCAAACATCAATTTCATACAACACTGTTGATTGTTGGTTTATAACGTGAATTAATAACATTGAGAAACAGTGGAGACTGTCAAAATTGCGACATGAGATCAATTGCCCCGACCACGATGTTGGTCAGTGCATTAGAGAATTTAAGCTGCTTGCTAACATTGCTTCGGACAGAGTTGACGAAGTCCTTATCCCTGTCAATATTTCTGAGAAATTTCATTGGTTGCTTGTTGTATTTCGAATCAAGCTTAGATGTCTACATGTATACGATTCGATGAGTAGAGGAGCTTATCACAACAAAAAAATTAAAAAAATTGTTGATAAACTTGCAACCATGATACCATTATTTCTGGTGAGTACAGGGTTTTATGGCAAAATGATTGATCTGTATGCAAACAATATCCCTGAATATTAAAACAAGTCTCAATCCGAACCTCTCGATATCAATCATGTGACAGACGTTCCTCAACAAGAAGACAGTTCCAAGTACGTAGTCTCTACACTCTTTGATTTCATATAAAATGATATCATTATTTAGTTATTGTAAAAAAATTCTAATTTCAAATTGGTTATAGCGATTGTGGTCTATGCACCTCTCTTTTTGTGGAATATATCAGCAATGATATTTTTGACATTTCTGATATTGATATCGATCCAACATATCATCGTCAGAGGTATGCCACATTACTTTGGCATTATGCAAAATCAAAGAATGAAGAGGGTGCAATAAGTGACAGTGAAGTTACGGGTACAGTTGCCAGCAAGTATGGTGGACCTCGCACGCCAAAAGAACAAGTTATGGACACCACCAATTATCCCACTCCAAGACCACGGAACAGGAATTAGAAAAAGTTCATTGCACCCTTTTCATTCTTTTTGAACTACATGTTTTTTTTAACAATATAAAATTTATGTTATTTTCCAGTTTTTTTTATTAATATGAATTTCAGATTTATTTATATTATTTATCAATGTTATCTTTATTTTGTATGAATTGATTACTACGTTTATAAATATAACACAACACTTTTACTATCTTATCTTTCGAGTATGACAAATATCATATATTTTTTGATACACATATATTATCACTTTTGTATAAATATGTATCAAGTATGTATGCATATTGTTTGAAATATATTGCAACTTTGTATGAACTAATTTAATAATACATTTATGTATCAAAATATGTTGAAAATATTTTATCATTATGTATGAACCTTGTATGAAATACGTATGCCATATTTAATTTTATAGCTATGGAATAAATGTGAATTGATGTATGATTTATTTGTATTTAAATTTTGTATGAATTTTGTATGCATTTTGTATGAAATTTGTCTCTCAGTGAGATTCATTGTACATTTTAAATATTTTATAAAATAGTTGATCCATATAATATGAATTTTATATGCACTATGTACTATGTATGGAATTTGAATAATAATTGTATATATTAGTTCACATTTATAAAAAGTATGTTTCACTGTTATTTATATTTGGACAATTTTTACAAAATCAAAACTAATCAATGTTAATGATATCAAATGCAATACATAAAACAAAACTTGTGTCTAACAGTCAAAACAACATAAACACATGTGTAATAGTAAGTAAAAACAAGAAATCATTTTATAAGCACATGATAATTTGAACATGTCTTTCTGTTGTGTCCAACTTGACGACATCTACTGCAAGTCATTTTTGACCTTTTGAATTTCACGTCAGCAAATTCCTTCCAGCGTTCAAGTTTTAATCTTTCCGCTGTTCTTTTTGGACCGGGTGACATCAATTTAGGCTCTGAAACATAACTTGGTATATTTCATGTACTCCCGCATGGGATAAGTTCAACAAGGATGGTATATGCATCTTTGAAATTCTTCAGGCTATAAAAAGCAGAACAAAAATCTGCTTCATGCAACTTTCTGTATCTAAGAACTGCAATTACATGACCACATGGTATTTCATAATGTTGAAATCTCCCGCAACTACACATCTTTGTGTTCAATTTACTATGTACTTCTTTGCTTCTTCAGCTAAAGCATGCATATCAACAGTTGAAGGTATCACCTTAACAACAATTTAAATGTGAAATTGTTAATATATATATGCCACTAAAAATTGTGAAGTAAAATACACTTAATTATTATTGATTTGAGAAAAAAATCATACCCTCATATTGCAAGACAAAACAATACTTTTCTGGAGATACATATCATGTCAGCTCAGATGTTGTTTTATCAGCCTCCTCATTGTGCTTGTGAATTCATATTTGAATTGTTACCCTCATAAATTCAAGAAGTGAAATCACTGGTAACCTCCTTACTAACCTGTTAACATTATTCAATGACTTGGCAACGTTTGAAGTCATGGTCCATATGCGCTTACAATTCGAATAAGCTCTTGACCATTTGCTATAACCAATATCAAATAAGTAAGGTCTTATTCGCGGATCGACCTGGTCTATTCTTCTCATAATCATCTCAAACTGTTGTTTTGTATAAGTCTTTGCCAGTGTAAAAAATAAAATCTTCAAATCTTCAGTAATCCTATTGAAATTCTTCAACACATTACATGATAGGTGTCATACGCAAGCATAATGTTCAGATTCAGGATATACAATGGCAGTCCCTTTTCATATGCTCTCATTTCGATCTGACATAAAACACATGTTTTGTCTAACTCCATACGCTTCCTTAAACTGTTCAAAGAACCAGGTCCATGAAGCGTCGTTTTCAGAATCCGCTATCGCATACGCCAACGGAAGTATATGACCTGATCCATTTATTAAAAAAAATATCACACAAATTGGAACCATACTTTATATCATATTTTATTATATTGTATAAGCGTAAAAATACATGGGATCAAAAACTACCTCCTGGATCCATGGTGCTGGCAGTCAACATTGTACCACCATATGAACATTTTAATCCTGCCCCATCAACAACTACTATTGGCTTACAATACTCCCAACCTCTAATACAAGCTTCTAATGCAACAAATGCGTATAAGAATTTATCACATTCTTTTCTTTCTATTTTCAAAACCGATCTAGGATATGTTTGCTCCAATACGTATAGATAGCCTGAAATTTTTTCAATTATATAATACGATAGTTTATAACATCATATATATATAACTGAATGGATACATAAAGAACACTTAATTGATACAAAAAGGATACATACTTTAATACCTATTTAACTATAGTTACACACATAAAGGATACAAAATTGATACATAAAGGATACTAAACAGAAAATTATTTTTTAATTCTGAAAACAAACCGTAGGGTAATTTTTTTCATTTTACAATTAAAAAAACTTTAAATTCATACTTTACATCGAAATTACCTGGTAGTTTAGCATATGATTCGGCCGGATCTCCACACACCAATTTAGTCGCTTTTTCTTTAGCTCTCCACATCTGTATGTATGTTAGCGAAACACCATCCAATTTCAACATATCATCAGTTATATCTTTTGGAGTATATACGGTAGATGGATCAATATACTTATCCATTATTAAGACAGCTACAACGTCAGTTATGCCCTGACGTCTTGCATACACTCTATCTCTAACAGAACAAGTGTGTTCAGCATTGTACTTCCTAACTTTGAATAAACTTGATTTATTCAAACTAGATGCTCTCATCATCCAAGAACAAGTCTCAGAAAGACAAGTCAGGTGATAACTGTTTCACAAATAAAAAAATATACACTTAAATTTATATAAAGCAAAACAAATCAAATAAAAAACATAACTTAAAACAATGATGTGTACTTACTTAGATGCATTACAACGCGCTACACGAAAACGGAATTTTTCAACAAGTTCAACATGCCTCATCACCTCCTTAAGTGTTTCCCTATTATTGTAAATCTGATTCTCAACTACAAATATGTTGGAATGGTCACTTATTAAATCATTATCTCCATCACTATTCTCATCGACATCTCCGTCTAAATTCACTCTGATCAAATGATAGAATTATTGAAGTATAAATCAACGTTAGTTTGTGTTAAACTAACTTCAGAATGTATTCTATGAGTAATAACTCCAAAATCTTGATTATACATCTCACAGTCTTTCAAAGAGATGCACAATGGATATATTATAAAGAAATCTAAATTTACTCTCTTTTGATCTAGAAAATCCTTACCCAAAATCATTGTGAATACTAATAGGTGGACGCATATCACTAACAATATATTTTATCTCAATATCACTTATGTTAACATCTATATTAAGTTGTGATATTATCGCACTAACTAGATCACTATACAGAGTAGACGCATCATATATGATGCCCTCCATCTGAAAATCGACATATTTACATGTTTCACAATATTAAAATAAAAATTAGTACAACATAATACATATTAATTGCAAAATAATTTATACACCTTCATACACACTTAATATACCTTTCAACAACCTATACCATACCGAAATTACCTTGAAAAGATAGTTCATACACATAAAAAAATAAATTCATATCCATTTCATACACAATTATTATAACTTTCATCATCACATGTCATATCTACATTTCTTTGCATAACATACTAACCACAAAAAGAATATAAATTTCATACACATTTCATACAAAATTTACCTTTCTTTACCAAACAGAAACATATATTCATAATATACTAAATACAAACATGATACATAATTCACATACAATTCATACACAATTATTAAAAAAATTTACATCATGTCACATACAGAAATTGCTATTCACTACATACTTCATACTTTAAAAACATAATAAATCCATCATCCGAAAAAATAAACCACACAATGCTCATCCGAACAAAATTCATACAAACAAAATAATATAAATTTCATACTTCAACGGTCCACAACAATATAAATACTTCTTTCTTGATTATTTACTAAACACACTGTACGATCAATTTCAGTTTTTTTATTTTTTCATAACTCACGTATTTCTAGAATCTTCAATTTTATTAAAACTCAAACGTTTTATTTTTACGTGCTGTTTTCAAATATGGTTTATACCAAAACATTGTTTCATACAAAACACGCAATATTCTATATATTGATTAAAATAACCAAAATTTAATAAATACCAACCTGATGAATTCCACCTTCCACCATGTTTAATTAATATAGATACAATGTTGTCCATCATAGCAAATTACGTTTTTTCAACAGCATAATATCTTCAATCATTAAAAAAAAATGCAATCTGCTGAAAAAATTGAGAGAATCGCGAAAACAAAAAAAAATAGATTTTACGTTGATACCAATTTGTTAGAGCGTTTAAGAAAATTAATCACAATTTAATTTGGTTTCAACTAAATTGAGCGTTTTAAGGTAACTAATTAATCTGATTTTTTTTTTAAATTTCCTTAATAGGTGATAATCAGTTATCACATTTATTAAATGTATTTAATTTAAATTTTAAAAAATGGTATTTTCCATTTTAAAATTGGTCCATTTTTTTTCAATATTTTAAATTATTTAAAATTAACCTTTTATTTTTAATAATATGTTATAAATTGCTATATTAAATGTTGTATATTGAAAGACAAACTCTAACGCTATAACTTGAGAATATTATTATAAAAAATGCTATATACCTAATTTTCACTATAAATTTTATGCGTATCGAATGACTTCTTATTTACTTCATTGCTTTTTTTTTCTGCACCGTTTTACTTTCAATACAATATTTAGTTTATTTAATTGAATTTAACATGGACCCCACAATTTCTTTTCCAATTCCCACTCAAACTTTACATTCTCTCTCCTTTTGGTTTTATTTTTGGGAATTTTTTCAAAATATCAATATTTTGACATTTAATAGGACTCATTGTCAATACTTTCATTATTTGGTAAAAATGTCAAAGTTTTAGTTTATTATGTATCTCATTTATTTATTTTTTATTTGTTTTAATTGAGAGAATTAAATGTTAAAAAATAAAAAGGAGAAATTAAGGGGAGAGAAAAATACTAAAGATGAATGATTGATTAAAACTCTCATCAGTTACAAAAATTTATAAATAAAAAAAATACAGTTTTGTTCATAACATGATGCAGTACTATTACGAATACATACATTTGTTACTTGGATACAATTTTGTTCATAACATGATGCAAATACTATTGTGAATACATACATTTGTTGCTTGGATACAAAAAAACTGTGATCTTTGCATGCAAATGCAGTTCCCTGAGTAAATGATATATGTAAGAAAAGGTATTCAACTTGGCAAGCATAAAAATATAATAAGTATACATAATATAACTTAGAAACTACATCACATAAAAATAATTTAGATAATAATGTAATTTATAAATCAAACTTGACATTCTCAAAATGTAATGATCTAATGAAAACACCAAACATGATACAATGACGATAAAATAATGAAATAAAATTGAATGAATACAGTGAATACAACTAATATGTATTTATACTTTAACTTTGAAAATATTCAAATAACATTACTATTTGTTAAAAAATATATAAAATTTTTTATGTATGTTTACTTTACTGATACAAACAAGACTCTCACAAAGCATAATAAATACAAACACATCAGAATACAAAATCATCCAAAATAAATTCATTAATAAATATCATACAACACAATACAACAAATACATGAAAATTATATAGCATACAACATAAATACAACAAATACACCACAACGAATACAAAACCATTCAATTAGAATTCATTAATAAATCTGGAATATCATATTCATGTAAAATGTATTCTTAAATTATTGAATATCTATCAATGTAAAAAAAATATAAAGGAATGATTAAAAATTTGATACATTATCAAAATTGTCAATAATTGTCGCCAAAATACAAGAATAAAATAAAAAAATGAATACAAATACAAACTAACAAAAATTGCACGGTCTACATAAGACATTTACAAATATATTCAATACACATACTAAATTGATTTTGGATACATAAAAAAATAAAAGCAAACTAAATTGTTGGGAAAAAAATGTTCTTTAACTTCAACTCAATATGCAAAATACTAAACATGCAAAAATAATTAAATACCTCTTCATCAACTATTTGGTCTTCTCCGTCTTTTTCAAGTACCCCACGAGTAGATGAAGATACTACATTTTTTATCTGAAGAGGAAGAATTTGTTCTTATCGTCTCTCTTCCCTCATTTTAGAAGTGGATCCTACATTATTCGCTATTTCTTGAGTAATACATAGATTAAAGGATGAAAAATCACTAGAAATTTGACGATTAAGTTGAATAACTCTAGTAAGTCTCTTAGATTCATCCATTGAAGATTGTTATAGAGGTATAATCGAGATTTATCCTACTTTCAACAATTATGAATGATTTAGATAAAAATAAAATCAGAAAATAAATCAAAAAAAAAAAAAAAGATAAAGATGAATATCTTAATTAATGGGATTTGTGTGAATTCAATTTCTGAAGATAAAAACATCAAAAATGACGACATAGAGATATGAGAAATTAGAAAGTTAAATGAGAATATGAAAAGAATATATTAAAGAGAAAAAAACTTTATATATATATATATATATATATATAAGCCAAATTGGAAGAGAGATACGTAGGAAACATGAACAAATGGAAATTAAAGATTTTTATTTTTTTTAAAAATAAAAATAGTTGGATAACATGTATGAATGGGATATACATGGAAACCTAAATCAGTGGAGTTAAATAAAGTAATTTTTATTTTTATAAAATTAGTTGGAAAACATGTAGGCAATAAGAGATAAAATAGGGGTTTAATTAGGATACATATTATTTTTCAAAATAATGATATTTTTGACATTTTTACTAATATTTTTAAAATAGTGAGGTTTTTACTAATTAAGTTATAAATTTTGACTAGTTTGCTAATTTTTCCTTCATTTTTCAGCCTTAACTGACAGCTTGGGCCCAATAATTCACATGTCAAAAAATTAATGGATCCTCATACAAGTTTTGTTGGGTGTACCTCGCTTAAAATAAAAAAATTCAGTGTTATGATAAATGATCTTTAAGAGAGGCAATAAAGAGATAGATATACTAGTGAAAATGACCTTTACATCAAATATTTGAATTTTTTGTTTTGTTTTGTGGTGACTACTATTTTTTATGACAGCTATTTTTGAAGTTGGGGTGACCATCAAACGGTTGCGGTGAAACATATAAAATTATATGTTTTTTTATTTAAAAGGTTAAAGACTTGACTTATTTTCGTTAGATTATCTCTCTATTTTCTCAAATGCATATTTAAATGAGAGACAATTGTTATATTTAGAAATTTAAAGGCATAGATTAAATTTTTTTTAACAAGTCTTGTAAACATAGTTAAAAAATAACTTTGAAAAAAAATCACTAATTTTTGTAAGAATTTTGTAAGAAAATCTCATTTTTCACTAATTTTGGCTCCTTATTAATATAATTATTTTCATGATATATGTTTTACATATCTACTAACATCATTTTTTAACTTAAAATTAAAAATTCTCTGTTATATTTATAACTGACACAATAAAATTATAAATAAAGATGTAATAAGATCATGCGGTAAAAAAACAGCAAAATAATTAAGAAAAAAAAAGTGGCCAGCTTTATTTTGTAAACATAATAAACTATGCTAAAACATTTTACAAATATTATTATACAATATAATTTTTTCTCTCCATCTGTTTTTCATTTTTAACATAAATTTATTCGTCAAATACTTATACTTTTACTCAGCAAATCAAAGGTAGTTTGCAAGATTTTAACCAGAAAATAAATGAAAAATATAACGCTATATGTTAAAATAATTTAAAAAGCATGATATAACATTTGCCTTTTTTACTACTAAATTTCTAGAGATAATCTCGAGTTATTAATATGTATTTTATATCCTTTATGTTAAAGGATATTCATAATTTCATATGCTTAAATTTATTAATAGAATTAAATCAAATTAATTTTATAAAAAGAAATTTAATCAAATTAATTCTTAAATAACTTCATTTTTTATTTAAATTGTTAAGATAATTTCTAACATAAATCAATTTTCCACAAGGCAAATTTGAGGGGAATTAGGGGTGGGGTGGATTTAAATTGAATGGCGAAGAGTGAAAAAAGAAAAGCAATGAAGCGCTAGAACCTAGAAATGGTGAAGAAGAAGGAAGGAGAGAACAATAAAAATGCAAATTTTTATTTTGAATTGTTTTTAAGTAATTAATTAATTAATGCAAATTAATTTATTTTTTTTAAAAAAGTTAATAACATAGTGCTAACATAAATATGTTGTGGCGCTTAGATGACTATAATGTGGTAGGTTAAAGTGGATCAGGCTCCTCTTCATTTCTCTTCTCTCCATTTTCTACAAGTTTTAGCTTAGATAGGAGACACATGTCATAGTTTATAATCAATGGTTGAGATTTTAAATTCATACCATAGTTATTTACTTTTATATATTTGCTTCTTAAATATTTTTGCAATCCAACTATTCTAGATTTATATTATATTTTTTCTAAATATATTTAAAATAAATTTTTTTCTTAATTACTTGAGTAATTTTTTAGTTTTTTCCTAATGTTTGTCATTTGTCAAATAAAAAATAAAAATTGTAACCTCACATTTTTTTAGATTTTAGGAGTAAATTAATTTTGTCACTCAATTTTAAATTCTTTTAACTCCTTAAATGGAGTTCATATTGCTCTATAGACACTGTAGCTCTTAATACTCTATTAGAATAATAAAAACGTTTTATAATTTTTTTCAAAAAAGTAAAAATTTAATAAAAGTTTAAATATGTATGCATGACAATAAGGAAAAATTTTAAATATATTTTGAGAAAATATAATGGATTAAAAATATGTTTAACAAATATATGAAAGTAAATAATTAGGATTAGGATTTTATTTTAATCAATTAAATCTCAATCATTTATTCTAAACTCTTACATGTGTCAAATCCAAGCTAGAAATTGAGATAAATGGAAAAAGAGAAATGAAGAAGAGCCGGATCCGATGAAAGTGGTATTATAATCAGGTGATACATAATTCATTTAAAAGTTATTAAGGGAGACATTTAATGCTTATGTAATTAAACTGTTAAAATAATTTTGTTGCCATAAGAAATTCAATGTATTTTCTCTTTTTCTTCTTTTTTTAAAACGAAAAGAGATTGTTCTCTAGTAAATTGAATTGAATAAAATAAAATATTTTTTATCTTTGAAGTATAAAATAATTTCTTCGTTTTATAAAATGTTAGAAAAATATTTCTCCCTGTTGATGTCAATACTGTTTTGTTTTATGTGGTGTAACATACTCTATCCATACCATATTAATCAAATTTTTGAGGTGTTTTACACTTTTTAAGAAAAATAAATTTAGACATAAATTGTACTGTTATAAATGCATTAATGTGGATGTCATTTGTAACTCACTTCAAAGCTCACCCGTAACTCTCTTTGAAGTTCATGTACGCAATAAATGAACACTTTAATTCATGTAACTTTGAAGAGACATTTTGTACTATAAATAGGCGATGATTATTTTATTAAAGTATCAATCGAAAAGTACAGAAGAAAGAAATAAGAAAGCATTCTCCCATATATCTTGTCTATATATTTATCGTCTTAGATAATTTCATATTGCTTATCAGCACGAGTCTCTTAGCAACTGAGACATACTTAATTCGAAATTAATTCCTAAAAGTTAATCAACTTTCTTTCAGAGTCATGTATATATTTGTGTGTTTATAACATCTCTAATAGGACTTGCATAAATCTTTAATCTATAATTTAACTACTGCACATATAACTTGATTTAGCTATTATAATGATACTTTATTTGGCATAATAATCAATACGTTATAGATTTATATTGTTATGTTATTTACTAACTTATAACTCTAAATTAATTACTAAAATAATATGATAGCATGCTAGTTAAAATAACTATTTTCATACATTATGATAATATATTGGTGTGTGTCATAAAAAAGAATATTATTGTATTAAATATGACTTGAAACTCTTAAGAAAAAAATTAACGTTAATGATGTATAACAATTAAAATTACATATTAAATCTACTGTTTCAATATGTTTAGTTTATATGTTTTTAAGACATTCAATGTGCATGCATGTAACATATAATTTATTATACAATCATATTATACTTTATCATTTGAACATTATTTACAATTTATTATAAAGAAACCAACATCATAATATTAACTCAATTATTTTATGATTGTTTTCATAATGTCGAATTTGTCAAAACTTGAATTTGTGGCACTTGACATTTTTGGAAAGAATTATTTGTCATGGGTACTTGATACTGAAATTCACCTTACCACTAAGGGTCTTGGTGATAGTATAATCGAAGAAAATACGACATCAAGTGAGGATAAAGCGAAAGCTATGATTTTCCTTCGTCATCATCTTGATGAAAGCTTGAAGGTTGAATACCTAACTGTAAAAGATTCACTTGAATTGTGAATAGGTTTGAAAGAGATGTATGACCACCTCAAGGCAACGGTATTGCCAAGGGCTCGTTATGAGTGAATGCACTTACAGTTTCAAGATTATAAAACCGTAATTGAGTATAATTTTGATGTATTTAGAATAACTTCCCAATTAAAATTATGTGGGGAAACAATAAAAGATAAGGACATATTGAAAAAGACACTAACTACTTTCCATGTCTCTAATATGATATTACAACAACAATATCGTGAAAAAAGTTTTCAGAAATACTCTGAAATTGATCTCATGCCTTCTGGTGGCTGAGCAACATAATGACCTTCTAATGAAAAATCATGAAGCCCGTCCCGCTGGAAGTGCTCCATTATCGGAGTCACACGCGATTGAAGCACATGGCCAATCTAAAACAAGACAAAATAATCGGGGCTATGACAATATGCGCGGGCATTACAAAGGCAAAAAACGATATAGTAATCGTCGAGGTGATGGTCATAACAAAAGGGAGAACAATATAGGTTCTCAAAATAATCCTTCTAAAGGAAAGGGCAATCACTGTCATCGTTGTGGCCTTAAAGGTCACTGGAAAAATGAATGTCGAGCACCTGAGCATTTTGTCAGGTTGTATCAAAATTCCTTTAAAAGAAAAGGAAATAAAGGTGCCGCCTCCTCTTATAAAGCCCGAGTAGAGTCATATTTGACTCTCAAAGATGATGTTCAGGCAGGATTTTCTCAAAAATACAATAAGAATATTGAGGCAAATTTAGCATTGAAAGATAATGCTTTTGATGGGCTCGATGATATTACTCATCTGTAAGCTGAAGACTTCTTTGGGGATCACAACTAAGATTGATAATTGAGCTAGGAAATAAATAATGTTTTAATGTATTTTTTATGTCTTAATTAAAGTTTATGTACTTAAGATTTATTTTGTTAACTTTCGTACTTATTATTATATATTTTCATTCTTATGAAGATAAATAAAATTTTCTAGTCTTCAGTTGGATCCAAGATGAGTAGTGGAGATATGTGTCTTCTCGACAGTGCCACAACTCATACGATACTAAGAGAAAAGAAATATATCTCTTTTTTGGTAATAAAAAAAGCATATGTTAATACAATATCCGATAGTACAAAATTGATTGAGGGCTCTGGAAGAGCAACCTTATTACTACCTAGAGGAACATTAATTGTAATTGACAATGCATTGTATTGTAGTAAGTCTCATAGAAACTTGTTAAATTTCAAGGTTATTCGCCAAAATGGCTATCATGTTGAGACTGCGAATGAAGAAAATGTGGAATACCTTTATATAACTACAATAAATGCGAATAAGAAAATTGTGCATGAAAAATTGTCAGCACTTTCTTCTGGGTTGTATCATACAAATATTGGTACAGTTGAATCACATGCCGTAGTAAATAAAAGGTTTACTGATTCTAATGATTTTATCATTTGGCATGACCGATTGGGACATTCCGGTTATAATATGATGCACACAGTAATTGAGAATTCACATGGTCATACTTTTAAGAACCAAAATGTTCTTTTATCAAAGGAATTCTCTTGTGGTGCTTATTCACAAGGAAAGTTGATTATCAAACAATCAGTGGCTAAGGTTGGGGTGGAATTCCCTACATTTCTGAAACAGATACACGGTGATATATGTGGACCTATTCACCCTGCATGTGGACCATTTAAATATTATATGGTCTTGATAGATGCATCTACAAGATGGTCTCATGTGTGCTTATTATCAACTCGCAATATGACTTTTGCGAGGTTGTTGGCTCAATAATAAGGTTAAAAACACAATTTTCATATTATGCAATAAAAACAATTCGTCTTGATAATGCTAGTGAGTTTACATCTCATGCATTTAATGATTATTGTTTGTCCACAGTTAAACATCATGTTGCACATGTTCATACTCAAAATGATTTAGCAGAGTCATTGATTAAACCGTCTTCAATTAATAGCTAGACCTTTGTTGATGAGAACAAAGTTGCATGTTTCGATTTGAGGGCATGTTATTTTGCATATAGCAGCACTTGTGCGCATAAGGCCAATCACTTACCATGGTATCTACTAGTTACAATTGGTTTTTGGTCAGGAGCCAAATATTTCCCATCTTAGAATCTTTGATTGTGCGGTATATGTTCCAATTTCTCCACCACAACGCACAAAGATGGGTCCTCAAAGAATATTGAGGATATATGTTGGGTATGAATCTCGTTCTATTATAAAAAATTTGGAACCTAGAATTGGGCATTTATTTGCGGTAAGGTTTGTTGATTGTCATTTTGATGAATCAGTATACCTAACATTAGGGGAAGAACAAAAGCAGTTAGGAAATGAGATAAGATTGGAATTCACTGTCACTGTCTCATTTAAATCCTCGAACAAATCAATATGAGCAAGAAGTTCAAAAGATAATTTATTTGCAGAATATTGCAAATCAACTGCCGGATGCATTTACTAACCACGGGTTACTAAATCATATATTCCAGCTGCTAATGTTCAAGTTCAAGTTGATGTCCATATATGACAAAATGTTAAGGCAAATGAGTCTGGACCACGCTTAAAACGTGGTAAACCAATTGATTCCAAGGATAAAAATCCTCGTAAAAGAAAAGAAATAAATGATCAAGATGATGATCATAATATAGATGCAATTGCTCATGAAGAGCTCCGAGACATAATAAATGATGACACTGCAAAGGAGGTCCATGTACCTGAAAATAATAAAAATGGGAAAATCTCTATAAATTATGTCCCAACGAGAAAAAGGTGGAATCGATATAATATTGTGATGGATAATATTTTTGCCTATAATATTGCAGTTGAAATATGCAACAAGATAAGGATTTAGAACGAAGATATGTCAACGAGTGTAGATAGAGAAATGATTGCCCAAAATCGAAGGAGCAATTCAAACAGAATTGGCTTCACTTGAAAAACGTGAAGTTTTTGGATCAATAGTCCGAACACCTAAAGGTGTCAAGCCAGTGGGGCATAAATGAATTTTTGTGTGAAAACGCGATAAAAATGGTAAAGTCGTAAGATATAAAGCACGACTTGTGGCATAAGGATATTCAAGGCCTGACATTGATTATGAGGAGACATATTCTCCTGTAGTAGATGCAATTACCTTTAAGTATCTAATAAATATGACAGTTCATGAAAAGCTTGAAATGCGTTTAATGAACGTTGTTACGGCCTATTGTATGGCTCGCTAGACCACAATATTTTTATGAAATCCCTGAAGCACACAAAATTCCTGAAGCATATAAAAATTCAAAAGAAAATTGTTCAATAAAGCTTCATAAATCCTTATATGGATTAAAACAATCAAGGCGAATGTGGTATAATTGTCTTAGCGAATATTTGCTAAAAGAAGGGTACAAAAATGATCCTATTTGTTCTTGTATTTTTTATACGAAGGTCAAAATCTGAATTTGTAATAATACCTATTTATGTTGATGACTTGAACATCATTGAAACTAAAGCCATTGAGTGTTTGAAGAAAGAATTTGAAATGAAAGATCTTGGTAAGACAAAATTTTGTCTTGGCCTTCAAATTGAACATTTGACAAATGAAATATTTATCCATCAATCAACATATACTAAAAAGGTTTTAAAGAGATTTTACATGGATAAATCACACCCATTGAGTACCCCAATGGTTGTGAGATCTCTTGATATAAATAAAGACTCATTCCGACCTCAAGAAAGGAATGAAGAGGTTCTTGGTGATGAAACACCATATCTCAGTGCTATTGGGGCACTAATGTACCTTGCCAACAATACCCGACCAAATATTTGTTTCGCAGTAAATTTATTGGCGAGATTCAGCTCATGTCCAACAAGAAGACATTGGAAAGGTGTTAAACATATATTCAAATATCTTCAAGGAACAATTGATATGGTATTGTTGTATTCTAATGCATCCAAGTCAGAATTGATCGGCTATGCAGATGCAGGGTATCTGTCTTATCCACATAAAGTCCGATCTCAGACATGCTATTTATTCACCTATTGAGGTACAACTGTACCGTGGCGTTCGATGAAGCAAACAATAGTTGCTACTTCTTCAAATCACGTAGAGATTATAGTCATTCACGAAGCCAGTCGAGAGTGTGTATGGTTGAGATCAACGACTCAACACATTTTGCAATTATGCGGTCTTCCTTTGCAAACAAAGTCTCCAACAATATTGTATGAAGATAATGTTGCTTGCATAGCTCAATTAAACGGAGGATATATCAAAGGAGACCGAACAAAATATATTTCACCTAAGTTCTTTTTCACACATGATCTTCAATAAAATGGTGAGATAAATGTTCAAAAAATTCATTCGAGTGATAATCTTGCAGATTTATTCACTAAGCATAGCAAACGTCAATATTTGAGAAGCTAAGATATAAGATTGGAATGCGTCGTCTTCGAGATATTAAATAAGTGTTTCATCAGGGGGAGTAAATACGCGATTTACTCTTTTTCCCTTAGCCAAGGTTTTGTCCCATTGAATTTTCCTGGTAAGGTTTTTAATGAGGCAGCACTCAAAGCGTATTACAAGATGTGTGTACTCTTTTTCCTTCACTAAGCTTTTTCCCTCTAGATTTTTTTTTAGTAAGGTTTTAACGAGACACATTATCTATGGACATCTAAGGGGGAGTGTTATAAATGCATTAATGTGGATGTCATTTGTAACTCACTTCAAAGCTCATCTGTAACTCTCTTTGAAGTTCATGTATGCAATAAATGAACACTTTCATTCATGTAACTTTGAAGAGACATTTTGTACTATAAATAGGCAATGATTATTTTATTAAAGTATCAATCGAAAAGTAAAGAAGAAAGAAATAAGAAAGCATCTCCCATATATCTTTTCTATATATTTATTGTCTTAGATAATTTCATATTGCTAATATTTTACAACATGTACATAGTTTTTCATATTTACCCTTATTAATTATTGTCAAATTTATTGAAGTCATCACATTGAAAATCCAAATGAAGGCTAATTGAAAAAACGCTCTAAAAGTAGTCTGAAAAACTAAACTATAAAGTTAATTTGAAAAATAAAAGGTGTCTCAAAAATTCAATTAATATAGAATGAAGGGAGTATTTAATTAGGAGAAATCACAAAGTTAATATATCAAAAAATAATATGTAAAATATTAATTATAATAGCCTATAAAAAGATGTTATATATATAATTTTATAATTTCTTCACGTACTTTTAGAAGAATGAATGCACTCACTTTGCCAAGTATCATTGTGCCACATCATCTTAATTATTTAATTCATTTGAAAATTGTTAATTGGGACATGTAAAGCATAATTAAAGTGTTTTACCAAAAACAAATCTTGTAATAAAATAAAAAACTATTTTTTATGGTCTTCCAAATGAGAAGGCAAAACAAAATGGGGTAGGCAGAGGTGGCGTTGTTGGCCGCGTGAAAAGTTGAGCGCTGCCAGAGAAATTGCAGACGAATCCAGAGGAACACCATATCCAGTAAGAAGAAAACAACAAAAAACAGTAGCAGAGGATAGCATCATCAATCGGGCAACCCAGAAAGCTTTAGTTAAAATCAGCGGTCAACTCATCTCCTATCGTCTCTTGCTCTTCTATGCTTGATCTCACTACTGTACATTTTTTTTTCTCTCTCTTTAGATTCAAACTTTTTTTAATCTGTGTTATTAGTTGAATTTTATTTATTGTTACTGAAATTAAAACTTTGTTGTGGAAATAAATTATAGAAAATAAGGTTAAACTTAGAACAAGTTTACTTCAGTGTTTTTTTACATAATTATCGATATTATGTAAGGAATTTCATCAATTACAGATTGTATATATAAGAAATCTGTAATGAAATCCTATCAATTATGGTGGAACTATATAATTTTCACAATCTTACATACAAGAAATTCAGTCAAGAAAAAAATATCAGAATCGACCGTAGTGTTCTTGACTTGAATCGAAACAATATCTTTTTTTCTTTCTTTGCTACTATTTCAGAATGGCAAAGATGGAGCGGGTTAATCCTCACTTTCCATTGAAGTGGATTAATGGGGCTATCTAAAATAACTTCCTTCATTAAATTAGAATTTAGCTACGTTATCAAACCAAAATAATATTAAACGTGGATAATAAAACTAACACATATGTTGCTATCAAATTTATCTCCTTTCTGAATTGGAATAGGACTTAATTAATATTTTTTCATTCTAAATCTCTCTAACACTTCATTCATATAGACTTTCAATCTCTCTAACACTTCATTCACATAGGCTTTCTAAGACAACCCCATCAATCCTTGTGATCTATCCAAAATAACATATTTTCATCCCAATGTCATAGAATGTCTCTACCATATTTTTCGAGTCAAAGTTGTTTGAGAGAAATTTTTTGGTATCATGCAATAAACCAAGATTATTAGTTGAAGCAAGATGTCATCAACTTACAAGGCTAACATCATAAGCTTACTCCCACTCACCTTAAGATATACACTGATCAACAACATTTTCCTTAAATTCAAAGATGACAATTGTTTCATTAAACTTAGATACCATTGCCAGAAAACTTATTTAGGTATTGTTTGAGGAAAATGATTCATTGGTATGGAATGTGGGGAGCAAAGGGTGTTTCACTGTTAACGCAGCATATGAAGATCCCAACACAGTTGGCATTGAGAAAGTAAAATGGCCTTGGAAAGTGATATGAAAAACTAAGATACCAGTAAAGTAAACGGTTTAACTTGGTTGTTAGCTAAGGAGACAATAGCAACTATCCTTTGTCCTTGAGATTTTCTTTATGCTACTTTTGTGGTACATCTACCACATGTTCATCAATTATGACATCATTGTGATTAGAAAGATTATTAATTTGTTGTTCTAGTTGATTGTTAGGTTGTAAAACAACTGAGGAGTAACAAATTTAGAAGAAAGGCAACGTATATGAATCTGCCCCCAAACTTCTTTAATTTTCACTTTATGTGGTTCTCCTAACTTCAATGTTGATACTCAATTTTGATTGACATTTAACCATTTTTAAGAATGCTATCCGATTAAATATGTATTTTATTTTAAGTCAATTTCGCATAAAAATGATATATTTTAGTATGTTTACTTTATAAAAATATTATAAATATTATTAAAATATTTTAAAAATTCTTAATAAATTTTGAGATAATTATTTAAATTCTAGCCTATTCTATTCTAATTTTATTCAATTCTAGCCTATCCAATTTCGTATTTCAATAGTAATCATTTCTTTCATTTTAACTCTAGCCAATTTTATTACAATTTTGGCCATTCCAAACCCAATTCAATCTGATTTAAATCTCATCTTTTAATTTCAACCGTCCATTTTTTAAATTAAATACTATATCAAATCCTAACCGTCCATATAATTCTAATCAACAGTTCAAATGCACTCTCCTATTTTAGTTCTAAAAGAAGACCAAAACCTAATTCTAATCTGCTCCCTCGTCTCTTCTCCTCCTTTCTCCGAACGGTTCACCGGCGAGCAGCAGCAGCTCCGGCGACAACAACACCAGGCGCCGCCGCCTCCCTTCTTCCTCTTTCTCTCCTCTTCTCCTCCGTCGTTTTTCCTCTCTCTTTTGCAGGACCGCCAGGCAGCAGCGACCAGTAGCGGCTCCGACTCCGGCGTGCAACGAGGCACAGCAGCGGCTCCAGAGAAGGAAAAGCTGCGTGAGGCCAGTGACGCCGGCAGAAAACAGCAGCTCCGGCCATTCCGGTGGAGCTTTTGAAGATTTCGAGTTTTGTTAAGCATATGGATCTCACCAGGTAAGTTTTCAATTAATTTTTAGGCTCAGATTCTAATTCTTTGTTCTTGTCTAAGTATCGTGAGAATTTGAGCATCGTATGATTCTTTGATATTGAAATGCCACAATTCGTTAGTTAAGGCTTTTAGAATTCTCTGCTTCCATTGTTATATACTCCTTTGTTCTTTGTGATGAATTGTCTCTGTTAATCCTTTCTACATCTTAATCATACAAGATGAATTGTCATAGTTGATCAATTAATTTTCGTATGCTAGTTGGCATCCAGAACTACATTTCAATTAGGCATTTAATTATCCTATATTTGTGATTATTCAATAATTTGGTAAGCCCTTCTTTATTTGTTAATCCCCTTAATTGGCGTTGTAATGGATAACTTTTGTAGGAATTGGTGAATCGGATTGATGTCCGTTCTTCCAAACCCCAATAATCTCTAAATCAATTTGCTGATTTTAGTCGATTTTCTCTCTTAGTGGTAAACATTGTTTCAAGATGAATTGTTTGTGATTATATATTTTTACTTTTTTTTTTGAGATGATAAACTATTACATGTGAGAATATTGTTTTGGGAAGATTGTCTTAAAAAATAACTTTGTTTGCTCGTTTTGGATTGTATCAATTCGTGTTTATATTAATTTATTCTTTCCTTGCTTATTTTACCGGGTGTATTATGAGTAATTGATTCTTTACCTTAATTAAAATTGACATATTTCTTACTTGGTTATTTTTGGTAAAAAATAATAATTTAAAATTTGATTTTGGCTCTTCTTTATTTTGATTTTTTAAATATTTATATGACTCTAAACTCTCTCTCTATATGATATAATTTGGGGGATCGTCTAAAGGGGAGGGGGAATTACTTGCTACATCTTTATCTTATTTTCATTCAAACATATTAGAAAGCATGCCTATAAGAATAAGTTTATATGCTTTATCATATTTGTCGATTTTGCATCATCAACTTAATGAAGATAAAAATAAATAAATTATAAGCTTACTACTTGTGTTTAACTATTTATCGTGATTATTTGTTCACTGCAAAAATAAGGATTTTTATGTCGACCATATGGAATGTTTGAACCTCTTGAAATGTGCTCAAAATTAAGCTCCTGTAAAATAAATAAACTTCATTCTTTGGTATGGAAATAATTCTGTCACTTAGAAATTATGTCAATAGCATTTAAATAATTCTACATGTATAATCTGGGAATAGAATTCATGTCTATTGGTTTATTAATCAATTTTTCAGCATGTTGTCAATAAATTTAAGGTTCCTAATAAACTAGTTAATTAATCTATATTTGTTTTTACCCCCATTTTTTTTTTTTTGCAGTTTCAAAAAAAAGTTAATTAATCTATATTTGAGACAAATCTGTCATGTTTGTAGTGTTGCACTTGTAAGTAAATTCTTGCAATGCCTTTTTTACCACTTTAAATAAGTGAAATCCGTTTCTGCATTAGTAAATATGCCACCTTGCAATATGTATAGTAACTAACAAATATTTTCTGCATATTTCTTAAAACCTACATTGTCTACAACTTAAAATAAATCACTAATTGTCAGCATGCTTATTTAAAATCTGCCCATGTTAAATATTCTTGCACTATTAATAAACTGTTTTCTGCCCCTTCCAAAATCGGTGTTAACTAAAATTTGCATTTCTGTAATAATTATTTGTCACCTCTGAAATCAGTTAAATAATTATATGCATGCTTTTAGATCTGTCCATAAATAATTTTGCAATGTTTAATTTATTGTTGTCTTAATATTTGTATGTTTGTATGCTCACACACTTCGCATGAGACTTTTCACAATTACGTGTGTTTGCTAGCATGCTAATAATAAAATGTAGAGGCGAACTTGAGACTTTACGTGCCCAATGTTGTCCAATCTTTTCGTGTTTGGTGTCTAGGAGGGCCATATATTTTATTTTGTCTAAACCACCCTATTAAGTCCAATGCCTCTTGAACATTAAGTTGGGACGATTAGACACCTTTTAGATATGAAATGCATGCGGTGGTGGGGTAGGGGTAGTTGGCCCTATGGAGATGATGACATCTCAGGCTTTAAAAGACAAAACTTTTGTCTGTCCCTATACGAAAGCCTATCGGAAAAATAAAAGAAGTCGAGTGCTGATCCAAAAAGTTTCTCTTAGAGTCTCCCTTCCCTTTTATCCCTTTATTTACTTGTTTAATTATATTTATTTGGGGTAGCTTAAAATAAAATAATAAAATGGTTTGCTTAGATAATTTTGTAATTTCTGTATCCTCGCTTTTCTCTTTATTAATTGATTAGTATTTGTTATGTTTATTATTGCTATCACCTAGTTTGGCATGATTAATTAACTAAATAATAAAGTGATCTTAATTGGTTAAAATTATCATCACTTAGTCTTGCATGTTTAACTAATTAATTAAAAATAATAAAATTACTTTAATTGTTTAATGTTATCACTTAGTCTTTGCATGCTTAGTTAACTTAATAATAAAATAGTCTTAATTGTTTATTATGCTATCACCTAGCCTAGTATGCTAAATTAATATTTATTTATAATATTAATGTGAACATATATATATTTACGGGTCTTCTGAAAATATATTGTCTTATTATCATATCGAAATATGTGATTTTTCATTGGCCCAAGTCGGAACCAGTGGAAATTATTATCTTAGAGAGATTATTAATTACCGAATATTAATTTAGTGAGGTTTTGCTATATATATCTCTCTCTAAATACCTATATATTATATATTGTACTATTAGTACGATATCGATATGTTAACATTTAGCCCAAAGCCCATTAACACTTTATCGCAGGAGACTCGAAATCATGGTGCGGAAGAAGGCGCAAGGGGATACCAAACCGTCGGCGAAGAAGCCGAACCAAAACCGTCTGAGCAGTGCCGAGCGCTCGGCACTCTTTGCACGTAGAGAAGCTGCAAAGGTTTTGCGAACTATTCTACAAGGAGATGCCCGACGTCGAGCCGTTGGCACCATCAAGTCGCTGGTTTATAGTCCCTCTGTCAGGAACAAAAGAGCTACGTATGCTTTGGTTTGTCAAACTCTCAAATGTAAGTTCACTGACAGAATAATAGTAAATACTTGTTAGAACGCATTTAGAAAATCCTGTTTTCTTATAGTATTTGACTAGAGATTGAGTTCAAGAGAAAAATAAAGTTCTTGGACTGGCAAGTAAAGGAGATGAGGTAAAATTTGAAAGTCAGGTAAGTGGTAGTTATTAGCGTTGGCTTTAGACCGTGAAAGAATATGTAGTAGTTTACTATCTCAAAATGGGAGGAATCAATCTAGGGTGCTAAAAGAAGAGTGAATACTTAGGCAATTCGCTTACCAAATTTCCAGCTGCTAACTGCAAGTGATACATTTTCCGCTGACTAAAATTGCTTGTCGGCTTGCTTGGTCAACTGCATTAATCATTCCAGCTTTAATATAAGAGGAAGCTCGGGTGCTTTTGCTAGGCAGAAGTGATTATGGGATAATTTAACCTTTACAGGCATTAAACCTGAAATGTTTCTGTGTAACTTCTCATGTATTATGGAGAAAAATGTTTGCTCTGGAGTCAGGACACCATTGGAAAATGTGATGCACTTATATTTGCTGCTTAAGATTGATTTTATTTTTACGGAAATAAAGAAATAGTAGGGTAGTCTTCGTGATCGAAAGTATCTAATTGTCCTTGTCACTTTAAGTTGTTTGGAAGTTTTAAGAAGCATGATTCATAGCTTGTTTCTAGGAGCTTTACTATAGTAATTGTTTTCATTTTTTTTTGTTTGTGATCTTATCAAAAAATCACCTTTAGTACATGTACTTCAGTGGCGCAGAGTAGTCTTATGAATTTTGAAATGTCAAGGACTTAACCGTAACATATCAGAGGCTATTTTATTTACCTTTGAAATAGCTGAAGCTGAATTGTCAAAATGAGCTATTAAAAGCCTAAGTCGATGGATCAATGCGAAGCAAAGGGTTTTCAATTTATGAGTGAAGACATGTGCTTCATAGAAGTGTGCATGTGACACAATGACGCACAAAGTGATCCCAACAATAAACAGTCAGTTCTTTTGAATCTCAACTTTGAGAAGTTGGATTGTTGTCATTATTATTCCATCAATTCCGATTTATGTGACACTATTTCTGAATTAGCTTGTTCCAAAAATATCACATATTTGAAAACAATAGATGTTACCCTTTTCATTTTACCCTTACTGGTAACATTATTCTTAAAGAAAGCGCCCTTAATGTGAAGCATATAGTCCCACACAAAAGTTATGACATGTTTTAAGTCCAGACGTTTTGAAGCTTTATAGCCACACAAATATTATGACTTTTTTAAGACTGCAAGTTTTCAAAAGTCTTCATTTCTTTTTTAAACTGTTTGCTGATTCAAACAATTTTACATAATCAAGAATAGGGGGAATGTTGTTTATCCAATATTGAAATTAGTTATGTTTATTGCACTTGAATGTTTTAGTGCTGAATTCATACATGTTTTTAATTTTGTAATTTTCTCTCTTCACTTCAAGGAAGAGTGCACTTCGCTTATTGATTTTCACTTCAAGCCCCACAGATTTTGTCCCTTTTTTGTGCCTATTTTTTTTAAAGCATCGATATTAACTCAGTGACTCAAATCATTCTTTCTCCATATCTATGGAAAAGGTCCATCCTCTTGGCTTCCTAATTGCAAATATTTTGGATTCTTCCTTGTTGCAGATCTTCCCGTTATCAAGGATGTCTTTCACACTACCAATGTGCTGAGTAGCAAGTGGAAGGTTAGAAATATTTTCAATTTCTGAATTTTCATCGATTGTTAGATTTTGACACTTTTACTTCTCTCATTGCATGGTAAGGGGCTTAACTGTGGGACATGAGAAATTCTTGTTATCTGCCCAAAAAGGGGGGGTAATGTCTCATTACATCCTACCCTCCCCAGACCCCACTTGAGGGATTACACTTTGCGTGTTGGTGTTGTTGTACTTGAAGATCTTCCTCTTTTTCGCTCTCTCTTTTCGAGTAATATTCTGAATAACCCGTGTTCGACACTCGCACCTGTTCCTCTTTTGTATATCTTCTGTTACTTTTAAAAAAATAATAATAATTATGTTTCATCATTTTATGTTGATTAAATAAGATAAAGTTATTGACAGATGGCAGGCCATCTCCGAAATATCAAGTAGATATAAGTTATCCAAAGTATATAGCTTTCTGATGCCTTTCTGAGAAGAGCTTAAGTTGTATAAGTTTTTCATATAACTAATGATTTTATCTGTGTGGCACAAGTATGCAATTATATCATTTTCTTCATAATCAATGTCATTTTCAACTTTATCTTGGGAAAACCTCTGAACTTTTTGTCCAAGTCAAAATAAATCTTGTTTCTCGAGTGTTGCTTATTGATATTTCACAAGCCCAAGAACAATGGTTTTAATCCAGTGTACCAGGCTAGTAGCTCAACTCAATATTTCAAAAACATAGGAGAGTTCTTATTATTCTTCACTTTCCTTTTTTAACTGTAGGCTCAGTTAAATGTTTCTAGTTAAATGTTTCTACTGCCAACCACATAGGTAAGATAATGCTCTTACTCATCTTTCACTTGCTTTCCTGAAGTAATATGTTCTTAACATAATCCGTTAACCCTGTTTACATCAACTATTTTACATGTTGGATAGACATCTTTGGTGTCTAGTAGTTTGGATTTTTCTGCTCAACAGTAATTAATGAATTATTGCATTATGAAACATCCATATAAACTGTAAGTAGCAATTGGGAAATCTGATATTTTGTTATGGAACCTTGCCAGTGTTTTGGAAGTAAAAATGTTAGTAACATATAGCAATACATTATGGTGTTCTATAGAATCGACTGGACTTAATCAAGATACAAACTTCTGGAATTTCATTTCTCATTGATTCAATTGTGCACTAATTTGCTGCTAATGTTGTTGCAGAGGCAAGAAGAATTGATGTATATAATCTTGTATGACATCCTTTTTAGCCAGGTATTTGGCAATATACATCCCCAGTGGGTTTCATTGTTTTGGGCTCTTGCTTATGGAGATGGTTTAATCTTGTACAGGAGGTTTTATTAGCTGGTGATGCAGAAAAGTTTCTACTGCAGAAAAAGGATGTGTTGCAGGCAGCTCTTGCCAAGCTTTTAGTTCGAAAGAAAGTAAAACATGTCTCAGATTTGATGACTTCTTATAAGATTTCTGGTACGTGGTTCAACTCCTAGTCTGTTGATGGGCTTTCTCTATGGGTTAAAAAATGGGATATACATAGTTTAAACTTGTCAACGGACTTTTTAAATATAATTGAACTGTGAAGATCCTTTCTTTATAAAAAATAGATGGAAAAGTATCTATATTTTAAGTTGTGTTGGATTACACTTGGTGTATTTATTATATGGAGCAGAATAAGCAGTCTCAGATGTGCCACTACAATCTTGTTTTTTGTTTTCATTGCAGACCTTCCGAAACCCCGTTATGCTCGTGTAAATACTCTGAAAATGGACGCAGAGTCTGCCCTAGTCGAATTTAAGAAACAGTATGAGGTATGATATAATCCTTACATGCAACAGTTGTTTTGCATCGCCTCAATAATTTGAAGTAACTTTAGTGTCATTTGACTCGGTAGAATATAGGTGGAAGATGTATCAGAGATAATTCCTTGTGTCAAAACATCCTAAGCCAAAATCTGATCCCGACAATCATCTTTGCAGTACTTCCTCTAATGAATTATTTGCCTGACTAGTTTATAGATTTTTATCTAGTTTTCGTGATAGTTTTGTTTAGAATATTGAGATAAAATACGAAATTTAACAAATTGAGGTCCTAAAATTAAGAAATTTCCTTTCAGAAGAAAAGTAGGAGGGGGTTGGGTGGTTCCAGCTGTTCTAGTATTTGAAGAGTGGCTTCTCCATTGATAATTGATATACTTCAAAAGTATGTAGTACCACAGATTTTTCATGTTAATCAATTCAATGATATCATTATTGCTGTATTCATGTCCTTATTTGAATGAAAAATTATTGTGAATCAATTCTGCTTTGAAGAAACAATCAAATATTCATTGATTAAATCATTCTCTTTGGCCTGATAGATCTTTTGAAGAACTGATTAATCGGGGAAGAATAAAGATAGAATCCGATCTTACTTTTTATTGGTGATGTATTCTCGTTATTATAAAGTTTATTTATGTTTATTTTTCGGACATTAAATAGGTTTGTCAGGATGCAATGGTTCCTGACCTGTTGATTTTACCCCCAAGGACTGACTTGCATGATCATCCTTTGGTGAAAAGTGGAAGTGTCTTTCTGCAGGTGCAAAATTCTCTTTCTTAGAATGGAATTTTGATGTGAATACAATAAGGAGTTTCTTGTTATGCAATCCTTTCTCCTCTTTTGGGTTCTATCTAGTTTTCATTGACATGCTACTAATGTTCGTTGTTCCACTAGGGTAAGGCAAGTTCAATGGTTGCAGTTGCTCTTGGGCCTAAACCCAGATGGGAGGTAATTGCATGGAAAAAGAGTAGTTAGGTTCTCTAGAGTTTCATTTTCCACTTGGTTGTTGTTCAAGGTTGTTTATTCTTTTGTGAAGGTCATTGATGCATGTGCGGCACCAGGGAACAAAACTGTTCATCTAGCTGCTCTTATGAAGGGAAACGGAAAGATAATAGCTTGTGAACTTAATAAAGAAAGGGTTAAACGTCTGAAAGACACAATTGAACTGGCTGGAGCGACTAGTATCCTTTTAATAGCTTTTTGGTATCCTGTCCACCTTCTCACATAAGATTGCTACAGAGGAAATTTAACAATCGCTTGATTTCTGGGTCAACATATACCTAAAGTGTATTGGAAGCCCTTAAAATATGTGCTTAAGTTCTTGTTTTTTTTAAAAAATTATCCCATCTCTAAGTAATTCCAGTAATCTCGCAATTGTTCACTCAAACTGGATGGAGTTATTAGTTTCTATATGGCGTTAGACTTTTAATACCATAAACACCTCTTTGCATTAGGTGCTTGCATTAGGTGCCTGAAGTTTATATTTGAGGAAATATGGCTTTTGGAACTGCAAATATCTTTAGTTGTTTCAGTTCCCTATTTCAAGTAATCCTAAAACAAGTTAGTTATATGATAATTTGTCTAATTGGTTTTTGTTTCATTGTTGCCATAATATGCCTCGATAACTTAACTTATCCAAAGATGTGGAAATCAAGCATGAGGACTTCTTAAACATCAGTCCTGAGGATCCAGCGTACTCGAAGGTAAACATACAAGACATTTTTAGGGGAATGGCGTCATTGGTTCTCAGATATTATCAACTTATTGAGTGAAATCTATTACTTTTGTGTATCATTTTAGTGTATCCAGAACAAGCATTAAAAAGAGACAAAATCCTTTCTGTTTCTGTACAGTGTGAAAAACAAAAAAAGGATATCAGTCAGTATTGGTACAACCATGAAGATATATATTTGATCTGGGGTAATGCGGGGTTACACTCTGATTAGTTTTCCTGAATGGTGATGATTTTACAAAAAAATAAGTAGCGAGTTCACATTTTCAATAAGCATGGTTTGAACTTTGTTTTCCTCTATTTTGTGTTTGGATTTTTAAATGACTTCCTTTATTTAACACATAAACCGGCCGCCAGGTTCAAGCAATACTGTTAGATCCATCGTGTTCAGGCTCTGGGACTGTTGTTGATAGATTAGATCACCTGCTCCCCTCATATACTGCAGGTGATTTTGCTCTTTATGTGCTCATTTTTGTATCTTTTGTGTAACCATCTCTTTGCTTTTCTCGGTTTAAACTAATTTTTGTAAAAACTTCGCAGACTCTGATTTCAATAGACTAGAAAAGCTCGCTGCTTTCCAGAGAAAGGCTTTGGAACATGCATTATCTTGTGAGAGTTATAATATTGTTTCTTGTTTTTCTTTTCTTTTTTAATCACAAATGGCAAATTCATGTATGTTTGTGAATGCAACTGATCAATTTACCCTCTCATCTTGATGTAGTTTCAGCTGTTGAGAGAATTGTTTACAGTACATGTTCTATTAACCAAGTTGAGAATGAAGATGTTATCAAATCCGTTCTGCCTCTTGCTTCGTCTTATGGTTTTGAACTGACAACAATCTTTCCCCAATGGGCTCGCCGAGGTCATCCAATTTTTGATGGATGTAAGTGATCATACATATCTCACAATCTTTCTTTATGGTGCTTACTTGACCCTAGTATTTTAGAATCAAACTGTCTTCCAAAAGTTGGTCAAACTAGACAAATAAAGAAAGAGCACAGTGAAATGAAAGAATATTGTTCTTACAGTTTTCAAGTGTTCTAATAAGCATTTGCAGGCATCATATATTTTCGTGTTCAATTGCTTATAGTCTAAGCTAGATCTAGTTGGCCAAATGAAACTGTTGCAATTATAATCTTTTAGAAGTAAAGCGTCATTTATCTTCAAAGGGCCAACATGTCATTAGAAAGAAGACTAAACTGCAAGCTATACCACCTTCAATAGCATATAATATTTGCATTACACTGAAGGCTATAGGAAAACATGCATGTATGAGCTCTGTAAATATGTAAATATATATACAGTACCATCCTGAAGAACAGTAACACAGTGTTGTTCTGATACATTATGATCCTTCCTGCCTGATGCTCATCTGGTTTTCCATCAATTGAAATTCTTCAGTTGCATGTGTATGATTATTTTTGTAATTGTTGAACAGCTCAACATGTGCTGAGAACCGATCTTATAGAGGATCAGGAGGGCTTCTTTATTGCTTTATTTGTCAGGAAGGGTGTTAGCCCTCCAGCCAAGCACATCAGAGATGTTGGAAACACATTACGAGCTCTTCAACGAAGAAAAAAGAGAAAGATAAATTCTTTCTTCCTCCTCAAAACTTTGGGTTTGTTGTTGTAATACTAGGTTTACTTATATCAATCATGCAATCCAAAAATGATAAAATCCTAGAGAAAATTTGCCAGAATTTTTGTCACCAGGTGAGAATGTAGTTTAGCTGAAGTTTTGTTTTATTCATTTCAGTTTTCTGGTCGTCTCTACTAAACAGTTAATGTATACAACAAAAATTTTCTGATGCTTACATCAAATTGTATTTCTTTCTGCTCTTTTCCTTCTCAAAAAAATAATTAAACTTTCATTATTTTGCCATGAAAAAGAATATTTGTATTTATTTATAAAAGAATAACATCTAAAATTATAGCATAGTGAAATTTATTGATAGCCTGCTGTTAGATCTGTAGTCTTTGTTTTACTCCTTTCTGCGAATTACGTTACATGTAGATTTAGGAATGATTTTGTTGTAGTAGCTGATATATTGGCTTTGTACATTTTAACGTCATTATCATTTTTATTGGTATTGTTATTGTCCTTATATATAGGGCTATTCATGGTTAAGGTTAGAAAATCAAATTAAATTGTAATTCGATTTTAACCGATTAAAAAATTGGTATTTGGTTTGATTTGTTTAGGATTGATTGATTTTAAATTTTGAAAATTGATACTATTTGATTTGATTTTTATTTTACTAAAAAAATTCATAATAACCAAATCAAACCGATAAATTATATATATAAATTCTATAATTATTTGTAAATAAAATATACATATATTGTTTTTCCAACACTAATTATTCGTTTGATAATTCATAAATAAAAATTATATGACTTGATTGAGAAAAAAATTTCAACATGTTTACGTAACTCTCTAAACTTCAACTTGCAAGAAAACTAACTAATTGTAATTCTTCGACAATTTGAAATGCTAAAATAAAACAAACTACATAAAATCTTAAAATACCAGTAAACGAATTATAAATCTACTAAAACTTAAACAAGATCTTCATACTCTTCAAAATTAAATTATAAATCTCCTTAAAACTTAAATAATCTTCTAGATCTTCATACTCTTCAAAATTAATCTCCTCCTGTGCAGCAGAATCGATGAATGAAAACGGCCATGAGTCTGATACATAGTGCAATTGCAGAAATTTTGATGAATATATCAAACATATGCGGTAAACAAGGTAGTGGCTTGATGAATGCAACGTAAAACATGAAACCGATTACAAATATTTCAATCAACGCATAAAATATGATGCAAAGACATTGTGGAAAACTGATGCAAACTGCTTCACAACATCCATCTTCTATGTCAGCCATGTTTACTATGAGATCGAGCTGATATTTTGACGAGTATTTATACATCATACAAATGTAGTAATTTTTATGTATTAAACACATAAATAAGGAGAAAAGTGTGAATAAGGAAATAATTGGAAGTTTAGTATTGTAAAGGTAACAAGCTAACAATTAGTATGTGTTACACCTTTTGTATTATTTTAACTGTTTTTTAAGTTGCTTCTATTGAAAAAAGGTAAATACTTTTGTAATTTTATGGTTATAATCATCAATTTTAGTTCCTAAAGGGTTAGTATTTTAGTACAACTTTTTGGAGTCAAAACAATAATTTTAATGATACGAAAAAATAAATAAATTATTTCCTTTTTTACTTCGTGAGTTGGTGAATGCTTCGTTGATCTTTGCTCTTTGGTTAACAGTTCCATGAATATTCTTCCAAATATACATTGTCCAAAAGAATTTTTACGCTCTTTATAATTTAACAAATTATAGTAAATTATGAGCAAATAACAATTTCTTGACATTACCGATTTATTTTTATTGCAATAGTAATTATGATTCATCTTATTGTGTAAAAGTTCCATATGTAACACTGGAGTTAGTTCTTGGATTTTATTTTATTGCACTGAATTTACTGAAATTATTTTTGTAGTGAAAAAATCAATCGATTTTTATTGAAGTGTCATACAGGAGTAATAAAAAAGGTCTGTAAGCAAAAGGTCATTAATTTTTGCCTGCAATTACCTTACAGAAACTTATTTGAAAAAAAATAACAGACACTCTATATGATATTACATTTTTTTTAAAAATAATAATTATATGATACTTGAGAAAACCAAACGACTTTTTATGACCAAAGAATAGTTCAATGATATTGTGTAAAACTTACATAAAATTGAATGATTGTGGTTGGCCCCAAATTCCCAATATTCTTAGATAAATTATTTTTGGATGAAGTTTACTGTGTGTTTGGTCATAAATTTTGGAAGAAATATTTTATTATTTTTAAAAATATGACTTATACTCATGAGCTCTAAAAATTATTAAAGTATCTTAAGTTTATATTATCATTTTATAATGAACATGTTCCATTAAAATAACTTATAACATAATTGATTACAATCAATAATAACAAAATAACAATATGAGCAAGAACAACATATACATTAATCGCATATTCAAATTTCTCAGTGATTCAGGATGAATTATAACTCATCAAAAATAAATTGTTCTTTTTGGCCAGATTATGTATAGATAGCAAAGAGGATTAGTTATTAGTGATTAATGGAGTAATTTGGTAGATAAATATTAGTTGAAATAAATAAATGATGAGTGTTTTTTATAAAATATAAAAATATTGAGATAATTTTTAATTTGTTAAAATTTCTAAACATTAAAACTTTTTCCAGACTAATTTTTTCTAGTATTTAAAAGCTTAAGAGTATTTGGCAAACATATTTATTAAATAGTAACAAATTATATGATCAAATATCATAATTTAAAATTTTTCTCAAATGTATTTGGGGCAAACTGTTCCATAGTAGTGGACTAGTGGTGTTAAGGTGATTGATCTTTCAGAGAGGCAATAAAGAGGTAGATATACTTGTGAAAATGCCTTTTACATCAAATATTTTTAACATAATTTTTTGTTTTGTGAATTCACGCATAATTTATCGTCTTTTTGCCGAAGATTCAAGAACCTTTTCATTGACTAAATGAGATGTGTATACTTTATATTGGTTTGTTATGATGCTGAAATTTGACATACGCATTTTTTTTTTCTTTAAAAAATATACAGTTTTCAGTTTTTTTTGAGATTATTTACGTTGAACAAATATATACTGCAGGCTCTGGCTATATAAAATGACATGGTGAAATCATAATACATAAATGAGATCAAATCACGTCATGTATGAAGAGAAAAAAAGTTTATCTTACATGACCAAATGGCTTTCAAGGCTGGTCATGCTAATATTCCTTCCTATCTATCATAGCTTTTTAAGCAATTCATTTCAGATATTTTTGTTATTTACATTTCGATTTCAAATTTATATTTTTGTATAGATTGTTCAACTGGTAAGTACACATTGTCATTCTCCTATTGTTTAAAATTTGGAACCACATGTAGTTACATATTACTTAATGATCAACTAATCCGTGTTGTCAGCGTATACAAGTTAACTTCTTTCCAACATAGAATAAATAAAGAGAAACACAAAGAGAGTGTTCAGCTAATAACTTAAGGAGATGTATCTTATCATAACAAACCAAAGCCTCATGCACGCATTGCCTTTTACCTAACTAATTAATTTTCTCTATTAAAAACAACAATTTTACCCCTAAACACAACAAAGGCTAGAATTTTTCAGATCAAAGGGGAAGTGTGTTTTTATTTCTTATTTTTTTTTTTTACATAGTTCTGTTTGGATAAAGAAAACATCAGTTAAACATAGCTATCAGCTGAAGTTAATTTGTATGGTAGCTTTTGCTTTTTTACTTTTATGATTTCAATTTAGTATCTCTTTTGTTGTCATCCTTGTTTTCTTTTCTTTTTGTTCAGTTAAAAGGAGAAACATGATCTATATGTTTCTCATTCCTTTGTTTCTTTGAGCTGTTTATTTACTTGAAAAAGACTCTGACTTGATAAGTTAGTATAAATGATTTCATTTGTGGGAAGAGGACAAACACTTTTGACTTTAGTATATATTGTTTTGATCTGCTGATGAAAATCTACTCTTTTGCCATATCATTTGTGTCCTGTTATAATCTTTGTTGTTTTTCTTCCAAATAGGAAACATGGAACTCATGCATCTAATGGAGAGACTTAGGCCTATTATGAGCTTAAAAAGCTGGGATTACTGTGTTTTATGGAAGTTGAGTGAAAATCAAAGGTAACGCGGATTCAGAACACAGTATAATTTGAATGGTTTATTGCATATGTACACATAGTACGAGTGTTCTAGATCCGCCTCTGCCTCTTTTGACAACGAAAGACCCTTGTGTAATTATGTGTGATGCAGGTTTCTTGAATGGATTTGTTGCTGCTGTGGCGGAGCTGAAAAAAACATGCATGGCTGTGAGCAAGAGATATTTTTTCCTGATTCTTCTACTTCAACTTGTAGAGATGTTATGTTTCAGCATCCAACAACAACTGCTTGTAATTTACTGGCTCAAGTCCCGCCTTCTCTGGCGCTAGACTGCGGGTACATGTTTGGCCTATACCTTCCTCCTTTCTATTACAAGAAAATTATCCAAATATAAGGTAGTTCAGTGCACTAAACTCTAGCTATGCGCGGAGTCTGAAAACAAAACATATTGAGACTCTCCTTCATTTCTAACACTTCGCAATTTTATTGCAGAGTTTATGCACAGACTTTACTATCTAATCAAGCAAAATGGATGAACTTTGTACCTTTCTCGGAATCAAATATCTCTAATGTAAGAATTACGTTGTTACTGTCGATTTTCATTGCATAGTTGATGTCCATTGAAAAGCACCTTGTTTCTCTACATAATGTTGTTTGTTGTTAATTGCAGGAAATAATGGGAACTAGAGCTTTGATTCCATCTCCTCTTGGATTGCTCGAGTTGTTCAGTACACAACAAGTAAAACCTATGCTTCCTCCCTCTTACACTCTTTTTCATCTATTACTTGCTTTCTTCTCTATTTTTAATGTTAATTCCGAGAAAATTATGTCAAAAGCTACAGTTACAGTCTTAAATATAGTCACGACATACATAAGGAAAGGTAAAGGCTAATCATGTAGAATGATTAAGTAGTACTTGAAAATATTCATGGAATTAAATACTTTGATGTAAGATATTATATACAAATGAAAGCCTAAAGCAGACGTTGTAACAAATTTTACAGCTAGCAGAAGATGAGAAAGTGATAGAATTTGTCTCAGCTCAATGCAATATCTACTTGGAGCAGCAAGCTATGATGAATTCAACTTTCTCAGATGGAGTTCAAGAGAACAACACATCAAAGCCTTTCCCAACAGAAGGAGAAGGAGACGGAGACGATCATATAAAAGATTCCCAAAATCATTACAAACAGAGAGTCTCCCCTGCAGCTACATCAGATCACTTGTCATATGATTTCCCACTTAAACGAAAACAATTGGATACTTGTTCGATGAACTTCCTTCCACCGTTCAGTACTTACAGCACACCAGAAGTGGATAACAACACAGGAGGGAACATGTTGTTTGATCAGAGCACAAGTGATGTGACACATTTCTCGGAGAATAGGTACATGAGTGAGATGGATGCTTATTTACAGAAGCAAATGATGAGAAGTAGTAGTACTCAAGCTGGAATTGATGATGAATCAGTCAAACATGATAACGGAAGATCCAATTCGGGATCTGATAGTGATCAAAATGAGGAAGAAGATGATCCTAAGTATAGAAGGAGAAATGGAAAAGGTCCTCAATCCAAGAACCTTATGGCTGAAAGAAAAAGAAGGAAGAAACTAAATGAAAGGCTCTATGCTCTTAGAGCTTTGGTTCCCAAAATCTCCAAGGTAATATATAATCTTACTCCCTCTGTTCCAATTTATACAACTCACTTTTCTTTTTAGTCGGTTCCAAAAAAATGACGAATATATAATATTTTCACTTCTATCTTTTTGTTGTTTTATCGCAATTCATTATGAATACGTACATGCAAATTTATGTACAGTTGGATAGAGCATCTATCCTTGGAGATGCTATTGAATATGTGATGGAATTGGAAAAGCAAGTGAAAGATCTACAGCTTGAGCTTGAAGAACATTCAGATGACGACGGTGGTGGAGGAAGGAATCCGGACCAGATTCACCCCGTCGTTTTAAGCCATAATGGAACTAAAAACAGGCCTAAATCAGATAATGGAAAACTTACAAATGGAACCCATAGAGAAATATCAACTAATTCTAATGGCAGCGCTGACCCTTCCAGAAAAAATCAAGACGTAGAAGAGAACGACAAATTGCAGCAAATGGAGGTACAACTTGTTCTATTTATATACGGTATGGATTTAACTTATAAACACGGACAATTACTCGTTTGAGTTACTACCTCCACTTATTATTAACTATTTTAGGTGACCTCTTATGATGTACTCTTTTGTTTAACACTTCACAAGTCACTACAACAAAAAAGATATTTTAGTGGTAATAGATTTTCCTTTTAAATATTGCTGCAAAGATATGTTAATGTCATTGCATACACTAATATCACTAAAGTCTTTGAACGTTATTTATATAGAGTGTTGGTTATAAATAGAGGCGAACCCAAAATTTAAAGGCTTTAGATGCACCAATACTACCTTTTCAACTACTTGTATTTTGCATTGAATGAATGGGAAAGACGTGGGTCTAGCCAAAAAAAAAACAAAAAAAACTACTTGAAATAAAAAAGGCCTTCAACTAGATTCAAACCCTGGTCTCATTAATGGTTCATCTAGCTTGTACCAACAACACAAGGGCCCTCATATGTTTTTCTTGGATATATTGTTAATCATATTCTAATTTTTGTCAGTTTCTCAAGATAGATATACATATATACAATGATTTTTTTGGTAGTTAACGGGTACATGTGTACCCCCACTTACAAGTGTTGGTCTGCCTCTGGTTATAAATACTCATATTATTATTATTGCCACTAAATATAATATAACGTCATTTATATAGAGTTTTGATTAAAAGCGTGACATGTAGAGTGTTTTTGTCTAAAAATAATAAAATTTTCAATCCCTACAATGACATGAATCTTTGATATATGTTTATTGATGATGATGATTAAATTTGTAGCCACAAGTGGAAGTTGCACAATTAGATGGGAATGAGTTCTTTGTGAAGGTGTTTCGTGAGCACAAGGCTGGTGGATTTGTGAGGACTTTGGAGGCTTTGAACTCATTGGGCTTGGAGGTTACCAATGTTAATGCAACTAGGCATACTTGTTTGGTATCAAGTATCTTCAAAGTTGAAGTAAGTCAAAATATTCCTTTTTTTCCACCCCGGAACTCTTACCTTTTTGCTTCCTTGCTGACCATCTGAACAATTCCCTCTTGTCCAAACGACAATCCTTCACATCTTTCGAGCTCTAAAAATGTTTTTTTTTTTTTTTGTTTCTTGTTTCAATTGTATGTTAGCAGAAAAGGGATAATGAAATGGTTCAAGCTGATCATGTGAGGGACACCTTGCTAGAGCTGACAAGAAACCCTAGTAGAGGTTGGTCTGAAATGGGTAGAGCATCATCAGATAATAATAATAATAATGCAAATGGCACAACAGATTATCATCAACAACATGATCATCACCTAGACAATAATAATCAACACAAGCAAACCCATTCTCATCACTTCCATAGACACCACCATCACTAACATGTTTTATTTTAATTACTATACTTACTTGTAATAATGCACTTCTGTTTTTTTTTTTTTTTTTTTCTAACCTAAGTAATCCTTGTTTAGTTTCTCAGAATAAGATACATGTGTGTGCTTGTTGCTTTTCAAATGGGAAATTTAGACTAAATGTCCATTGGCTCAATTTTTGTAATCCAAATAAAACAATTATCATTAAGCACATAAAATCTTCACTTGGCCATTAAGACTCTTTCCTTCCTCCTCCTCCTCCTTCCATGTTTAAAGCTCGACTTAAACAATCTCGCAAATGTGAATCTCTTCGAGTAAAAGACTCGATACATTGAGAAGAGGTGATATCTTAATTTTGAGACTGTTTAGAAGATATTTGAGTTGGTTGAAATTGAAAAATATGGTTTGCAATTTTGTATACTTTATTGTATTAACTATGTTGAGAATATAGTGTACAGTAAAGTTTGTTATAGTGTATAGTGAAGTTAGTTAGCACAGTAGAGTTAGTTAACAGTGTGAAGTTAGTTAGTCATTTAATTAGTTTGTTTAGTAGAAGCTTCTAGATTTTTTATCAATTAAATATTGTATATAAGATCACAATGTAACACTCATTAGTAAGTTTTTTCAATGAAGGTTTCTTCTTCTTCTCTTTCGATCCAATCTCTCTGTGCATAAGCTTGACCTCCATTAATGGAGGAACAGAGCAAATTAGTAGATGTATGCTGTTGATTTTATCATGGTATCAGAGCTACATTGATTGGTTGTGTTCTTCCTCCATTTTCGATTTACTTCGTGAGTTTTTTTTCCCGCTGTAATTGTGAATCTCTGTTGTTGTTGAATTTCACAATTTTCAATTAACTCATCTTTGCTGCTGAGTTCTCTGGTTTATTACACAAATTGAATTCTTATTTCTGTGATTGAATCACTTCGCGAACAAATCGAACATCATGGTTGATCTCCAAGCTGATTCTGCTTCTAGTTCGTCCACAGTTCGAATGGATTTTTCTAGTCCTTTTTACTTGCATCCTTCAGAGAGTGCAGGTTCCTCTCTTTTGCCTGCGGTTTTCGATGGCACTGGATATAGATCTTGGAGAAGGGCTGTTCTTAGATCTCTTTCAGTCAAGAGTAAAACAGGGTTCATTAATGGAACAATCGTGCGACCTGCTCATACTGATCCTAATTTTATGCAATGGGAGAGGTGTGATGATATGGTCACCTCTTGGATTTTGAATTTCTTGTCTGCAGAATTGCGTGATAGTTTGCAGTATGTGAACAATGCCAAGGAACTTTGGGCAGAATTGGAAGAGAGATACGATCAGACAAATGGTTGTAAGATGTATCAGTTGCAAAAAGAGATCAATGATCTTGTCCAAGGCACTCTGGACATTACTGGATATTACACAAAGATGAAGAAGTTGTGGGAGGAAATTAGCACCATCGATGTTAGTTCTCAGTGCACTTGTGTGTGTGTTTGTGGTGGTAAGACCAAAATGCACAAAGCTGAACAAGACAGGAGACTCATACATTTTTTAATGGGATTAAATGAGATGTACACAACTGTTAGAGGCAATATTCTCATGATGAACATACTTCCTAGCATGGCTCAAGCTTTTGCCATCTTGTCCCAAGAGGAAAAACAAAGAGAGCTGAGACCTCATAATCATACAACCTTAGATTCTACCTCACTCAATGCTCATGGCCAGACCAACAGTAATGCAGAATGCAAAGGTTTCAGAACTAACTACAGTTCATCTAGAGGTAGTGGAACCAGTTCTGCGAATACAAATGTTATGATTAGGGGAAATTCCAGTACTGGCAGGTCATCCTTGTTTTGTGATTACTGCAAGAAATCAGGGCACACAAAGGATAGATGCTACAAGCTTCATGGGTATCCATCCAATCCAAGGTTTCAAAAGGGAAAAGGCACAGGTTCTGCAGCACATGTGTGTGCATCTGATATGAATGGGCATCAGGCTGAGGAGGGACCAGAATTCAAGAGGCAAATGCCACTGAACTTGTCCAAAGATCAATATGAACAATTGCTTAACCTTTTAGGGACTTTGCAGGTTAAAAATGGATCTTCTGACTCAGACAACTCAGACATTATATTGAATGGAGCTGTGAATCTAGCAGGTATACTTGCTTGTTACTCTTCTATTACTGATATTGGTGATCTTTCTTGTAAATGTGTCAAACTAAATGCTGACTCTTGGATCATAGACTCAGGAGCATCACACCACATGACCTACAATAAAACCAACCTCACAAACATTAGATCACTTCCATATCCACTCTTAATTTCATTACCTAATGGTTATAAAGTCAAAGTGATTGAAATTGGTGATGTTTTCTTAAGTCCAGCACTGACTCTGAACAAAGTATTGTTTGTTCCTAGTTTCAAGTTTAATCTAATTTCTGTTAATTGTTTAGCACTACAACTCAATGGCTAGTCAGTTTTAACAAATCTTCTTGCTTATTGCAGGGCCCTTCTCTGAAGAGCCCTCTGGAACTTGGTAGAGCCAAGAATGGTCTATACTTCCTGTGTCACAAGTGTCATAACTGCTCTACATCTTTTGTTCAAAACAATTCACATGTTTCTTGTCATCTTGTTCCTTCTGTAACCAATGTTGATTGGAAGAAAAATACTAATGTGTGCACCACATCTTCTGTAAAAAGTCCTTTTATCAATAAAGAAGTTTCCAATACTGTTAATTCCCATTCTTGTGTTACTGAATCTTGTCCCTCTTTTGCTAATACTTCCAATCATACTCATGATAATGAACTATTATGGCATGCTAGATTAGAACATGTTCCTTTTGTAAAAATGAAAAACATCACAACAATACCTATAAAATTTTCAAATAAACAGCCTTTTACTTGCACCATATGTCCTATGGCTAGGCAAACTAGGATGCCATTTCCAGAGAGTACCACTACTACCACTAAAGTGTTTGAGTTACTACACGTTGACTTATGGGGACCATACCATATTCCTACTCATGATGGTTACCATTATTTTCTCACTATGGTAGATGACCACAGCAGATCCACTTGGACACAATTACTAAGATGTAAAAGTAGTGCTCTTCAAACCATCAAAGCTTTCATATCCCTCATAGAAACTCAGTTCCAATCCAAGTTAAAAGCCATAAGAACTGATAATGGTCTGGAGTTCACTTCAGCTGAAGCCACTTGTTTTTTAATTCCAAAGGCATCATACACCAGAAAACTTGTCCTTATACACCTCAACAAAATGGAGTAGTGGAAAGGAAACATAAGTATCTTCTTGAAACATCAAGAGCTCTTCTGTTCCAGTCAAAGCTACCCATGAGGTATTGGGGGGATTGTGTGTTGACTGCCACATACCTCATAAAAATATTACCCTCTCAACTCCTTCATAACAAATCTCCATATGAATTACTATACCACAAACAACCCACATATTCTCATCTTAAGAGTTTTGGTTGTCTTTGTTTTCCCACTACCTTGAAAACTCATAAGGACAAATTTGAACCAAGAACCACACCTCACATCTTTGTTGGCTATCCCTTCAACACAAAAGGTTACAAGGTTCTGAATTTAACAACAAAAAGGGTTCATATATCTAGAGATGTCATCTTTCATGAAAATGTATTTCCATTTGTCATAGCTCCTGTTGGCTCTAGTTTTAATTTTATCTTACAGATGCTGATTCATCCCACTGATTTAACTTGCATGCATGGAAAAACAAACACTTTTATTAATGATGATTTGCTGGATAATTTCACACCACAAGATATCACTAATGACCAGGTACCTATCAATACCAACTTGACTACAACACCACCTGAAGGCGCACATGAAACCACAACACAACACACCTTACTTGATCTCAATACAGACTCTACAAACACTAACAATTTTCCAGCACTTAGAAGAACCACTAGGACAACTCATACTCCTAATTACCTCAAAGATTACAACTACACCTTGCCTAACCTGCACTCCCTTACATCTTTTATGTCCCACCATGATCATGTTTGTTTCAGTAGTTTTTGTTCTGATAGTCAGCAATTGGTGAAAACCATTTCGCATGAATGTGAACCTAATTCATTTGAGGAGGCAATCTTGCATCCTGCTTGGCAACAGGCCATGACACAGGAGTTTGAAGCTTTGTATGCCAATAACACTTGGGAAATTGTCACATTACCAGAAGGAAAGAAAGATATTGGTTGCAAGTGGGTGTACAAAATCAAACATAAAGCTGATGGGAGTGTGGAGAGGTTTAAGGCTAGATTGGTAGTCAAAGGTTACACACAACAGGCTGGAATTGATTACACTGAGACATTTTCACCTGTGGTTAAAATGACCACTGTTAGAGTCTTGATTTCTTTGGTTGTGAAGAAAGGTTGGGATCTATATCAATTAGATGTCAACAATGCATTCTTGCATGGTGATTTAAATGAAGAAGTGTATATGACACCTCCACAAGGTCTTGCCGTGAGTTGTGATAACATGGTATGCAAATTAAAAAAATCCTTGTATGGATTGAAGCAGGCCAGCCGTTAGTGGTATGATAAGTTGGCACACAGTCTTTGTTCTAAAGGATATCAACATTCAGATAGTGACTATTCACTATTCTATAAAAGGAAAGGATGTTCCTTGGTTTTTGTTGTTGTATATGTGGATGACATTATTATGACTGGGACTGATATTGATGAGATCAACTCTTTAAAGGTATTCCTCAATGATCAGTTCAAGATAAAAGATTTGGGTAAACTACACTACTTTCTGGGACTGGAAATCTTATACAGGCATGATGGTGTCCTTATTTCACAAAGAAAATTTACTTCTGATCTCTTGAAAGATTTTGATGTATTAAGCTACAAGGCCACCACATCACCACTTGATTACAATGAGAAGATGAAAGCTACTGATGGCAAGCTCTTATCCAATCCTACTCATTATAGGCAGTTGGTTGGAAAATTAAACTTCCTTACCAACACCAGAATGGACATAGCCTACAGTGTACAACACTTGAGTCAATTTATGCAAACACCTAGGGAGCCACATTTGAGAGCAGCTTATCACGTATTGCGATACTTAAAGCAGGATCCTACAATGGGAATCTTCATTTCAAACAAACCTGATCTCACGATTAGTGCCTTTTGTGATTCGGACTGGGCTGCATGCCCTGATTCAAGGAAGTCTGTAAGTGGTTATTTAGTACTTATGGGTGATAGCCCTATCAGTTGGAAGTCTAAGAAACAAGCCACAGTATCCTTGTCTTCTGCTGAAGCTGAATACAGAGCTGTAAGACAAGTTGTGGGAGAACTAGTGTGGCTTGAAAGGCTGCTTGACGAATTAACTATCAAATGCTCCTTACCAATACATGTCCATTGTGACAGCCAAGCAGCAGTCCATATTGCCAAGAATCCAGTCTTCCATGAGAGAACAAAGCACATAGAAATCGACTGTCACTTTGTTAGAACTAAAATCCAGCAAGGTTTGATCACACTCCATCACATCCCCACTGATTCACAGTTGGCAGATATCTTTACCGAGGCCTTAACTGGGGTTAAACATGCTACTCTACTACACAAGTTGTCTGTAATTACCTCACCTCCAACTTGAGGGGGGGTGTTGAGAATATAGTGTACAGTAAAGTTTGTTATAGTGTATAGTGAAGTTAGTTAGCACAGTAGAGTTAGTTAACAGTGTGAAGTTAGTTAGTCATTTAATTAGTTTGTTTAGTAGAAGCTTCTAGATTTTTTATCAATTAAATCTTGTATATAAGATCACAATGTAACACTCATTAGTAAGTTTTTTCAATGAAGGTTTCTTCTTCTTCTCTTTCGATCCAATCTCTCTGTGCATAAGCTTGACCTCCATTAATGGAGGAACAGAGCAAATTAGTAGATGTATGCTGTTGATTTTATCAAACTATTAACAATGTATATAGGTGTATATACTTCTCTGATACATAGTTATACATTACAATATTGATACATTATATATACACATGGATACATTACAATTTACATATGCAAAGGACCATTTTGTTGAAAATATTTTTTGTTGTTTAAACGTAATGGTAAGTATTTATCATTATTTAAAAATAATTAGAGTCTTACCAATTTACCTATTAATACAATTTTTAATTAAGTAATTAAATTCCTTTGGAATAGGAAAAAAAAAATCCTCCTTCCTCTTCGTTTGCATTTTTTTTCCGAACTTCATGTAGAAACTATAATTGTTTTCCTCAAAGTAGTAGAGACTCTTCGTATTGAATACCATATAATTAGTCCCAAAAATTGTAGCGGAATCGGAACAGTTCTCATTTGTCTTTCTCTCTCACTTTATACAAAGACAAATATACAAATACAATGTACAATTTATTTTTTTATAAAGTGAGAGAGGGAGATTTGACAATTACAAATGTCTCTAACTCGATTCAATTATATACAAATTTAAATTTTATGCAGATATACAAACACAATATATCATTGATACATATACATAATAGTTACATATATACAATTATCTAACCGATATACATATACAATTCACCTCTCTGCACTCTCTCGCTCGGTTCTCTCCTCTCTCGCCTAATCTCGCTCGCCACTCTAGCTTAGCATAAAGAACATATACATATACAAACACAATTTTCATAGATACAGACGCTCGATTTAGACAAATCGTCGCGATTTATACAAATTCAATTCTCCATAGCAAATTATGTTTGTTATGGAGCGCAAATAGCCAAACTGTAGTTATAGAGCGCTAATATGATTTTATGTTTGCTATTCCTAAAATTTACTCTTTTTAATATCGAGTTATTACGTAAATCAATAATCCATTAAAACGGTAGTATACTTTACTACTTTGCTCATACAAAAATATTAAATATTAATCTCAATACGTTATTAGGAAGTGACTTTGTTCTTTAGTCTTCAATTCACACTTTAAAATAACTTTTACTTTATTACTTCATATTATAAAACACATCAAAAGCTAAAGTAAGAACTCTATACCTCTTAATTTCTCTTTGTGTAACACTTGTATAGTTATTTCATCTGAGTTGTTATTGTTTCTATTTTATGAACATTTTTAAAGTTACATTATAGTCTTATTGCGTAAAATTATTAGAGAAGTCATACATTTGTTTTATAAGCATTTTTTTATTGGTTAAACTGAAAATCGAATCGTGAAGGATCAAAATCGATATATCAAAAACCGATAAAAAATATCTCATTAATTTGATTAGTAATTTAACATATTTAAAAATTGAAAACCAATAAATCAAACTGACAATATATAAAAACAAACCAAATGACGCATAGTCGTGATAAGGGTGAGGCGTATTCAGAGGGGTGAAATTAAATATAACTTTATAGATTTTAACATTTATAATGATGATTTTGAAGTGTTAATAATTGAATACACCTCAAACTCTCGAAAGGAAAGAATACTTTTTTGTTCATTTTAAAAATATAGGAAATTTCCGTACTTGCACCCCCTCAAACTCTTGAAAGGGAAGAAAATACGGACCATCTCTTCCATTTTGGCTCTTCTCCTCTTGTTTTATTCCCAACTTTATACCTTTTCCTCTTTATTTTACTCCAAACTTAGACCAATATCCCTTTCATCATCCCTAAACGATAATAGTATCGTAGATAAGGTTGCTTCTCATTTAATTAAAGATCTCGAATTTAAATTTTAATTATAAACAATTCTTTGATAGAGAATACTTTCTTTCGAATGAAACCCAATGTGACGTAAATTCTAAATAGCCAGACTCTAATATATATAAAAATCAGGTGAAAAAAAACAAAAAAAACAATATCCCTTCCATCTTGACTAGTGAGAAATAAATATTAAAACAAAGTTAAAGTATTACAATGACATACATCAATATCAACCCAATACTGGCAAATTTATTTGCATGTGGTGAATGGTGATGGATGTGCTATATATGTATCTAATATCTAAACATAAAAAAATGGTTATAAAGTCTCATTAATTCGGAATGCCAAAACAACAAAATCCATAGGAAACGGTGAAGAGGGTTGTTTGATAATTTACTACCCCTACGGTCCATATTATATGGTGTGTGTTTTTAACGCTAGGATAATATGTTACATCCCTTAAAGAAATTCATTCACCCTTTAAAACTAAGATATGTTTTCATTAAATTATCCATAATTAAAAATATTAGTACCTATTTAATATTATTTCTTGGTTAGGTATAAATTGACTTATGAAAATAAAGGTAAAGTTGAAAATACACTAATTAATATCTTCTTTTGATTATGATGAAAACTCACTTAATTTATAACCACAATATTAATTAATATGGACCAGATCGAGTAGTGATTCAGAGACTAAGGCCCGTTTGGTAGGAATGATAAGGAATAACTAATTTCGAGAATAAAATTTAAGATGATATATTTCATGTTTGATTGAGATAAATTCATGAGATATATAACTTATTCATGGATTAGTTATTTTGAAATTGTAGAGTTATTTTTATTGCACATTGAAGGTATAATAACAATCTGAAATAACTAATCTGAAATAACTTGTTTCCAACCACACGAGCCTTAACGACCGGATTGATTAGCATTGGGGAACATGTGATTACAGATGTTGGAATCATGCTTATTAAACAAAAAACAAATACTTAAAATTAATTAATTAATTAATCCTATCAAGATTATTAAAGACACGTATTTTGAGTACGTATAACTTTATAAAATTAAGCATCAAATCTAATCCCCCACAAGATGGAATCAAACATTTATGAGAAATGTGAGACATCCCGCAGACTCCGCAGTTGACACTTGACAGATTTTTTCTATCAAAATTTGACAAAAATATTCTTCTTTTATTTTTTTCCTTTATAATTAATTTATACTGTTATATTGATATAAAAATATAAAGCATATGTACTTTAAGTTGTGGCTTCATAAAACTATTTTTAAAAATTAATGTCTTTTGACCAAGGGTGAGAGGGCATCTCATCCTTTATTTGTGGTCCACTTTCAATGTGCCATACCACCACATTTCATGCGTCATTGCAACTTTCAGGATATTTCCAGCTTGTTCATTGTTTTCCATATCTCTTTTGACCAAATGCATTTAAAACACATCTTTTCAACTTGTCACTAAATTTTTATTAATATTTTACTAAAAAGTATGTCTAAACTTGATTGACCGCATTTGAGAGTTTCATATTAGAGGTAAATTGCTCACTAATTAAGGTAACTTTCTGTTCGAGGAGATTTGAATTTGAGACCTCTTGATTAAGGATAAAAAATATTTATATATCACTTCACCACAACGCTTGTTGATGGCATCGTTGATTTAATATAACATATGTCAGTTGAATGTAAGTAACAGTGTATGTCAATTATAACTGCGAGACATCTCTCGGTTATGTTAGTTTTACTTCGCCCATTTTTAATCAAAATTTCAGCGAATGAAATTACTATAAGTTAGCGGATCAAATCTTTTTTCAAATCAATTTTATTTTTTAAATAATTGAAATGAAACAATTTTAAAAAGAGAAATTATATTCACAAAAATCAACATACATTATCAATTTTCTGAATTTATGTATTTCTTCCATTCCAAAAAAATAAAAACGCCTTTAAGTATCCAAACTCTTTGCCCAAAGGGCTATACATGCAATCTCCCTATAACTTACATGTTATAATTATGTAATTGAAAACATGTCTAACTATTCAGTTAAGTCTAGCCTACTTAGATACCAAGTAACTGCTGAAGAAATCTGAAAACGAGCTTCTGATTTTGCTGAGGGAAAATCCTTATAAATATAGGCCAGAATTCAATAAGACAATTCTTGAAAAATAATGTTAGCAGATATTATTTAAAATATATTGATATATAAAGTTCCAAATAAGTTTTTTCGTATACCTTGTAAGTTGCAACTTGCGTATTATATATTGTGAGTATATTTGAGAATATCATATATATGTATAGTATATTCTGTGAATATGTGATATATATTGTATGTATATTGTTACATCTATTTATATTAGCTATGACTTCTTATAAGATTAAAGATTTAAAATTGAGATGAATAATATCTAAGTATTAGCCTAGCTATATACATTGGATGTATAAGTTTTATATATAAATTTGTCGACCAAACGTATATGTAAAAGAGAAAAAATAAGATATATACAAAGAAAGACATTGAAGTTGGTAACTGATTGAAAATAAATTATTATTTCTTGGCCAAAATGCTAGAAAACAAACGAATTAGTCTAAATTGCAAAAACAAAAAGAGTAAATTCATTCATGTATGATATTTTTATTTTTAAAGAAAAGAGTGGCAAAAAGGAATTGGCATGTGATATTTCTAAGCTTTTTCTTCCATATAAAAAATATGTACACATTCACCGTTTATTCTCCAATTATACAACAAAGTTTTGTTGGAAACAAGTCATAACTACTCTTTAAAATAAAATAAAATGGGGAACAATAAGTCCTGCAACTTTTATTTTAAAATATCACCAAAAAGCATAGAACTTTTATGTATTTAATATTTATTCGTTTTAAATTATGATATTGCGCCGGAAAAGCAACAGTGTTAACTGATTAGATCGGAATAATATGTTAAAATAAATAAAGCAACTAACTTTATTCAACAAATAATAAACAACCACCCAGCCATATATAATACATTTCTGTCTCTACGCTTTTAAAAGAATAACTTCTTATTATTTTAAATAATATTTTAATTTTAATTAATTATATTTTAATATATTTATCATATATTATATTAAATTATATTTTTATTTTTTTTAGAATAAATGGCAGTATGGTTCCCTAATAAGAGATATTCGAAAATAGTTGTTTTTTAGGTTGAGACAGCAAAAACAGAGGGCACTAAATGTTGGTGCATGTGGTTAGCATCATCACTCAAATCTTGAAAAAAAAAAAAAGGAACATAGAGATCGATGTAGTTATCCAAAACATGTACACAGGGGGTCAATGGAAATAGCAGTGATCTGATCAACCTAATTAAGAACCAATTGGGGATGTGCAGTATGTTGGTAAAAGAAAACACACAAAACAAACTTATCCAACAAAATGTGAATATTAGTTTCTTCACCTTTCTGGCATGTACAATGTAACTGGACTCTTTCATTAGGCAAAAATAATTAAAAAATTGTGCATTATGATCAGAATAATTAGGTGTCATATGAAAGCTAATAAAGTTTATCTCGAAACATACATTATGAGTAATAAGATAAATAAGAAATATATCAAAAGACACAAATTTAACGTGATTTGGTCAACCAAATTTACATTCACAAAAGAGTTGAGCAATTTCACTATAAATATAAAAATGTACAATAGCGAGAGAAGTTCACACAATTCACTCGAAATAAAAAAAAGATTCACACAAGCGATATATAGCGTATTACTTGCGGTGTACCGTTTCTTCCCTACACAAAACTCTCAAAATCTCTAGGACTACATTGTGAATGCTACTAAGTTGAAAGGAACGGATTTCTATTTATAGAATCTTAAACGTTTTTCTAAAATGAAATGACTAGTCAAATATAAAATTTTTATATTTTTCTTGAAAAAGAAAAATCTATTTATGATTAAAAAATTTATGACAAATATCAACTATGCAGAAGCTAATAAAGAAATTTGAACAATGATAAATTAAAGAACAGAAGAGTATACTAAAAACACATAATACTTTAGTAGATTTGAGCAATTGACATACATATAATAAACTAATATAGCAGAAAATATTGGCAACAATTTATCATTCATTTGTCTTTTACATTTCACAATTTACCACACGTTTACGTTGTAGTGTAAAAAAAAACGTAGGGTGCAAAGTTTAGGAATTCAACAAAAGGATCGAGGTAAAAATAAGATTACCAAATGACAAGCTACATGTTCAAAGTGATAACTAGTAGTGGTATAATATAAAGGGCTAAAGCATAACAAGACATATCAAACAAAACCTATTATTATCATCTTTAACTAGAGCAAAAATTTTTATTTCGCCATAATAATATGTAAGACAAGTTTTTGACTAAGATGTAACACATGAAATATTTAAGAATTCTTCACCTCACATGACGCAAGTGTCAATTAAGATGAATCAATTTTATTTCTTAGACAGACATGGTCATAGCGACTATAGTATGACAAGTTATATTCAAAGTCAAATCTATAAGCCTAAGTGTAAAAAATTGCTCATTTATTAATCCATATGCAGTCGAATATCTTACAAAAATAATTTATTTATTTTTACGAGATAGTAATAACGTCTACATACACTCTATTAATTCTTCTAGACTCCATTTAATAAGATTTCACTATATATATATATATATATATATATAAACTAAGTTTAAGAGTCTTTACTTTTATTTTCTCCTAACAATATCTTAAGCAATTTATTACACTCCTAAAAAGAATTTACTCGGTTCAATAGGACGAATCAAAAAAAAAAAAATAAAAAATTGAGGAACCCAACTAAAAACTAAAATAAGTTGGTCAATAAAAAAGAAACAATGTAGCAAGATTAGTTAGCTACATTCCAAATTGAAAGCTCCAAAATATACAACCCGATAAAAAAATTGCTTGGATCCTCCTCCATCAAATCTCTGTCGACGATAATTGATTTTGGTGATTGATAAAAGTGTAATTATGGGTGATGAGTAAAAACAGATGGAGTAACAATGAATTGTCATCTTTATAGAAATTTTTAAATAGAGATGTTAATGATATTAAGACTTTAATTAGTTATTATAAACTATTCAAACTCATTAAGTAATTCTAAATTAACTGCATGTAAAATATACAAATTTAATGATTGACATATATGAATAATTAAGATTAAGATCTCATTAAATGGAAACAAATTAAATTAGACCTATGTAATTAGTAGTAGAGTTAGGATTAGTTACATAATGTGTTTTTTAGCTTATCTATATATTGCAATCACAACACTTCATTAAACACATTTCTTATTATGTGATCATCTTCAACCTTCTTCATTCTCTTTTATGCTTCTTCTTCAAGAGTTCATTCATGAGATTTATTCAGATAGTCAACCAACTTAGCTACTAATGTTTACATTTTTAAAACAAATTACCCGGATAGGGTGTGTTATATTAGTAAAAAAAGGAGTAGAGGGGGGCTAGACCTGACCTCAATACAACACTGATCAGTCACAAAAAACTAGAAGGCTTACAAAATCTACTATAGAGCCTTGTGTAAATTTATGAAGAAGAACAACTCTATAGGGACTATGTCGACATATATAATATCTATATATCGTAGATGGAATAGTTTCTGGTTCTACAATATGTAATCTTCAAATGTTCCTGCATCTGAAGAAAAAAGAGAATCAATAGATTTTTTATTTTTTAATTTTTCAAAGGGAAGGGAAAATGCCGAGGGGATTACAAGTTGGGCGTGGATCGAATTTTATCAATAAGGTAAGAGTTCAGATAGCCAATTAACTGATGACTTCCCGAGAATCGATAGATTGATCTCAAGTGCATTTAGTTTATGTATCAAGAAATTAATAGAAGATGCATGTAGGTTTTGTATATGTACAGAAAAAAAAGGCTAGGTCAAATTAAATTAAGATATATGTATTAGATTAGGTACATATATAAGAAGAAATTTTATAAATAAAAACCTAGATGTATATATAGCCATTTTATGTTATCAAGTTTGGAACAAGTAAATAAATTATATTTTCCTCTACTTGTCTTTCAGATTTTTTTTTTGGATAAACTGAAAAAACCTTTTCTTCCCCAAATCATATTCCAAGAGATAATTGTACATCATATAAAAGGAAAAATAGGTAATTTAATTTAAGTAGAGTCCATCAAAAGGCGCAGTGAACTGGTTCAAAGTTCAAACTGTGCACTGACATTTTCCCTATATCAGCCTGAGAAAGCAAACACCATTAGGACCACTCTATTCTATTCACGCAAATATAATTTAAAGTCGGATCAATAAATTTAACTTATGTCACTACACACGATATTTACTGGCAATAAATTTTCTTTTTAGTATTAATATCGTTGCATCTAGAGTCACAAAAGTCTTTAGTGACATGCATTCATATAAAATATTTATTATTTGCTCTAAATATAATTATATTATTGTGCTAAATAATTTTTGACAAGTGATAATAAGATGGTGACTATATAATTCATTTAATCTCTCTTAACCCTAATATAGGAAATTGCAGCCAATTATGTGAAAATTTCTGCTTTAGAATAACAGGATAGGAAAACAATAACCCATCACTAATTGGATGATCTCTAGTATATGATTATGAAAAGTCCTCATGTACACACATAAAATTGTGAGAAATTTTGTATATATGTGGAGAGTAATGGAAAAATTACAAAAAATTAATATGAGTTAAATAAAAGATACCATTAAATTCCATTGATGATCTGTAGACTGTAGAGGCTGAAGTTGCCTGTTAAGCCTGAAACAACATCCACTATATACCAGCAGTTGGACATATATCTAAGTTTTATCCCGTGATTTTATTTCAATCAAACATGAAATAAACGCATTCCTTATGATGAATTAATCAGTGTAGAATCCAAATACTGAAAACATACTTGTATCATCAATCAAATTTGGAATTATTTGAACACGACAGATTAATCCATTGAGCGTCCCACATACATAAACTAGGGACGGGAGATTTGGTAGTAAGATTAGATTGAAGATCCATTTAATCAAAGTGTATTGATTGAAAGGATGGTTGATTTGTTGGATGTCAAATTATCCATAATTTGATTTCTGTAGCATGATAAAGAAGATATGTCTAAATCAGACACCACTCCACTAGCATCATAAAGAAGATATGTGTACAAGTCAAATAAAACAGCTATGTTTGTGACCTTATAATAATGTTGTGTTCTTAGACACTTGTGGAAGGCACTACACATCATGCATATATATATATATATATATATATATATCTCACTTGTCCTTACCCTACAATATAACCATTACTGAATATTACTCTACCTAGTTGTCACTTCAATGATTTGTCAAATAGTAACTCAAGATTTGAATTTTTTTTTCATTTCTAATAAAAGTGTCTCCAACGACCTTAAACATTTATATGAAATGGTCAAATGCTCCAACAAGTTCTGACATCAAATCTCATCGCCACACATATCAAAGAAAATTTCAGTGCTTTGGTTCATGGAGAACAAAAACAGAAATATTTGGGAATCCATTTGAGATAGAAATACAGAATTTTCCAAGTAAAATTGCAAAAAAAAAAAAACATACTTACCACCTTGCAGAGCAGAATACTGAACTGGAACTGCCCAAGAAACTCCTACAACTCAAGTAATCACTTAAGGACAAACAGAGAAATATATATATATGAGTTAAATAATAATAATAATATTAAAAAAAAAAAACTTAAACATAAGTGCACAAATTTGCAAAGCATTTCACTACCCGGAAACTTTATTAGTTATCAGATCTAATGTTTATTGAAACTAATTAATGAGTTGAAAGAGTTCACGATCTGATCTATGAGGTGCTAGGACGACTAAAAATAAGTTGTGAAGAATTAATTGAGCTCAGGTGATTTAAAAAACACATCCCACTTGTATGTTTCTAAAGGAAAGCGGAGTAGTACTAAAATGGTTTGAGAGTCGTGATCAGCGAATCAAACATGATGAATGCATACACATATAAACAAAGATAGAGAAAGCGGTGGGAGGTGACAGATAGAGCAGTGAGCACACATAGTTTCAAGCATGTATATAAACATCATGCCAGAAAATACCATGAGTGCTCACTCTCTTCTGTCACCGCCCCTTTTATTTTACCGTTTTTAGCCATATGAGGAGATAGAAACCCTAGATTTGAATAAAGAGTAGGAGTTACTGTTTTATTAGAAACAGTGATAGATAGATGATTTAGGTGTAGTGTGTTAGGAGGAATGATGGTGGCCTATATATTTATATAGGAAAGAGGACCACAGTTGCATCACGTAAGGAATAAATGTGTCCACCTTTTATCTCTATTTCTATCTCAATCCCCTAACCACTAATCTCCTATCTTCAAATGAAAGTCTCCTTATATCCCTAAAATATACTCCCTCCGTTTTAAAAAAATAATAATTTCCTTTCTTTTTTAGTCTGTTTAAAAAAGAATTATCTTTTTTTTTTTGTAACAACTTTCATGTTTAAGGCGACAAGATTAAAGGACAATTTTATACATTGGACATAACTTTAATTTAGGACCACATGATCAAAAGTCTTCTTTATTTTCTTACACTCCGTATCAAGTCAAACTAGATCATTCTTTGTGAAACGGAGGAAGTATCTGTTTTTAAAAAAACACCTAGTTTCATGTTTAATCTATTTGAAAAAAAGAATGACATATATCTACTTTTTTTTAAAATTATTTATCTATTTTTTAATTGACACATCTATTAATAAAATAATGTTTGACATAATCAGTTTATCATTTTATCCCTATTAATTATGAAGTAAAAGAATTAAAATTAAAATTAAAAAAAAGATTATACCTTTTGAAAATAATTAATTGAAGGTACTATACATAAAAAGAAATTATCCTTTATTAATTTGTCAAAATAGAAAAATAATTAGAAATAACTAAATAAGAAAAGGTTGACAAGTAATTAGAAACACTGGAAGAATTTCAAAAGTGCCCTTCCATCACTAAATATATACTACTATTACTATTTCTCAAGGTCCCACATCTTTATATATATACTAACATAATGGGGTAAGAAAGAAGACGGAATCAAATTTTACTGAGATAAAAGTTCAGCTACTCAACTAACTTATAACAATATCATATGTATTCCTTCTATTTACTTCAATTCATTATGTTTGAACTTACATGTTCTTTAAGAAATAAAGATAATTTGTATTAAGTATTTTAATTAATTTTACTACTAAATTTATATCAATTGATGTTTTATCTTTATGTTTTGGAAAATAATTTGGATAGTAAGTACGTAATTAATGTTGAGAATAAAAATTAAAGATTTTTTTTTCCTCTTGATATGTATACTAATACTTTTTTTTATCTATTTTTATTTATCAAATATTAACTTCACATTATTTAAGAAAAAAATAAAATAACAATTTTAAAATAAACCTATTTTTAAAGATAAAATGGCTATTAGATCCAAAATTACTTGTTAAAAGTTATTATATTATCATTTATTACATAAAATATATGACCATTCGTCTCTTTTTGTTTCAGGTGAAGTGCTTTATATGGTCCAAAATTACTCATACAAAACTGTTGTATCAGCGATCGTTGCCATCCTTACCTTCTACACACATCTGAGATTGTTGATGCTTCCAAATTCCAATTGCTCTTCAATGGAATAAATGAAGAGTTCTGAAGTTCAAGTTTAAAATTAGACGTGTCAATAATATGAGTTGTTTCGAATAAATAATATATGAAAAGATTTAAAATATTTTAATTTTGGATTTCCTTAGAGATGATTTTGAATTGGTCAAAATTTAAAGATTTCATTAGTCAGTAAAACTTCTTCAAATATATATGATATACGCTCTCTCTTTATACATATATCACATATACACTTAAGTTGGTTGGATTCGGATTCGGATGTCTGATACGCGAGGTTGGATCATTCATGATCTAATTTTTTAACGATTCGAAAATATGGATACGTATACATATGGGCGTGGTGATTCGTCTAAAAATTATTAAAATATCTAAAAATAGATTAATTATTAAATTATGAGATATTACGAACTTGAGGAGAATCCTCATAGATTAAAGGAAAAAGAGTGACATAGAAATTACTACCCTCTGTCCACTATTAATTATCATATTTTAATTTCCATTTTTAGAGTTAAACTTTAAAAGTTTTGATAAATATTTTACGATTTATTTTTTCATCATATTGATATGCAAAAAAAATTGCAATGTATAGTACTTTTCGTATAGTTTTTGAATATCTAAATATTTTTTGTTTAAAATATCGAATTAATGTAATTTAATTTAACTTTAAAAATTAGTCAAATTAACTTTCGAAAGCGCAAAATGACAAATAAAAGTGGACGAAGAGAGTACATAAAAGGTATTTCATTTTCTTCAATTTCACCTTAAAATTTGCATTGATTACAAAAATCATTAAAACTGTCACTAATTTCTCCATCGATTTTGATTAATTTATCGAAAATTGATTGATCACACGAATTTCATACCCATACCCGTACATATTAGTATAAGTAGTCCTTTATTATATAACCCTTGTCCCTTTTAATATAATAAATTTAATATTTCAAAAAGTAACAATAAATAATAATAATAAAAATTAAATAATAAATTATCTAATTTTTTAAGTTGGACAATTAGGAATGGATATCTATTTTATTATAATACTAATTTTAATACATCGGATAAATAGATAAAAAAATATATCTTTTAACATAAAAATTAAAATAAAATTAAACAAGCTATATATAATCGAGACACAGGATACAATCAATTGATTAACTTTTGATCATCTTTTCTTTTCCCCCAAAAAATATTCTTAACCAACTTAGCAGAGACCTCCATAAATTCAAATTACTCCTACCAATGCTTCTCGTAATTCTAAATATCCTTTACTTTCTCTACTCCATTTAGTTTTTTAAAATTGATCCATAATAAAGATTAAAAATTCCACAATAAAGATTACTTCACAAAATTATAAAGCATTACCCCATCCATTTCATATTAATTATAACCATTTTCATTTTATATCGTATTTAGGAAATTATAAATAAATAAATTTACTAATTATTCCAAAATTACAAATAAACATGAATAAGAAAATAAATTTAAGAATAATATAAAAAAAATTTAATTAATATTTTTGATTAAGTAAAGTGATTAACTAATATAATTTTTTTTTAAATATAATGATCAATTAATATGGGATAGAGAGACTAACCATTACCGCTTTAGGTAGGGGTGCATGGGTGTTTGGTATTCGGTTCGAATTTCTCCAATTTTGGGTTAGATAATTCAGTAATTGATAATAAAGTAGATATCAAATATCAAAATTTTAATTTTGATTCAATAATTCAGTAAATGGTAAATTAAACTTCAATTAAGTATGGTATTCGATAATATCGGATTAGCCAGTTGCATTACAAAATTAATACTATTTCTCCAATTATTTTTATTTTTTTATGAGGAGGCACAATATAACAGAAGATCAACAAGTAAGAAGACGTCAGGAAAAATAAATTTATACAAGTTTAATTGTCAATTTGTACACACTCAAAGTTGACATAAATATATTGAAATGAGGTCAAGTTAATTAACAGACATATGTATGTATTAATATGTCTTATCTGAAAATTTGCGTAAAAGGTACTATAAATCAAATAATTAACAATTCAAACTATTTGGAAAACATAAATTTTTAATTGACACTGAAAATATTATGTGCAACATAAATTAAAATAGAGTTACATATATTATTTCAAATGACACAAAAAGATAATATAAGTAACGATAATTAAACAACTCAAAAATTTTCAAAATCTATAATGCATATAAATTGAGATAAATATGCTACATTTAAAGAAAACTATAAATTATACTAGTAATAGTAAACTTTGGGCAGAACTATTATCCCTACACTATTTAGTGTAATTTTATAAATATATAAGTGTCCAAGTTATTATTTATATGATGGAATTTTTATGATGTCCTTATTTCTTTAAAATATATTATTAAATAGTGCATGGATAATAGGTATTATCTAAAATTTAGAATTGTTATAATAATTTTGATCAAAATTCACATATATTCTTAATCTCTTTCCCTAATTAAAAGACGGTTCAAATTCTATAATATCACATAAATTAAGATTTTAAAAAACAAAAACAAATTGAGTTGTATTCCACATAAACTTATATCAATGAAACATATGATGTTGAAGAAAGAAGATGATGATTGATGTATATGAATCTAGATCTATCCAACTTGTGCAGATTTTAATGATGATGACATATGATTTTTCATGTTTATTCGAATTATTATTTGGAAGATTTGCTCATTGTTGGATGTCATAATCCCTAATTTGATTTATGTTCATACACTAACACTACTGCTCCAAATTTGAAGAATACAAAGAACAAGAAATGTCTACATCAGCCACTACTTGTTCACATAAAACACACATCTTTTTAGCATCGACAAGTCAAATATAACTGCTAAAGTACATCACCAAAGCTTTTTTGGAACTTTACCTTTGTCTCTGTTCAACTCCTCCCTTTTTTTTTAATTATATAAAAGTGACATTTTAAAAAACAAAATAAAAAGTAAAATTCGTCACATTAAATAACATGGATGGCATAATACTGCATTGGGACATGTCTCAATTACAAAACTACAACCCTATATCTGGCCACTCAAGATGTTTTAAAAGTATTGATAATTTAGTAATTACGAATTATAGTTACATATTTGAGGGAGGAGAGAAGTGAGTGAGACTAGGAGAAGGAAGAGGAAGAGTGAAATTCGAGAGAGGAGAGAGAGGATGAATACCTGGTGTATTTAGTTGTATCAGGTTGTATCACGAATATTGATACTACCGATTTATATCAAAATAAGTACAATTATATCAAAAAACTAGTGTATTTAGCTACATATTAGAAGGAGAGAGGCGAGCGAGATCGAGAAAGGAAGGAGAGAGCAGTGAGAGATTGAGAGAGTAAGGAGAGATGATGAATACATGTTGTATTCCTTGTATCGCGACAACAACTGATACATAATACAAATACAGTAATACAAAATATAAATATACTTTTCTGAAGACAATTGATATAAAATACAATTCTTTCACCTATATTTGATTGAAAACAATTGATACATAATATATTTGACAGATAGGATGATTGCATATTGTATTTGTTGTATCAAGCTTTATCACAAATATAACTGATATGAAATACAAATACATTTGCTACATAATATAAAAATACACTTGTCATTTTATGTGGAATGTTTTATGGGCTGCAGTTGTTTGGAAGAGAGAGAGAAATTTGGTATAAAACCCTACATAGAGCTACGAATTATAATTATTTAAATTTTAGTGATTTATCATAAATACATATAGAGCTACGAATTGTAATTATTTAAATTTTAGTGATTTATCATAAATACATATCACATGTTTATCTTATTGTGTAATTTTCACTATATACTACCTCTAACAAAAGAGAAATGTCTTTTATTAAATAATTATTTTGTTTTATCAAATTTATAGATATTGATAGAATTTAATTATCTTTTATTTAAATTGTATATTTATTAGGTTTAAATATAGATAGATTTATGTACATTTAGATATTGAAAATAATAATATTAATCATTCAATGTTCAATTAATAAAAAAGAATATCTTAATTTAGATGTTCATTAATATATATGGGTCAGACTCTCCAATGATTTCGACTCACTTTTACTCACAACTAAGTCGTATCCCTAGTAAAGTACTTCGAGTTATGTGTTTGATACGAAGAAAAATATTTTTCAATTTTCTCATAATGGTTGATTTAAATCTATTGATTTTTTTTTCAAATCAACTTGTTTTTCTAAAATTTTAGAAAATGACTTACCTCCAAAAAAAAAAAACAATTTTCAAAACTTTTTTTCAACCTCACACCTCAACTCTCCACCTAAATCAAGTTTCGGATATCGATTCCCAATTCTAATTTGAAATCCAATTCATGATTCCTGTTTGAGGACTTGACTCCTGATCTCAATTTGAGTCCCTAGCTACTCTCGGTCTCAAGTCTCAGTCAGGATCGAACTCTGATTTGGGTATCAAGTCTCTAATAAACATTCAAGATCGAATCCTAATTTGGGTGTCAAGGTTGGATACTAAATTAGGTGTAGGGGTGCGTTTTGAATTGGGTGATGAAGTTAAATTTATGGCCGAGAATCGAGTAATCCAGATCAAATGTCAGGTTTGAGTCCGAAAATGAATCATCGAGATCAAATATCGGGTTTAGATCAAAATACAAAATTCATGTTTCGAATAGGATGTCGGGGTTAAGTTCCGATCTAAAAGTTGGGTTAAGATGTCTCAAATCATTTGTCAGACTCGGGTGTGTTGGATCTCAATTTAAAAGTTCGTTCTCTATTTAAAAGTCAGATTCCAGGTCAGAAACTGGAGTCAAATTCCAAATCAGTCCCTAGGTCAAATCTCAATTCAAAAGATACTAAATTAAGTTTTCATGTATAGTTCCAATTCGAAAATCAGATACTCGTCGAAGAACTAATATCGGGTCTTGATTTAAAAGTCGGGTCTTAGATCAAGAGCCGGGTGTCTAGGTTAGGTGCTAGTTCATAAACGATTCTGCATCGGGTGTCAGATCGGATCATGATTTGAAAGTTGGATAAAAATCGAAGTCGAAATCAGATCCCAAATTAATCATTGAGGTCAAGTATCAATGTCAGTCAAGATTAGGTCCAATTCAAATGTCAGCTCCAAAACTGAATGCCGGGGTTGGATTCCAAATAAGTCGTTGAGGTCATATCTGTCATGATCCAAATCCGCCGTGATTGGCACCCACACTTACAAGCTGGTGGGAGAACCACTACTACTATCCAACTAAAATAATTATTCCAAAACCAAGACATTTAAGTTACGAAAGCAAGTTAAATGACTAAAAGCGAAGTTCATTACTAAACAAAATATCTAACAACTAAAATATTGCGAAAGTTAAACCTAGAATCTGAAAGTCAATGTACCAAAGCTACTAACGATAACCAAGTCTAAACAAGAAAATTACTAATGAACTATTCAACTAACTAAAATAATGGTCTAAGTCTGGAAATGGTGGACATAGACTAAAGATAACTTCATGGCAGCCCGGAAGATGCAGCTCACCCTTGTAGTCGATGCAATAATCTCTAGTCTCCTAAGCGAGGTCTGTCAATAGCCGCTTGAAGATGCCATGACGGATGGAGGTTGAGGGTAGAACATGTTCGGTGCCTCGCCTTTTGGAGGTTGAGGGAAGCCACTAAATTGAGGGCTTCGCTCTAACGCTCTAACGCTCTTTTAGTAGACAGCGAGTGGAGTGCATAAGCCCCTTTAGAGATAGGGGTGAGCACTACTTAACAAAATAAGAGTAAGTGCAAAATCAATACACAACTACCGTGTACTGGTAGGATCACACGGCTATACCACTAGTGCAATATAAACAAGTCGGACAAACATTATAAACATGCACATATATATATATCAACATAAACAACATTATCAACATGACAATTCGACAACATATTTCACATGCTTAACACATCATTGGTCTTCTCATGGAATCCAAACTCAAACTGTTAGTGCACCGGCATGGTTTCCGCTCCCAATAGCTTGTAAGAATGTGGCAATCTGATCCCAGAGTTATGTCAGAACGTGGTAACCCTATTCAATATTTATGCCGAAACGTGGCAATTCGATCCATGTTAGCTTGCCGTAATGTGTCAGTTCGATCCCCAATCATATACCACAATCACAATCAAAAGTACATCATCAAGATCAGACATTTACATCATGATTTTATGGATATATTCTTCATCTATCTCGATTCCAACGACTTGATCAATATAGCGTCATTCATATACATACATGTATCATAATGAAGCAATAACATGCATACATCACACAATCATGAAACCACAACCAGCATCTACCTTTAAATAAGCTCGAAATCCTAAGAAACTTGATTCATATCTTTCCAAGTTTGTTCCACTTGTTCTTGGTCTACAAACAATCACAATAACACTAAAATCAATAGAAAATCACTAATTACCCGGACTACTAACAATCATATGAACCCTAGGTCATCCCCATGATCCCAACTAGTTAAATTAGGGTTAATTACAATATATAATTTGTGAAGAAACCCTTTTCCGTCAATGTTGACCCATTCTATTATGTCTACGGATCGAAAAGTGAATTCGGGAAGTAAAAAACTTACTTTTAGCTTCAAAAATGGTAGAAAATGAGTTGAAATAATCCAGGGGTCGTTCTTTAGCTCTAAAAGGCAAAAGTATCAAATAATGTCATTTAGGGGTTTTATTTATGACTTTATTGGCGACTGTCCCGCTCAACGACACCCATCCCGCTGCAGCGGCACCGATCCTGCTTCATCGATACTTTTGGAACCAGTGAGCTCCCGTTTGGAAATCTTGAAAATCTTATAATTTCAATCCCCGCCTCGTCCGCTACAACGACACCCATCCCGCTGTAGCGGCAATAACCCTGCTGTAGCGATACGAATCGAGACAGAATACCTTTTAGAGACTTTCAATTCTCCCCTTTTACAACACACTCTTAATCCACTATGCTTAGTGTTTTATCGAAAAATGTATTTTTTATAAATTTTTGACTTTTTTAGAATCGCCACTTAATTTTTGAGAAAAATCAAGAAAACTATTATTTTCAAAAGACTTAAGAGAAAAATCGTTTTGAAAACTTAAAAGGGGTTCGGGGATTCATATTGTATTTTAAGAAGGTGTTTAAGGCACCTAAAATACCCGTTAATACGGTTTTTCGACAACTAACTTACTTTGGCTAAAAGATAACTTGATTGAATTTTGAAAGCTAGTGAAGTTGTTTGCAAAATGAAGTATCTAATTTATTATCTAAGTAAGAATTGGTTTTTATGTTTTATTCATTCTTTAAAAATCTGTTTGAAATTAACTTTAAATCGATAAAAACATCTACGGCGATTGCGGGGATTCGGGTTCTCTATCTTTAAAACTACCGACAAATAAAGCAAATAAACAAAAATAAGAGAGGGAGAAAAAGAGAGAAAGAGAATTGGGTCCAAATCCAGATTTTCTGTCCGCCTGGACCGAAATTTGGACCCACCTATTTTGGGTTTTTGACCCATTTTGTCATCTTGAGTACCTGTCCTAGATTAAACATATAATAATAAACAATAAATACAAAATAAAAGACGACAAGGGCTTAGGCCCAAAGATAAAAAAATACAAATACGCGAAAAATAAAAATGAATGGGCCTTTGGGTCATTTCTCTCAATCTCCCGATCTTCTTCGATTCTTTAAACCTCGGGACCTGTTCGTCGATTTTTACAGGCTCGACTTGGGTAAAATAGAATTAAGCCTTTAGAGGCTCTCTCGAAATGCAAAGGGGAGTAATCTTAAGAATCCAAATAGACTCGGAAAGGCATCACATGTACAACAAAACAAATGAAAAAATTAGTATGAACGAAGATAATTTTAATGGTAAGGGAGTAGATAAACATAACATTTTTTTTTATTTTTATTATGATTTTTTTTTCCAGAACCAACTTTGTTATTGAATATTATAATAAGCAACAACGAATTATGAGATAATATAATCATCTCAAACGTGTCAAAGAGACACAATTGCAGTAACACACTCCAAGCAAGTAAAGACTCAGATGGTAACAACTCTAGGAATTTTATTTTTTATATAAATAAGAAAAAGACCAATTTGAAGGAAGTGAAGGATAAAGCAACGGCTATAAAAACTTCGATGATCGTGAGACAACTTTCACGTGACTACTTAATCACCAACATCCTAAATTTTTTTTTTAGGAATTGAGCAACAAAGCCATCCAGGTACAAGGATTACTTAATTGAGAAAAAAAAAGAACTAAGTAAGAAAATCATTCTATCATATGCCAGACCCATTGATCCTTTGAGAAAGGGATTCACCCTCACACTTTGTTCAAACAACAAATGAGGCGAGAAACATCTATTTGAACACACTCAAGCTTTCTAGATTTTCAATACGAAGAGAGTACGCAAGGAGATAGTGTTCGGAACAAATGACAAGTAAATATGACAAGACTTCATTTATTCATTGAATATAAAAAAATATATAGGTGAAAACGAGCGCACAACAGCCCAGTCAAATCTTAATTTTCTACTGTCTCCAACAAAAGATGAATAATATAACATACAACCTCCATATCACCTAATTTCAGGATCTTTTATTTTTTTTCTTTTTAAAAAAAAAACACTAATCATTAAATAAAGCAAACTAGTATTTTCGAAACTTAAGAGACAAAGAAATCCAAGAGAATAGAGATTTAGCAGTAATCAAACAAACATGCGAGAAACAATAAACTCAAAATAAAAAAAAACAGAAAGACAACAACATTAAACAAGAACTCACGATGCTCCAATTCGATATTAAGACTAAACCCAATAATGTGACCCCAAAAAGAGTGAAAGACTTCCAGCACATTAGCAGAAAGAAAGAGACATTTACCACTTGTCTTATGACTCAACATGGACAAGAAGAAATCTAATGCAGGATAGGAAGTGACAAAATTTCACAATTAACAATCACAATCTTAACACAAGGAGATTCCAAGGTACATGTATATATGATCATATTAAGAAAAGGTCCTAAAAGGAGAATAAACAAAGACATGTACACTATCAGTGTTTGCAGAGAGATGAACTAGTCATTAGTCAGAAGCACAATCGGTAAAATAGATTAGCATGATGAAAATATTGACCCCTAAATAAGAGAAAAATATATCGATTCACTTATTCATAAACTAACTGAACATACCCACTTTTACAAGAGGAAGAAAAGACCCGCTACTTTGAAAAGTTCTAAACAATCAGATGCCTCTACATTCTAAGAAAACACAGAGGAAAGAAAAATGTTGATTGATAACTTTGAGATAATCTTAACAGGGAAGAGAGGAAAATGATGCTTATGCACAACCTGATCATGAATCCCACACCAACCGAATCGATATATCATATTAAAATCATATTAATGAATCACCAATCTGACCACTAACAGCAAATCGGTCGAATGGTGAGGCTTTTCTAACATCCGAAAATTACCTTAAAATAGCAGAAGAAACAAATAGCAAGAGAAATAGAGCATATTACCTTCTTCTGGGCAGCGAAGGGTGACAAAAACTCGAGCGGCTAACAACAATTTCACCACTAAGATGGAGGTCCAATGATTTCGACGAACATCAGCGATTTCACGTCACAAAAGAGATGAAAGAAGGGAGACAGAGATTCGATACTCTTTATATTTAGGGCCTTTTGGAATATCCTTCAACCAAAATCACTTATTCACTCTTTTTATCTCATTCTCATAACACTCATTTTAAAATTTGTTTACCAGAATCGTCCAGTGATTCTTCTTTCGCTCTTTCCTGTTTTCCTACTTAGATGAAAATTCGACCCGAAAAAATTTCTAATTCTACGTTATGACTTTACCCCTTTTTTTTTCAACTCCCAAAAAAAACCTCCCAAAAAAATTTCTAATTCTACGTTATGACTTTACCCCTTTTTTTTCAACTCCCAAAAAAAACCTCCCTGAATGGAGAAGAAGAGGAGATTATATAGAGGAATTTTCAGTCAGAAATGGGGGGAAAGGCGAGGGTAAATCTGAAAATCCAAGTCCCATTTTGAAATTCGAAAACCTTTTTCGGATGAGGATAAGGTTGTTGGTCGTACGGGAAAATTAATTCCTCCAGCGCAATTCCAAAAACAAACAGGGGCATGGACGGCTTCGATCGATTCCATCATCCTTAAAGGCGACGTGGATCGATCCCACAACCCCCCAAGGATGATTTCGCGTGCTGGCCAGGGCAGGGAGGTAGCTGGAATCGTACGACTGTTGAAAAGAAATCGCAGAAAACGACGAAATCGTCGTTGTCCTTCTGCAGGTGCTTTCTGCGCTTCTTGTGAACGTTGAAACGATGCTCGCGCGTGAAAGGGGAAAAGGGAGAAAAGCAGCGGTCGTTTTGTACGCGCTGCTGGTGATGGGACGCTTCCTTTGGAAGGAATGGGTTGCGCTGGAACTAATAAAATTGGGCCGGTATATTTAAAAGGGAGTTGGGGCTGCTGATTTGGTTGATGTAATTAAAATTGGGTTGCTGAAAATCAAAAGGGAAGCCCAAATTTGATCTTTTAGAAACCAAACACTATTAACTTGATCAACTAGGTATTGAATGGTGAAATGATTAATATTAAACTCGATGAATTAGTTTGAATAGCGAGCTTCTTAATTTTAACGAAATAAAATAATCGACTTAATTATAGCATAACTAATCCAAAAAATAAAAACTATTATATAACTAAACTAATTAGTAAAATATTTAAACAAAATGATTATTTTTTTTTTAGATGATTTTCGAGTAATCATAAAAAATATATTAATTATATATACAATCATGGAAATCATATACATATTATCTAAAGTTATTAAAGTGAAAAGATTAATTTAAAATTATTCAAAAACATTTTAATCTTTATAAAATCTAATCATTTTGAATCGTTTAGAATTTAGAAGCTCGTTATTTAATTCCTATCGGGAAGGGTCAAAATTGGGTGTCAACAACTGTCCATCATTTTACTTGGATTGATGCAAGAAATTCGAGGAAAATGAAATTGACCAATCAAATTTTGACCGACCACACATTCATCTTTGTAAAAAGGGATTTGGTACAGACTTCAAGAATTACGGCCGAATCCCAAAAACAGGTTTCCTACATATCTCAGACTATATGAGAATTCAGGCCACTTGTAGTTCGATACGTTTGATTTAACGCACAATTTGAAAGAAATCAAGAGTCATCTCGATATCGGATTATGAAGGAATCGAAATGCTTGGGAATGGGATTTAAGAGTGAATGTTGGAACACAACCGAGTTTTCAATATTGAGCCCGCCTACATACCCTTTAAACCTTAGGAATCAGGCTGCTTATAGTTCGACTCGATCAGTTGAAAAGGAAATCTATTATGCTAGATAACCTTTGGTTCTGGATAAGTGACAAATTAACTAAGTATGAAAAGGAGGCTTGTAACCTCTTAGCCATGAATGTGGCACGCTTCACACCAATAATTAAGAGCTTACACAGACATAATTTTCAACGCTCTTGGCGTATTGTCACTCAGATTGGAAACTTGCTTCCGGCAGATACCAAAATCCGGATGCAAAACTGAAACTGACAAAAGCCAAAGAAAAAACCACATGCCTTCTAACAGGGGTGTGGTTTGATTGTGGTGGAAGTCGCTCCTCTGCTCGCGTCCTAAGAGTTTGACACTCCTCTTTGGACTATTTCCTAATTCGCTGCTAAGAAAAAGTTCCACGTTGTGCTGCGTCCTTTTTGATGTCCTCCGCACCTGTGGCTTTTTTTGGAGAATTCATCCTTTCGGATGCTCTCGACAAAGACTGAGATAAAACTCGTCAGCATAAAAATGCAATTCAAATGGGAGATAGTGCATTTTACCGCGTTGACACTTAATTGCTCTTCTTCAATATTTGACGTCAACTTCATCCATTTGACGTAAAGCAAATAAAGCTTATGTTTGCAATATAATCTTCAATGTACTCTTTATTTGATGTCAAAATAAATAAAACTGATGCAGTGTTGATATTTTCTTGATGTGGTCTTTAATGATTCTTTCAGCGTCTAATCTTGCCAAATAAAAGATGCAGTTGATGTTGATGGGTAAATATTTCTCTTGAGATGCACGATTTCCTTCTCTGGCCGTGTATGATTTCTTGCGGGGCATGAATATCTTCCCGTGATGCGTGATTTCTTGCAGGGTATGAAACCTTCCCGCGATGCATAAATTCTGCGAGGTATAAATATCTTCTCGCGATGCATAATTTTCTGCGAGGCATGAACATCTTCTCGCGATGCATAACTTTCTGCGAGGCATGAATATCTTCTCGCGATGTATAATTTCTGCGAGGCATGAAATCTTCTCGCGATGCATAACTTTCTACGAGGCATGAAATCTTTTCGCGATGCATGAATATTGACTCGCGATGCATGAATATTGACTCGCGATGCATGGTCTTCCGCAATGCATGAATATTGACTCGCGATGCATGATCTTACGCGATGCATGAATATTGACTCGTGATGCATGAATATTGACTCGCGATGCATGGATATTAACTCTTGATGTCATCCTTGGTACCAAATGAAGATAGTGCTTAAATCGAGCAACATAGTGATATTCTGGGTGTCTTCTGGATAATCATATCGTCTCAATTGAAAATAACGATAAAATGATTTTCCAGATAGTGTAATGTCTTGATTGACAATAAAATAAATGACCCCTCCGGGTAGTGTATGTCTTGATCGACAATAAATAAATGACCCCTACGGGTAGTGTATTGTCTTGATCAACAATAAAATAAATGACCCTCCCGGGTAGTGTATTGTCTTGATCGACAATAAAATAAATGACCTCTCCGGGTAGTGTATTGTCTTGATCGACAATAAAATAAATGACCCCTCTGGGTAGTGTATTGTCTTGATCGACAATAAAATAAATGACCCCTCCGGGTAGTGTATAATATCATATATGATATTATGATGCAAATGACGTCCTTTACGGAAACCGTAAACTCTTTCTTGAGATTTTCGCTTGATTCAACCTCGAATCTAGATGAACGTTCTTTATAGACTTCATATTGTTAGAATTTGACTGAAATAAACCATTCATACTCCCAAGTCTCCAGTATAAGCAGTATAAAATAATTCCTGCGTCTACAGGAACACCGTTGATTTTGGGAGAGCTTTCTCCTCCCTTGACTTATCCATATTCATCGATCGGAGGCAATTTGCTGGTTTCGAGCAAAGCTATATACCTGCATCCACAGAAAAATCATTAGTTTTAAAACGGACTGATCTGTGTCGATTCTTCAGTTGTGTGCTCCTCGTCCCGCTATCTCCGATTGATCTTCCTGATCTCCCAACTCTTGATAGATAAGACAAAATATTTTATGCCAAAACAAATGAAACATAAAAGGAAAATCTTTAGGAAAATAATTTTTGAGAAGTAATATTTTGAAAAAGGTCACTGCTAAGTGTCATGTCACGTCAGGCTTAGCGAACTTCTTGGAGCCTGATGCTTGGAGGTATATCTGATTATTCGCTGGGGAGTGTTCAAAGCCATTCTAGACTGTCGATAAACTCATGTTGAAATTTTGAGGCCATCCTCAAAATTTCTGTCCCAGTTAACTGTATCGGCTTTATCTTCAACTGTCACAGAGTAAATTGGGAACTTTTGAGATCCTCTCAAAATTTTTGTCTCGGTTGCAAATCTTGCAATATTTTAGGTCTTGACTTGCTGAGAAAAAATCTTCTTCTTGAGAATTTTTGAGTCCCTCTCAAAAAAGGGATAAACGGGGTGACCGAGGCCGACATAGGTCGCCTACGTATTTCATTCTTGAGAATTCAGGTTAGACGTAGTTCATTAAAAGAGGGATAAAATTTAAACGAAGCAAATACCAGCAAAATAAAATAATTACAAGTAAATGACAGAAATACAAACTGAAACTTCACACGTAGTATCTCTTGAAGCATCTGAGTTGATCGGTTTTGACCACGCGGTGCCATCCATCTCCGACAGGACCAAAGCACCTCGAGATAATACTTTGCGAACCATGTAAGGACCTTGCCAATTCGGTGCAAATTTTCCTTTGTACTCATCCTGATGAGGAAAAATGCGCTTAAGTAGTAACTGCCCAATTTCAAAAATTCTGGCTCTGACTCTCTTGTGGAAAGCACGAATCATTCTCTGTCGATACAACTGACCATGACAGACATCAACCATTCTTTTTTCATCAATCAAGGTTAACTGATCAATCCGCTTGCTGACCCATTAAGCGTTACTTAACTCAGCTTCTTGGATGATTCTCAAAGACGGTATCTCGACTTCAGCAGGTATGACTGCTTCTGTTCCATATACTAGCAAATATGGTGTAGCTCCAGTCGATGTTCTGACAGTCGTTCGATAACCCAATAAGGTATATGGCAACATTTCATGTCAACCTCGGTGATTATCAATCATTTTCCTCAAAATCTTCTTGATGTTCTAGTTGGCAGCCTCCACAACTCCATTCATTTGTTGACGATAAGAGGTTGAGTTTCGGTGAGTAATCTTAAATTGCTCACATATGTCTCTCATCAAGTGACTGTTGATATTTGCACCGTGTCAGTAATGATAGATTCTGGCACTCCGAACCTGCATATTAGATTATTTCGAACAAAATCAGCTATAACTTTCTTCGTTACCGACTTGTATGAAGCTGTTTCCACCCACTTGGTGAAATAATCAATGGCAACCAAAATAAATCTATGTCCATTAGAAGCGGCTGGCTCTATCGGACCGATGACGTCCATGCCCCAAGCGACAAATGGCCAAGGTGAACTCATAGCATTGAGTTCGTGAGGCGGTACTCGGATCAAATCACCGTGCACTTGACATTTCTGCACAAACTTACAACAATCATTTTCCATAGTCATCCAAAAATAACCGGCTCGAAGGATCTTCCTTGCCAAAGTGAGTCCATTCATATGCGTGTCACAAACTCCGGTATGTATCTGTTCAATAAGTTTCGCAGCTTCAACAGCATCGACACATCTAAGAAGACCCAAATCTGGAGTCCTCCTATAATGGACTTCTCCACTTAGAAAGAAATTGAGAGTCATACGGCGTATCAACTTCTTCTGGTTGGATGTAGCATCTTCAGGATAATATTCGGACTTCAAGTACTTCTTTATATCGAAATACCATGGCAAACCGTCTGGTTCTGCTTCAATATGTGAACAATGAACTGGATGTTCTTTCAGCTCTATATCCAAAGGATCAATATAATCAGTATCTGGATGTTTAATCATTGAAGCGATGGTGGCAAGAGCATCGGCCAACTCATTCTGTATTCTAGGAGTTGTCTAAACTCGATCTTACGGAATCTTTTGCACAACTTCTGTACATACTGCACGTAAGGTACAATCTTTAGGTTCTTCGCGACCCACTCTCTTTGAACCTGATGAATCAACAGATCTGAATCTCCAATAACCAGCAACTCATGGACATTCATGTCGATGGCCATTTTTAAACCAAGAATACAAGCTTCATATTCAGCCACGTTGTTCGTGCAATTAAATCGGAGCTTAGCTGCCATGGGATAGTGTTGACCAGATTCTGACACTAAGACCGCTCCAATACCTTTACCTTGGTGATTCGCTGCTCCGTCAAAGAATAATCTCCAGTCAGGATATATTTCAGAAATATCTTCACCCACAAACGATACTTCTTCATCGTAAAAATAAGTCTTGAGCGGTTTATATTCTTCATCAACAGGGTTTTCTGCAAGATGATCAGCCAAGGCTTGTGCCTTTATCGCCTTCTGAGTCACATACACAATGTCAAATTCACTCAACAACATTTGCCACTTAGCTAACTTTCCGGTCGACATCGCCTTCTGGAAAATATACTTCAGCGGGTCCATTCTGGAAATGAGATATGTAGTATAAGAAGACAAATAATGTCTCAACTTCTGGGCGAGCCAAGTTAAAGCACAACACGTTCTCTCCAAAATAGTGTAACGAGACTAGTATAGAGTAACTTTCTTGCTTATGTAACAGATAGCCCTTTCCTTCTTTCCTGTCTCATCGTGTTAACCAAGTACGCATCCGAATGCACTATCCGAGACGAACAAATACAACAATAATGGACTCTCTTCTCGAGGAGGAACTAGTACCGGTGGATTGGATAAATAGTTCTTGATAGCATCAAAAGCAGTCTGACACTCTTCAGTCCACTTTGTTAGAGCATCTTTCTTCAACAGCTTGAAGATAGGCTCACACACCACGGTTGATTGAGCTATGAATCGAATAATGTAGTTCAACCTCCCTAAGAAACTCATCACCTCTTTTCTCGTCTTTGGCGGAGGTAACTCTTGAATTCCTTTAATCTTGGAAGGATCGAGCTCAATGCCCCTTTTGCTGACTATAAATCCCAACAACTTTCCGGTTGGAACTCCAAAAGCGCATTTGGCAGGATTTAACTTCAAATTGTAATGACGTAAATGATAAAAGAACTTCTTCAAGTGTGTTAAGTGATCCGAACTCTCGCGGGACTTGATTATGACGTCTTCTACGTACACCTCAATCTCTTTACGAATCATATCATGAAATATGGTGTCATAGCCCTCATATAAGTAGCACCAGAATTTTTGAGACCAAATGGCATTACCCTGTAATGATATACACCCCAAGGTGTAATAAAAGCTGTCTTTTCTGCATTTTCTTCGTTCATCAAAATCTGATGATAACCTGCGTAGCAATCCACAAACGACTGCATTTCATGCTTAGCGCAGTTATCAATCAGAATATGGATGTTTGGCAACGGAAAATTATCCTTCGGACTGGCCTTGTTGAGATCTCTGTAGTCGACACAAATCCTGATTTTCTCGTCTTTCTTGGCGACCGGAAAAACATTGGCCAACCAAGTCGAATATTATGTCACCTCCACCAATCGAGACTCTATCTGCTTGGTGATCTCTTCTTTAATTTTTAAACTAAACTCAGGCTTGAATTTCCGGGTTTTCTGCTTCACCGGACTGAACCCTGGATTAATCAGCAATTTGTGAGACACAACATTGGTACTCAGCCCTAGCATGTCGCTGACTTCCCAGACGAACACATCAATATATTCAGTGAGCAAATGTATTAGATCTTTCCTCTGAGTTTCATTCAAGTGAACGCTGATTTTGGCCTCTTTAACACGCTCCTGGTCTCCCAGATTTAAAGTTTCAGTTTCCTCTAGATTCGGTTTATGCTGGTTTTCAAACTGCCGAAATTCCTCGGCAACATACTCTGATGCCTCATTTTCCTCTTCGTAATCATCGACCTCGTCATCACCTCCCTCACTTTGTTCGTTCAGCTCGTGACATGACATGACATTGGCAGGTTTAAAACTTATATTACTGAAACCATAAATAGACAAAGTTAGGCAAGTAAAATATAACTAATAAGTAAATAAGTAAATTTTAATAAAAGAGTCTTTCATTCAAAATGGGAAATAATGCAAACTTTGGCTATGTCCAAGGGCCATATTGCCTTTTTCAAACATCACGAGGGAATTTTAAAGTGCACGCAATTAAGAAAATGCAAAATGGTGGGTCTCGGGCCTCTTCCGGACTACCACCGATTTGAATATGCATAAAATGATGCCCTTCTACCAAAGAGTTCGGGGAATCAGAATCGGCGTGGAGGTCCAGTTCTGCAGCATCTCTCCTGGCTCAGTATTTCGATACCAGCTAGCTCGACCTCTTCCTTAATAACAACATCGATCTCCTCGAAAAGGCCGCAGATTCCCTCCCCAATGTCGTCAGGCTCGGCGTACTCTCGAACCGGGAATGATTGATACAAATGAGGGATTGGCTTAGCCAATGCTTGATCATTCTTCTTCTTTGCCTTCATATCATCATATGTGGGGACGTACCCCAAACCATATCTTGCTCCTTTGACGGGGACCGGAATAGGCTCAATAATTCCTTGGGAATTTCTTCCCAATCCGAAGCCTGGTTCAAAACCATTCTGCAGCATTACAGTGGCTATTATCTTGTACACGACGGTCATAGGAGGCTGTGGGGCCAAGTCCTCACCGGTGGCATTTACCAGCTCCACCGTATAGAAATTGATACCTCAAGACACTTCATCGATAATCGGCGCTTGTCTGTCGGAATGACTCCCTTCACCATGAATAACCAGCTCTTCATTCTTCCAAACGAGTTTCATCATCTGATGAAGGGTAGAAGGCACAACTCCAGCCATATGAATAAAAGGCCTTCCCAGAAGAAGGTTATAGCTAGTGTCAATGTCCAAGACTTGGAACTGTGCGCTGAACTCTGCCGGACCCATTTGGATGACCAAATTCACCGCTCCCAATGTATCTCTCTGAACCCCATCAAAGGCTCTTACATTGACTTGGTTTTGTTCCAACTTCCCCAAATCAAACCGTAACTGCCTCAATGTCGACAATGGGCAAATATTCAGACCAGATCCATCATCCACCAAGACGCGATTTATGACCTTCTCGCGGCATACGACAGTGATGTGCAGCGCCTTGTTGTGTGACCTCCCTTCAAAAGGTAGCTCATCATCGCAAAAGCTTATCCGATGTCCTCGGATGACTTGGTTGATCATAGCGGCAACATTATCGCTACTTGTGCCCACGGGCACTTATGTATCATCAAGATCCTTCATCAAGGCCTGCCTGTGCAACTGTGAGCTCATCAACAGGGCCCACACAGAAATCTGGGCTGGAGTCTTCTCCAAATGCTTAACAATAGAATTGTCCGTTGGCTGCATCTTTCTCCAGAATTCTTATGCTTCGCCTTCGCTTATCAGCCTTTTACCCTGATCCTTCTTCTATCCTCCAAGAGCTAACTCTTCAGAAGTATAACACCTCCCAGAACGGGTTATACCCTGAGCGACAGCAGTTTTAATCACAAATTTTGGCCTGACAAGAGTTTCTGAAGTCACCAAGGCAACAGCCTTTGCGGGTGTCAAAATAACGAACTCTTTTTTCTCTTTGATGCTCTAAGAAGCCACAGACCTTTCCAAATCGTCATGAACGATTTGAGCTATCACCTTTGTAACACACCAGTCATCATCTGTCTCTATCATATTAATATTGCCGCCTCCATGATTCGGCAAAGGGTTGGTGTTGACATTAGGCGCAGCCGGTTGGAGAGAGACTACCTCTTGGTCAATTAGATCCTGAAATTTGTGCTTGAGGTTGATACAGTCCTCAGTATCATGCCTAACACTGTTGAAATGATAGCACACCTTTGATCAGGCCTATAGAACTTAGAACTGGTATCCACCGGTTTGGGCCCCACTGGGTGGATATATCCGGCCGCTGCTAGTTGCTCAAACAACTTTGTTTCGCTTTCGGTGAGCACAGTGAAGTTCCTTGGAGGCTTTTTCTCAAACCTAGGTCGAGGTGGATCATAACTGCCTTGTGGATGAGGTATCCGTTGTTTCTATTATTGGGACGGGGCGCTTGATTTCTGAGATATGGATTTGTTTGATAGTTTGGCAATGGAGCTTGGTAATTCGGAGAAAATTTTGGTATAGTGGCGCTTGGACTTGATAAACGGGAGGGGGTTCTCTGTATCTCGACTGCACGTTAGCACAGTTGGGAGCAACACCTTGGAAGTGAGGAGATGGAATTTGATACAGTGGAGGATGATTTTGGTAAGCGGGAGATGGATTTTGGTAATTTGGGGGTGGACTTTGGTAGACTGAAGGAGGATTTTGGTATGCTGGAGGAGGATTATTTTTCTGACTAACTTGGTAGGAGTTTTGAAAGAATCCAGAACGACCTTGGGAGTAGGATGATCTTCTGGGTTTTTTCTTCCCATCATGTGAAACAGCGGCAATGTCCTCTCTCTTTTTCTTTAACAAGCCTGAAGATCCGGGCGACACGTCTACACGGGCTATCTTTCCTGATTTTAAACCATCTTCAATAGTTTCGCCGATCTTGACTATCTCGGCAAACTTTGCTCCAACGAGCAACATAATTTTGTCATAATATTCGGGCTCTTGCACCCGCACAAACACTTTGATAATTTCCTTTTCAGACATAGGTGGTCTTACCCTCGCAGCTTCTTTTCTCCACCTATAGGCAAATTTTCTATAGCTCTCGGTCGATTTCTGCTTCATCTTGTCCAAAGAGTATCGATCTGGGACAATTTCTACATTGTAAGAGAATTGATCGATAAAATCTTTGGCCAATGCATTCCAGCTGGGCCATTGCCTGGTTTCATGCGAGGTGAACCATTCAAGAGCTTCTCCGCACAGGCTTCGGCTGAAGAGCCGCATAAATAAATCTTCATCCCTACCAACTCCAACGAGCTGGTCGCAGTAGGCTCTCAAATGAGCCATAGGGTTCCCCACTCCTCCGAAAGTATCAAATTTTGGGATCTTGAACCCCTCTGGAAGGTCCAGATTTGGATGAATACACAGATCTTCATAACTAAGACCGGCGGTGTCAGGGACGCATTGGAGCTCTTTCATGGCCTTCTTGATCTCCTCTTTTATATCTACCTTTGTCTCTTCCTTCGCCCTCCATTCTCTTTCCTGTTCCTCGTAATGGACCAACTCTGAACTGTGCACGTCGTGCTCAGCAGGGACGGAAATCTGGAAAGTGGTTCCTTTAGGTAAGGGTGGAGCTACGGAAGGACTCTGGGCATTTTGGGCGGCTTGGTAATTTTGGGGATAAGTCTGAGGATTGGTAATCTGATTTAAGTGGTGGTGGGATATTTGAGGATTAAAAGTGTTCTGATTTGGATTTTGACTTTGTTTTGCGGTGGTGGAGCGGATTGAGGTTGGGTATTTTGAGGATGAGAGGGCATTTGAGAATGCTGGTTCTGAGGAGGTGGTGGAGTTTGGTTAGAGGCTGAAGCATATTGCGAATTTTGGGCAGTTGGGTCTGTAGCAGGGGGATTCTGAGCGAGAGGCACGCCTTGAGATGGATCCATATTCGAGGAAGGGAAGTTGATAGGAGGCCTTCCATCTGCAGCATTAACATTATATCCTGGCGGAGGCAAATCCTACCTTCTCTGCATCTCTACCCTCATCTCTGCAATCTGTTGCATCAACTACAGAATCAAATCGTTTTGGTCCGCTATGGTGGGTTGAGCCACCACAACATCAGTGAGACCTACCTCTTCGTTATTGTCTCCCATAATCGTCTTTCCTTTATTAGAATTTTGACCTGGAAGGAATCTGCTGGACCTTTCGATCTGGTGAAGTAAGGATGATCTGCCAACTTAATCAACACAGATCAGTTCAAAATACTTGAGGAGGAAAACAAATCAAAGGCAGATTTGTCAGTTTGGTTTCAGAATACAAAACGCATAATATCACACATAGAGCAGATAAACACACAAGTTGCTGTGTTTGAGGAATATCTTCAACCCACGAGTAAGGACGGAAACAGATTTTTTAACAAGCAGGAGTTTGCTTTTTTTTTTTTTTTTTTTAATTTGACACTGTTTCAGAAAGGCTAAATCACGTTAAGCTATGGTCTTCCTGCAACTATTCTTCGATGTCCGTTGATCTAATCTTCTCATTTCCTTGTACCATAAGGGGGAAGAATGATTTTTTTTAAATATAGGGGCCGGGCCTTGAAAGGCTGCCTACGTATCTCACAAGGAGAATTCAGGCCCAACGTAGTTCGACTAGAAAATAAAACATTGATTTTCATTCATTCGTTTAGGATGGTTACAACGGAAATTGAAAGTCAACAAAGCTTTAAGGATAAAATAACAACTACATCTCGGTCATTTTTCTTCTCGCATGTTGCATCAGTCACGAGGAACAAACTCAATTCGAATCTTTCCCAGGTTGACGAGGGATTCGAGATCGTAGCAAAATCCAAGACATCTTGAAAGGCTATGATATATGGCATCATGATAAGCGCAAGTTTTGAAGACTTCTCCCCCAACAGGATCGAGACCTCTGTCATCATCGTGGAGGGAGGCTAAGACCCCATTCTTAACCAATTTCATGTAGATATGCAACATAGATTCCTTGAACGGAGTGAAGTAGTGGCAAACAAACTGAGTGCGCTCAATTGGCTCTGACGGATCGTAAGTGAGAACGGTATTATTACCCCACATGTGCGGGATATCCCCAATGTCGATCTGGCGACAAATCCTTATTTTAAGTTGCACGCATTCCTCTATAGTGTGTCCTCGCTGATTTGGATGGAAGGCACACACTTTCGAATAATTTTCTTGCTAAAAAAATGAAAATGATCCTTCCTGAGGTGCCCATCCAAGATGCTCATACAAAAAAGCGCAAGTCAGGACCCTTGCTCCCACACGGTATGTCGGCTCGTAGGCCGAAAGAGTAATCCATTTGTCTCCTCCTCTCAGACGGCCTAGGAACGGAGGCTTGTAGACGATTTCCTCGTCAACGTCTTCGTCAATCACTCCAGGATGAGTGTCATCTGGACCACCATTAGCCTCTTGCTCGCGGATAGAGTATTTTTTGCGCATTTTCTGAAGTTTGTCTATCATGTTATGGTGGAACGCCTTGTTCTTCTTCCTTAATGCAGACATTTTTTCCTTCATAGCGACGAATTCTGCTATTTCCGCTGTTAGCTCTTCATCCAATGCTGCATTTTTGGCTAACAGAATGACGGTTTCCGACTCTATCCTCGCCTCTCCCGCTTCCCTTTCTTGCACCTTCAGTCGAAGCATGTCTAATTTCTCACTCAAGTCCTCTGTCTCCATCTCAACGTCTTGCTTCCTCTTCATCTTTGATGTCAGATTCTCATCCAGCGTCACAGTTGCAGCTTTGTAGACTGATGTGGCAACTTCAACCCTGAGTCCTTCTTCTCTGACCTCTTGGATTTCACGTGTGATCTGTTCAATCTTTCTCTGCAACTCTTCTCTTGTAAGCTCTCTCTTGATACTCTTACCCTTTCCAATAGCAGTGATTTGCTTTTCCTGAGGCAGTAGAGTAACGTTTTTTTAGGATTCGATATGTGAGGTGTCTTTTGAGTGAGAAACTTATGACTCGGGAAATTTTGGTCGAACATTTTATAATAGTGACGTGTTTGTATATTTTGGAAATTTCTGAAAAAGAGTGAGTTTCCGATATCCTCATTCACAGCAAAACAATACATAAGCAGTTAAATAGCACGTATATCGCGTCCTAATCATGCATGTGACCCTTTTGCGCCAAGGGTAGGCCTAGCGAATCTGAAGGATGTATTGCATAATTTGAAACACATTGTTGCACCCCCCAAAATAAACTTTACTAGGGGGAATATAATGCGAATACAGATAGAAAACAATCCCATGGAGGGGAGTTAGAAGGTTGATGGCTCTGCTCCTCTTCTGGTTTTCTCTACTTCTTCGCGGATGATGCACTTGCTTGTTAACACGTATGACTCAGCAAACACAACTTTGGAAGATGTCGATACGACTTGTAGAGTTTTCATCTGCTCGTCTAGGGTTGCATCCAAACGCATCAGACAAGCCCTTGTATCGGCTAGCTCTTGTGACGTCACAGCCAAAACCCTCTGACTTTCTAACTCTCGAAACTGGTACTCTTGCTCCCTTCGCTGAAATTCTTGCTCCCTTTTCTGAAATTCTTGCTCCCTTTGCTGAAATTCCTGCTTCCTTCGGTTCCATTCTTGCTGAAAATGATATTCATGGATCTGAAGCCTTGTCTGTACGTCTTCAATTTCTCAACCTGCGCGTGGTGTTGGGTTCACTACACCACACAGATCATTCTGCAACCATGTCTTGTATTCGTCGACATACCCAGCTTCATATCTGTTTTCAGCCATACCCCATTTCATGTTGACACGTCCAGCCCATTCTTGGAGGATGATTTTGGCGAAAGGTATATTGCCGCTCCCGCTGTAATCGACGACAAAAGAGCTAGCATCCCATTGCGCGGGTGTGATTTGTGTCCTACCAAATTGCCGCATTAGCCTAGTTAGGTTGTAAGGTCGCAATCCTCTGATGCCGGGAAGGATTAAAAATGGAAGTTTGGCCCCCTGCGCTGCTATCCTCTCTGACATGAAATTTGGCAACATCCACTGTATATCTCCTTCTCTTAGATCATAAAATACACTGGCCCACGCATCCCTGGTAGTATGAATTGGGAATCCGCGGATGCTTAGGTAGAATTCATAATTATCAAGTAACTCGTCTGGCTTGGCTTGGCCAACTCTTGTGGCTGGGCACCGTCCCTTTTGCAGAGATGCTCAGTCATCCACAATTGAAGTAGAATGTTGTAACCTTGGAAAAACAGGAAACCATTCTTACACAAACTCAAAGATCGATAAATGTCGGCCAAAATAACCGGGGCCAAACTACAGTATTTCTTTTCTTCTTGTTTTCTACCAATTCCTCTGAACATGGCGTCCACTACCATCATGACCCGGGTGTCGGTTTCCTTTCTTTCATCTTTAGGGAACACCATAGTTCCTAAAAGGCATGCAGAGAAAGCAATTGTTTGAGTTTGCCTCCAGGTACTGTGATTGTGGAATTCATTTGGAAATAGTCTGAAATAGCTGTTGTGCCCCCATCTCTCGAAAAATCTCATTAGCGGTATATCGGGGGTTTTCAACCAGTTCGCATTTACTAGCAACAATATGTTTTTCAATTCTTCACTAGTTGGCCTATCTAGTAGAAGGATGTGATGATAGGGACATTTTGTCCTCTTGCCACATGTTCCGATAGAGTCCAAACAATCCTTAATTTCTTCTAGTGTTGGTGTTATTTCGACATCTCCAAATCAAAAAATCATCTTCTCTTCGTTCCAGAACCGAGTGATAACCTCGATAAACGTGGACCAAACCTTGAAGTCCATTATTGAAGGTAAGTGACCCAGGTGAATCAAGATTTCTCTCTTTTGACAATCATTGAGGTTGTCCCACCATACGCGGAGAATGTCTGGCGTCTTGGTGACCATGTTGAAATGGAGGAACTGACTCGACATCTACAAAAACAAACAACTATTTAATTGCCACCCCCCACGATACAACAAACAGTTAAACACGCAATACATCCTTCAGATTTAACACACAAATATGATCGTCCTATGGAGCCGTGGGCTCTTTGGACTCAAGGAGGTCTTTCTAATGGGTCCAACACTCCTTGGGTGTTGGATCGTCTTAGGCCAATGCGCTATTTTTCGGGATTGGGTTTCCTCTATCTTAGTTTAACTAGGAGTGGGTTGTATTTAGAGTGGAAAGGGTAACCCAAGCGGACTACTCGGGCTGGGACAGTTAACGATCGTTGACTATCAAGTAGCCAACTACACTCGTCAGGGTGCCCCGAGAAAATTTTTGGTTAATGAACGACTGCGAACCCGCATAATCGTCCTTTAGTGGAAATGAAATAATCATCGTTTGACGGAAAATGTTATGCCATGAATTCAACAGTTTAATAAAGCGATAAAGTAAACAAATAAACAATTATACACATAGCCAAATAATGTCAGTTTTAAGGTCCTCCTAATCCCCAGTGGAATCGCCATTTCTGTTTTATCGAAAAATGTATTTTTTATAAATTTCCGACTTTTTTAGTGTCGCCACTTAATTTTTGAGAAAAATCAAGAAAACTATTGTTTTCAAAAGACTTAACAGCAAAATCGTTTTGAAAATTTAAAAGGGGTTCAGGAATTCATATTATTTTAGGAAGGTGACTAAGGCACCTAAAATACCCGTTAATACGGTTTTCCGGCAACTAACTTACTTTGGCTAAAAGATAACTTGATTGATTTTTGAAAGCTAGTGAAGTTGTTTGCAAAACGAAGTATCTAATTTATTATCTAAGTAAGAATTGGTTTTTAAGTTGTATTTATTCTTTAAAATCCGTTTGAAATTAACTTTAAATCGATACAAACATCTACGGCGATTGCGGGGATTCAGATTCTCTATCTTTAAAACTATCGACAAATAAAGAAAATAAACAAAAATAAGAGAGGGAGAAAGAGAGAGAAAGAGAATTGGGTCCAAATTCAGGTTTTTTGTCCGCCTGAATCGGAATTTGGACCCACCTGTTTTGGGTTTTTGACCCATTTTGTCATCTTGAGTACCTGTCCTAGACTAAACATATAATAATAAACAATAAATACAAAAATAAAAGACGAAAAGGGCTTAGGCCCAAAGATAACAAAATACAAATATGCGAAAAATAAAAACGAATGGGCCTTTGGGCCATTTCTCTCAATCTCCCGATCTTCTTCGATTCTTTAAACCTCGGGACCTGTTAGTCGATTTTTACGGGCTCGACTTGGGTAAAATAGAATTAAGCCTTTAGAGGCTCTCTCGAAATGCAAAGGGGAGTAATCAGAAGAATCCAAATAGACTCGTAAAGGCATCACATGTACAACAAAACAAATGAAAAAATTAGTATGAACGAAGATAATTTTAATGGTAAGGGAGTAGATAAACATAACATTTTTTATTTTTATTTTTGTTATGATTTTTTTTTCAGAACCAACTTTGTTATTGAAAATTATAATAAGCCGCAACGAATTATGAGATAATATAATCATCTCAAACGTGTCAAAGAGACACAATTGCAGTAACACACTCCAAGCAAGTAAAGACTCAGATGGTAACAACTCTAGGAATTTTATTTTTTATATAAATAAGCAAAAGACCAATTTGAAGGAAGTGAAGGATAAAGCAACGGCTATAAAAACTTTGATGATCGTGAGAGAACTTTCACGTGACTTCTTAATCACCAACATCCTAAAAAAAAATTTAGGAGTTGAGCAACAAAGCCAGCCAGGTACAAGGATTACTTAATTGAGAAAAAAAAAGAACTAAGTAACAAAATCATTCTATCATATGCCAAACCCATTGATCCTTTGAGAAAGGGATTCACCCTCACACTTTGTTCAAATAACAATTGAGGTGAGAAACATCTATTTGAACACACTCAAGCTTTCTAGATTTTCAACACGAAGAGATACGCAAAGAGATAGTGTTCAGAACAAATGACAAGTAAATACGACAAGACTTCATTTATTCATTGAATATAAGAAAAACATAGGTGAAAACGAGCGCACAACAAGCCAGTCAAATCTTAATTTTCTACTGTCTCCAACAAAAGATGAATAATATAACATACAACCTCCATATCACCTAATTTCAGGATCTCTTTTTTTTTTTAAAAAAACACTAATAATTTAATAAAGCAAACTAGTATTTTCCAAACTTAAGAGACAAAGAAATCCAAGAGAATAGAGATTTAGCAGTAATCAAACAAACATGCGAGAAACAATAAACTCAAAATCAAAAGAAACAGAAAGACAACAACATTAAACAAGAACTCACGATGCTCCAATTCGATATTAAGACTAAACCTAATAATGTGACCCCAAAAAGAATGAAAGACTTCCAGCACATTAGCAGAAAGAAAGAGACCTTTACCACTTGTCTTATGACTCAACATGGACAAGAAGGAATCTAATGCAGGATAGGAAGTGACAAAATTTCACATTAAACAATCACAATCTTAACACAAGGAGATTCCAAGGTACATGTATATATGATCATATTAAGAAAGGATCCTAAAAGGAAAATAAACAAAGACACGTACACTACCAGTGTTAGCAAAGAGATGAACTAGTCATTAGTCAGAAGCACAATCGATTAAATGGATTAGCATGATGAAAATATCGACCCCTAAATAAGAGAAAAATATATCGATTCACTTCTTCATAAATTAACTGAACATACACATTTTTACAAGAGGAAGAAAAGACCCGCTACTTCGAAAAGTTTTAAACAATCAGATGCCTCTACATTCTAAGAAAACACAGAGGAAAGAAAATTGTTGATTGATAACTTTGAGATAATCTTAACATGGAAGAGAGAAAAATGATGCTTATGCACAACCTGATCATGAATTTCACACCAACCGAATTGATATATCATATTAAAATCATAATAATGAATCGTCAATCTGACTACTAACAGCAAATCGATCGAATGATGAGGCTTTTCTAACATTCGAAAATTATCGTTTCTTAAAATAGCATAAGAAACAAATAGCAAGAGAAATAGAGCATATTACCTTCTTCTGGGCAGCGAAGGGGGACAGGAACTCAAGCGGCGAACAACAACTTCACCACTAAGATAAAGGTCCAATGATTTCGACGAACAACAGCGATTTCACGTCCCAAAAGAGATGAAATAAGGGAGACAGAGCTTCGATACTCTTTATATTTAGGGCCTTTTGGAATATCCTTCAACCAAAATCACATATTCACTCTTTTGATCTAATTCTCATAACTCTCCTCTAAAAATTTGTTTACTAGAATCGTCCAATGATTCTTCTTTAGCTCTTTTCTGTTTACTACTTAGATGAAAACTCGACCCGTAAAAATTTCTAATTTTACGTTATGACTTTACCCCTTTTTTTTCAACTCCCAAAAAAAATCTCCCTGAATGGAGAAGAAGAGGAGATTATATAGAGGGACTTTCGGTCAGAAATGGGGGGGAAAGGCGAGGGTAAATCCAAAAATCCAAGTCCCATTTTGAAATTCGAAAACCTTTTTCCGGATGAGGATAAGGTTGTTGGTCGTACGGGCAAATTGATTCCTCCAGCGCAATTTCAAAAACAAACAGGGGCGTGGACGGCTTCGATCGATTCCATCATCCTTGGGGGCAACATGGATCGATCCCACAACCCCCCAATGACGATTTCGCGTGCTGGCCAGGGCAGGGAGGTAGCTGGAATCGTACGACTGTTGAAAGAAATCGCAGAAAACGATGAAATCGTCGTTGTCCTTCTGCAGGTGCTTTCTGCGCTTCTTGTGAACGTTGAAACGATGCTCGCGCGTGAAGGGGGAAAAGGGAGAAAAGCAGGGGTCGTTTTGTACAAGCTGTTGTTATAGCTCACATCGTTGGATTCGTCGCGCGTGGGATTGCTGCTTCTCTTTGGCGTTTTCCGGGTTTCTATTGCTGAAAAGGAAACGGGGCGGGGCGACGTGGATCGATCCCACAACCCCCCAAGGATGATTTCGCGTGCTGGCCAGGGCAGGGAGGTAGCTGGAATCGTACGACTGTTGAAAAGAAATTGCAGAAAACGACGAAATCGTCGTTGTCCTTCTGCAGGTGCTTTCTGCGCTTCTTGTGAACGTTGAAACGATGCTCGCGCGTGAAAGGGGAAAAGGGAGAAAAGCAGCGGTCGTTTTGTACGCGCTGCTGGTGATGGGACGCTTCCTTTGGAAGGAATGGGTTGCGCTGGAACTAATAAAATTGGGCCGGTATATTTAAAAGGGAGTTGGGGCTGCTGATTTGGTTGATGTAATTAAAATTGGGTTGCTGAAAATCAAAAGGGAAGCCCAAATTTGATCTTTTAGAAACCAAACACTATTAACTTGATCAACTAGGTATTGAATGGTGAAATGATTAATATTAAACTCGATGAATTAGTTTGAATAGCGAGCTTCTTAATTTTAACGAAATAAAATAATCGACTTAATTATAGCATAACTAATCCAAAAAATAAAAACTATTATATAACTAAACTAATTAGTAAAATATTTAAACAAAATGATTTATTTTTTTTGAGATGATTTTCGAGTAATCATAAAAAATATATTAATTATATATACAATCATGGAAATCATATACATATTATCTAAAGTTATAAAAGTGAAAAGATTAATTTAAAATTATTCAAAAACATTTTAATCTTTATAAAATCTAATCATTTCGAATCGTTTAGAATTTAGAAGCTCGTTATTTAATTCCTATCGGGAAGGGTCAAAATTGGGTGTCAACACTTAGAAAATACCCTTAATGCTAAGATCGATTCCCGGAGATCTATTTATCCAAATTCGATTTCGTAAAGTCATACAGATTCCTTAACGAGTTATCTAACCGATTATGTAATCAAATTGATATTTTTGCTACACCCTATTGCTGCCAGATTTCCCTACACCTTGATTACTCCGATTTCCTCCAAATCTGGATAGCGTTGGGAAAATTCTAATACTACAAAAACGTTTTTTCGGCCCCAATTTTCCCTCGTTGGCATTTCTATGACGACGAAAGCCGATTGTTACAATATCTAGTTTGTTGGGGTTAGGCTGTATTTTAGTTCAAATTTTTGCTCCAAAGTCAAAATTCGGGGTCAAGTCCAAAGTCGCATATCGGAGTTGGATCTCGAATCAATTGCCATGGTCGTCTCTTATTTTCGGGTGTTGGTGTTAGAGATCAAATTTCAATTCGAATGTTAAGTATCAAATCAAGAGTTGGGGTCAAGTCCTAGTTTGATCTCACGACCGCATCGTGGAACGATCATCAGCGTTATGTCCCAGTTCAGATGTTAGGGTCGGCTTCCCATTTCAAAAATATGAGTCCCTGATCGAGATTCGGGCTCAGGTCCTAGGATGGGTTTCAGCTTGGATCGTGTCCTAGTTCGAATGTTGGGATTCGATGACGGATCGGTTACCGAGATCCATTTTTGAGTCAAAAAAATATTTTTTACTCTCTAACAAATAAGTAATTATATTTTTTCTAAAAAAAAGTACATTACACTCACCAACCAAATATTTTTAATAGAAAATATTTTGCTTCCTACCAACACAAAGTTTTATTGGAGAAAGAACCTTTAGCCTCGGTTCATCCTGCCAATTTCATAACAGTTTCAGAAAGGACAAAGAAAGTAGAGAGCTTATTTTGTGTATTTGATGTAATTTAATATTAGATATGTATAATATTGCGCCGGAAAAGCAACAGTAGACAGTTATAAATGTTGTTGCTTTAGATTAGAATAAGATCATAAGAACATAATGAACGTTGCTTTAATCACAAATATATATATATATATATATATATATATATATATATATATATATATATATATATATATATATATATATATATATTAAACAACCGGCCATTTGGAATCTCCCTCAACTCCTATCAGATCATCAAAAGTCTCAGAAATGGTTTTTTTTTTTTTTTTCCCCATTGAGATAGCAAAAACAGAAGGGAACATCATCTTTTTTGCATGTGGCTCATCATGACTTATCTGTGAACATAGGATAGTATTCTTTCCTTTTCAATTTGGTAATTGATATTTATATAAAAGTTTGATTAATTCAGATTCGCACAATTTCATTCAAGGAAAAGTACTCTCCATCAAAGATTTTTATATACCTAGGTTTTAAACTCGCGACTATTAATGAATTGAAGGAACAACCTCATCTAATGCACTATATTCTTTGATGGATATTAAGTTTAAAATAATAAAAATAATTTCTTGAATCTCCCAAATTTTAAATTAAAGATACATAAAGTATATCAAAACATTTTTTAATTTTGTGATCTCAAATATGTCATGTAAAAAGTTGATATTAAAAAATTGTTAAATTAAAATTAAAATGTTGCAAAAACAAAGAAAAAAAATGACAACATTTTTAAAGATAATGGAATGGAGAGAGTACTGATGGTTTTCGAAAGAGAATCAACAAAATACCACCACACATATTTATCAAAAGGTTATGCTAAATGATCAGAAAATTTGGATAGAATTTGGCTTGAAATTTAAAAAGTCTATAATATCTTTTTATTTTTAAAATTAACTGATTCTTTTTTATTTTTAATTAAAAAGTATTAAAATTAAGAGGGTAAAAATGTTTCAAAAGGTAAAACAACATACTGTGGAATATTTTATTTTACCATTTAATCAAATTCTGACCAATTTTTTTTTCTTTATAAAACCAGTATTAAAAAATATTTAGCCATTTTGCATGTAACTAATGAAAATCTATCATTTATTCATTTACGACAAATTTTATTATTTAACGACAAAATTGATCCGTTGCGAAATCCAATTTTTTAAGCAGTGAACGAAGAACTATTTCGGAACTTGTAATGTTGGGAGAAGAAAAAAGTTGGAAGAAATTTCCATGTATTTTCTTTTCTAATTGCCTTAATATCATTTATTGAGGTAAACCGTAAACGGTTATTATTAAAAATTATATTATTTGTGATTAACTTTTAACTATGAAATATAGGAATAAGAGCAAATGCAAAAAGAAAAGCATACCAAAAAAGAAATGTTCAACTCAATCAATATTTATGAAATAATTTGGAAAATTTAGAAGCTGATTATTCTCTAAACCTTTTTTATTTACAAAATCTTCATAATTTTTATTTTTTTTCCAAAGAGAAATGTGTAATCGTATTCGGCAAAGTCAAAGTTGGAGAATTCCTTATTCTTGGATGTCATAATGCATTTTTTTTCCGTTCTTATTGCGCTTTTTTTTTTTTTTTTTAAAGCAAAAACAATACTCCATCTCTCTAATATTTGTCAACTTCTTTTTAGTTGTTTCTAATTACTTGTTCATTTTAAAATGAAAAAATATTTTTATATATTATACCTTCAATTAATTATTTTGAAAAAATATGAAAATTTTGAAAATTTAAAATTTTTAATTCATCAACTTCATAAGTAATTAATATGAATAAAATGGTAAACTCACTATGTCAATATTGCTTTCTTAATAGGTGTGTCAATTCAAAAATGGACAAGTAATTAGGGATATAAGAGTATCAATATATCTGTTTCCAATTAGAAACAAAGCTAGAAATGGATACCTCAACTATTGGCACTAATCAAGCCTTATGTGACGAGCTCATGTTTGAGTGGCAGATAGAGGCTGGATTCAACATCAGATTTTTCACATGGGAGACCCACCTCCCAACCAGTACTCAATCCTGACTTTGTGAGCACTAATTACTTGTCAAATTATCTTTTAAACCTAATATTTCATGTCATTATTTTTTTAATGAATATATCAAATTCAAATGTGATAAAAAAACAAAAAATAAACGGAGAAAGTAATATTTACCATTATTGTTACTTTTTTAAGAAAAGAGTAACTTTTCTTAGAATTTGTGTTTGGTTGAAATTAAAGGAGATATTGAAAAGGTTAAATAAAAATTGTAACAATATGAGAAGTATGTGGATAAAGAAGATACTCAAATTTCCACCAAAATTTGATGTCCCAATGGTACATTTGATTTGGGCAACAACATTTTCTTTCATTGAATAGTTATGAAATGACAAAATTATGTTTGCATCTTTTTTCTTTACCATATCTACAGACTACAAGCATGACTATAGAGTTAAGAGACCAAAGTTTTGAGTATCTCAAGAGACTACACAAGAATAAGATAAAGTACTTAAGATTATTTAACCATTGGTGAAGTCAAAAGTGAGTATTAGATACATTGGACACAGATCAATATCTCTATAACTCATAAGAAAAAATATTAAATTATGATACTTATGAAACATATATCATTCTGACTTTTACTAGAATTGGGTGTTATATACATGTCCCTTCATTGATAAAGGGTCAAGCTTTTGCTGATGCTTCTACTGATCGATGATCTCTATCTGTTGAAGGATAAACCTTCCCTACTACAAGAGAAATCTAACAAATCCAATGCATCAATGTCTTCTTTTATTGATTTTCCGCAATCAAGTTATTTGCAATCCTTTTCTTTTCCTATTTCTGTTCTTCCAAGAGTTTTTAGCTCTAAGTCTCAGAATTCTGTTTGTTATGAAATATGTGATATCAATGAAATAGTTTTTTAGTTTTTAACGTTTTCGAGTTAAAGCAATTATGGGTCATATACCTTTTCATACTATGAAACACATTAATGAGCTTCCTTTTAAGATTGCAATTCAAAAAGATTTGACTATTTGGTTAACTAAGCAACCATTTCCTATTAGTTCAATCTTTTCTAACCATTGTTTCGAATTATTTTATATAGATACTTGGGGACCATGTCATACACACACCTATAAAGGTGAAAAATATTTTCTTACGATGATTTTTCTAGGAGTACTTGAATTTTTTTTTTCTAGAGCTATACCTAGTGTTTTTCTTGGCTATCCATTTGGGCAGAAATGTTACAGGATCTTAAATTTTCTTAACAAACAATTAGTTTTTATTTCTGGAGATGTGAAGTTCATTGAGACTATATTTCTGTTTTCCTATCCTACTCCATTGCAAAATTTGTTTCCTTCACATTATCCACCTTTTGATCTTCCGTGCTCTACATCTCTTTCTCCTAATCCTATTGCGCTATCAATATCTTGTACTTCATCCCAACCTAGTATCTCAACTTCCAGTTCATCTATCCAACCTTTGTGTTCTTCCCCCGCTCTTTCTGATTTCTCTTCTACACCAGGAGAGACTGTATTGAGGAAATCTCAAAGAAAGCATCAACGACCTAAGTTCTTGTCAGACTACATAGGTAATGCTACTTTATTCTCCCTCTGTTTCACAAAGAATAACTTGGTTTGACTTGACACGGAGCTTAACAGTACAAAGAAGACTTTTGAATCTTGTGGTTCTAAATTAAAGTTAGGTCAAATGTATGAAATTGTCCTTTGATTTATGGCCTTAAACATGTCAGGTGGAAGGCTGAAATTAATATGTTACCAAAAAAAAGAAAGAGGTCATTCTTTCTGAAACAGACTAAAATGGAAAGGAATTCATTCTTTTTTAAACAGAGAGAGAGTAATTTTTTCTGATTTTTCCCCTAATCCGCCTTGTTAATTTGCCTATTCTTTCTTTTTCTTTCTCTGCTTTAACTCAAGACAATTAGAGACTGGTAATCTCTATTTGTCAAATTCAAGAACCTATTTCATACCATCAAACTATTTAACATCCAGATGGCATTTTTCTATGGAATAGGAATTTTTTGCATTGGACTCCAATCATACTTGAGATGTTGTTCCTTTACCTGCAGGAAATAAGGTCAATGGGTATACAAGTGCAAATTAAAATAAGATGGTTCACTTGAACGACTCAAAGCTAGGCTTGTTGTTCGTGGAGATACACAACGGGAAGGTTTGGATTACACCAAAACTTTTTCGCATGTAGTTAAATTAACTACTATTCGATGCATTCTTTCAATTGCAGTGTAATGACATTGGAATTAATATCCATTAGATGTTAATAGTACATCTTCACGTGGTTAGCTTGATGAAGATGTGTATATGTGTTTTACTCGTGGATTGTCTCCTCTTGTTTGCCAAGTTCGGAAATCTTTATATGGCCTAAAACAGGCATCTCGACAGTGGTATTTTCTCTTATCATCTGCTTTAGGCACTAGGGGTTTCATCTCATCACTCAATGACTACTTACTTTTCTTCAAAGTCACTGGAACTTTAATCACAATTATTATTATTATCACAAGAGACGATGAGAGTAAAATATCTGAGATGAAGAAGTTCCGTCATAATGAGTTCAAAATCAAGTATTTCGTCATAAATGAGGCCTGCTTGCAAGTTTTCTTTGGACTTGTTGGCTGAATTTGATTGCTTGGATGCCAGACCTGCCTTTATTCCTTCAACAGACTCTCAAGCACATATTGAAAAAGTTCATTTGTGACAAGGGCCCAACAATATTTGTAGCTTGTTTATATTGTTCTTCTCAGCATTTTACTTGTTTAGTCAAGTTAGAGAGTTTGTTAGATTATTATTTAGTCAGTTAGAGAGTATGCTAGATTAGAGGATTTCTCTCCAAGATTTAGTCTTCTGTATAAATGCACCAGCTCTTGAACAAATAGAGATTTTTATCTCTGCAAATCAGTCTCTTCTTCGATCACTAGGGATCCTCGTAAAAATAATATCACTGAATTGAAAGAAAACTGTTGGCATCAAGTTTAAGAAAAGAATCAAAAATTTTTGAATCTAGTAGTCTTAAACTAAAAGTATGTTTAATATATTAAAATGTCTTTCAATCTTTTATTGATTTAAATATATCATGTAGAAAATCAAAATTAAAGAGTCAAACAAAAATATATTTATTTTTCCAAATAAATTAAAAGTAAAAGTAAAAAAGACAAATCGAAACAAAGGGATCCATTAATTAGAGAAGCGGGTTGGCTTTTTATTACTCCATCCGTTCTATTTTATATTGAAAAAATAAAAAAGACTTTTGAAATTTGTGGTCTAAAACATGTGATACATGTTTGTGTGACTATAAATCATTACATTTTAAAGTTAATTAATGTCTCATTCTTTTTACATTTTAAAGTTAATTGATGTCTCATTCTTTTTACATTTTAAAGTTAAGTAATATCTTTTTTTTTTGGAGACGGATTAAAAAAAAATCATATAAACTGAAACAGATAGAAAATACTATTTTAGTCTCATCACCATATTTTAATACTAGATAATGTAAAATCTAGAAAGAGCATATGCTCTAAGTGAATTCATAACAAATTTTAGGATATGCTTCTGTTACACATAATTTTTAGAAAAGAAATCATGTATTACATCATAACTTGATATCTCAACTATTCCTTTGGCTTAATTGAGTCTTCTTTGTGGCTTGGGATCCCCTTGTGGAAAGCACATACACGTCTCTATTACCCAACTGCGCTCAATCCTATTGGCCACACATGAAATTTAAAATGTCAATAAAACACTATTTAAATTTATCAGCACAAATTTCGAAAATAGAGGAGTAGAATAGAACATCAATTGAAGAATCAATATATGCAACATCTCGTTATTAGTGGCGGAATCAAAATTTACTATAAGAAAATATACATATAAAGAAGTCAAAGAGGTTAATATATGTTTTATATAGATTAAAAAAATACTAGTATAATTTTAGCCATATAGAAAACTCAATCCTACTTGATTTCGTCCCTACTTGCATAAGAAAAAGCCCTAACCGCTAGTCAAGTTTCTTTAAAAGAGAAAGTGCAGGAAATAGCCAAAAGAACACATGCACAGAATTTTCTTGGTGATGAAAATTGAGCACATAATATGTACTAACTAGTTTCATATATACTTGGAATAACTGATATATATACATAAATACATACATAATATATACAAAATAGAGACAGAAAATTAAAATCAGAGAGATAGAAAAAGCGATGAGGATGAAAGATAGAGCAGTGAGCACGCATAGATTCAAGCATATAAACATCATGTTAGAAAACACACATGTGCTCACGCTCTTCTGTCACCTCCTTTTTGTTTTACTTCACACTTAATTAGACTTGTTGGATTAGCACGAAAATAGAGGCAAGCAAAGTCAAAAGCCTAAAGTATAACCTCATAAAAAAAAAACATGACTATATATAAAGAAATCTAAAGAGAAATAGAGAAAATGGTAGGGATGACAAATAGAGAAGTGAACAGACATAGTTTCAAGCATGCGAGAAAACACCATGTGTGCTCACTCTCTTCCGTAACATCCCTTTTGTTTTGCATCCCACTCAATTAGACTTGTATGCTTGACACAAAAATAGTAACAAGCGAAGATAAAGGCCTAGCATAAGCTCATGAATTAATCCAATTAATATGATAAAAGATCATGAATAAACATAACGAGATCTAAAGACATAGAAAAAGTAGTGGGGTGACAGATAGAGCAGTGAGCACGCATAGTTTCAAGCATATAAACATCATGCGAGAAAACATCATGTGTGCTCACTCTCTTCTGTCACCTCTCTTTTGTTTTACATCCCACTCAATGCTTGACACAAAAATAGAAACAAGCGAAATCAAAGTCCTAGCATAAGCTCATGAATTAATCCAATTAATTTGATCAAACATCATGAATAAACATAAAAAATAAATATAAATAAACATAGAGAAAAGGGGGGTGACAGATAGAGCAGTGAGCACGCATAGCTTCAAGCATGTAAACATCATGCTAGAAAAGACCATATGTGCTCACTCTCTTCTGTCACCGTCCTTTTACCCCCTCATGAGAGACTTCACAAAACCTAATTAGGCAGAAGAACCCTAGATCTGAAACAATAGAAACTAGTGTTTCACTAGAAAGGAACAATTAATCTTATTTATGAGATTTGATGTGTGAGGAATGATGACTAGTATGATGGCTTTATATAGAGAAATAGACAGATCCATCACGTAACGAATAAATGTGTGTCTATCTTTTCCCTTAATCATCGACTCTATCTCTACACACTCTATTATCTATTTTTCCTTCTTTAGTATTTATCTAGATGGATATGTTATTAAAAATATTTGTCTAAATCACTCATTAAATCATGATAATAGTTTTTCATTTTATCCCGCCTTTAGAAGTGTAAACAAATTTTAGACAATTTTGAGGCTAACTAATATGAACAAAGGACAAAATAGTAAAGTTAAATCAATATAATTACTCTGTGAAATAAACAAAATGTTTATCTAATATAGTACCATAGGATGTACTCCTTTCGTTAATTTTACTTGTCACTTATTTCTAAAATAAATTTTTATTTTTATTTGTCACTTTTGACATATAAGAAACAATAATTCTTATTTCCATATTTTACCTCGACATTAAATAATTGTCCACTATTGATTTTATACATTTTTAAAAAAACTGTAAATAGATTGGTAATTTTACTACTATCACCATTTAAATATAATAAATATAATACTAGAAAAATATGAATAGAAAATAACAATAATTAATTTATAAGAAGAATAAATTAAAAACTAAATGTAAAATTATCTATCAGAAATAAAGAGAATATAATATAATATACAAATAAGAAAAAGAAGAATATATATTATGAATAAAAAAAATCTATTCCCCACTTATGGTGTTATGGAGTTTCCAGGCACAACACTGACAAACAGATAGGATGAGTGTGTGAGAAAAAGGGGTAAAGGGCTGAATTAACCATTGAATATTTCGAGAGAAAAAAAATAGTCTTCTTTTCCCGAAAAACTGTAACTAACTTAACAGAGACCTCCATAAATTCAAATTACTCTTACCAATGTTGCCACTAGTATACCTTCATTTCATATTAATTTTACATATTTTTTTAAAAATTATACATAAAAAAAATAATTTTATTATATATTTTTTAAATATATAAATATAATTTCTTTACAAATGTATAATTATAACTAATAATAAGAATAAATTAGGAACTAAGTGTAAAAGTAATTCATTCATTTCATGAAGTAAACAAATATTGTTGGACGTACATCTCAAAATAGTATAGTGAATAACTATTGTTGAACTGAGTGAGTTTTTGATTTTTGTTAATTTATTGCTTACTTCGCTTAAAAAAGAATGACCTAGTTTGATTTAACACGAAATTTAAAAATATACAAAAAAAGAATTTTAATTTTATAATTCTAAAATTAACATTATGTTAAATATATTAAATGTCCTTTAAAAATAAATTTTAACCAAAAGGAAAAAAAATATTCTTTTAAACTGACTAATTCTTTTTAAAACAGAGTTAATATTTTTTTTTAATTAGAGGAGTATTTTACTAAATTAATTTTATTAATAATATATAAAAATTTCAAATTCGATATTAGTTATTTAATACTAATAATAGAAAAAAGTTATAACAATTTTTTCTTTAAATATAAACGAAAGATGGAAATACTAAATATACGCCTCAACTAAAAATAGTTATGAGTATTCCTCCGTCAAATAATAGTTGTTCATTATTTACTAAGCACATCCCTTAAGAAATTGTAGATAGAAAGACAATTTTAATATATCACTTTTTAAATATAATAAATATAATATCTTGAAAAATGTGATAAAAAATAATTACAATTAACAATAAAGTAAATTAAAAACTAAATATAAAATTATCCGTAAATTTTATATAATGAACGAGTATTATTAACCATTTATTTTTACTATACAATAAACACATATTGTTAGAAAGAGGGAGAGGGAGTATATAAGAAAAGCTACATGATATCCAAATAATTATTCATTCATAATGATTAAGTAAATAGAAGAATTTTTTTTTAGGGATAATTGTATATAATAGCAAACTAATAATATAAAATAAATATAATAGTTATTCTTTGATTTAATTGTGCTCCATAGCAAATTATACAATTACAGCGAATTATACAATTGCAGCGAATTATACAATTTAGGCCAGTGAATTATACAATTGTATATGTATGGTGATGCCAGCGAATTATACAATTTAGGCCAGAGAATCATACAATTGTATATGTATAGCGAATTATACAGTTATATGTTTGCTATGGAGCGCAATTATGCAAACTTTGCTATAACATACAAATATGAATTTTTTATTTGCTATATGTGAAAGTTGCCCTTTTTTTTATTTGCCATCATGTTTTATTCATTAAAACAAAAATATGTATACTACTAATTTTCTTATATTTCCTATATTTTGTTATATGTTTCACACACTCACTCTTCTCTTCCAAAATATTTTCTGTATGCTTCTTATTTCTCGTCCTTTTTGAGTTTTTGCCTAATTAGAAGACATTTTAATTTTAGTAAAAAGCATAGCAACGAAAATTATTTAAGCCAAAAATAGAATGGAGATTGACATTGACATATTTAATTACATTTAGGGGTACTTTATCTAGGGGTTGGGTCGGTTATTGATTAAAATCAAAACCAAATCAATTTAATCGACTTTAAAATATCAAAATCAAACCAAACCAAATATATAATGTACATTTATCGGTTTGGTTGTTTTTTATTTTGGATTAATTTGGTTCGATTATTAATCATATATAAAAATAAAATAAACAATTCATTCAAAACGTGAAAAAAAATGACAGCAATCCATTCAAACGAAAAAATAGTTAGATGAATGCCATTACAGAACTTTCAATCATTGAATTTACTGAATAAAACTTCAAAATTCACTATTTTGGCATTAGAAGGACGAGATAATGACATTTTCAGTCCCACAAAGAATTTCGATAATGAAACCAATAAAAAAAATATTCTCACCTTGGACATCTTTTTTTCATAAGTAAATTATAAATAAATTCTGATGAAATATGTATAATCTTTAAAACGGTTTATGAATATAAATATTATGTATGTATAATAATAAATTTATGTATATAACTTGTTGGTTCAGTTTAATTATTTCTTTAATTTTTTTTTGAACAAAATCATAATTAAATCAAATATTATCAACTCTTAATAATCTAAAACAAAACAAAATTAAAATTTAAATTAAATTAATTTATTTAATCAATCTAATTCGATTTAGATTGATTTTATCCAAACCATAAACACCCCTACTTTTATCCTTTCGCAACTATAAATATATTTTCGTTAATCTTTTAATTTGATTATTTTATTTTGTTGTAGGTCTTTATTGGCCTAATATTGACAGAAGAGGTTGTCAGTTAATGACAAGAGGATTACATGCACAAGCTGAAATCTGGCTCCTTTTCCTATGATTTCCCTATATATCTGTGAAAGCTGATTTTTTAGCATTCTGAAATTTGACCCCAATTTGGATAATTTTCGTATGCAAAAATAATTTTAGGAAAAGCATAATGCTAAATGGGAAACAGGCCCTTACAGGTCATTCGTCAGTTTTTAAGTTAAAAAGATCATTATATTTTGGATATAAATTAAAGTCACTAGAATTTTCTAGGACAAAGTTGAGTTGAAAGTGTTTTCTTAGATTGAGTTTCAATATGAAATTTTACTTGAGTCAACTTTAAACGACCATATTTCTCAACATATAATTAGGTGGTCCATAACATATTAAATTAAATGTGTATGAGTTCTCTTTTGAACGCACCAAGTTCGCTCCCTTTTGAGTTCAAAGTAAAGAGTTATGCCCATTTTAGGGAAGCCTAGGTAGTCGAGGTTACACGGATGTCTTGACGGACGTGAAGTGTTTCACGGACCGTGGAGCCCTAAACGGTCCATGAAGCCTTCATTTTAAGGCACTCCGTTAGTTTTTAAGTTGGGATGTTTTGATCTTTCCCCTACGCCGTTTTAACTCATATTCTAAGCCTAAACCATGACATATTACACTTAGTTAAGGGCATAGAAGGTGTTAATCACTTCTTTTACGTTCATTAGCACTTCAAGTCCTTAGAGAAGGGTTTCGAGAGGAGAATAAGCTAAGATTTTCAAGTGTTCTTCGAATTTTGTTGATTTCGCCTAGAACTTTGTTATTTTAGGTATGCAAGACTAATTATAGTGATGGACTGAGTTCGTTCTCACGTCCTACGTCTACTTTCTATCAATAAGAGATAATTCAGGTTACATCCTTAATTTGATACTTCTTGAGATAAGTTTCGTTCTTGAATGTTGAAGTCTATTCCTAATTATTTTTGAGTTGCTATATCTTACATTGAGATTATTGGGTTGATCGTTCAATATTGTCCACCTTATAAGTAATTTCCTTTTTTTAAGCTACTAATGTGAATTTTTTTTCTATGCACCCCAACAATCTTCCCCATTAAATTAAGTTCTACATGACTTTGTAGGCTTCTATGTAGATTTTAAAGAGGCCTAGGAATTGTATCTCATTATAAGAAAACTGTGAATTACATAAGAATTTTTTTGGAAATTAGTATGAAATTTACAGGAAAATAAGTTTTCTGCAAATTTTCATACTAATCCTCAGAAAAATCCCCATATAATTCACATTTTTTTGTAGTGTCTCTTCTTGTTCTCTATCCATGGTTAGTTACAGAAAAGAGGATATGAAAATGGAGCTAGCATGGCTGAATTTCCAACCTAATGGATGTTTATTTTTCTGCATGAGGCCTATTATTTGAGTTTAACGAATTTAAGTTTGTTTTGAGTCTATCATTGCTTGCGTAAATCTTCTGTTAAGTAGTCAGTCAGGTCAAAAGTTTGCTTGGGGACCAATAATGGTTCTCGAGTATCGTCCGCTTCAGGGTGTAGGCTCAAGGTGTGACAAACTTAGTATCAGAGCTTAGAGCTCAAGTGTCCTAGGGTGTCTACGAAGCTGTGTAAGTGGGATCTTATTTTCTAGTTGTGAGGGCCTCATTTTCATACATGAGGGGCTATAAACATTTAAGAAAAGTTCCCCTTCTTTCATATTTTAAATCTTGCAATAAAATTGTGTCATAAGGAACTTATTCAAACTCGTCCATTTGTCATATCCATTGGACTACCGTTCATACTCAAGGTAGTTGAAAAACAAAGTCTAGATTCTTATCGATGAGTTACTTTCAGCAAAAGTCTTGAGAAAGTCATGAGACCACAGAGGGATTTGAGAGAAGTTCATGAGTGAGCTAAAGTGTATGATTTGAAAGAATGCGCCCTTATTCATATAAATATTTGCTCGAGATAAAAGCGAGATGTACTCTTAAATTCTCTTCTCTAAACATTATTCGAGGTGAGACCCTTAAGAAGAGAGTAATTTCTATTCCAGGTGAGACCCTTAAGAAGAGAGTGAGTTCTAGGAAGGCTTGGGCGATATTTTTACCAGAAAGATAGTATGAATTACGGTGTTATAAGCCAGTAGCAGTAGCAGTATCTAGAGTTTAACATATACATTTAAAATATAGTAACCTAAGAATTGGAGATAGTAATTGAGTAGAGTATGTAAGTTGTAGACATGTACCTAGTAAGTCATCAATGACAAGTTTTTTCCTTTTATGTAGGTTAAGGAGTATTAATATTGTATGAATTCATGATAGAAGGTAGATTAAGAGTTACTAGTCAGGATGAGAGTATACTTTAACAAGAAGATTGTTTATGTCGACGTGTCATTGTGTTACTGAAGACCAAGTATAGGTGTTGATAAAATAATAAAGTAGTTATATGGTGATCAATCCAAGCCAGGCTTACGATTTTTTTAAGGGAGAGCCCCATGATATTCAGAGGGTTATAGATCTAATTAGGCAATAGTGTATAGGGAATGGGTAAATAATACTTAAGTTGTTTGTCAATTTTTGAGTTTAGATCATTTTTTCTTTTTCTTATGTTATTTTAACCCCTATTCTAAACCTAAACCACGACTTTATACACCTAGTTAAAGGTTTATAATGTGTTAATCAGTTATTGTACGTTCATTAACAGTTCAAGACTTTAAAGCAAGATCTAAAAGGAGAACAAGCTAGAGTTTTCAAGCGTTCTTCAAATTTCATCGATTTCACAAAGAACTTTGTTCTTCTCATGGTTTGGATAAAAACTTATCCAAGCTGAAACATGGAACCAAACCAACTAAATAAGCCAAGTTTATTTGGTTAGGTTTGGTTTGATTTTAGATTTTTAAAAACTAATGGTATTTTGATCGGTTATGATTTTGTTAAAAAAATCAAAGAAATAATCTAATCGAACAGACAAATTTTGTGTGTGTGTGTGTGTTCACGATTGGAGCATGTCAAAGAACAGGTCCAACGCAGTTGACTGACACGTCTGCAGCAAGTGTTGATGAAGAAGGAAGCTGACAATTGGAACATGTCAAAGTAACAGGTCCAACGAGGCTGACTAACGAGTTTACATCATTGCTGTAGAATTAGAGTCGCACTAGGATTAGACTACTTATATTGATTAGGATTATATTATGACTAGAATTATATTATGATTATGACTATATTACGACTAGGTTTAGATTTTTTATAATTGCATTATTATTATTATACTAGTAATAGGTATTGTAGTAGGACTCTGAGTATAGTTAACTAGGACTCTACAATTCTCTCCTATATAAGGAGTTGTTTTCATCAATAGAATCCTTGATTTCTCTAATCCTAGACGATATATATATATATATATATAGAGAGAGAGAGAGAGAGGAGGGGGTATTTCAATAAATATTTCAATAAAAAAATTTCGTTAAACTTATAAGTTGTAAAATCCTACTCAGTACTCCTTCACTCTTTTGTTCTAATAAGTAAATATCATTTTAGTTTCTAGTTTTTCTTCCCTTTTTTTTTTTTTTTTTTTTTATGGACTATGTATATTCATGAATCTATTATTACAGTTCATCTCTTTCCCTTAGCTTTTGTTCTTAAAAGAAATCTTCTTTAACCACACCCCGGATTTGGTCATTCATCGTTCATTTAAGAACATTCAAACTGACCTAACAATTTCCTAGGAATTTACAGGTTAATCCATCGATACTTTTAAGAGGCTAAGAAAATAACCATATACTAAGTAACATAGATTCATAAATATAACATAGATTCATAGAATTCATAAATTCATATACAAAATATTAACATATCATAAATATTTGAAACTAAATAATTTACATATATGGGAAGTTAACTAGAAACATAAATATGAAAACTTACATTATTATAACAGAGTGAAGTTTCCCTTTCGGGAAACCCGAACGACTTCCACAAGAACTTTACAAAATCTTTAAAAACAAACTTCAAACAAAGAACTAAGGTCTTAAAATATTTTTATTTTTTAATACTTATGAAGAGGAAGGATTTTTTGGAAAGCTTTGGGTTTTGCTGGTTGTTGATTTTTTCGCTCCATCTTCTTCTTCTGTTAATGTCTTCTTTATATACACAATTATGGACGTCAAACTCCGGACTTCAAAATGAAAAAGAATCTTATCTTTTCCGCCGGGTGCGCATTGGGCCCCATCGCACGTGAAATGATTCTTTCTTTTGCATTATTATCTGTCCTTTGTCTGATTTATGGCAGCATCTTATCCTTATCTCTAACTTAGTGCCTATCTATTTAAAATAAATTAAAGACGCGTCCCAACAGTTTTTCCACACATGTGTGGTAGTGAGTAAAGTGGGACTCACATTGTTGACTAAAGAGGCATTCCTCTTTGAAAGTAATACAATATTATTATTACACAATATATATATATATATATATATATATATATATTATGTATCTAAGTTGTGTAAAGCAATTGAATCAAAACTCATACCCGAGTCATCATCGTTTGGGTCTTGAGCGAATTGAGAAGAGTCTGAAAAATTATCTGAAGTATTTGGACTTAAAACTGAATTTTGTCTTGGGCTTTGTATTGGGCTAGGATTTATATGTTTGTCTTTTTCTTGTTGTGCTTTAAATAATTTTTCTACAGTTTGGGCTATTATGGATTCTAAGTCTTTATTTTTTTGGACTTTTTTAGTTTTTTGTCTAAGGAGCTGATTAAAAGAAAGGGGTAAACGTCTTCTTGAGGATTATCCTTCTTCGTTTTCACTTTTTGGCAAAGTGACAGCCATTAACGGATTTGATAAGTCTTTACCGGCTACCGTTTGAACCGGACTAGCTGTATCTTTATCCGATACAGTGGATCTATTTACATTCAGAGGGGAATGTACACCCGTCTCATCCATTTTTAGTGGGGATGGAAAACCCTGTATGTTGATCTGGTTGTCTTTTGTCTTCATATCATTCTCCATCTTTGTCATTTTGTCTTTCAACTGGAGATTTTCTTGAGCTAATAATTCATTCTTATGATTTAGTCTCTTGAAGGCTTCGGTCATTGAAGAACAATGATCGCAAAATATAATTTTATCTGTGTCTTTCTGAATATGGTATTGAGGTATTTTGTCTGGATTTTATTTAAGAGAGGGAGAGATATAGTAGTTTGGGCCTAATACTCCCCTAGCATAGTCTAGTGCTTCAGTAAAATCATTAAAACCTTTAAAAAGAGGTTTAGAAAAACCTTTTATAGAATCTAAAACTTCTATCCAAGTCTGAAAAATTCCATTTATTCTACCATGAATAACAACATAATATTTAAATTTATTTTCTTTATTTTTACTATTAAAGTAGAATCCTAAAGCATTTAAAACTGCAATTATATATTTAGTGTCTTTCTTATTATGAGCTATCCATATATTATCTATTAAACATTTCTGTTGTTTATCTATCTGGTATATAGGTAAACTTCTAAAAGTTAAATTAGATGATTCATATGCTATTAAATTATGTTGTCCAAATTGCATTCTTTCTATTCTATTATCATCTATTTTACTTAAAGGTCTGAAATTTAAATTAGATAATACTGTCTGTTTGTATAAGTCTGAATAATCTGGGGATGGAGGTTGAACTCCTTTGCCCTTGTCTGGAAAAGATGGTCTCATTCTGAAAAATGTAAAATTAAACTTTGATTAATAATCTACTTAATTGATCTGCAATTTTATTATCATTTCCTTTAATATGTTTAAAAATTATATAATTATAAATTGATATAGTATCTAAAAAATTTAACCATCTTCTTCTACTACTTGTTTTGTCATTTATTTTCTGATGAAATTTTACTATTGCTTCACAATCAGTTCTTATTAAAATTTCTGGTTTATTTAAAAGATAAATTCTAAAACTATTTAGACCATATATAACAGCTAAAATTTCTACATCTATGCTAGCTTTATTTCCTTTTTCTTTAAATTTTCCACTTTGATAAGCGCAAATTTTTTCTTCTTGTTTAGAACTATATTTATGTGGTTTTGATTTTAATACTGCGCCCCATCCATCAAAACTTCCATCTGTCTCTATTATTAAATAGTCTGATTCTAATGGCATATTAAGATCAGGTATATTTTTTATTTTTTCTTTTATTTGTTGTACTAATTTTATATCTTCTATATTGAAATTTCTTTGCCCTTTAGAGCCTGTTTTAGAATATAATGGTCCTGCTATTTTACCTAAATCTTTAATAAATGGTCTTGCATAATTAATTATTTCTAAAAATTTTTGTAACTCTTTTAATGTATTTAATTTGTCTGGCATATCTAAAGCTTTTTTAGCTATATGAGGTTGTAGTTTAACTTTTCCTTCTCCTAAAGTAATTCCTAAGAAATTTATATAATTTTTACATAATTCTATTTTCTTTTTACTAATTATTATTCCATTAGTAACAAATAATCTAAAAACTGTTTGTAAATGTCCTAAATGTTCTTTTATATCTTTACTAAATACTAAAATATCATCTACATATACTAAAATAAATCTTTTATATTCTCCAAATATTTGATCCATTTTTCTTTGAAATATTGGAGGTGCTGTTTTTAATCCAAATGGCATAACTAACCATTCAAAATGTCCTTCAGGACAGGTAAATGCTGTCCATTCTATACTATCTGGATGCATTTTTATTTGCCAATATCCTGACTTACAATCGAATTTACTAAAAATTGTTTTTCCTTGAATTCTATTTATTAACTCTGTTTTATCTGTTGTTTATATCCGTCTGTTCTAGTGTTATCATTTAATCTTTTATAATTTATGACCATTCTAGCTTTTCCTCTAACTATTTCATTATGATTTTTTACCATAAAAGCTGCTGATCTATGTTTTGAAGTAGATCTTCTTATTACTCCTAATTCTAATAATTCTTTAATTTGTATTCTAAAATCTTCTAAATCTTGATTAGTAGCTTCTATCGAAGTTGTTTTTATTATATATTCTGGGTTTATTATATCTAACTTACATACTATTTGATTATTTTCCCAATGTTTTAAGGGTTTTTCTCCTATTATTTCTATTTGATCTAAAATTTTTACTATATTATCTAAATCTTGTTGATTTCTTATTTGTCCTATTGTTTTAATTCCTGTCTTAAAATTATATAATTCTGTTTCCATTTCTATTAAAACATAGTTTTTATTAACTATATCTTCTTCATCTAATTCTAGTATATCTTCATATAATATATTACATCCTGTTTTACTACATTTTATATTATTTTCACAATTCTCACAACATTTTTCTTTATGTCTTATTTGAGTGTTAATTTTATTAGTTAATACTGAAGTATAAGTAATGTTTTTCATAAAATATTCCATCACTAGTTATTAAAGTTCCTCCTTTATTATATAGTATGAGTCTATCCTAAAAAATCTACCTTATATCTAATCTCTTACCCATATTTTGTCCTAAAAGGTACTTGTGCTTTATCTATATAATATTTATATATGTTATGTGTTCCATCCATTTGCATAGCTGCAAGGGTTTTTCTAAAGTTTTTATTAATTCTGGTGGTATCTATTTTCTTATTTAAAATACTTTTTGTACATCTGAATCTATTAAGCTAAAGTTTCTAGTTCATATTTTCCTATTTGTAGTCTTGCTAATATTTTGACAGTATTTATATTTTTATCT
>CM040625.1:68484807-68785552 GCA_022817965.1 Solanum lycopersicoides
ATAACCATACCCAGACAATCCTAATTTAACAATACATTAAAATATATAACCTAAATAATTGGAATTAGTAATTGAATAGAGTATGTAAGTTTTAGACATGACCATAACGTCATCAATGACAATTTTTTCCTATGTAGGTTAAGAGTATTAATATATGAATTCATGATAAATAGATTAGAGTTACTAGTCAGATGAGAGGATACTTTAACAAGAAGATGTTTATTTCACGTGTCATGTGTACTGAAGACCAAGTATAGGTTTATAAAATAATAAAGTATTATATGTGATCAATCCAAGCCAGCTTACGATTTTTTAAGGGAGACCCATGATATTCAGAGGTTATAGATCTAATTAGCAATAGTGTATAGGGAATGGTAAATAATACTTAATTGTTTGTCAATTTTGGTTTAAATCATTTTTCTTTCTTATGTATTTTAACCCTATTCTAAACCTAAACCACGACTTATACACTAGTTAAAGTAAATGTGTTAATCAGTTATGTACGTTCATTAACAGTTCAAGACTTAAAGCAAGATCTAAAAGGAGAACAAGCTAGAGTTTCAAGCGTTCTTCAAATTTCATCGATTTCACAAAAACTTTGTTCTTCTCATGGTTTGATAAAAACTTATCCAAGCTGAAACATGAACCAAACCACAAATAAGCCAAGTATTGTTAGGTTGTGATTTTTAGATTTTAAAAACTAATGTATTTGATCGTTATGATTTTGTTAAAAAAATCAAAGAAATAATCTAATCGAACAGACAAATTTGTGTGTGTGTGTGTTCACGATTGGACATGTCAAAGAACAGGTCCAACGCAGTGACTGACACGTCTGCAGCAAGTGTTGATGAAGAAGAAGCTACAATGGAACATGCAAAGTAACAGGTCCAACGAGCTGACTAACGAGTTTACATCATTGCGTAGAATAGAGTCGCACTAGGATAGACACTTATATTGATTAATATATTATTGACTAGAATTATATTATGATTATGACTATATTACGACTAGGTTTAGATTTTTATAATGCATTATTATATTATACTAGTAATAGTAGTAGTAGACTCTGAGTATAGTTAACTAGGACTCTACAATCTCTCCTATATAAGAGTGTTTCATCTAGAATCCTTGATTTCTCTAATCCTAGACGATATATAATATATATAATAGAGAGAGAGAGAGAGAGAGGGGTATTTCAATAAATATTCAATAAAAAAATTTCGTTAAACTTATAAGTTGTAAAATCCTACTCAGTACTCCTCACTCTTTGTTCTAATAAGTAAATATCATTTTAGTTTCAGTTTTCTCCCTTTTTTTTTTTTTTTTTTTATACTATGTATATTCATGAATCTTATTACATTCATCCTTCCCTTAGCTTTGTTCTTAAAAAAAATCTTCTTACCACACCCGATTTGGTCATTCATCGTTCATTTAAGAACATTCAAACTGACCTAAAATTTCCTAGAATTACAGTTAATCCACGAACTTTTAAGAGGCTAAGAAAAAAACCATATACTAAGTAAATAGATCATAAATATAACATAGATTCATAGAATTCATAAATTCATATACAAAATATTAACATATTCATAAATATTTGAAACTAAATAATTACATATATGGGAAGTTAACTAGAAACATAAATATGAAAACTTACATTATATAACAGAGTGAAGTTCCCTTTCGGGAACCCGAACGACTTCACAAAACTTTACAAAACTTTAAAAACAAACTTCAAAACAAGAAAACAATCTTAAAATATTTTATTTTTTAATACTTGAAGAGAAGATTTTTTGGAAAGCTTGGTTTTGTTGTTGGTTATTTCGCTCATCTTCTTCTTCTGTTAATGTCTTCTTATATACACAATTTATGGACGTCAAACTCCGGACTCAAAATGAAAAAAAATCTTATCTTTTTCCGCCGGGTGCGCATTGGCCCATCGCACGTGAAATGATTCTTCTTTTGCATTATCTGTCCTTTGTCTGATTTATGGCAGCATCTTATCCTTATCTCAACTAGTCCTATCTATTAAATAAATTAAAACGCGTCCCAACAGTTTTTCCACAACAGTGTTAGTGAGTAAAGTGACTCACATTGTTGACAAGAGGCATTCCTCTTAAAGTAATACAATATTATTATTACACAATATATATATATATAAATATATATATATCATAATTATGATCTATAATTGTGTTAAACAATTTTGTGTAAAGCAATTGAATCAAAACTCATACCCGAGTCATCATCGTTTGGGTCTTGAGCGAATTGAGAAGAGTCTGAAAAATTATCTGAATTATTTGGACTTAAAACTGATTTTGTCTTGGGCTTTGTATTGGGCTAGGATTTATATGTTTGTCTTTTTCTTGTTGTGCTTTAAATAATTTTTCTACAGTTTGGGCTATTATGGATTCTAAGTCTTTATTTTTTTGGGACTTTTTTAGTTTTTGTCTAAGGAGCTGATTAAAAGAAAGGGGTAAACGTCTTCTTGAGGATGATCCTTCTTCGTTTTCACTTTTTGGCAAAGTGACAGCCATTAACGGTTTGATAAGTCTTTACCGGCTACCGTTTGAACCGGACTAGCTGTATCTTTATCCGATACAGTGGATCTATTTACATTCAGAGGGAATGTACACCCGTCTCATCCATTTTTAGTGGGGATGGAAAACCCTGTATGTTGATCTGGTTGTCTTTTGTCTTCATATCATTCTCCATCTTTGTAATTTTGTCTTTCAACTGGAGATTTTCTTGAGCTAATAATTCATTCTTATGATTTAGTCTCTTGAAGGCTTCGGTCATTGAGAACAATGATCGCAAAATAATTTTATCTGTGTCTTTCTGAATATGGTATTGAGGTATTTTGTCTGGATTTTGTTTAAGAAGGGAGAGATATAGTAGTTTGGGCCTAATACTCCCCTAGCATAGTCTAGTGCTTCAGTAAAATCATTAAAACCTTTAAAAAGAGGTTTAAAAACCTTTTATAGAATCTAAAACTTCTATCCAAGTCTGAAAAATTCCATTTATTCTACCATGAATAACAACATAATATTTAAATTTATTTTCTTTATTTTTACTATTAAAGTAGAATCCTAAAGCATTTAAAACTGCAATTATTATTTAGTGTCTTTCTTATTATGAGCTATCCATATATTATCTATTAAACATTTCTGTTGTTTATCTATCTGTATATAGGTAAACTTCTAAAAGTTAAATTAGATGATTCATATGCTATTAAATTATGTTGTCCAATTGCATTCTTTCTATTCTATTATCATCTATTTTACTTAAAGGTTCTGAAATTTAAATTAGATAATACTGTCTGTTTGTATAAGTCTGAATAATCTGGGGATGGAGGTTGAACTCCTTTGCCCTTGTCTGGAAAAGATGGTCTCATTCTGAAAAATGTAAAATTAAACTTTGATTAATAATCTACTTAATTGATCTGCAATTTATTATCATTTCCTTTAATATGTTCAAAAATTATATAATTATAAATTGATATAGTATCTAAAAAATTTAACCATCTTCTTCTACTACTTGTTTTGTCATTTATTTTCTGATGAAATTTTACTATTGCTTCACAATCAGTTCTTATTAAAATTTCTGGTTTATTTAAAAGATAAATTCTAAAACTATTTAGACCATATATAACAGCTAAAATTTCTACATCTATGCTAGCTTTATTTCCTTTTTCTTTAAATTTTCCACTTTGATAAGCACAAATTTTTTCTTCTTGTTTAGAACTATATTTATGTGGTTTTGATTTTAATACTGCACCCCATCCATCAAAACTTCCATCTGTCTCTATTATTAAATAGTCTGATTCTAATGGCATATTAAGATCGGGTATATTTTTTATTTTTTCTTTTATTTGTTGTACTAATTTTATATCTTCTATATTGAAATTTCTTTGCCCTTTAGAGCCTGTTTTAGAATATAATGGTCCTGCTATTTTACCTAAATCTTTAATAAATGGTCTTGCATAATTAATTATTCCTAAAAATTTTGTAACTCTTTTAATGTATTTAATTTGTCTGGCATATCTAAAGCTTTTTTAGCTATATGAGGTTGTAGTTTAACTTTTCCTTCTCCTAAAGTAATTCCTAAGAAATTTATATAATTTTTACATAATTCTATTTTCTTTTTACTAATTATTATTCCATTATTAACAAATAATCTAAAAACTGTTTGTAAATGTCCTAAATGTTCTTTTATATCTTTACTAAATACTAAAATATCATCTACATATACTAAAACAAATCTTTTATATTCTCCAAATATTTGATCCATTTTTCTTTGAAATATTGGAGGTGCTGTTTTTAATCCAAATGGCATAACTAACCATTCAAAATGTCCTTCAGGACAGGTAAATGCTGTCCATTCTATACTATCTGGATGCATTTTTATTTGCCAATATCCTGACTTACAATCGAATTTACTAAAAATTGTTTTTCCTTGAATTCTATTTATTAACTCTGTTTTATCTGGTAATTTATATCCGTCTGTTCTAGTGTTATCATTTAATCTTTTATAATTTATGACCATTCTAGCTTTTCCTCTAACTATTTCACTATGATTTCTTACCATAAAAGCTGCTGATCTATGTTTTGAAGTAGATCTTCTTATTACTCCTAATTCTAATAATTCTTTAATTTGTATTCTAAAATCTTCTAAATCTTGATTAGTAGCTTCTATCGAAGCTGTTTTTATTATATATTCTGGGTTTATTATATCTAACTTACATACTATTTGATTATTTTCCCAATGTTTTAAGGGTTTTTCTCCTATTATTTCTATTTGATCTAAAATTTTTACTATATTATCTAAATCTTGTTGATTTCTTATTTGTCCTATTGTTTTAATTCCTGTCTTAAAATTATATAATTCTGTTTCCATTTCTATTAAAACATAGTTTTTATTAACTATATCTTCTTCATCTAATTCTAGTATATCTTCATATAATATATTACATCCTGTTTTACTACATTTTATATTATTTTCACAATTCTCACAACATTTTTCTTTATGTCTTATTTGAGTGTTAATTTTATTAGTTAATACTGAAGTATAAGTAATGTTTTTCATAAAAATTATTCCATCACTAGTTATTAAAGTTCCTCCTTTATTATATAGTATGAAGTCTAATCCTAAAACAAAATCTACCCTTATATCTAAATCTCTTACCCATATTTTGTCCATTTTATAGGTAGGTTTATAAAATTCTGAACAAGTATTTAAAAAACTAACTTGTGCTTTATCTATATAATATTTATATATGTTATGTGTTCCATCCATTTGCATAGCTGCAAGTGGTTTTTCTAAAGTTTTTATTAATTCTGGTGGTACTATTTTCTTATTTAAAATACTTTTTGTACATCCTGAATCTATTAAAGCTAAAATTTTTAGTTCATATTTTCCTATTTGTAGTCTTGCTAATATTTTGACAGTATTTATATTTTTATCTTGATTACATATTAAATTATTAGATTCTTCATTCATTAGTTCTTGATTATCTAATGGTAGTTCTTGTTCAATATTTTTCCCTTTTTCTAACCGTACTATTCTTTCTTCTAATTCTTTAACTTTTGCCTCTAATACTGATACTTTTAAATTTATTAAGGGTTCATTTATATTTATTTCTTTCCTTTTTTGAATTATTATTCCTAACTGTGTTTCTATACAACTTATACATCCTTCTAAAAAACATTTATTACATTTAGCTCTTTTATATTTACTTGGATACCATTTACACCAATTACATGGGTTACTATCTAGTCCTGTGTCTTTTTCAAAATTATGTTCACATTCTATTATATTTATATTCATAAAATTAATTTTTAAATCATCTATATTTAAATTTTCTATTCCTATTTCATTAATTAATTCTTCTCCTTCTGAATTAGAAGAATCTTCTTCTTTATTATTTTCTTCTATATCAATACTTACTATGGAGTAAATACTTTCATTATCTGACATATATTCATCTACATTTAATAATGCTTCGTTAAATTCTTCTACTAATTGAGCATTTCTAGTCTTTGCATTATATCTTTTAGGACATGTATCTGCTAAATGTTCTATACTTCCACATGTAAAACATTCTAACTTATTTTTATAATTTCTATCTGTTCTATATTTTCTAACATGTCTATCCTTATTTAAATATGGTTTTCTAGCTGAGGATTTCCTAAGAAAATATCCTTTTTTATTATATTTCCTATTATATTGTGGATTGTATTTTTTATATTTTTTCTTTTTATATTGAGTTTTATCATAATTTTGAGTTGTATATATTATATCTTTACAGAAATTCATTTTATTTTGTTTTAATTGTTTTTGTATTTGTAAATTAGTACATTTTTCTTGTAATATTTCCATTATATGTTGTATTCTATGTCCTATTGACCATTTTGCTTGAGGATTTTGGGCTACTCCATCTCTTTTGGTCCATCTATCTTCTATTTCTCTTCCTAAGGCTCCAGGTAATTTATTAAATAATTTTTTACCTAAATCTTGATCAAATGCATTTCCACTAATTGTACAATAATAGAAATAATCATTTAAAAATTTCTTTATATAATACCAATTACTTATACTTAATTGTTCTAGTTTTATTACTGCATTCCTTTGTAAAGCTACTAATCCACTATTTGGGTCTTCTCCTGTTATTAAAGTATGTATTTTATTTGTAAAATTATATGGGTTTGGTCCTAAAGATACTAAATACTGAAATTCTGATGGGAATTCTACTTTATAAGCTTCCCATAAAGCTTTAGTTGATTCTCCTAAAAATGTTTCTAAGTATTTATACATTGTTTCTGCATCAGTTTCTGTATAATTTTTTATAAAATCTGCTACTACTATTCCTTTCCATAAATCTATTACTGAATTCCATCTTTGTGGATCATGTGCAGCTATATTTAGAATTTTTCCTTTACTTCCTCCTTCTTGGAGTATTATCGGTTCTTCTATAGGCATTCTTTTTCCCATAGGTTTAATTTCTGTTGTGGGAACATCTCCTTGTCTATATACTCTTCTACGTGGTATATTTCCTGTACTATTATCTGCAGTATAACCTTGTTCATTTGTCCTTTGAAATTGACTACTAGAACTTGCTGTTTCCATTAATTCTTTTTGACTGAATATAGATTCTAATTCTGATATCTCACTATCATTTTCTTGTATTTCATTCATTATATTATCTATTTTTTCGGTTTTTTCTTGTAGACTTTTTTCTAATCGATAACCCTTATTATCTGTTCTTTGTTCACATATTTTAAAATGAGATATTACTTGTTCTAAATTCAAATCTTTTAATTTACATCCTTTACAAGTAAATAATCTATTTCTATTATTTTTACATATTTCTTTTGCTTTTTCTATAGCTAAATCTACTGCATAATCTTCTTCTAATATTACTTCTATATTCATTCCCGTTAAAGGCATTTCTTCTTCAATACTTTCTTCTTCAATGTCTTTTTGAGCTTCATAATTATAGTCTGTAAATCTAATTGAAGGTTCTCCTTTAGAATTTGTATATATTAAATGATTGTCTGGTCTTAAAGCTTCTTTTTCTTTAAAGTCACCTAATTTCCATTCTAAACCTGCATATTCTTCAGGATTTATTTTTATTGGTTTTATTAATTTTATTCCTTTATTTCCCATTACTTCTACTACATCTTTTATTTGTAATCTAAATTTAGTATTACTACTGTCTGTCATTTTTCCTAAAAATTCTATACACATTAATAAATATTTTCCACTATGCATTTCTTCATATCCTTTAGTTTGTATTCCTATTCTAATGTGATTTTCAAATTCATTTAGATTCATCATAAAATCTGGGCTTATATAAAATATTCCTCCATTATTAGTCATATCTACTTCTGTTAATTCAATAATTGCCTTTTTTATGTCTGACCATCTTTTGTCATATATTATATTTAGTGTTTTGATTCCTAAATTTTTTCTAGTTAATCCTTTAATTCCTATAACTATTAATCCCATATGCATTAAATCTTTTTTAACATATTTCATTTCTTTTACAGATTCTTCATTTACAAGGGGCAAGGATACAGAGTTTTTTCCTAATACTGATAATTGTTCTTCTCTGTAATGTCTATATAATTGGGATTTTGAATTTGTATTATATAAAACTTTTGGATTTAATAAATTTAATTGATTTTGTTGGAATATTTGTATATCTTTATCTGTATCTATTATTTCATCTAATTGTTGATTATTATCTTCTTTTGTCTTTCTATTTATTATTCTTGAGATAAAATTATTATTTATTTTATTCTGGGTGTAACTAGGTCCTGGTCTTTCTGGTCTTTTATTTCTTGATCTAGTTGAAAAAATGTCCATTTTTTCTGTTTCTTAATTATTTTTTCTGTTTGAGGAGTAATTTCTATCTTATTTAACTTTTCTATTAATTCTTCTACTCCAGTTGTAATATTTTTACCTTCTGATTTTTCTTTTTTATCTATCTTATTATGTAACTGTAATAAAAGTGATATTATTATATTATTCTGTTTTATGATAATTTGATCTGATTTTGAAGGTGCGTTAAATTCTTTATAATCTAATGGAAGGGTTGTTCTTTTTTCTATTAATGTTATTGCTTCTTTAAATGTTTCTGTTTCTACTAGATCTATCATGAAAGAACTATTTCTTTTATTGACGCCAATTCTGTCTTTATTTCTTGTAATTTTATAACTAAATTATTATTAACTTCTTCTCTTAATCTATTATTTAATTTTTTAGTTAATTCTATTCCTTGTTCTTTTAAATAATCTAAATTTTCTTCTATCTTATTAAAAGTTAGTTTTTGTCTATTTTGAGTTTCTTCTTGTTCACTTAATATTTTTATAATTTTATTATTGTTTTCTTTAATTTTTTCACTAAGGTTTATTATTAAATCTATTAAAGTATTATATTGAGGATCTTGTGTATGTAGACTATGATCTCCACTATCAAAATTACACTTAATAATACTTTCTCCTTTTAATCTTTTAAATCTTTTTTCTATAGTTATTTGTAGATCTAAATATTCTAAACTTTTTAATGAAGCTATTTTTACTAGTAATATTTTATCCTAAAGTAGTTGGTTTATAATATTTATTAAAAATTTCTATTCTTTTATTATATCTATTTATACTTTCACTAATTCCTTGTAATTCCCACTTTAAAGAGTTTATATATTCTTCATTATTTACGTTATATTCAAAATAAAAGTTTCTTGGTTTAAAAAACTCGTTTTCGTATATATATATATATGCTTCTATTGCTTTTTCTGCTTTTTGTAATCTTTCTTTTTCCTTTTTATCTCTATATAATAGCCAATAATTAAATCTTATACTTTTTGCAAAAGGAAGATTTCTCATAAAATAATTTTAATTTGAATATTTCTAGATATAAAATGTCTTACTAATTTCTTTTCTAATATTTTAGCTAAGAAAAATATATAATCTAATTTATTACTAATTTCGTTTTTAGAACTTATTGAACTTGTTGTTTTTAGGTCTTTTAATAATTTATCTGCTTCTAAATATAAATTTAATAATTCTCTTTTGACCTTTTTATATTCTTTAGTATTTTTATAGGGTCTTCTCATATATTATCCTACAGAATTATAATAATAAGGACTATTTTTAATAATTTTAATTATATTAATTACTTCCGTTTCTTCAAAATTTATTAGATCTAATTCATTACGTATTTGATTTTGATTATGTCTAATAATTTCTCTAAGATTATCTAAAGGATCTTTATAGGTATAGGTTAAAGATAGTCTTATTTCTAAAGTAAGAAGATGTCTTTCTAAAGTTTTTTTATATAATCTAACTGTCTTTAGATGTTGTCTATTATAAAATAGGGTTTTATGACAAGCAAAAGTCTTTTTAGAATAATAATCTTTTTTCATATAATGTTTTTGGTCTAATCAAGATCACTGGCTCTGATACCAAATGAGAGGAGGGGGTATCTTATTGATTTCATTTATATGAGTGTCTCACAATTCTTTATGAAATTGAAAATGTCATTGTCTCTTCTTTCTAGGCCAATATAATAAATTTTGAAGCTTTCTTCATAATATATTCAATAATTGATAGTTAATGTAATGTCAGTCATTCTAACTATTTTCATTTTGTATCGATTGTTATCACTTTTTTTTCCACATTTTAAAAGAATTGTTTTTATTTTATTTTTATGTATAAATAATAACCAAATTAAACTAGAATTATAAACCTATAATACTAACAATTAAAATAAACTAGGACTAGGGACCTACCTAAACTAACAACTCTTAGTTAAATATTAATAAGTAAACGCGATAAATAACAAATCTTAAATTAGTACAGAATCTTATTCTTGGTTTATTTCCTACAAAAATGAAGGATGATATATAGTGGCAAGGCCCCATTCAAGTTCTAATATATTATAAAGATAAATTATCTAGAATGGTTTATGATATTTGAACCAATAGAATATAGACACAAACAAATTCTCTAACGTGAAACCACCCAAAGATTATATTTTTCAACTGCACAAAAGCAGCTTAAAGTATGTATACTTTATATTAATTAAATTGTAATAATGGGGAAGAACAGATAAAGGAACCCACTCTACAGGATATCACACATTCGTTTATTCTTCCTTTTTAAAGTCTTCATAATTTCCACTTTGTGGGGGCTTAGATTTGATGCTTAGTGTAATTAAAAATAAGGCAAACAGATTACTTGAAAATATTAATAAAGTATTGTATAATCATGATTTGATTGGTTTAATGAAACATTTGTGTCTTAAGCATGCATCCATTTGACGTAATCATATCCTCCAAATAATTAAATTATTCAACAATTATCTTCAAGCCACCACCTTTTCCCATGATATTTTGCTTGTTGGATTCCGACACCTCACTTCTATAATGTTTTAATACTCTTCTCGTTCTATTTTATATGAGTTAATTTAACTTTGTAGTCTACACAGAGTTTAAGAAAAAAATAAATTTTTTTGAAACTTATGGTTTAAAATAGGGAAAAAGATCTGAAAAATAATCTAACTTTGGCCAAAATTGTTGTTAGGATACCAAACTTTATAGACTGCGCTATTTAATAGTATATTTTAAAGATATATATGTGTGTAGACACGTTACTATTTATAATGATGAAATATTAATGATGTCCACTTAGGCACATATATACCTTTAAAATACACTATTAGATAGTATAGGGGGTAAAAATTCATTTTCAAAGTTCGGTATTGTCACAATAATTTCGGTCAAAATTCGGATATATTTCAGACTTTTTTCCCTTTAAAATAAGAGATAGATATTTATGTGGTTATAAATTATTTTATTAAGAATAAACTGATCATTTTAAAATTAAATTATTACTTTATATAAAAATATATTATTCTTTTAGAGTTGATTAAAAAGAAAAGGAAATTATATTATATTATAAACTGAGATAGAAAAGGCAAGTGGTATAAATTATTGTATTCCATTTTAAATTTGTAATATTTCTAACTCCTTTTGGTGGGGAACCAATGGAAAAATCAGAAGTATCGATCACCAAGAGTATTCATGATTGAATAATATTTAACTTAATCGTATACTTGGTAGATTTTTGGGGAAATATTCAATTGACACTTTGAGCTTACGGGATTATGCTATTATATGGAACGAGGTAGAAAAGGGAAAAAAATCACTTGCTCTCAATGATTATATCGAATCATATTACTTCTGTTTTTATTTATTTATTTATTTTTTTACTTATTACACTAATTAAGAAAATAATTATTAATAAAGTGAGTTTATTATTGTTATCCTTATTATCGGATAAAATTCCAAAATCAATGTATTCATTAAAGAAGTTTTTCCTTTTTCAAAAACGTTAACTCTAGAGTGAATAATAGGTAAAAGATTTTTTTTTTTTAATTTGTTAAACATAACAAGTAAAAAGTTAAAATTGAATAAGTAAAAAAAGACAGAGAGAGTATTAGCTTATAATGATAATATAATGATATATTAAGATAAAAATATTTATTCATTTATTTTAGTTGAGGTACATCTAAACAATGACGTACTCTTAAGCGGTGTCACTACTGAATTGGGCCTACCGATTCTAAATAGGGAGACTTACAAAAATAGCGACCATTAGACCTTAAATGGGACTTTATAGTTATAATTTGCTTAATTATGAATAATAGTAAAATGTTATAAGAGGAGGGAGGAGAGTGTATCTTTGCAGATTAAAAGAATATAATACAATATGATTTGTATCAAAATGAATAAATATAAGAGGAGAGAGGCGAGCGAGATTGAGAGAGGGAGGAGGAAGAGAGAGGAGATCGAGAGAGAGAAAGAGAGAGAGAGAGGAGAGAGGAGAGAGGTGAGCGAGATCAAGAGAGACAAGCGAGACCGAGCAAGAGAGGATTGTATTTTGTATTTAGTTTGTGTTGTATTCTGTATTTATTTTGTATTAATTGTAGTCAAAATACAAAAAAAAAATTATTTTATATTTATTTTTGCATTGTATTTTGTATCAATTGTATTCAAAATACAACAAATTCATGATATTCATCCTCTCTTTGATTGGATACAACATTTGACAAAGATGATGAATGCATATTATATTCATATGAATACAAATACAATTCATATTATATTCATATGAATACAAATACAATTGATCGTACAAAAATATAAAATATAATTTTTTAAATACAATTGAAATAAAATATAAAAATCTCAACGAATGAATACAATTGATAAACAAAAAATTTGAATGTATTTTTTTATTGACAGGAGAGAGAAAAACAGAGAGACAGGGTGAGAGATGATACGTACTTAGCATAAGCAAATCATAGATATTAGTCTTTTCATACCCGAACTCTCCCTCGAATCGTTCGAAAATCATGATTGTCTTTCCTTGGAGACTATTGAGAACGAAAATGTGCTCGGATTAAAAACAACAAGAAACTGCTATTTATCTGTTGCCATGCAATGTATAGGTAATGATTGTTTTATACTTAAAAAGTCGTTCCACACTCTCTATCCCCTTTTTTAGGGTCCCCGTGAACCGTTTTTAGTACTCAGGGTGAGAGAGGGTATAGTGCAAGAGAGGGAGGAGAGACAAGGGAAAGAGAATAGAGAGAGGGGGGAGGGGGGAGAGAGAAGAGAGGTCAGGAGGGAGGAGAGGGCAAGAGAGAGGGGGGAGTGTTTGCTATAAAAACAACATAGTACTTTTTTTTATATAACATTTTGAAAGTATTATTTTTCATGAATAAGTTACTAATTTTGATTAGTTTGATAATTTTCTCTTCTAAATAGGCGAAAACTTTCAAAAATAATTATAGTTTGAGTTTAATTAGAAATCTATAGTTATAACCTGCTGAATTACGAATTACAACAATATGTTAGGAGAGGAGAAAGGAGAACGAGACTAGGAGAGAGAGGAGAAAGGCAAGAGCCAGATTAAATGTTTGTTGTATTTGTGGTATCAGGTTGTATCACAAATATAATTGATACATTTGAAGTGAATAAAAACACAATTGTATTCATTTAAGAATAATATCATATATCAATATAATTGTATCAATTGTATTCACGAACACAATTTATATCTAAAAATATAATTTGTATAATACAATTGATACATAATAAAAAATACAATTATCATATTTATGTAGAATATTTTTTGAGCTGCAATTGTTTAGGCCAGATAGAGAAAAAGAAGGGGACAGAGAGAAAGGGGCAAGGGAGAGAAAGGAGCAAGAAAAGAGAAGTTTGCCATAAAACACTAATAATAAATTGTAATTTTTTAAAATATGATAGATTATTATTCATATCATATGTTTTTCCTGTAATTTTTCCTTCTAAATATTGAGCAAACTGCCAGAAGCCCAAAACTACCAGTTGTGAAATAAAAGGTAGCGAGCCTTTTAATATTTCTACCTTTCATATTTGTTTTAGAAGGTCCAAAATCACCCCAATTCTATTGGATTTGGGGTAAAAACTCTCTTTGCGCACTAATTAAGTTAAAAATGCTTCCATCATTTTCTTTATGGGTAAAATGCATTACAAATCTGTGATAATTTCAACAAAATGAAAAAAAGGTTAAAATTATCCTTAAAAATATTGAATTTGGTTAAATGCCTCCAATCAATCATAGTAAACTAAGGGGAATATAAAATATAAAATGTGAAAGTGAACAATGTATTTTTTGTCAAGAATTACAGTAGACCTGGAACTAATCTAAACGTATACAAGAGATTCAAAGAGAATACAAGGTTTAAAATTAAATAGACACAACTTCCACCCTGAAGGAAGAGACGTAGAAGTTGTCAAAAATCAACTTTGTCTTCACCCAAGAAGCATTGATCCTATAATCAGATTATACCAAGTGGCATAGCAAAAACAATATGAGTACAAGCAACATGTACCAATAAATATTATAATCTAAATCCACCGCATAATATTATGCAAATAGTATGAAAAAGATAGAGAAACTAGGGATGAATTTAAAAAAACTACACAACTAATTAAAAAAATAGAGTAAATTAATGTGCTGATGACATTGTTAGTGTTTGTTGAACAATAATTATTTATTTATTTACTAGAAAAGATTTTACCCCAGCATGGAACTTCCTAAAACAAATTTTAATCTTGCATGGTGATCACCCTCCTGGGAAAAAAATGTCCCTAAAACAGAGAAAGAGAAGAGGGTGGTTTAGGGAAACCCATTAAACATATATAAATACATGAGGAAAACTAATGCAGAAAAAATTGGAGAAGTGGACCAAGTCTGAAAGCATTTCAATATACATATGATGTAAATAAACAAGCAATTACTTCAAATCTAATATGTAACATATAGCTAGATTTTTCATACTTGGAACAACAAATTTTCATAAACACACAACCACAAGGAAGATAAAAGGGGCAGCTTGGTCTACTAAAGTTCCGCTATGCACAGGGTTCAGAGAAGGCTCCCACCATGTTCAAGAAAGGGCCCAACCACAACCACAAGAACCTATTGTACACAGTCTTACCTTACATTTCTGCAAGAGGTTGTTTTCAAGAACCTATTGTACGCAGTCTTATCTTATATTCCTAAAAACATAAAAATAACTTTACCAGTTACTCCAAGACTCTTTCATAACTACAAGAAGAACAAAATGTAAATAGAGAGTTTGTGTTGTGGGGGTGACAGATAGAGAGTAAGCACACATAGTTTCAAACATATATATAATCATCATGCAAGAAAACACCATGTGTGCTCACTCTCTTCTGTCACCACCATTTATTACCCTTTTAAAACTTAATTTTTGATTCAAACTGATTGATCCATCTCCATAAGCCTTTTTTATGAAAGAACCCTAGCTAGATGTGGCTATTGTTTCAATAGAAAAGAAACAAATGCTTTATGTTAGGATTTGATATGCGAGGAATGATAAGAGAGTCTTACGGCCTTTAAATAGGAAAAAAAGAACCATTCACTTCCATCATGGAACGAATAAATATGTATGTATCTATATATATACTCCCTTTCTTCGTTAGTAGTAACCACTATTATTTTAAGATGTTTTGATAGTAATATTTGTTTACTTTATAATGGATAATTTTATATTTAGTTTTTAATTTATTCTGATCATTAATCATAGTTATTTACTTTGAAAAATGTAAAATTTTTCATTTAGTTCGTAATTAATAAGGGTAAAATTGTAAACTCATTACGTCATTAATTATTTTCTTAATAGATGTGTCAATTCAAAAGTAGACAAGTAAAAAGGGACGGAGGGAGTATATTCAAAGAATGATATAGTAAAATTATTTTTCTATTTATAATTTCTTAATAATTCTTAAAATATGGACAAATATTATTGAAAAGGAGGAGTATCTCTTTCTATTGCAAATATAGTTATGTTGGAAAACTTCTCACGTTGCAAACTTGAATTTGGAGATTAAGTAGCATTTTGAACAGGTTATCACTGTGAAAATTGAAAAAAAAAAGTATTCTTTTGCGAAAAAAATGAAATCTAAAAATTAGAGTGGTGCTACCATAGGGATGAGTCGTATAAAATGCAAAAGTTAAATTTGAAAACTAAAATTGTGCTTTCATAGGGATGTTTTTAGATTTTTATGAGTTACTCCACATAAAATGTAAAAGAGAAAAACAACTTTTTGAAGATGAATATCCGAAATTTTGTGGCCACTGTCTTTTTAATAATAGATTTTTATTTTTAGATGGATATAGATTTTTTTTTTTTCAATTTAATTTGTAAAAGATTAAAATATTTACACCTCTCAATTTCTCTTTAATATCAAACATATTCTCTACAAAAATTTCTATTCTAGGTATTTATAGATAGTTTTTTAAATTTATTATTCCCTCCATTTAAAAAAGAATAACGTCCTTTTCTTTTTAATCTGTTTATAAAAGAATGACCTCTTTCTATTTTTGATAACATTTTAATTTCAACTTTCCACATGACATGTTTAAGGCCACAAGATTTAAGGGTAATTTTATACATTTCACATAACTTTAATTTAGGATCACAAAATTCAAAAGTCTTCTTTATTTTTTTAAACTTTGTGTAAAATTAAATCAGATTATTTTTTTTGAAACAGAAAAAGTATCATCTTAAGTAGAATAATTTTTTTTATAAATTTATTACAAAATCTAGGACTACCTTTATTAAGTATGCATGTATATTTAAAAATTAAAAATAAACAAAAGGTAAAAATTGATAATGTAAAAGTAAAACAAATATTTTTAAAAGTTCATAAAAAAAAAAGAGAAAACAAAGTTAAAGAACATTTTAATTTTAAAATGAAGAGATAACTATTTTCATATATTTATAAGTGACTGTAAAAGATTATTTAAAAATGAATAGATGAGAAAGAAATTAAAGAGAAAGAGGCGATAAATGTTTTCCCTTCCCAAGAAACTCTTAACTAACTTGGCAGAGACCGTAAATTCAAAATACTCTTGTCGATGTTCTTGTAATTCTAAAATAACTTTTTCAAAGTGTATTTTGTTTCTGCATTTTTCTCAAAATATGTGTTTTTTTAAGGGAGAAAAAGTGTCTTTAGTTTCTGCTATTTCCATTAATATTTTTCATATTGTGTTTTTTAAGTTAATTTGATTAATTTTTAAAATAAATTAGATTATATTAATTTAATAAGTATTTATATATATAAAAAAGTTAAATATTTAAAAAGTATTATAAGTTATAATTTTTTACATATTAATATCATAAGAAAATACTTCACAAAATATTAAGAAAATGGTCAAATACACCTTCAATCTATAACCGAATTCTCAACTACACACTCATACTTTATTGGGTCCTATAACCTCCTTAAACTATTTTAAAATAGTATAAATGCACCATGAAGTTCTGACATGGCACAAAGTGTGCTCACTCTTTTGAAGATATGTGAAAGTTGAAAAAACTGATAAAAATATGTTTAATAATATTTTGACTTTTTTAAACATACAATTGTTTTTTTACTTTTGTCTTTTATTTAATTTTCTTTTTCCTACCCCTTGAACTATTATCCCTTGAAATATTTTAAAGTGGTATAAATGCACCATTAAGTATTGATATTGCACAGAGAGTGTGCTCACTCTCTTGAAGGCATGTGAAAGTTGAAAAAATTAACAAAAAGATATTTTAAAAATATTTGACTTTTTTTAACATATAATTGTTTTACTTTTGTCTTTTATTTAATTTTCTCTCCCCCCCCCCCGGTCCCTTCTCCTCTCTCTTATCACTCAAAAAATCACCCCACTTGTACATGTTCTTCATTACCATTGTTAAACCACTACTAGTCCACTACAATAGCAACTCTCTTCACCCATCTTTTAATACTTTCTCATTATTTGTCTCACTATTTGCTCACAATTCGTAATACTGTAAATCACCATCGAAATCACCAAATAAGCATTAAGATTATTACTCATATAGTGAATAAAATTAAATCGTCTTTACTCTAATAGAATTCACCAACCTTCAGATCTTATCTCTAATCTCTATTATTGTTCGATGAAGAATTTAAACTACACCCAATAATGATTTTAGAAACTCGAGCAGCAATCACCAGTCGATTATGTTCGAAGAAATTAGCTTGATTGTATAGCCGGAAGAAATGACCTTGATCCTTCAATGGAGTAGAATTCATCAATGAAATCCTTAAGTGACAAAATCATTACTAAAAAAGACCCAATAATCAAAATGAGTTGCTCAACATTGTTAAATTTTAGCTTAAATAAAGAGCATCAAAATTTTGTCAATGTTCATAACTCCGGTGAAGCTCGAAGATTATGGTGGCAATCAAGAATGTATCCTCAAATTTGAAAAATCAATTTGTCAAGATCAAAATAAAAGAGGAATGAAAACAAGAAAGTGAAAGAGGGAAATGGGGTATATATTATACTTTTAAAATGTCCGGGGGAGGGGGGGGGTAATAGGACTCCCGTGAAGAGTAAGTGTATAGTTGAGAATTGAGTAATAGATTTGGGAGGGGGGGGGGGAGGATGGGGAGGAGGGGATTTAAACCATTTTCTCTAAAATACTAATCAAAGCTTTTATAGAAAACAAACTATGACAATTAAAAGTGAATTGAAAGAGGTAATATTTGTCTTTCTTCTTTTGAACATGAATCTTATTGGCCTAGTATGAAAAGAAGAGATCCATCATTCATGACAAGAGAAATACATGACTTTTGAAGTGAAGTGACAAATGTAATGTCAATTGTGTGAGGATTACACTTATGTGTTTAACATGACGTTGTTTTACATTAAAAAGGATTGTGATTGACTTAGTTAGTTATACCATCAATATAATTGTGTATATACATGTTAGCACTGTAAGCTTTTTTAGTACTAATTCATCCAGTTTGTAGATATGAATTAGACCAAAACATTCATGTAATCTTCTTCTTCTATTTTTTCAAAGTAGTTAGATTTTATTCGGTCGATAATTTGTTATGGTATCAGAGCAGGAATGCGATTCCTGATGAATTTCTAGCTTCCTGTGATAGCTGAATTTGTAGATATGAGGAGGCATCAATGGCTAGCAAAATCGACCATGCTCATCCTCTGTTTTTATCATCTTCTGATATACCGGAAGCTTTTCAAGTTGAAATTCAACTCACATACATAGAGAATTAGACTTTATGGAGTAAAGCAATAGAATTGACTCTGTTGACTATGAACAAACTGAGATTTATTGATAGGAGCATCCAATGTGAAGATTACACAGTCGATTCTGTGAGGAAACAGTGAAATCGGTATAATGCGATGGTGCTCTCATGGTGGATGATTAATGTGAGCAAGAATTTGATAAATGAAATCTTATTTCGTTCTAATGCAGCACTAGTCTGGAGTGATATGAAAAACATTTTGATAAAGTGAATACGTCCAGAATTTTTCATTTGCATAAATCAATTGTCACAAATACAAAAGGTATTTCCCTTGCATTAGTCTATTACTCAAAGTTAAATGATCTATAAAATGAATTCGACTCAATTGTTCCCCCGCCCTCTAACAAATTGTGATAGATCTAAAAATTATATTAATAGCATGCTTAGAAAAAAGCATTTGTGATTTTCTATGGGACTAAATGACGATTATAGTCATTCTAGAAGTCAGATTCTTGTGATGAATATTTTACCTACTCTTAAACAATGTTATGCTATGATAATTCAATATGAAAGACAAAAGGAGTTGTGTGGAGATCACTACATCTTAGGGTGATTTTCTGAAAGATCTGGAGGAAATGATTCTGAAAGTTAAGGCTATCGAAGTCAAGAAAATATGAAGCCTCATATATCACAGAGGGATAATATTTGTATTGTGATAACTGTGAAATAAAAGGCCACAATAAGATTAATTGCCACAAGTTAAAATATTGTACTCGTTGTCATAAGCATGCTTATGGGTGTTTGAAGAAAATTAGTTTTCAGTTGATAGTTAATAATGTGTCAACAAACTATGGATCCCGATCTTACATCCAGGAGATTCAAATGATGGTAGTTGTTTAGTCCCTCCCATAAAACAATCCAATGATAGTAATTCCTATCAGATGTCACAATAACAATATGGTTCAGGGTTTGGATCTGGTTCAGTTCCATAGCTTACACCTAATTGGTATAATTAGGTCCTTCAGATGTTGAACAAGCCATTGATATGTGAAGCAAATGCAACATCTATCAACATTAATGCCAATGAAATATGTATCTTTGCAGGAAACTCTAACTTCAATTCCTCTAACTTTAATAAGATCGTTGATAGTGGAGAAATCGATCATATGGTGGGAACTTAAAATGTATTGACTCATGGATCAACAGTAATGAATTCAGGACAAGTTCAACTTCCAAATGGTGATTCATATAGCGTCACACACTTAGGCTGTTCTAAACTACAAGGAGGTGATATGGTTAAAAATATTTTGTGTGCGTCAGATTTCAACTTCAACCTTCTTTCAATGGCTAAAATAATTAGACAATTGAATTGTTATGCTATTTTTTATCTTGATTTCTTCCTTCTTCAGGATCTCCTCACTGGGAGAGTGAAGGAGATTGGTGAAGAGGATGGTGGTTTATACATTTTGAAGTTTCTTCAACTGATAAAAATTAGACAACATCATAAGACTCTTGTAGCTGTGAAGTATTATGATAAAGGTGAATTTTGGCATAAAAGACTAGGCACATCCATATGAATGTCATTTTCAAGATAAATATGTTTGCTAATAAAAGGAAGTTTCAGTTGCAATGTTGTAATATTTGTCAATTGGCTAGACAAGTTAGATTACCTTTTCTTATTAGTAGTACTAGTAGTTCAAAATGTTTTAATTTAGTTCATATGGATGTATGGGACCCTACAAAGTTGAAACTCACAATAAGATGAAGTTTTTTCTTACATTGGTTGATGACTATTCTAGATAAACTCGGATATATCTCATGCATCTTAAACTTGATTTATCTAATATATGAAACAATTTCTTGTCATGGTTCAAACTCAATACACTGTCCAAATTAAAGCATTTTGATCAGACAATGGTGGAGAGTTTTTCAATGACCAAGTGAGTGAGTTGTTTCACTCTTACGGTATTATTCGTCTGAGTTCTTATCCACATATACCTTAACAAAATAGTTTAGTGGAAAGAAAGCACATTCACATAATGGAGACAGCCAGAGCCATCAAATTTTAAGATCACATTCCAACCAAGTTTTGAGGGAGTGTGTTTTAGTTGCATTCCTTATTATTAATAGAATTTCACCCATTGTATTGAATAATAGGTCCACTTTTGAGATGATATTTAGCAAGCCACCAAATTTGTCTTACATGAGAATTATTGATTATTTGTGTTATGCCACCAATCTGTTGAGGACATACAAAGTTGCACCTACAACTATCAGATCAATTTTCATGAGTTATGGTACCACACAAAAGGTCTACAAACTTTATGATCTTCAAAATAGAGACTTCTTTATTAACAGGGATGTTGTTTTTACTGAAACCATCTTCCCTTTGAAATTCATTCTACTGCTGATATATAGGCAATTGTATCAAATGATGATTTTCAAGTTTCAGTTTTGACTGTTAAGTCTGATGATCATGTCTACATGGATGATCACAATGAAACTACCGAACACTCTCTTGATCATATTCTTAAGGAGCCTCATCCGTAGGACCAACCAACTATAAGTCCACCTGGAACCAACTATGAGTTCTACATTAGGAAGAAGACAATCTACTAGAACTTTAAGACCTCCACTTTGACAATTTTTTTTTTTGTGACCTTAGCCAAATCTAGGCTAAACTTTATTACATGTAATCTCCTGGAGATGGTATTGATTACATTTGTTGTCTCTTTCTAACCAATGTTGCATTACTAATTTTTCAGCTGACACTGAACCTCAATTTTATCACCAAGTTGTTAAGGACAAAAGATGGGTGGCAGCCATGGAGGAAGAAATACAAGCATGGAAAGATAATAATTCTTGAAAGATAGTATCCTTACCTACTGGTAAGAAGACTATAGGTTGCAAGTGTGTGTATAAAACTAAGTATAAAGCAACTGGTGAAATTGAGAGATTCAAAGATAAACTAATGGACAAGGGCTATAGTCAACAAGAAAGACTGGATTATCACGAGACATTCTCTCCAGTTGTTAAAATGATCACTTTTAGGACAGTGCTAACCCTTGCGCTACTAAGGGGTGGTATGTCCAGCAAATGGATGTTTATAATGTTTTTTTGTAAGGTGATGTAGTGGAGGAAGTTTATATGCAAGTGCCTCCTCATTTCACTCACAGACATGATGAGGTCCAACCCTATGCAAGTTGCTTAAGTCATTATATGAACTTAAGAGCTTCAAGGCAGTGGAATATTAAATTAACGTTGTTGATTTTTAGCAAAGCCATATGGATTACTCTTTGTTGATCAAAAGATCAGCTGAAGTCATTGTGATTGTCTTGATTTATGTTGATGATTTGCTAGTAACCGGTAGTAGCATGAAGCTGATTAATGACACTAAACAAATTCTTAAAAACAACTTTAAAATCAAAGACGTAGGACCTTTAAGATACTTCCTAGGGATGGAGTTTGCCAGGAACTCTGAAGGGATTCTCATGAACCAGAGGAAGTATGCATTGAAGATAATTTAAACATGATTTAAATAGGGTCTAAACCTATTGCCACAACTGTTGAAATGAATATCAAATTAACTACTATGATTTTTGATAAATATGTAGGTTTTTTTATCTGATCCACTATTATCAGATATTGGTGAATATCCAAGGCTAATGGTTATGTTGTTCAAAACTTAAATTAGTTCATGAATGCACCAAAGAGGTCTCATATGGATGCTGCTTCTAGAGTTGTAAGATATATCAAACAGAATCCAGGTTCAGACATTTTTTTGGCTACATGATTTTCTGGCTCTTTACAAGCCTAATGTGATGCTGATTGGAAATCCTACCTTGCTCCATCACCGGTTATATGATCAAATTTGGAGACTTTTTACTTTCTTGAAAGTCAAAAAAGCAACTCACTATCTGAAGGAGTTTTGCAGAAGTAGAATACAGAAGCATGACTTCTACTATTGCTGAAGTTGCATGAATAATTGGTCTTTTTAGTGAACTAGATATGCCTCTAATTGACACACCTGTTGTTATAAATAGTAATAACACTGTTGCCATCCATAATCTTGTCTTTTATGAAAGTACCAAACACATAAACATAGATTGTCATTTTAGTGTGAAGATTCAAAAAGATATTACATTCATTCACCATTTGATCATTACTGAACAACTTTTGATGTGTTAATCAAAGGCCTTGGTCGTTTAAAATCTTGTATCCAAGCTATGCATGAAGAACATCTTCCTATCTCCTAGCTAAGAAGGGTATTGAGGAGTTTGATAAGATTATTGTTAAGAGTTGATTAGTAATTAGATAAGGACTGCTTAGCTAGTTATTATTGATGTAACAACACTAAAAATGAATAGGATCAAGACTAAGGGTGTCAAGAATGCTTGCGATTAAACCAAGGTTCACACGGATTGATACGCGTAGAACCAGACCTTAGAACCCTTACTACGACTAAGTCAACTGACTTGGGGAGTTAGTTGGGCTTGGAAAGGTTGGAACCAACCAAGTAAGGCTCTCGAAAACTAAGATTTAATCGAAGGAGTCTTTACCAGACTTAAAAGAAGAAATTTTAAGTTTTGAGGGTCCAGGGGTGAAATGGTCATTTCCAGGCCAAGGGTAACATTGTAATTACCCTGAGGAATTAATAAATTTATTAATTAATTTAATTAAAATAGCTTTTCGAATTTGAGGCGACCCGGAGTGACCCATTTCGCAAATGGGTTGCCACTCGGGTTGGAGCCCCACAAGGAGCAAGAAATTTATGATTTAATCATCAATTAAAATCTATTCATTAAGGGTAAAATGGTCCTTTCACGTATTAATTAAAATAAATCAGATTTGTATTAAGTTAATTAAATCCTATTTTGACTAAGTCTTGAATTTAGTCTCCTAAATCCTAATAACTCTCTCCCTCACGTTTCTCAACTCTCTCTCACGATCTCAACTCTCATTCTCTCACGCTCTGACTACCTAAAAAGATCAAGAACAATTCAATAACAATTGTTCTTCACACTTGAAAGAAAACACACACAAAAGGTTTTAAGAAAAAGCAAGGAAAATCAAAAGCGTTAAGGCAAGACAGATTTCCGTCGAGTTTGTGGTGGAACTTTAGGTGAAATTGGGCGTGGTAAGAGGAGTTACGGGTAGCAACTTAAAGCTTGAACAACGTCAAAAGGTATGGGTTTCTCTCCTGGAATTCTTTCTCCAAGAGTACTTTCCTTCGAACGTTTCTCAAACTCTTGAAACTAAGGTTGTTCCCCTTCGTATGTCCTTGTCCTTAGATCCCAAACGATTTCATAGGATGGGTATGTTGTGCTGCTAGATTTAGGCATGATTTACGTGTTTATATTAAATGCGAACATGTTTATGTGAGGGAAGTTACGAAAACGATATTCAAAATGCGACCAAAAGTTGATGTGTGTGTGCGCATCGTGGGCAGTGGCTGTAGCCACTGTTTTGGGGTCGAAAATTTATGGTTTTTGGTGTATTTTATGTGTGTAATGTGTGTGCAATGTTATGTTCATTATAAAGAGATATATTGGATTGAATAACCTTCTCTTAGCTAACTAAACTTGTGAAGAATGCACCTAAAAAATGAGTTGAAAGAGGACTAAAATTTCCAGATTTGTACCCTTCAAGAGTGTCAAATTTTGGGTTTTTAAAGTAAAATAAAATAAGTGAGGTCAATGGTAATCGAACCCAAGACCTCACCTGTGAAAGAAGCTGGAAAAAAAGGGGAAAAACGTGAAAAAGCTAAGGGGAATCGAACCCCTTAGCTACTGGTTTCGGGACACAGAAAGAAGAAAAAAAAAGGGGAAAATGGGGCTGGGGGATTCGATCCTTGGCCACAGGTATTCGCGAAAAAGGGGAAAAAGAAAATGGGGCCAAGGGGATTCGAACCTGGCCACAGTAGATTTCGCGAGAAAAGTAAAGGAAGAGAAAAGAAAAATAACAAAGGGGGGCTGGGGGGAATCGAACTCACGACCTATGGGGAGGAGAAGGAGAGAAATTTATTGAACAATTAAATGGGAGGCGTGGGATTCGAACCCACGACCTCCCAGTACGTGCGAAAGGAGAAGAAATAATGAAAAAAAATGCGAGGCGTGGGGATCGAACCCACTACCTCAGAGCTGAAGGGAGAGGCGAAATAACAAGGAAAATAAAGTGAGGCTGTGGGGATTCGATCCCCCAACCTCACTGTCACTCGCCCATTTAATTGAAATAAAAATAGAGGGGTTGTGGGGGTTCGAACCCACCACCTCACAGCCTCCTCAGCGAAATTAAATACAAAAATAAGGGGGCTGTGGGGGTTCGAACCCACAACCTCCCTATTGCATCGAATTTAACTAAAAAAAAAAATCAAGGAGGTTGTGGGGGCTCGAAACCCCAATCCTTCGGTTAATTAAGAGTGAAATTAAAATAGAAAATTAATCCTTCAATATAAATGTTGAGATTTAATTTAGAGTCTAATGTTATGAATATTAGAAATAAAATTAATGAAAAATATAAATGATATCCAAGTGATTCAAGATTTGGGTTCCCTTGCCCAAAAATTTCGTATTGATGCATAAGTCATACGTGAGTAAAATATCCAACAATAATGCCATCTACTTAGATAAAAAATTAAGATCTTGGCATATATACAAGATACATAAGTCTTGTACTACATGATCTTAGGAAAGTAAGAATCACTTAACGAATTATGAATGAAGCCCCATGGCTTGTATATATAGACACATAAGTCTAACATACGTTCAAAAGTAAGTGAACCTAAGATGTATGTAATGAAATGACGAACCCTAGAAGGGTTAAATATGAGTGTAAGATACACTAAAAGGCCAAGTGCATTGGCATATGATGAAATGAACATTCACGTAATAAGAGGTGAGTAAGTATGAAAAGCAAAGGTGCCAATAATGAAGAATGTGGTGACAACATGATATGAGGCTAATGAATATGATGAGAGCAATCTCAAATGAGCCTAAATAAATGTTACCAATACGTACTCACCAATGAGAGTGTTAGATAATGAAGAGACCAGTATCTATGAACACTCTAATGAAAGTATTGAGCTTAATACACTTAATACTAATGATGAGATGAGAAATCATCTAATGAGCTACACTGTCCTCATACTAGAAGTCAACTTCCGAGACGTATGAGTTGAACGTAATGGAACTTTATACTGAGCACCGATAGGCTAGCTATGAGCGGTGATGCCTTCTTTTGGGAAGGGCGAAGGTTCACGTAACTCTCATGAGATGAGACTGTCCGGCTTGCCGGGTATGGGTCTCCATACATCTCCTAGTCTTTGAACCTATACTGTCAATATAGGGATCTGGCGGGGTTAAATTCCCATGTACGCTAGCATGTTTATTGGGTCACTTTGGCCAGTGATTCCACCTCTTTTCGGTGTGGGGGAGACATTGGATTTCATGATGCTCACATGATCTATGTCGTCGGTTAAAGTTAAAGTTCCCAATGAATGAATGAGGCCAGCCTCAAATGAAATACATAAAGAAATGAATGATATCGAAGGTGTTAGAATAGGATAATCAAGAGGTGAGCTAGATTCAGGTAATGACATTAGGTTATTCCAAATCATTGCACAGCAAACCCGATGAAAGTCTTAAACTACACCCTAGGTATAGCTGGTGTTCACACTGGCCTATGAATGAAATGAAATAAAGTACGTATGAATGAATGAAGAAGACTCTGTGTTTGCTAATGAAGACTCCCTAGTTGAGGTCCCATATGTTGAGCCCTCATTTTGGAAAGTCTTAATGTCAAGTCCATGATTCTAAGGTCTCATGGCATAAGAATGAATGATACGAAAGAAGCTATGTGTTATATGTTATGTGCTATGATATGTGCTATATGAAGATGTTATGTGTTGTGTGAAATATAATATTTATAATGATGCATGTTACTCTCATGGCATGACCTTCCTAATCCAATTTGGAAAGTTCACTAACTTTCCTAATCTCAATTTGGCAAGTCCACTGACTTGATTTCCAAAAATCATGTTGTTAGGAAAGAGCTATTCTTTCTCATGCATGTCCGTGATGTGTGCTTGCATATACCCATACTTAGTACAAGTGTGTACTAACCCTATACATCTATACTATTTTAGGTGCAGGCACAGGTGGGCGATAGAGCTACAGGATCATTGTTGCAGCTATCCGGACGTCAGCATTCATCCGGAGTTTGGTAGTCCTCATGCTTTCGAGGATGCTATTGTTTTACATTCTAGCATAGTTTTTAGAGTTGAGCTAGTGGAGTATGTTCCGCTAGCGTTTCTTTCCTGTTTTTATTCAGACTTTGTATTGGTGTCATTTTGGCAATTATACACTTAATACTTATTGAACTACTTCTTTCAGTTGCTTATCTCTTAATGTTAGATGGTTGATGGTGAACAATTATGAAATGATAAGAATGCTTAACAAGTATGTTAAGGAAACAAAAAGTTTCAAATTTTCCGCTAAAATTAACCTAGATGAAGTATGAATGACGTAAGTAGGCTTGTCTTCGACCTCTGAGAGGTCAACGACGCCGATCTCGTCTGGGGTCTATATTACAGTCGTGACAATTGAGCTGAAAAGTTATCCAGCTGCCGGCTTTTTATTGATTCATTAGTATTGTTAATTAGTTATTATCAATGTAATTGTATATGTACATATTAGCACGATAATCTTCTTTAGTACTCATTCACTCAGTTTGCAGATATAAATAAGATCAATACATTCGTATAACCTTCTTCTTCTATTTTCTCAAAGTAGTTATGTTTTATTCAATTAACAATTGTTATGTCAAAGGATAAAAAAGCTTACAATGTGCTTAGAAAGAATCCAAAATTTGTAGAAGATTATCTAATCTTGAAATGGAGCATCCAAGTTTTAATAATTTAACTCGAACTTTGCCACCGAGATGCAATTCTGGTGTAAAAGAGTTTACCCCTCTGAGGAAAAAACAAAACCTAGCGAAAGAGAAGAAACAAGAATCAAAGAAAATATTCACCTCCGTTGTAAGAGGCAAAAAAGGAAAAAATGGTGGAACCTCTGTTGTCTGAGTATTCAGACTCCAATCCAGATTTTCGTAAGCCAAATCTTTTTTTACTAAGAACTCTTTTGGTATAAATCTTGTATGAAATGGTGTGTATTGCTGGTATGGTATCGATATAAATATTGACAGAAAATTTATATGCATTTGATATATTATTATATATATATAAAAAAAATATAATTACTAGTTATAATTGTTTAAAAATTTGTATTCTTATGGTATGAATCTTGTACGAACCAGTGTTTACTTTTGGTATGAAATTGATATAATATTATGTAGAATAGTTGTACGAAATTAATATACTGCTATATAAACAATCTCATTTACTACCATATTTTATTAATATTGATAAGAAACCATCCATCACAGTATAAAACGAAAACGAATACGAAACAAAAAATCGTGAGAGAAGACAATGGCGACAACAATTTTAAGCAATGATAGAGAAAGAGAAAAATATTGATTTAAAAAAAATGGAATATATTTTTTATAGAGAATTAACAGGTGAGAGAAAAGACAATAAGGAATAATACACAAGTACCCCCTCAACCTATGCCCGAAATTCAGAGACACACTTATACTATACTAAGGTCCTATTACCCCAGATCTTATTTTATAGATAATTTTCTACCCCTTTCGGCCTACGTGGCACTATCTTGTGGGCCCAACATGTGTTGACATTTTTTTTCAAACTAGTGACACGTAGGCCAAAAAGGTTAGAAAATTATTTATAAAATAAGTTTAGGGGGTAATAGGACCTTAGTATAGTATAAGTGTGTCTCTGAGATTTCAGGCATAACTTAAGGGGGTACTTATGCATTTTCCCTAATTATTTTGAGCTAAACAAGAAAAACATATATTCTTTATTTTGTTACGACTCTTCTGTTTTATTTATGTCTATTATTAATTATTATTATTATTATTATTATTATTACTATTGGTAATTTATCTATTAATTTATATTATGTTTTTTAGAACTTTTTTTATTCAATAAATGTTTATCCCATAATTATTTAATGTTAAAACTTGAAATGTGAAAAATATGTCAAAACTAATAATAATTAGTCTTATGTTTGTCAATTATAAATTTTTTTATTTATCTATTACATTTCTCAAGACATTGTATTTAGTATATTCAAGAAGTAATATAGTCAAATATGTCTTCTATTTATAATTATTTAATGTGCAAAATCAATAGTGGACGACTATGTTGGACAGATAGAGTATTATTGAATTAGGGGATTATGTAAAAAATATTGTAATCTCACTAATTGACAACATTTGATTGACTCTTCTACTACATATATTGGGACAAGAAAATAACATATATATTTATAAATTATATAAAAATAGTATAAATTACAATAACTAATAACTTAAAATATTTAAATATCATATTAAAATCTAATTGACTCTGTAAATTTTATTTATATCATATAAAGTGAAATACAAAATAAATAGCTATATAATCCATCCTGCCTAATAATAGATTTTACATTAAACAAAATTATAATTCAATTTTGCCCTAATATTTAAGAGTTTTAGTCAATAAAACTTTGTGCATTACACCTTTTCTTATTTGAACGTGTATAAAGTGTTAATATGAGATACCACTTTACATATATTTAACAGTTTTAGTCAATTTATGTTTGGTTATTGAAAATTTGATTTCAATAATCACTAAATAAAGATATAATAATATAAATACGTCTAATTTTTTAAAGAACGTAAAATTATATAAATAAAAACAGAGCAAATATTAAAATATAAATAGTCACTCTAATAAATTTATTGGAGTACTTATTTTCTCTGTTTTTAATTAGTTGTTCATAATTTTAGTCATTTCTAATTACTTGTTTATTTTGACAAATTAAGAAAAGATAATTTTTTTAACCTATTGTATCTTTAATTAATTACTTTAAAAAAGGTAAAACTTCTTAAAATTTTTTAATTTTTTAACTTATCAACCTTATAATTAATAAAAATAAAATAATAAATTTCTTATATTAATTTTTTTTTAAAATTTAAGTATATAATAACTATAAAGGACATATGAAAATATATTCTCATGAAGGGAGGGTGTTACTAAATTCGAGAAGGGGAATAAAAAGAGACGGTTGAGTTTTATAGAAGATGTCCACATGAGGAAAGTTAGCCTCTGCTAAATGCCAAAAAGCATCCAGTCAAATGGGAATGGGAGTGGGACTGCTCTGATAAGAAAGTTGTGGCTAGGTTTCTTCCACCAAAACCTAATTCATTCCCCATTGCGACACCTTTCGATGCACGAATCAACCACATTCAAATCTTTATAAAAATAATGCTAAATAAAGTATATTACAAATATTTATAATATTATTTTTATATAAATCATTATTTTTTAAAAAGATTTAAGTAAATATTTTAGAAAAATAAAATAATTATAAATATGTATCGTATTATATTCATATTCGCCTAATAATTACACTATATATTTCAACTAATTTTGCTCTAAATAAGTATTATATACTGCATTGGTATTATTAAGATTTCTTGTTCAAAAATTACTAATGAGTAATTTCGAAAGAAGAAACTTTAATGATATAAATTATCAATCTTAATGATACCAACACAATATATAATACTATTTAGTATCAGTTAATTGAAAATTATCAGCCTTAATAAACGAGAGATATAGACTGTAATATTTTTTTAAAAGAAAATGAGCATTTTTTGAATTACTTTGATATGGGATATCATGATGTAATTGTTTTTCTTTTTAAAAAAAACATGTAATTATTTTGAGTTTTATGATTCATTTATGTAGTTTTTCTATTTTATATGCATTGTTATAAAAAATATTTATTTATAAAAATATCCTTCACGATTATAATAAAAAACATGTAATAGAGATAATTGAGTCTTTAATATACTAATAAACGTGTTAAATCCCATACACTATTATTATCTGAAAATTCAAAATTTATAATTATGAATTGAAACAACCTCAACAAAAAAAAGAAACTCATATCGCTACAAAGATGTAACTTTACATCTCAAAACAATTTGTTAAGAAATCTGCCTGGAAGCACGTTTCATCCACATATGTTATAAAAAAGAAATCTCCATTAATATTTGATTATTTGTTGCCGAAAGTGAAAGAAGATGATAGGATGAGAACATGCTACACCAATTAAAAAATTCCATTATTCCAATCTTTTATCTACACAAACATGCAATTTTATCATTTCTCAATACCCCATGCCATCTGACATTGTCTTAAATCACTATTTATTTTTATCAATTGCAAATTCTTAAATGGTTTCTAATCCTTAATAAGTGTACGTAGGGAATAAAAGCCAGATTGGAAATGACACAAAGACGGCATATATAATAGAAGAGATAGGATTTAGATTATATACCTTTAATTATGTGATATAACTTAACAGTATGAATTTAGAATCATTTTGACTAGATGAGAAGAAATTAGGATAGATGGAAATTACAGTTGTATAAGGACTAGACAATTCGATCTAATTAAAGTGAGATTCATCGTTTAATTCCAATATTGCAGAAGAGTAAAGAAACGTCTTACATAACACAAATAGGATAAGATTCTTGATTCTACAAAAAAGATTCAGCGTGTCTTAAATTACCTGCCAATCCTGTTAGAGATGATGATGGACCAACAAGATGCTTATCATCATTGCCTCACCATGTGGGTGCCATTCTACAATGTCTACATTTTCTATCACTTTTACCCATTTCTTATTCATTTCTTATTATCTCTCGTATTGAGATTAGCAAATCAGAAATAATAAAAGATAAGAAGAAAAATACAGAGAACTATTCAAATTCACAGAACTCACTGTGTCCTTAAGAAATTTAATTCCTTCAAGTATCCGAGGTTGCAGATTAATTCCTATCAAGATAAATCGGATTAACCATTAAAGAAGTAGTGATATCTCAAACTTTAATAACTTCAACGAACATAAAATGACAACAACGAATTACACACACAAGACACTATCGATCAATTTTGTTTTATAAGAAATGTATGCAAGAGGTGTTGCCAATCTGTGTTTGAAGAAACACGATGTTACCAAAGTTTTAATGAATCAGCAAGGGAGATGAACATAAATTAATTTAGGAAAAAACTAAATATGTAAACGTATCAGATTCTGGAAAATTATAATAGGAAAAAGATCAATCCTACTGAATTTACAGTGTCCCCTTAAGGAAATTATTCCCCTCTAGTATCTGAGGTTTGATTTGGATTATGTCCTCCCAGAATAAAATGATCTCAATCACCAGCGTATTGATACCCAAAACTATGGTGTCAGTGAACCACTCAACAACAGTAAATATACACGAAGAAAGTTTGTGCAGAAGAAGAAGAAGAAATAAGAAAAATTCGTTAGTAAAAATTCTGAAGAATGAATGGTATTTATAGGCAAGAGGAACATGTTTCGAAAGGTTGCAACCTTTTTAAAATCCACACGACCATTAATGAAAGTTTGCAACCTTTCAAACGATCCTGGCTGTCCCTGAAAGTTGCAACCTTTCAGAACAATCATTTCCAAACGGAGGAAAATTTGAATAAAATCGAGAAAGATTTTAAATAAAACTGGTCGCGCGAATCCGAGTCGGTTGGGTTAATCAACTAAAAAATTGAAACGTTTCGATTAATCTCAACTAAATACTTGAAAACATTTCTGTTATCAACTAATTAATTGAAAATATTTTGGCCACTTAATTTAATTTAATTAATTAAATAAATAATTAACTAAATAATTAAAACAAACTTTGTCCAAAAAATTAATCTCTCAATCTATCATTTTTCGAAGCCGAAGCCGTAGCTGAAGCCGAGTGAGCGACGCCGCCTACGACGTGAGGGGGGTCCCTCTTTCCAACCCTTTTAACAATTAATTGGAGTGTTTCTATATTTAAACTCTCCTATTTTTCTTTCCACCACCGATGAGGGACAAATGCCTTTTTATTAAAGTATAAGAGGACTTTTCAAGTTCCCAATTTTTCGAGTTCCTCTCTTTTCATCTTCCCTCAATTTCCCATTAATTCTTGCTACATACCCAACAATCCCCCACATTAATGGGGAATGATTATAACATAGCAATGCACAGAAAAATGTGCACTTTACAGGCAAGAATTAATTGCATCTGGATAAGTAGGTGTACCCTTGGATTTTCCGTAGTGAACATATATCGGATATACTCGGTCAATCGGTAGATGGGATATCTTTGAACCGTCGAACTTTAGTGTATACCTAAAAAATCATATGTCACACAATTAATCATATACTGTTTATGGTTCTTACGATTGTGTTCGTTTCAGCCATGAACACCTCCTGGTTTCATGTATAGAGAATAGACTTTTAAAATAAAATTCTCTTTGAAGCGGCTTACACTTCACACTCACATAGGTGATTTCTAACCGTGTCATCTCGTAGATACACTATTTGGTCAAATCTGCCAAACTTAACAAATCAATAAAAATCTTAAACTTTATTAACTCATTGACAAACCTTAAAGTCTTAACCTTGTTCCTGAACATTGTCTTCATCATGAGAATGAATTGAGTTGATTGACAATGTCAAACCGTCAGTCACAACTTTATTTTTCTCCTTGAATCTAGCTCTTGGGATCTCAAGTCTGCTAGATCGAGTTACCGTTATGCTGACTTGTCCTAAGCCGTAAACTCATTCCCTTAGATAATCTTTCAACAGCCTCTCTCACTAGGCCTTTCGTTGTGGATCTGACACATTATCTCTTAACTTCACATAGTCAATTGTGATAATTCCACTATAGAGAAGTTGTCTAACGGTGTTATGTCTCCGTCGTATATGACGAGACTTACCGTTGTACATGACACTCCCTGCCCTACCTATTGCTGCTTGACTATCGCAATGTATGCAAATAGGTCCCACAGGTTTGGGTCAAAATGGAATATCCTCTAGGAAATTCGAAGCCATTCAACTTCTTCACCAGCCTTATCTAAAGCAATAAATTCAGATTCCATTGTGGAGCGAGCGATGCATGTTTGTTTGGAAGATTTCCAAGAGACTTCTCCTTCACCAAGTGTAAACACATAACCACTTGTGGATTTTACTTCATTTGACCCGATGATCCAATTTGCATCACTATATCCTTCAATCACAGCAGGATATTTATTATAATGCAAAGCATACTGTTATGTAATTTCAGATACCCCAACACACGTTTCATTGTCATCTAGTGAGTTTGATTCGGATTACTAGTGAACCGACTCAGTTTGCTAATAACACATGCTATATCTAATCGCGTACAATTCATAATAAACATCAAACTTCCCAACACTCTAGCGTATTCCAATTAAGAGTCACTTTTACCTTCTTTCTTTTGAAATATAAAGCTTAAATCAATTAGAGTTTTGACAACATTACAATTCAAGTATTTGAACTTATCCAATACTCTTTAAATATAATGAGATTGCGATAATGCTAATCCCTGAGGAGTATTGAGAATCCTGATCCCTAAGATCAAATCAACAACTCCTAAGTCCTTCATATCGAAATTGCTGCACAACATGCACTTAGTAGCATTTATATCGTCAATATCTTTACTCATTATTAACATGTCATCAACATACAGACAAAAAATGACTTCATGATTCAGAATGTTTTTAATGTAAACACACTTATCATATTCGTTAATCTTGAATTCATTTGTCAACATTGTTTGGTCAAATTTAGCATGCCATTGTTTGGGTGCTTGCTTGATCCCATAAAGCGACTTCACAAGTCTGCACACTTTCACTTCTTTACCAGGAACTACAAACCTTTTAGGTTGTTCCATGTAAATTTCTTCCTCCAACTCTCCATTTAAGAAGACTATGTTTACATCCATTTGATGGATTTTAAGATCATACACTGCCGCTAGTGCTATTAACATCCTAATTGATGTTATCCTTGTTACTGGAGAGTATGTGTCAAAATAGTCCAGACCTTCTTTTTGTATGTATCCTTTGACTACAAGTCTAGCATTATATTTGTCAATAGTTCCATCAACTTTCATTTTCCTTTTAAAGATCCACTTTGATCCTAAAGGTTTATTTCCTATAGGAAGATAAACCAATTCCCAAGTATAATTACTTAAAATTGATTCGATCTCACTATTGACAGCTTCTTTCCAATAAGTTGACTCAGACGAAAACATATCTGCTTTAAATGTTTGATGCTCATTTTCAAGAAATAGTGCCACAAAATCTGATCCGAAAGAAGTGGGTTTCCGTTGGCGAGTACTACGCCTAGGATCCTCACTAGGTAGTGTAACTTCCATTGATTCTTCTCATGATCGTTTAGGTCTTTCACTTGTCGACTCACATTTAATTTTATACGGATAGATATTTTCAAAGAAATATGTGTTATCTGACACAATTATCGTATTAACATGAATTTCAGGATTATCAGATTTGTGAACCAAAAATCGGCAGGCCTTACCGTTCACAACATATCCAATAAATACAAAATCTACCATTTTGGATCCAATTTTCAACCTTTTGGGTAAAGGAACCTCTACCTTGGCTAGACACCCCCACACTTTGAAATATTTTAAGTTGGGTTTTCTTCCTTTCCACAGCTCATATGGAATTAATTGTGTTTTGCTGCGGGGTACCCTATTGAGTATCTTATTAGCCGTAAGGATGGATTCCCCCCAAAGGTTTCGCGGTGAACCAGAATTGATCATTAAGACATTCATCATTTTATTTAATGTTCTGTTCTTCCATTTTGCCAAACCATTTGACTGTGGTGTATAGGGTGAAATAGTTTGATGAATAATACCATATTCCAAACATATCTCTGCAAAAGGAGATTCATATTCTCCACCCCTATCACTTCAAATCATTTTTATCTTTAGATTCAATTGGTTCTCCACTTCATTGTATTGCTCAAATGCATCAATTGCTTCATCCTTACTATTAAGCAAATATATATAACAAAATCGAGTGCAATCGTCAATAAAAGTTATAAAATACTTTTTTCCACCACGAGATGGTGTCGACTTCATATCATATATATCTGTGTTAATTAAGTCTAAATATTTTGAATTTCTTATAACAGACTTGTAAGGATGTTTAACAAACTTACTTTCCACACAAATTTCAAATTTTGATTTATCGCATTTAAAATCAGACAATACTTCTAATTTAACCAATTTTCGCAAGGCTTTGTAATTTACATGTCCCAAACGGGCATGCCATAAATCATTTGACTCCAATAAGTAAAGAGAATCAGAATTCTTATTAATACTATCAATAACCATTACATTCAGTTTGAAAAGGCCCTCATTGAGGTAGCCCTTTCCTATGAACATCTCATTCTTACTTATTACAATTTTATTACTAACTAGGACACACTTAAACCCGTTCTTAACGAGTAGTGGAACAGAAACTAAATTCTTCTTAATAGTAGGGATATGTAGAACACTGTTGAAAGTCAACACATTGCCGGATGTCATTTTCAACATTACTTTCCCAGTTCTTGCAATCTTTGTTGTTGCTGTGTTTTCCATTAATAAATCTTCATCGTATTCAGCAGGAGTGTACGTTGTAAAGGCTTCTTTCGCAGAGCAAATACAAGTGACACCTGAGTCGAGAAACCACTCCTTGGGATTTCCAACTAAGTTACACTCTGAGATCATTGCATACAAGTCATCTGCATCTTTCATCTCTTCCACGATGTTTGCTTGAATTTTTCATTTGCCTTTGTCTTTGTTCATTTACTACCATATCTTCAGCAATCAGATCAAGAAAAAAATGTTGAAGTTCCTGCACTTGTGATTCAACAATTTTACTATCTACAATTTTATACTCTAATAACTTTGCGACCACAAAGTTTTTTCAAGCATGCATCTTCTGTCTTATATTTCTTCTCAAGTGCATCCCACAACTCTTTCGAAGTTGTGATTTCACTATAGACATTATATAAGTCATCCTCTAAAGCACCCAGAATGTAGCCCTTACATAGGAAGTCTGCCTGTTTCCATGCTTCAATAATCATAAATTTTTCTCTGTCTGGCATTTCAGCAGCAGGCAATGGAGTTTCTTCGTTGGTACATTTCTACAAACCAAGAGCGGTAAGCTAGAAAAATAGCCGTTGCTGCAATCCTTTGAAATTCACACCAGATAATTTACCTGATTTATCTGCTTGTGGTACAACAGTTCGGGTTGGTGCAGCAACAACCACTGTAATATTATTGTTTTCCATTTCTGATAAACAAAAATCGGTACAGTCTTAGTAAGCAATAACTTAGAAATGCAGACTTATAAGAATATAAAATCACGAAGGTTTTTGTCTCCACCAGAAATACATATTAAAATAAAATTGTAATTTCCTTAAGATTGTTGCCAATCTATTTTTGAAAATATAATTATTGATTTCAACAAAACTTTGAAGAAACACGAAGTTACCAAAGATTTAATGAATCTGTAAGGGAGATGAAAATAAATTAATTTAGGAAAAAACTAAATCTGTAAACGTACCAGATTCTAGAAAATTATAACAGGAAAAAGATCAAAACCACTAAATTCACAGTGTCCCCTTAAGGAAATTATTTCCCTCTAGTATCCGAAGTTTGATTTGGAATATTTTCTCCCAAGATAGAATGATCTCAATCACTAGCGTATTGACACCAATAACACTGTGTCTGCGAACCACTCAACACTAAAATACATGAAGAATGTTTTGTGCAGAAGAAGAAGAAGAAGAAATCAGAAAAAATTGTTAATAAAAATTCTGAAGAATGAATGGTCTTTATAGGGAAGAGGAACAGGTTCCGAAAGGTTGCAACCCTTTCAGAATCCACACGACCATTAATAAAATTTTACAACATTTCAAACGGTCCTGGCTGTTCCTGAAAGTTGCAATCTTTCAGAATAGTCATTTTCAAACGGAGGGAAATTTAAATAAAACCGGGAAATATTTTAAATAAAACGGGTTGCGCAGATTCGAGTCGAGTCGGATCGGGTTAATCAACTAAAAAATTAAAACGTTTCGATTAATCTTAACTAAATAATTTAAAACATTTCTGTTATCAACTAATTAATTGAAATTTTTTTGTCCATTTAATTTAATTAATTAATTAAATAAATAATTAACTAAATAATTAACACAAACTCTGTCCAAAAAATTAATATCTCGATCGATCATTTTTCAAATTCAAAGCCAAAGCCAAAGCCAAAGCCGAGCGAGCAGCAACGACGGCGCGAGGGGGTCCCTCTTTCCAACTCTTTTAACAATTAATAGGAGTATTTATATATTTAAACTCTCCTATTTTTCTTTCCACCACCGATGAGGGACAAATGCCTTTTCATTAAAGCATAAGAGGACTTTTCAAGTTCCTCTCTTTTCATCTTCCCTGCATTTCCAATTAATTCTTGCTCCATACCCAACAAGAGGAGGGAAGAATTTGATGCAGAAAAATGAGAGAAAATCTCTCTATTTATAGCCACCAAATGGTAAATGGAGCAACTCTTTTGGAAATAAGACAACCTTTCAGAAGTGAAAGATCACAACCTTTGGAAAAGAAACAACCTTTCAAACGGTCAGAACCCTTTAGAAAAGACAACTTTTTATAAAGGTCACACATTTCGACAAAGTCACAACCTTTCAGGAGAGTCACAACCCTTCATTCATGTTCACAACTTAAAAAACCCAACAATCCCCCACATGAATACAAAACGACTATTCTTAAAACATATGCATGAAATACTGTGTGATTCATAAGTAAAGATTGATTGCATATGAATAAGTGAGTTTCCCTTTGAACTTTCCATAGTGAACATATATCAGAATACTCGATCAATCGGTAGATTTCATATCTTTGAACAGTCGAGCTTTGATGTATACCCAGACAACATAAGTCACACAATCAACCCTTGAACTGTTTTTGGTTCTCATTTTTTTGTTGTTTTCATCCATGAACACATCTTATTTTATAAGTGTGTAGAGAACTTGCCTTACCGGATTCTCCTAAAAGCGGCTTACACTTCACACTTACATAAGTGATTTCTAAATGTGTTATCTCGTAGATACACCATTTGATATGATATGTATCAAACTTAGAAACCATTAAAAAGTCCTAATACCTTTATCCTTGTTAGTAAACATTGTATTTTAATGAGAATAGACCATATAAAATATTTTGACAATGTTGAACCATCAGTAATGACTTTGTTTGATCTTCTTGAACCTAGATCTTGGGATCTCCAATCTTCTAGTTAGCGTTTTCTCCACAATGATTTGTCCTCGGCCATAGCCCATTCCCTTTGATAACCTATCAACTCCCTCTCTAGTTAGGCCTTTTGTAAGTGGATTCGACACATTATCCTTTGACTTTACAAAGTCAATTTTAATAATATCACTAGAGAGTAGTTCTATAACGATATTATGTCTACGTCATATATGACGAGACTTTTCGTTATACATCATGTTTCATGCCCTACCTATTGCAAATTAACACTCATAGTAAATGCCTGGAGCTAAATGTTTGGGCCAAAAATCTTTCAAGAAATTTTAGAGTCATTCAACTTCTTCACCGGCCTTATCTAGAGTTGTAAACTCAGATTTCATAGTAGAGCAAGCCATACATTTCTGTTTGAAATATTTCCAAGAATCTGCTCTTCCACCAAGAGTAAATACATATCCACTTGTGGAATTTATTTCATTTGACTTGGTGATTCAATTTGCATCACTATATTCTTTCAATATTATTGAATATTAGTTATAATGCAAAAAAATAGTTTTAAGTATGTTTTAAATACTTCTAAACTCTTTTCATTGTTATCCAATGAGTTTGCTTGAGATTATTTGTGAACTGACTCAGTTTACTAATAGCGCACGATATATCTGATCACGTACACTTCATGATATATATCATACTTCTCAATACTCTAGCATAATCCAATTGTGAGTCACTTTTGCCTTTATTCTTTTGATGTACAAAGTTCACATTTATTGTAGTCTTGACAATATTGAAATTCAAATACTTGAACTTGTCAAGTACTTTTTCAATCACATCAGTAACTTCAATGTGTTTCATATCATAGTTACTTTCTAGCATATTCTTAGTAACATTTATGTCAGAAATGTCTCTTTTGATGATCAACATGTCATCAACATAAAAAAAATTTAATGACCTTGTGATTTGGAGTGTCTTTAATATAAAAATATTTATCACATTCATTCATCTTGAATTCTTTTTCCAACATAGTTTGCTCAAACTTCACATATCATTATTTGGGCTCTTGCTTTTAGTCCACAAATTGAATTAACAATTTGACTAACTTTCTTCTCTTTATTAGGAACCACAAAGTCATCGGGTTTTTCCATGTAAATTTCTTCCTCCAATTTTTCATTTAAAAAATGTTTTTTACATTCGTTTTGACGAATTTGAAGGACATATACCACAACTAGCCCAATTAATATCTAAGTTGATGTAATTCTAGTTAGTGTCTATTATGTGACAAAATAATCAAGACATTCTTATTATCTGGAGCATATAACAACAAGTCTTGCTTTGTATTTACCAATAGTTTCATCAGCTTTCTTTTCTTTTTGTAGATCCATTTGAACCCAAAAATTTATTTCTTGGAGGAAGATCAACCAACTCTCAAGTGTGGTTGCTGAATATTGAATCTATCCTACTATTGACAAACATTTTTAAAAAAGGACGAGTCCACAGAAGACATATCTTCTTCGACTATATGGACTCATTTTCAAGAAGAAATATTACAAAATCAAACCCAGAGGAAGTAATTTGTCCATTGACATTTACTACGCCTCTGAGTCTCTTTATTAAGTATATTCTCCTTTGGTTCTTTCCAAGGTCGTCTAGACCCTTCACTTGACTATCCGACGATTGAGACTTATGAACTATACATCAACACGCTTTACTCATTTTAGCATATCCAATAAACATAAAAGCCACAGTCTTAAGTTCTATTTTGACCCATTTGAGAATAATTCCTTCATTTCCATTTCTCGTATGGAATAGACTATATTGGAAACTGTTAGATCATTATTTTTCAAGAGTTGTTGCTTGTATGTACTTTAAGGGACGACAAACAATTCTATATCAGGATACAAAAATGCTTGAAAAACACAACTTTTTATTGATCCCTTTCTTAACAAATAATTTTCTTATTTGTTACTCCCTTTACTAACAAACAAAACTTTTTGTTTCTCTATTTCTAAATAGATAAACTTTTTGTTGTTCTCTTTTGTTATAATGATAGCACCCCTATAAATTTTGTGGTAAACCTGAACTTATAAGTAGGACATTCAATATTTTCTTTAAAGTTTGATTTTCCCCCCAACAATTTCATTAGATTAATGTAGTATGTGCAGTAATTTGATGGATAATTCCATTTCCTGAATATATTTCTGTGAAAGAAGATTCATATTCTCCATATCTACCACTTCTAATCATGACAATCTTTTTATCCAACTGATTTTTTACTTCAGTTTTATATTGCCTATATGTTTCTATTATTTCATCCTTATTATTCAGCAAATAGACATAACAATATCTAGTGCAATTGTCAATAAAATTTATGAAACACTTTTTCCACCACGAGATGATGCTGACTTCATATCACAAATGTCAGTATAAATTAATTCTAAGGTATTAAAATTCATTTCAACAACACATACTTGACATTTTGATTTATTGCAATAGAAGTTAGGTAAAACTTCTATGTTGATAAGTTTTTGCAAATTTTTGTAATTGATGTCTCAATCGTTCAAGTCACAAACAATTTGATTTAAGCAAGTAAGAACAGACAGAAATACTGAGTTTGAAAAAACCTTCTGTGAGGTAACTTTTTCTTATAAATATTTTGTTCTTTAGTTTTTATAACTTTGTCAAATACATACATCGTTTCAAAATCAACACCTTGCCACATGTCCTTTTCAGAAGCACCTTTCCATGACATTCAATTTGTGATAGAATTACCATGACCATAGTCTTATAGGTTCAATAAGGGCAATATGACCCAAATGTTTGTTTTACAACACAAACATAACATGTCACTTTTCACCAATGTTCATGTCTATACAAATAAATTTATTTTAATAGACATATCTTTTCATGAAAAATCACAATATTTTAAGTGACACTTTTTCATCAAAGAATACAATTCTTTTGAACGAGTAATATAATTTTGTGGTTTTATACTAGTCATATCATATATACTAGTAAAGAGAGACTCAACGACCAAAGTATCAAATATACTTCAAGAATTTTGTGAGTGTAACATAATACGAGAACACCATTATATTTCATATCTTATTTTTTTAAATTTTAATTAGATAGTAAGTCTAATTTTATTTTAATCACAAGTAAAGAACCCCTCACATTTTAAATATGTTCTCAAAAATATTTTTCAAGTATTTAAAATTATTTTTCACATATTTTTGTTTCACATGCTTTCAAATTGTATACCATCAAAATACATATTGGCAACCCGAAGCTTTCTTTTGGAGATTTAATCCATAGAAACACCTATTACAAGCACAAAAATCACTAACTTTATGTCACTAGTGTTTTTCCCTTTATGTCACAATTAGACAGACCACTTAGTATATAAAATACTAACAATAAAGATTCAATCTTTATACAACTCATTTCTAGTTTAACGATGAAGTATTTATGTTCTTCTAATCGTTTTCGAATGAACTTTGAATTCTAATGAAATTTTTATATTCTTCGAATCAGTTTCACATTCAAACACAGTAGTAAATCAAAAAGGTTTTAATCTCCAGAAACCGCAAATACAATACTCTTTCTAGCTAACAATAAAATATTTATCTCTTTCAAATCATTTAGCCTTAATATTGCAGATGGAGATTTTGTACTCTTGAAGTCAGAATATTCATTCAAACAGAGTATTTAACAAATTGGTGAAGTTTCTATATTCTTCAAACCAATACATAATCTAATTTATTCGTGAAGTTCTTCTATTATTCAAACTAAAGGAATAAAAAATCAGAGCATTTTAGTCTACAAAAGTCGGACACAATCAAATTTCACATAGAGTAGAAACTAAAAAAGCTTTTTTTCTCCTCTAAACAAAATACTTATTATAGTAATAGAGATATATTATGAGACTATCACATAATGACCATGTATCCTAAAATTTTATAAAATAAATCTCATAACTTATAAATGATAGAAAAAAAATCAAGGGAAATAAAGATGAACCTGATTTTTACTCCCATTGAATCATATTCTATTTGTCACCAATGATTTCATGCAAGTCACTTTTCTTGCTAATTTTTTCCTTTTTCCAGTTTTCATCATACTTCAATTTTTCTCAGAAGACATTGAATTTCAACGAGAAACTAAACTCACATTCAAATATTGTTAGGAGACAACATTTGTTCATTTACTTCTTCTCATAGTTATATAAAACCAAGAATATGGGAAAAAAATTAAAGTGCATATCTTAGCCTTTATGCAGAAAATACTATTTTTATTGAAAAGAAAACTGAGAGGGTGTAATGCCTCAATGCACTTGGGAAGAAAATAAAAATAATCTTACCAATCCAAGGAAAACTTTCTATAGAAAATATACTCAAACATATTAAAAAAGTACTGATCCCAAATCTCTATTATCATATGATAAAATAATTTTTTTCTTCTTTTTGTTTCCAACAGAAAGAACACAGAAACTAAAACTAATTTTCTTACCACAGAAAAAACCATTAAAAATAAATTTCTTAAACTTGTTATAAAAGTCAAGACCCAAATCGAGTCGTGAATGACACCTACACTGAACCTCCTAGGTTGGCGAACCAATGGATTCAACGCCAACATATACTAATAGTTCACCTTACAAATTACTAACCATAATGCGGAAGCTTAAATCGCATTAGTGTAAGAAATACAAATTCATTATAGTCTAATGTATGCCATACCAAAAACCTGAAAGTCATCACATCAAGAACATCTAATCTCCAAATACTAAGCCTAAGAGTATCAAATAGACCAAATAAAAGAATTAAATGGTATGTGTCCGAAAACATAGGATATCAAGTCATGACCGAGAGAATCCAATAGGAGCTTGAATGAATAGCGCAACTTAGAACCTGATATGCTGGAGACCGGCTAGAGATGAGGATGAGTCAAAGTCGCTGGTACACTCACTGCACTCCATTAAAGGGAAACAAAGAAAAACACAAGTAGGACTCAGTACGGGGCAACATGTACTGAGTAGATATCATCAGCCAAATAGTAACTAATATACAAAGAATAATAGTATAAAATCAACTATGATACTTAACCGGTAGCATGCAACAAACAACATGAACAAGTAATAACGGAAGCCAGTACACAATCACTCACAATATCCAGTACACATGTGGAGACTCATGCCTCCACACAACGCTCATTTGGGAAATGAGTTCTTTGAGATTGAGTATATTAAGTTTACTTTTTTCCTTTAGTGTTACCGTGTCGGAACGTGACACTCCGTTCTAATTATACCGTGTCGTAATATGACACTCTGATCCAAGAATATCGTGTCATAATGTGACACTCCGATTCAATAATACCGTGTCGGAACGTGACACTCTGATCTAAGAATACTGTATCGCAACGTGAAACTATGATCCAAGAATACAATTAATTTATCATTTAATATCACCATTTTTAATTCATTGATAATCTTTGATGAAGCCTTCTTTATTCAAGGCATCACTCGATAGATAGGTTTCAACATATAAATCCCACGGTCTCAGGATTTCAGACCAATCACAAATCATACAACCAAGCCACACAATCACATCATCAAGTACACAGAGAACTTTACAATATCATTCAATGCATATCAATCACTATTAAGAGTCTATCTATAAAATAGAATAAACCATAACCCACCTCCACCGAAGAACCGAAGTCAAGCAAACTACTTCTCCATTGTTTTTACTTTCCTCAATGCCTCCAAATATTTTCAGTCTATCAAGTTTATGCACATAATTTGTAAGTTAACGAGTCTATAAACACTCATATATTTTATGTCTAGCCTAGACCCAAAAACTCATCTAATTCTATAATCAATTTCCTAAAGTTCAAACCTAGGGGTAAATCTTAGTTCCTCCCATTAGCATAACTTTAATAATATTCCACTAATACAACACACCTAATATTTAATTACATATCACTTAATTACATAACTAACGAAAATAACCTAAGATTGACGTAAATTAATTATTCCCCATTAGCGCTAACTACAACAATTCGCCTTAAGTATCAAACCAACAACTATACTGCCAAGAGAAACTTTACCACCTCAAGATCTTTTCAACCAAACATACTAAATTCATAATACTGCCAATCAACTAAGCATTAATTATATTATTATTTATATTACTTTATAAATAACACTAGTCTTTCAAACATTTTTTTTGTTTTTACCCACAATTAGACCCAATCATTATGTTCCTCAACGTTGCACCTTTCAATTCTTTAATATTTTTCCACTATTCAACCCACAGACCCATAAACAATAATCAATCAACAATATAGATAATTAGAATGCTGGAAAACTTTTTGGCGAAAGAGTTATCTGAAGCGTCTTTCCAATCTTACTCTACATTGTGCGACTTTTTTTTTTTTTTATGTAGATAAGTTCTTTACCCTAATAGTATACCTAACTAATTATAAAAAAAAATAGTAAAAGTGATCACTATTAATTTTATTGTTATTTTCTTTAACCATCAACTAAATAAATTTTTAAAATTACCCCTTTACTTATATAATTATAGTTACGAATAGTCCAAAATATACATTTAGAATCTATCGAAAGAATCTTTTATAAAATAAAAAGTTCTAGCACTCAAAGGAAAAAATGAGTCCTTACATTAGATACCAATATACCCATAGTTCGTCCTCGAACGATCAAAAGAAGGTGAGGGTAAGAAAGGGTACCTCATGTCTCAATAATTTCTTCAAAATATTAGTACCCAATGTCTCATCTCAAAAGTATCAAACCAACCAACTGGAGATCTACACCTCCTCCCATACAATGTCTCAAATGGGGCCATCTCAATACTCTAATGATAACTATTGTTGTATGCAATCTCAACTAACAACAAAATTATTCTCAAGTAGACTTTTCAAATGACTGATTCTTTCACTAGACCTTGACACAACTATCAGGACAAATATTTTCTAACATAACCATGCAAAAATCATAAATCACTATTGGTTACAATTAGGAGTGAATCTGAACCAACCATCACACACTCGTAATTCATCAACCATCACAGAACTTATCAAGATTAAATCCTATAATATTTTTTCGAACTTAAGCTATAAAAATATGATATTTAGATATCAAATAAGCGTCAAGGAGAATTGAACTCATCTGATCCAAGGATGCAAATGATCAAGTAACCACCATCGAGTTATACACCAAAGCATACAAAACATATGACAATATGTCAAAATATTAGATTAGTAACTATGATAGACAAACATTAAGAATGACAAAACTAGACCCAATGATCCTCACATTCAGTCACACATAGCCAAAACATGATACCGATGATGAGATAAATCTTAAGTCTATTGAACAACTGTAAATTTTTATGGTAGCTCTCTTATATATGTTCATAAACAAAGTAGTGCGTGTTGAATCAATAGTATACTTCAACCATCTCAAACAACACAAAATCTTCCATAACTGGAATGAACAACTCTAACCAAGAATACCACCCTACCAGGAGGAAAATCACAATCAGTACACCCGATCCACTATCAAGGCGGACTCACCCATAGAAGAGAAAACACACACGGACGTAGAATGTGAATCATACTCTAAACTACGCCCAGAATGAAGTAGTTGGTCACTCTAAGCTACTTCCATAGTGCCCATATCAACATATTCATTCATTTGACTCTATCTCTTTGAAATTCTAGCTACCCACAATCACCAATTTAGTCCCTATTATAATTGCACACATACTTGATTTATCGAACCTCACATCCACTAAAATCAACACTCTTAATACTAACAAAACATCATAACTACATCGATCATCTACCTTACTCCCAAACCATCATTAGTATCTAAGTATTCTTATCAAACACATAATCAAACTATGTAATCTCTCAATCTATATAAGTATTTCATGACAAATACGAGTCCCAAACAAGACTAATAACCCTAATTTCAAATTTGATAGTAATTTTCCATCGAGATAAAACTATTAAATCGCACCCAAAGTCAACTTCACACCAATTTCATATACCATGCTTAAGCTACTATTCTAAACCATCACATACCTCATGCCAACACTAAGGAAAATTCTTGGTCACTCAAATTATTTTGTATTATAAGCTCATAACCTCTATTCACCATCAAATGTCTATGTAACACACCATAACATTTTATGCAGTCCCATCAACAGAGTAGTACTAATCCAACTATAAATTCTTAATAACCATGTAGAATTATATCTTGTCTTGTGCATCATTCTTAAGTCATTTATCATAATTTGAGCAATCTAACCCCACATAAAACTCTAAATTTTCTATACCTCACTGTTTGTCACACAAATCAGAACTCAATCTTTATAAAAGTCAATGATAAACTCCTATTAAGTCTGTACCGAATCAATTCACATCTCACAATCATATCTAAACTCATAGGCAAAAATCAATACAACCTTCAACTACACCCTAAGGGTTTATACGAGAGGTCCTATTCCTTCATTTTTCTCAAATTCTTCTCATGATGCAAAATTCTAAATATCTTGACCCTTGAATATATCAGGCTCTTGTTTCTCTAGCTTGCTTACCGATCTCATCCTTTTACCAACCAACCCATAACGCTATACTTCACACTCTAAAATCAAAACTCTGAGGGAAACCCTTCCTTAGATCCTTTAACAATCAAAAGTAACAAATTTTATGGTCCAAAACATGCATAAGTTCTTTCACATACTCAATACTGATGCAATCAATCATTTTTTATCTTACCAATATATATCTTGACAAAATATATCACCATAAATGTAGACGTATAATGAAAAAAATTTGAATTGTAATTCAACTGTGTAACTCAATCATCTTATCTATCAACATTAGCTCATATCTTGAAGATTTTTAGGAATTCATGTGTCTTAACTTATCATTGATCGCCTCTTCATAGATCTTACCATGTCATTTGCTAAAAATTCAATAGTACTCGTTACTAAACTCAAAACCACAAAAGAATTTATCGTTACACTCTAGTTAAACGTATGTACACTCTTTTCTCAAGTTTTTTCCAATCATTTTAACCAATATGATGAACACATCACACTATTACCATAAGCAGAGAAAAACATATGAAATCACGCGTCTCTAAATCTAATTCTCAACTCCTTGGAAGATACTTCTTTACCCCTTACAATTTGAGAAAAATATTTTTGCTATCACTTATTTCTGAAGGTTATCCTACTTTCCATCAATTTTATTTCATTTTCATTATGACTCTATCTCCTTTAATTTTTTTAAAATTATTATAACTCTAGCTCCTTTAAATTCAACTCGAGTAGTGCCCCAACATCTCTTAAAACTTGTCATACAACCACATTACTCAGTAAATAGTAGAAATCTCAACCTTAGATACTCGCAAGTTTTTATTACTATATAAAATTTATTTAACCAACAAAATCCTAATCATATAATTTCATCCCAATTACAATTTCTAGCGATTTGTTTTTTACCATCATGCTCAGTTAACCCTTTTCATCACCACGAAGTAAACCTTTTTCCTCGATCTGACACCTTAAACATAGCTATACCAATCAAATTCAAGGGACTAACCCAATTTTATATGCACTTTCTTGCTAAAATATTTAATTTACTTCACCAAAGTATACTCAGTAGGGGTTTCTTTCCCTATAAGTTTGTCGTTCTGTTATATGTCTACCGTTTGAAGCTTTAGATAAAATCACCAGTCCTCATTCAGATGCTTCAAGATATATTTCACAACCCAAATGTATTAATATTGTACCAAAGATCTATCACTTAAATTTTTCTTTAAAATAATGCTCAATCCAAACACCCGTAGTATTAAACTAGGTGGTTTCTCAAATATGAAAGCAATACAAAATCTCATTATCTAAACATGTCATACCACTAATAACTCCTTAAGTAGTTAGTATTCTCATTTGACAATCGACTTATTCGTTTCCACATGATCCTAGTACTACCACATCATGAAAGTCCGCTGCATAACTCACTAGAACCCACCATACCTATTGATAAGATCGTACCTAAATAACCCACACAGTTCTACCCCTTGAATTACTGCAAACATTACCAAATTTGTTCTGTCTTTATCCCAAGCACTTTGCATTCTTTCTTACATCAGGTCAATAACAAAAGTAACACACGTCATAAATTTAATGAAGTAAGCATTAGAAGTACTATTATAGTAGTAGTATCATGACTCACTTTAATATATAATCAATTCATGGAATCTTAGAAAATATTCTAACCTCAATTGGTGCAACATAATTTAATTATTCGTTAAACAATCTATATATGTTATGAAAACTTTACCAACTGTATTTTCTAAAGTAATGATGTTCATTTTCTAGTTGTCACTTACGCAACTTTTTGCATATTGCGACTTATATAGATAAAGTATGAAATTTGACCTCATAGGTTGCAAGACATATCTTCCGTTTCTCTATATTCAGAAAATCATCTCTCCTTCTGTCGTTCAAGTTTGGGGTATATAATTGAATGAAGAAGCTAGAAAATGCTGCATTAAGTCATAGGTAGTGCCTTTACTAATCGGCACTCAACATGAGACTATCACCACATTTTGCATCTCCCTGAAACTAGTAAGTCAAAACTCAACACTAAGCCTCTCCACTATATTCATTTTATGAACAACTCAAAAAATCAAAAATAAAAGCATAAGAATCTTCATAATCAATACCCATGAAGAATTCAACTTTATGAATTAAAAAAATTCATGTTGATCACTAGTCGTTGCATGCCCTGTAGTCAATTGAGAAAATATACCTATTTTCAAGGACACACATTTTTTTTATGTTGTTGTTATATCAAATTTTAATACTTTAATACCCACCATATGTGAAACACAGTGAATAAAATGTTCCGATACCAATTCGTATCACCTAGATACCAATTGGATTCAAGTAGTAGCACGAAAGAAAGAAGGAATGAAGTTTTCCTAAAGTCTTATAGTCTCTCAAAGAAAAGTGAAGGCGTAGCGGTACCGTTCCACAAGACTCTACTAGACTTGTCCTCGTGTGATGAGATCACCAAACCTAACGCTCTCATACCAAGTTTGTCACGACTTAAATCGAGTTGTGAGTGACACCCACACTTAACCTCCTAGGTGGGCGAACCAATGAATTCAACGCCAACATATATTAATAATTCACCTTACAAATTACTAATCATAATGCGAAAGCTTAAATCTCATTAGAGTAAGAAATACAAATTCATTATAGTCTATTGTATGCCATACCCGAAACGTGAAAGCCATCACACAAGGACATCTAATCTCCAAATACTAAGCCTAGGAGTATCAAATACACCAAAATAAAAGAATAAAATGGTATGTGTCCGAAAACATAGGACATCATGTCATGACCGAGAGAATCCAACACGAGTTTGAATGAATAGCTCACCCTGAAACCTGATATGCTGAAGACTGGTTAGAGCTGAGGGCGAGTCAAAGTCGCTGGTACACTCGCTGCACTTCATTAAAGGAAAACAAAGAAAAACACAAGTAGAGCTCAATACGGGGCAACATGTACTGAGTAGATATCATCGGCCAACTCAAAATAGTAACTAATACACAAAGAATAATAATATAGAATCAACTATGACACTTAACTGGTAGCAAGCAACAAACAACATGAACAAGCAAAAACGGAAGCCAGTACACAATCACTCACAAAATCCAGCACACATATGGAGACTCATGCCTCCACACGACGCTTATTTTGGAAATGGGTTCTTTGAAATTAAGTATATTAAGTTTACTTTTTTCCTTTAATGTTACCGTGTCAGAACGTGACACTCCGATCGAAGAATATCGTGTTGGAACGTGACACTCCAATTCAATAATATCATGTCGGAACGTGACACTCCGATCCAAGAATACTGTGTTGGAACGTGACAATCCGATCCAAGAATACGATTAATTTATCATTTAATATCACCACTTTTGAATTCATTGATAATCTTTGATTAATCCTTCTTTATTCAAGGCATCACTTTGATACAGAGGTTTCAACATATAAATCTCACGGTCTTAGGATTTCAGACCAATCACAAACCACACAATCGAGCCACACAATCACATCATCAAGTACATAGAGAACTTTACAATATCATTCAATGAATATCAATCACTATTAATAGTCTATCTATAAAATAGAATAAACCATAACCTACCTCCATCGAAGAACCGAAGTCAAGCAAACTACTTCTCCAATGCTTTTATTTTCCTCAATGCCTCCAAATCTTTTCAGTCTATCAAGTATATGCACATAATTTGTAAGTTAACGAGTCTATAAACACTCATGTTATTTTATATCTAGCGTAGACCCAAAAACTCATCTAATTCTATAATCAATTTCCTAAAGTTCAAACCTAGGGATAAATCTTAGTTCCTCCCATTAGCATAACTTTAATAGTATTCCACTAATACAACACACCTAATATTTAATTACATATCACTTAATGACATAACTAATGAAAATATCCTAAGATTGATGTAAATTAATTACTTCCCATTAGCGCTAACTACAACAATTCACATTAAGTATCAAACCAACAACTATACTGCCAAGAGAAACTTTACCACCTCAAGCTCTTTTCAACCAAACATACTAAATTCATAATAATGTCAATCAACTAAGCATTAATTATATTATTATTTATATTACTATATAAACAACACTGGCTTTTCAAACTTTTTTTGTTTTTACCACAATTAGACCCAATCAGTATGTTCCTCAACTTTGCACCTTTCAATTCTTTAATATTTTTCCACTATTCAACCCGCAGGCCCATAAACAATAATCAATCAATAATATAGATAATTAGAATGCTGGAAAAGATTTTGGCAAAAGAGTTACCTGAAGCGTCTTTCCAATCTTACTCTACATTGTGCGACTCTTTTTTCTTCTTCTGTAGATAAGTTATTTACCCTAATAATATACCTAACTAATTGTTAAAAAAAATAGTAAAAGTGACCACTATTAATTTTATTGTTATTTTCTTTAACCACCAACTACATAAATTATTAAAATTACCCCTTTACTTATATAATTATAGTTACGAATAGTCCAAAATATACATTTAGAATCTATCGAAAGAGTCTTTTATGAAATAAAAAGTTCTAGCACTCAAACGACAAAGTGGGTCGTTACAATAACCTGGATTTCGATTAGCTAATCAGAAATAATAAAAAATGAAAAGAAAAATACAAAGAACTATGAGAGTCTAGAGAACCCACTGTGCGTCCTTAATAAATTTAATTCCCTTAAGTACCCGAGGTTGCACCTTAATCCCTCCCAAGATAAAACGGATTAACCATTAAAGAAGTAGTGGTACCTCAAACTTCGATAATTTCAACGAACTCAAAATGACAACAACGATTTACACACAGACACTATTGATCGATTTTATTTTATAAGAAAAGTATGCAAGAGGAGGGAAGAATTTGATGCAGAAAAATGAGAGAAAACCTCTCTATTTATATACACCAAAGGATAAATGACGCAACTCTTTTGGAAACAAGACAACCTTTCAGAAAGGAAAGATCACAACCCTTTGATAAATGCACAACCTTTCAAACGATCACAACCCTTTAGAAAATACAGAACTTTTCATAAAGGTCACTACCTTTCGACAAAGTCGGAACCCTTCATTTTCTGTTCACACCTTTAAAAACCCAACATCTCTTTCATCCAAGGGAGAAAAGAGTCAATAATACCAACATTTGTTGCCCTTATTAAAAATTTGATGTAAACATTTTTGTGTTGTTATTAATAGTTTAATCTTAAAATATTTTTATTGTTATAACTTAATAGGTCAAAGATATCGTATTTTTATTAAATTTAAATTATAGTTCAGTCTCTTAATCTTTATTTCATGGGCCAAGAGAAAAAAAAAGGTTTATATGAAATCCTAACACGTCATAACATGCTCAATTATCTTTTAATTTGGCTATGTTAGTTTCTTCAATCAACTTAGTTATGTTGGGCTCTTTAATCATATTGATATATCTCATCACATATGTTCCATGTATCTTTTTCTGTATCTATGAAAACTGTCATTGTTCACATATCATATGTGTATAAGTGGATTTCTCATGGTTGGTGTTGCTGCATGTGCAACTATTTTTATAGTAAGAAATTAATGATAAATTATTCAATACAATGATCTATTAGATCGTGCTTTTAGGCATCGTGATTCACTCATATTCCATCTCAATTGGGCATGTATATTTTTCAGCTTTCTCAGTTTTGATTTTTATTTTCATAATGATACCATAAGCGCATTGGGGAGTTCTCAAAATAAGTTTTTTGTATAGCACTTTACAATTACAAATTATTTTTGCTGCATGGATACAAAATAGGACATACTTCACTATAATTAGTGAAGTATTTGGAGAAATTACATAATTAGACTTAATTCACTATCATATATACTATTATTACAAATACTTTTAAACTATTATGTATCTTATCAAAATTGAGGTTCTCCTACCATATATTGAGGAAGATACACTTCGATACATATATTTTTCTATCAGATACACTAAAATAGGAAAAGAGGCAAGTGAGATGAGGAGAGAGGCAAGCGAGATTTTTTATGAATCTCAGATGCATGCGCATCACACTAGATATACACTGGATACATAGATTTGTGTGTATCTGATGTGATTCACATGTATTTGGGATACAAGATACATAGAATAGTGGTGAGCGAAATAGGATAGAGACGATCGAGATTTGTTATGTATTCCAAAATCATGTGAATCCACCTGTATACAATTTATCTAGAATAAATCACATCTAATTTTGACCCATGTATCCTTAGATACATGTATGTGAACAGATCGAGCTAGACACATCAAAATCTGATAAGATATGTAATATTGCAAAATAGAATGTATCTAAGTAATAAGTTGTTAAACTAGTGAGATTCTAAGTTTTCGAACAAAATACCCATGGTTTAACAACATGTGCAACAACAAGCACCAATTTAACTTGGGGTGGTGATTTAGTGCATTGGGTGGCAAGGTGACTTGTTGCCTATTCTAGTAGAAACAGTTGATTTCTTGGTACATCATGATAGAATATGTGCGTCTACTATTAGTCAATGGATCAGGTCCCTTGACTCAACAAGAGCAATAACAAAGAGTAAATAATAATAAGAACACAACACAAGCAGTTTACGTGGAAACCTCCTTGCTCAAGGGAGTAAAACCACGACCTGTCACACAAGATTTTCAACTGTTTCACTAATATTCTTTAAGCAAAAGTGAACCACAGTTACAACCAATGTGAGAAGAAGTTATGAATCTCACTATCAAGTAATGACTCTATTACTTGAAGTGCCTAAGCAGACGTCACTCTGCCCACTAAACTATCACCACCAGACATCCTAGACTTCAACTAAGCAACACACAGGTTTCCCACAAAAACCACCACGCTCCGGATGACTTAGACTTTGACTAAGAACTACATAATGTTGCCCACTAAATCTGTTAACCTTAACCGATTTAGACTTTTTCAACGAACACAAGATCTGAATCATTTATAAATTAGGAACAAATTTACAATGTACGTGGAAAATAAATAATCCTAAGACAACTAAGTTCCAGCTCTATCAGGTCCTTGTTGATCTTGAGGATGATTATTCACTTGAGTGTTAGCCTTTGCAAGAGTTCTTGAGAATTTTCAAATTGCAAAAACTAAGGTTATGACTATTGGAATTAATCTCTATAAAGAATAGTCACAACCTTCGAGGCCATGCCATTGGCTGAGGTTTCTACTGTGCACCAACTAATTGTACTTTTTCCAGCCTAGCAGCTGTGTGTACATTTACACAAGGGATCAGGTCCCTTTACAATGTCCCTGGGTTTGTCAAATCATCCAAAACTATAAGTAGAATTTTCCCCCTTTTTGATGATGACAAACTGTGCACTAGTGCCTTCAATTTCTTCCCCATGTCGATCAAGACCCCTTATTCATTTATACATTCCCCCAGGTACACAAGTGCCCACAATTTCTTTCATTTTTCCTCTTTCTCCTATCGATCAAGACATGTTCCCCATAGCCTAAGCACCCAATGATTCCCCCTTTTTGGCATCATAGAAAAAAAGTGCAGTAAATCAATAGAACGATTAAGATCATTTAAGTAAGATCACAGCCAAAGGCAACGCCATCACGATTATAAAATAGTAAAAAATAGATATTATTCACAACAAAATAGGAAGCAAATTCAAGCACAAAAGTCAGCAATCAATACACTTAACTTAAACTGAAATCGAGAACCCGAGACACTATCCACACAAAAAAAGGACACATGAAGGGACATAGAAGACTATGAGGTGGGAGCTGATGGGAGAGGGACCTAATGACAAGAGTAAGCGTCACATTCACTTCATCATTAACTTTGATCAATTTCTCTTGCAGAGCCGCATTCTGGGCCATGAGCTCATCAATTTTCTTCCTTAGCTCGTTGACCTTTGCAGTACTAGGTTCCTTAGACTGCACTTTGAGAAGTTTTGCCTTTAACAAGGCAATCTTTGCATCTTTATTTCTCACACGCACAATCATCTCCTCCAACTCATGTTTCAGCTGATCCTGCTCCATTATCAACTGAAATACTTTGCTCAGTGGATTTATCTTTCCTTCTATACACTCGCATTCCACCAGAGTGCTAAGAGTGAAGGGTTGCTTTGCAGTTCTAAGTATACATGCTCCCACTGGTATGTTTAGATGGTGAAACATATTGATCAGGAAATAGACATAGACCATACCATGCTTACCCTTGTATACAATCACAGTCTTGTACATATGCTCCATCATGTGGGCTGGAAGATTTGTGGGATCAAATTTTCATAGAGATAACATGATGAACATATTGGTTCAGAAGCAACATTTCTTTTTTTTTTGTCCGAGGAAGAAGTACTTTGTTGACAAATTCAAACAGCAGATGGTACTCATCTTTCATGAGTTTCTTTTGAACCCCTGCACGTCGTGTGTTAGGGATCTTAGAGCACTCTTTCACAAATTCCATAGTGCAGGTTTTTCCAACTACGGAACTGGTCCCTTCTCTGGGTACTTCTAGTATTCGTTTTATGCTACCGCCTTATGCAAACTCAATGTTATAGTAAAATTCTCATGTCTCCTCCTCGTATAGAACGGGTGACTAGGTTTGGAATAAATGAGCTCAAGACTGGATTTTCACGAGATCATATATATAATCCATCCCAGGTTTGGTGATGATGTCAAGGACAAACCTCCTAGAACCTTTGGGAGACACATATTGTTCACAATTGCTTGCTTCCTTTCTGTGTGGTCATCCTCATTACCTGTGGGACCAGGTACCGTTGCAGAGACTGGTTGGATGAGAGGAGAAGTTTCTCTTTTCCTCTTGCCCTTTTATTTTGCAGAATAAACCTTCATGACCCCAGATGCCTTCGACTTTCCTTTACTGGTCTTCTTCACTCATTTTCCCTATTTATCTTTGATATTGCCCAAAGAAGAATCTTCTCCCACACCTTCTTGTTCCCTTCCATGGACACATTGATGACATCAGTAGTAGCAGCTCAAAAAGTGCACCACCATATTATTATTTTTTTGTAGTTGTAGCACTAGATATCGTAGCATCCCCCATTAATTTTTTGGAATCGGCTTTAGTGAAAGGCCTTTTTCTAGGTTTTTCATCAGTGACTTTCCCCTTTCCTTTTAAAGAAATAAAAACCATTCTCTTTTGAACAGACCATTTGAGGGGAAGAGTATCCTCATCAGTGTCAGTAGAATCAGACGATAGATAGACCCCAAACTCAGGAGTTTGGTCAAAAACTGGTTGAGAACCCCCAAGCATTTCTTTCACAAGATTTTCTCAGTGTCAGTAGAATCAGACGATAGATAGACTCTCAATAACTAGGTTTTTCACTGGCTGAAAACATATTAGACTCAGATGACTTACTCTTGGGAAGATCTCCCTCAAAAAATTTGTCAGATAACATGTCAGAACAGGGACCAAGTTGATGTGATGGTGGTGGGTTATTGAGATCAAAGGGAGACTAGGGATTTTGAGGACTGACTTCAACAATGTTGACCAAAGAGATGATCAACATTCTGGACGGAGACTAAGCATCCGAGGATGTGTAAAATGTCACTGGGTTGATTTCATTTTGGGAGTCTAACATTTTCTTAAAAGAGGATGGTGGTTGTGACATCTTGATTGAGAAAAGAAGATGAAGAGTACAATAGAGAAAGTGAGAGAGAGAGATGAGTGTTTTTGGCGGAGAACTTTGAATGAAGGGTTTGAAATGTGAAGAATTTGAGTGAAGAAAAGTCAATATAAAAAGAACTTGAAATGATGTGTCTAGTCCCTGAGTAAACGCGCCGCTTGGACTTAGATAACAGTCAGATAGCCAATGACTAACACGTGGAGATCTCAATGATTCTCATTTAGCAGTTTGAACAAAATATAGAGAGTGCTAACCTTCACAGGGACCAGGTCCTCAATTGCAAGTGAGATTTTCTTCCAAAATGGTTTTGATCATTTTTCTCTCCTGTAATTCCCATTAGTGTATACCTGAACATAGTTGATCTCACTTAAACAATACATTATAAGTAATGAGGATACATGTGCTCTAGATCATATCCAAAACAAGTATTGGATGCCTTTGGGTGGAATTAGGTCAGTGCATGTTAATTATCCCCATCTCCAGCCTGTTACTCTCAAATTGATCCTTGTTGAGTGCTTTTGTAAAGATATCCACAATTTGATCTTCCGTTCTGCAATATTGCGTGTTGATGTTCCCCTTTTCAACATTGTATCTTAGGAAGTGGTGCTTGACATCAATGTGCTTTGTTCTTTTGTACTGTACTTGATTCTAATATGCACTGGTATTGTCACACAAGAGAGGAATAGTATGGATATAAACTCCAAAATCCTCCAGTTATTGCTTGATCCAGAGGAGTTGAGCACAACAACATGCAGTAGCTACATATTCAGCCACAATTGTTGAGACAGCTACTGAATTTTGTTTCTTGATTCCCCAAGAGATAAGTGAGGATCTAAGAAAATGAGTCATTCCAGAAGTGCTCTTTCTGTCAATTTGATATCCTGCAAAATCCACATATGCATACCCTACCAGTTTAAAAGAGTCACCTGCCACATAGAAAAAGACCAGGTCCCTGTCTTCTTTAGATACCTCAGAATCTGCTTGGTTTCCTTCAGATGTGATTTCCTGGGACATGCTTGGAATCGTGCACACATTTCTACATTGAAGACAATGTCAGGTCTATTAGTTGTTAGATATAATAATCCAATAATGCCTCTATACATGGTTTGATTCACTAGTGGATCAACCTCATCAACTCCCATTTTTGAGTTTGTACCCATAGGGTATCAATAGGCTTTGAGTCCACCATGTGAAACTTCTTTAGAAGCTCCTTTGTTTATTTCTCTTGACATATTGAGGTTCCACTTGAGGTTTTCTTGATTTGTAGACCTAGGAAGAATTTTAGTTCCCCATCATGCTCATCTCCTATTCATTCTCCATTAGAGTCACAAATTCTTCACACAAATATTCTTTTGGATCCGAAGATGATATCATCCACATACACTTAGATGATGAGCAATTTATGTTTCCTTTTCATTAGAAACAAGATGTTGTCTATCTTGCCCCTTTTGAAACCATTATTCAGCACGAATTTGGACAGTATTTCATACTAGGCTCTCGGTGCCTGCTTCAAGTCGTAAAGGGCCTTGTTGAGTTTGAACACATGATTTGGGCGGTCAACATCCTCAAATCCAGGTGGTTGTTTCACATATACTTCTTCCTTCAGATCTTCATTTAACAAGGTATTTTTGACATCCACCTGGGAGATCTTGAACCCCATGAATGCTGCAAAAGCTATAAGGATTCTGATAGCCTCCATTCGAGTAACAGGATAAAATGCTCATCATAGTCAATGCCTTTTTCTTGATTATAGCCTTGAAAAACCAATCTAGACTTGTTCCTTGTGATAACTCCATTTTAATCAAGCTTATTTTTGAATACCCACATGTTCCCTATGATGGTTGTGTATGTAGGTCTTGTGAATAGGTACCACACATTGCTCTGTTCGAACTGATGAAGTTCATCTTGCATTAAATTAACCCAATCAACAACCTTCAAGGCTTTTTCACATTTTGTAGCTCAATAGTAGAGATGAAGGCTGAGAATGCAACCATATTTCTTATTTTGGACCGGTTTGCATTCCAAAATTCAATGGGGGATATGAGATTCTAAAGGGGTGAGATGATCAATGCTTCCACATTGATTTAGAGGCCAGGGGTATTGGTTGATCGGTCTGTTCTTCTTCATCTTAAGATTGCCATTTTTAGGAGGATGAGTTTCCTCTTGACTTGCATCATGAGACGGACCAGGTCCCATAGTAGACTGGTCATCCTCATTTATCTTCTCAGACGGACTAGGATCAACACCATCGGATTCTAGATTTCCTTCAGCATCAAGCCTTCTGGCTTCATTGTTTTGTATTTTGAAAAGCTTTTTGAGATCATCATCGTCATTCATCTTCAAGTTCTTTAGATCACCACTTTCATCAAATATCACATGAAAACTTTCCTCAATGCATAATTTTCTTTTTATTGAAAACTCTGTAAGCTTTGCTTGAAGATGAGTACCCTACAAAGACGCCTTCATCAATTCTGGAATCAAACTTTCCCAAATCATCCTTGAAATTGTTTAACACAAAACATTTGATCTAAAGGCCCTTAGGTAACTTAGCTTGGGTTTCTTTTTGTTGAGCAATTCACATGGTGTTTTGTTTAGGATAGACATGATTAAGCACCTGTTAGTCACATAACATGCATCGTTGACAGCTTTTGCCCAAAAGTGTTGAGAAAGATTTGACTCGATAATCATGGTTCTGGCAATATCTACCAGAGTTCTATTCTTCCTTTCCACCACACTGTTTTGTTGAGGTGTTCTGGGTGCTAAAAAGTTATAATTAATACCATTTTCTACACAAAAGACATCAAGCTTTGCATTTTCAAACTCGATTCAATGGTCGAACCTGGTCCTTGCAATCAACCAGTTGAGCTTGGTTTGGATCATTTTGAAAAATACTTTGACTTGAGGAACACAGTCCACGTGGATCTTGAGTAGTCATCTACAATCACCACCAGGATGTACTTATTTCCGCTTCGACTTTGGATTTTCATATTCCCGTACAAATCCATATGTATGAACATGAGAAACCTTTAAGAACTAACTTGCTTCTTTGATTTGAATGAGGACCTGGTTTGTTTCCCTTTGACACATGCATCACACACTTTGTTGTCATTGAAGTTCAATTTTGGCAAACCACGGACTATGTCCCTGGAGACAAGTTTGTTTAAGAGAGAAGAGCTCACATGACCTAGCCTCTTATGCCACAAGTTAGTATTTTCACTTTGAGCACTTAAGCATTTCAGATTGTCTCCATGAGCTATTTTCAATTCTGCCAGATACATGTTTTACTTCCTCCTAATTGTTGGGATCACATTCTTGGTAGACAAGCTGGTGACAATGTATTTGTCTAATGAAAACTTAACTTCATTTCCCTTATCACATATCTGGGAAACACTAAAAAGACTGTATTTTAACCCACTCACATAGTACATATTTTCAATAGAATCTTCAAGAGATTTCCAACTCTGCCAATTTTCAGAATGTAAACTTTTTTTCCATCACCAAAAGAGACACATTCACCTTGAAGTGCCTTGATTGAGATAAAGTTCTTGATGTTTCCAGTCATGTGCTTTGAGCAACCACTGTCCATGAACCAGCACTAACTGCTACTTCCTTCAGATCTCTGCAACAAAGATCACTCATTAGACTTGGGAACCCACTTTAATCTGAGTTCCAAGTAAGCTAATGAGGGAATAATAAGAGTGTTTCTTGCACAATGATGCAGGTTGATTTTTTTTTATGTTTGAGGTCTCATAAACAGGAGATTATCCCCCCCCTCTTTAGCTTTCTGTCTAGAATAGACTGGAAATTTTTCTTGTGAGGCTTTCCATCTAGAGCAATCCCTTTCCAAAAGCCCATTTCGACCACAATGAAGGCACAATAGATTATCTGACACATATACATATTTACTGTAATGATTGTAAGGAGGATTAATATGCAGGTTACCTAATCCCTTCCTTTTGTAGTTGCTTTGGCTGGTGATGTTGGAAAGCAGTTTGGTGGAGCTGGTCCATTTCAAAGAAGTTTTAAGCTCTTCTTTAAAACGGACCAGGTCCTTCCCACCTCATCATTTCTTTCCAAGGCTAACATAAGTCTGGTCTCAACAGTATTTAGCTTGGCTACTAGCTCTTCCAGATTTTTCATTCATTAATTTCAGTTGATCATTGAATTTTAGATTTTCTACTTCCAAGACTGTCATTTGTTCTTCAATAACTGACACGTGGACAATTATTACAATTTTTTTCTTCACTAAGACTGTCTAAATTGTTGTGCAAGGAATCTTTCTCAGCACTTAATTCTATGACAGAGTTAATCAGAATATGAGCTATATTTCTCAGCCTTCTAATATAATAAGTATTTGAGTTTTGTTTAAGGTCGAGGAGAAGTTACCTTTTCTTCATCATCTTCATCATCTAACTTTGCCATCAGCGCAAACAAGCCATCAAATATATCAACATCATCTTGGACGACCAACAAGGATGCATCATTAGGACACTCTGATTCTTCTGACTCGCTTGAAGAGTCTCCCCAGACAGCGAGAGCCTTCTACACAACATAGTCAACTGCTATTTTTCTCTTATTTTTCTGAGGTATCGGTTCCCTTCTCTTTTCTTTTTCACCTCCAGGTCTTTGATAATCTTTGTTTTCAGCTTGAGTTTTGGGCTATATCTTATAAAGTGTCCTGCCTTTCCACACTTGTGACATAGGTCATTTGCATTAGCATTGCAAAGAGGATTCCCTCCTTTTTGAAAACCTCCATGATTTCTCACTATTTTCTGAAATCTCTTGGTGAGTAAGCCATGTCATCCCCTCCGCTAGAGACTTCACCCAGTGAGATCTTGAGAACAAGAGACTTGTCTTTCTTAGCTTCCTTTTTTAAGTGTCTTGATTTTTGTTAATTTCATGAGTATTAAGATTCTCAATAAGAGCATCCATTGTCAGAACCTTTAGGTCCTTAGCTTCAGTGATAGCATCTACTTTGCTTGCCCATGACTTAAGAAGAATTCAAAGAATCTTCCTAACTTGCTTACTGGAGTTGATTGGTTCTCCCAAGTTTTGCAATTCGTTGGTTATGAAGGATAATCTTTTGTGCATATCATGAATAGTTTCCCCTCCTCATTGTGAAGTTTTCATATTGAGTGGTCAATATGTCCACCTTTGATTCCTTCACCTACTTTATATCCTCACAAGTAGTCCTCAGGCAATCCCAAATTTCCTTTGCCGATTCACACACAAAGATGCAGATATATTCTTAATCACCTATACCACACACTAACAAATTCTTCGCTCTGTAACAAATTTTTTGATTTCACAATCCTTCACTTCAGTGGTTAAAATAAAGGGTCTGTCCAGCACTCTGTCCCATAACTCATTGTCTTTAGCCATTAGATAGTCGTGCATCCTTTTTTTTCACAAGCTCTAGAACTGGCCATTGGAACAAGGTGGTTGTGTTGATGACTGTCCTTCTTCTAGGTTCAATGGAGTAGCCATTCTTTTACAACAATATCTTTGTTAGTGTTAACCAACTAGACAGCACCAACTCTGATACCAATTGGTAGAATGCATGCGTCAAATATCAATCAATGGACCAGGTCCCTTAACTCAACAAGAACAATAATGAAGAGTAAATAATAATAAGAACACAACACAAGCAGTTTACATGGAAACCTCCTTTCTCAAGGGAGTAAAACCACGACCTGTCACATGTGATTTTCAACTGTTTCACTAATCTTCTTTAAGCAAAAGTGAACCACAGTTACAACCAATGTGAGAAAAAGTTATAAATCTCACAACTATGTAAAAACTCTATTAATTGAAGAGCCTAAGCAGATGTCACTTTGCCCACTAAGCTATCACCACTAGACAACTTAGACTTCAACGAAGCAACACGCAGGCTGCCCACTAAATCACCACGTTCCGTATGATTTAGACTTTGGCTAAGCAGCACACAATGTTGCCCACTAAGGCCTCATTTGTTTGCACTTAATGGAGGTTTGAATCTTAATCATTCAGATTCAGCCTATTAAGTATGTTTGCTTTTTAGGTCTGAATCTGAATCATTCATATTTAGCCCATTAAGTTCATTTGTTTTATTTTTTAAAAAGCCTCTTAATGGGTCTGAAGAGGTCTGAATGAATCAGATCTGTAGAAGACTCTTAACAACATTCAGACTCATTTAATAAGTTATGAAATAATAAATCATCGCTTCTCTGCTTTAAGCGTGCCTTTTTATCTCATAACTAAAAACTTTCTCTCTCTTTTCTCAATCAAACACCATTTTTTCCCTCTTGAACTGGTAAGTTTTCATAAATTCATTCAAGTTTTTTTATATTAATAATTTTCTTGTATTGACTGTGTCAAGAACACTGTTGGTATATTGGTGTTTATCAAGGTTTTTGAATGAAAAAAATTGTACTTTCAAATCATGATTATTAAAACTTTTTAAACTTTTTTTTTTATAAAAAGCGATATATTTTGTTGAAATGAAATTTTTATTATATTTTATTAATTTAATGTTAATTTCACATGCATATTCAGATATTTAAAACAAACAGTATTAATTATTTAGTGTTCAGATTTAGAGACCACATCTTAATATTCAGATGTGTATTCAGATCAAAACACCTGAATCATAATGCAAATCTTAATATTCAGATGTATATTCAGATTCAGACCTCTTAATCTTAATGGAAACAAATGAGGCCTAAATCTATTAACCTTAATTGATTTAGACTTTTTCAACTAACACAAGATCTGAATCCTTTATAAATTAGGAATAGATTTATAATGTACGTGCAGAAAAAATAATCCTAAGACAACTAAGCTTCCGGCTCTATCAGGTCTCTGTTGATCTTGAGGATTATTCTTCAATTGAGTGTTAGCCTTTGCAAGAGTTCTTCAGAATTTTCAAGTTGCAAAAACTAAGGTTATGACTATTGGATGTAATCTTTATGAAGACTAGTCATAACCTTCGAGGCCATGCCGTTGGCCATGTTTTCTGCCATTTCTTCCATAGTTGGAGCTTGTGCACCAACCAATTGTATTTTTTCCAGCGTGCAGTTGTGTGTACATTTGCACAAGGGATCAGGTTCCATTACAAGGTCCCTGGGTTTGTCAAATCATCAAAACTACAAATAACACATCACATTCATGCATTCACAATTCATGTGATAGTATTGATATTCTTGAAAGGTGTTCTATTTGCTCATAATTCTTATTTGATATTAAATAAAGTAAATTGAGATTTTAGTTTTTCTTGTGATAGACATGGAAAAAAGGGTGCATGTCGAGTATAAGCCTAGGATCATGCCTTCTTAGAAATTTTCTTGATGTACAATTCAATTTCTATAACAATATTCTAGTTTTTTAAAGAAAATATAGTCAAGTGTTTGGTGGGTAGTGTATGTGATCAAGGGTACTAACTCATATAACAGGAGAAAACACTGCCCAGAGTTCTACAACTATTAATGGATGCTCCGTGATTTCTTATGTTCACATGTATCATATGTAACTCAGTTTTATGATTCCTTATTTTTTTGCATATCACTTTTTCTACATATGTCTTATTTTATCTGGACTTTGAGATTAATGTTTCTATTCACTAGAGCCGATTATCAATGGAAAGAACTTATTGAATTCATCGTTTGGCCAACTCATAATAAATTAAAAGTTGCTTTTACTATTCGAGAAACTTGAACACTCTACAAGGACGTATTATATGAGTAAGTCATTACCTTCTGGGTGAAATTGCCACAACGTAACATTCTTCTTAGCAAGAAGTATTGCAGTAGGATAATGGATAAGAGGATTTGAAAAACACTATAGCATTATGATTTTCAATTTTTAGTCAATTACTTTTATAAAATCCTATTCTTATTTCTTTTCTTACAAAATCACTTTAACTAACAACTATGTAGGAGATTAGCTAATGCTTACTTTAATAAATAATTACATGATTGTGTAAGTAAACATTAGCTAATGCTTACACAATCATGTGATTATTTATTAAATTTTAAAATAATAAAATTTATTTATGTATAATAGATTAAAATTGTAACAATTTGATCCTTAGTTACTACAAGATACCTCGTGCGGAATTCAGAAATTCAAAAGTGCAGTGCAAGAGTTTTTTTTTAAAAATTGAGCACATGATGATTTGTGGCAAAAAAATAATTTCTTGGCTAAACTGAGTCAACTTGTCATAGAGGAAGGTTTTCGCTATAGCGGTCTGATAGCCTTTATAATGGAATGTATAATTTCAACAAGCTAATCAATGTGTCTTAATTTCCTCCTACTTTTGACTGAAGAGAATAGACGAGGGCTACTCAATAAATCCTCCTAAAACATTCGGGACAAGGGATCAATAAGGGAGGGAGAATTACCACACAGGGAAGGTATTAACAGTCTAACAATGTTTGTAACATCTCAAAACTAGAAAGAACTACAACGGAGTTTAAAATCTGGAAATACTATTTTTGCAAAGTATAACAAAATCTGGAATTTTTTAAGTAAGTTAAAGTGAGTTTTTGGTCAACTTCAAACGGTCATAACTCCTAGCTCAGTATGAATTAGGTGTAGTTCCAGATATGGTTGGAAAGCCCTTGGAATGATCTTTCCAACTCCACTGAGTTTGCGTGATTTCGAATTTGTATGAGGATTTATAATTTAATTTAATCCATTTTTATGATTTAATAAGGGTCAAGATAGAACTAAGTCAATTTTAGAAAGTCAGAATTTTCTTGCCAGGGCTAAGGAGAAAGGAGAAGAAGAAAAAGGTCAAGATTCGCCAAGATCGTCGAATTAACTTGTGGATTTCGCGGGGGTGATCCCTAAAAAGGTATGTGATTCTATCTCAACGTTGGGTTCATTCCCCACGTTCCAAGCATGTGTGATTTAGTGTGATTTCATTCTTAAAAGATTAGATTTAAAAGATAGGAGTTCTTTGATGATCTAAGTGTTGTTCTTGAATTCATTGGGTTAAATCCTTGTATATATGATGTGGGTACATGAAATATAAGTGAATTTGAGAAAAAAATCGAATTAGAATGATTTAAGGTAAGAAAAACGAGTTGAAAAATTTGTCAGGCGTCATCTGGGCAGGGTTAGGCGCGACGCTCCCCATTTACGCCAGAGGGCCTGGGGCGGCGCGCTTACGATGTGCCCAAATGGAGCCTTAGTTAAATGGGACTGGCGTGGCGCGCTCAGGACGCGCCTGAAATGGCATTTTTCGCCCTATTTTCGTACTTCAGTCCGATTAAGTCTTTCTAAAGTGGTTTAACACTACCTAATAATTCTAACTACTCTAAATGACTTCTAATCATATAGAAATTATCCAGAAACATGTATTTCAATCTAGAATCCATAACTTCAAATTTAAGGAAAGTTAAGAGCCAAGTCTAAAAAGTTCTTAGAGTCTTTTCAAGAAGTCTTTTACAAATGCTTTTTAACTTTTTTGTAAGACCTAAAGATCAAGTTGAGTAAAGAGAAAATATAATGAGAAGAAGTTCATTTCAAGTTTCATAAGTCCTTCACAAACGTTTTAAGTTTATTTTAAGACTTAAGTTTGAGTTCAGCTCAGAGTAAAGTGAAGTCTTTTCTTTAAAGCAGTATATGGGAACTAAGTTTTCCCAAAGAAGTATAAATGTTTTCACATTTAAAAAGGATGAAAACTGAGATTTCCAAAGAGCCTTCAGGCAAGTTTTCAAAAAAGAGTAATAGCTTTCTAAATGAAGCAAGCAAGGAAACTAACATTTCCACGATAAACTTTGAGCTAAGTTTTTGAGTATTAATCTCAAATCACTGAAGCAGTATGTTTCAATAACATAAGAGCCAGTATATTTTGGGAGTAGTATTGTGCACCGAATTAGGGACGAGCATGAGTTCAGATAACTCACATCTCAATAAAACCATGTAGCCACCATGGGTAGAAAAGGGTCATAGTTTTTAGATGAACCCTTATCACAGTAGACTAATGGATCCATTAGGTAGGTCAGGTCTTATAGCTTTGGTTGGGTATAAGATGCGCTGGCAACGTGAGGTAGATCATTGTATCATCACTATAGCTTTTATGTGATGGTTGTCGGTTAGAGAAACTCCCATAGAAGTTAAATGTATTTATATATATACACAGTTACTTGTATTCTTATATACATTTCAGAGTTAATTGTATTCTTGAATACATACAGAGTTTACAATATGTCTTTAAACAACTTTTTTCTTTATATTGCACTTGTTTTTAAATTGTTTTATATTGAAATGATTCACTTATGTTAAGTTGAGTTGAGCCAGATAAGTTCTTCAATTTCCTTCAGATTTTTTTGTTATTAAAACATACTGCTTCTGTGATTTAGCATTCCAACTTGGATACTAGTACATTCAATGTGCTGATGCCAATTAGCCTGCATCGTATTATGATACGGACGCAAGTAACGAGGATCGGCATCCAGAACACTGTTGATCCAGTTGAGCACTACAGAGTCCATTGGTGAGCCTTCTTGCATTCATGAGGACTCCTTTTATTACTTTTAGTATTTTCTTTATTAGGATATTGTGGGGTCTGTCCCAACATCTATCTCAGTTTTAGAGGCTTCATATATAGATAGTTAGATATTAGTTCTTTAGTCTTTCATTTCTTTCTATTTGTTAAGACTTGAGTTGCCACTTCTGGCCAATTGAATGTTTTCATCTTTACAACATTCTCAGTTAGTATGCTTTATTAGTTCAGTTGAGTTTTGATCATTATAGTTATGCATGTTGTCTTCCACTAGGTTAAGTAAGCCAGGCCAAGGGTCCGCTCGAGGCCAGCAACGGTGTTCGAGTGCCGTCCACGTCTAGGGTGTAGGCTTGGGGCGTGACAAACTTAGTATCAAAGCTCACAGTTCAAGATTCCTATGGAGTATATGAAACCGTGTCTGTAGAGTCCTAGTTATCGGTGTGAAGCGCGCCATATCTATAATTAGGAGGTAGTAACATTTAGGAAATTCCTCACCTCTTTCATACTCACTTCGTGTGTTAGAGTTTATCGCTAAAATTTTTCTCTCTAATTCGTGCTTGTGCGTGTTTTAGATAACCATGCCTCCACGAAGAGGAATCAGAGGGGAGGAATGTTGAATCACAAAAACAAGGGGTAGCTAATGCACCAAACGTGCAACCTCAAAGAGAAGTCACCAATGCTGAATTCCGTGAGGCAATCCGGATGTTAAGTCAATTGGGGACTAACCAAGTTGGCAAACAACAAGGAGCTCGACAAGAAGAGGCTGACATTTCGTGGATTCTTGAGTTCTTGAGAATGAATCCTCCAAGTTTTACTGGTTTTAGCATTGTAGAGGAACCCGAGAATTTCATTGATGAGTTGAAAACGGTGTTCGATGTGATGCATGTTGATACTAAGAGAGTTGAGCTAGTTGTATATCAACTGAAAAATGTTGGTAGGACTTGGTTTGATCAGTGAAAGAAGGGTAGAGATGAGGATGTACCATATTCGAGTTGGGCCTATTTTGAAGAAGTTTTCTTGGTGTGTTTCATTCCTCGGGAATTGAAAGAGGCTAAGGTACATGAATTTCTTACACTCAAGCAAAATTCTCTTAGTGTGCATGAGTATGGATTGAAATTCACCAAACTATCTCGTTATGCTCTGGAAATGGTTAAGGACATGACAAGTATGATGAGTTTGCTTACTGCTGGACTGGGTCGCTCTTCAAGCAAAGAGGGTCAGACAACAATGCTTATTGAGGACATAGACATTTCGAGGTTGATGATCTATGTGCAGCAGGTAGAGGAGGAAAGCTAAGAGACAGAGATGAGTTCAAGAACAATAGATCTAAGACAGTGAGTCCCAGTAGCAGAAGAGTGCCAACCAGTCATCCTTCCAACAAAAACAGTAGGGCACTGCTTCATCAACTGCTAGTGCACCTAAACCTAAGAACAAGTGTGAGTATTATGGCCAGAGTTCCAGAGTTAAACATGTTTATTCACAAGGTAGTATGGCCCAAAGAGGTAGTAAGCCTCATTGCTGCCAAGTGTGGTAGAAACCACTCCGGTGTTTGTCGTGAGGGCTCCGCTGGTTGTTTCAAGTGTTGTCATACCAGGCATTTCAGAAGAGAGTGCCCAAAGAATAAGAAGGGAAATGGTACTGGGGCAATAGAGCTCAGTCTTCTTCAGTTTCTCCTCCAGATAGGGCTGCACCTAGATGAACTACTTCCGGTACTGGCGGAGGAACAAACCACTTTTATGCACTCAACAATCGCCAAGAGCAAGAGGATTTACCAAATGTTGTCACTGGTATGATTCAAGTCTTTGACTTTACTATTTATGTGTTGCTAGACCTATGTACGAGTTTATCTTTTGTAACTCCATTTGTTGCTATGAACTTTGATATTATTCTTGAGTAACTTAGTGAACCATTCAGTTTTTCTACACCTGTTGGGGAGTCCATTCTAGTTGAGAGAGTCTATCGTAATTGTCTCGTTTCCGTCAATCACAAGAGTACTATGGCTAATTGAGTTAGACATGGTAGAATTTGACGTCATTCTTGGTATAGACTGTCTTCATGCCTGTTATGCCTCAGTTGATTGTAGAATTTGAGTTGTCAAGTTTCAGTTTCTAAATGAGTCAGTCTTAGAGTGGAAAAACAGTTCAGCAGTGCCTAAGGGTTATTTTATTTCGTACCTTAAGGCAAGGAAGTTAGTTTCCAAGTGGTGTATCTATCACTTAGTCAGAGTTAATGACTCAAGTGTTGACATACCTCCTATTCAGTCAGTTCATGTGGTAAAAATTTTCGAGAAGTCTTTACAGATGATCTTCCCGGAGTTCCTATTGACAGAGAGATAGACTTTGATATAGATCTTATTCCAAATACTCACCTATCTCTCTTCCTCCATATAGAATGGCACCAACAGAGTTGAAAGAGTTGAAAGAACAATTGAAAGATCTGTTAGATAAGGATTTCATTCGACCAAGTGTCTCACCTTGGGGCGCTCTGGTCTTGTTTGTAAGGAACAAAGATGGTTTTCCCTTAGGATGTGTATAGACTACCGTCAGTTGAACAAGGTTACCATCAAGAATAAGTATCCTCTTCCAAGGATAGATGATTTATTTGATCAACTTCATGGTGTCGCCTGTTTTTCTAAGATAGATCTCAGATCTGGCTACCATCAGTTAAGAGTAAGGAAATGTAATATTCCAAAGACAGCTTCAGAACCAGATATGGTCATTATGAGTTTTTGGTCATGTCCTTTGATTTGACTAATGCACCAGCAACGTTCATGAATCTTATGAATAGAGTCTTCAAACCTTATTTAGATATGTTTGTTATCATTTTCATTGATGACATACAAATCTATTCAAGGAACGAAGAAGGTCATGCTAGTCACCTCAGGATAATCCTTCAGACTTTGAAAGATAAGGAGTTATATGCTAAATTCTCAAAATGTGAGTTTTGGCTTAAGTTTGTGGCATTCTTGGGCCACATAGTTTCTGGTGATGGAATTAGAGTTGATACCCAAAAAATTGAGGAAGTTTAGAATTGGCCTAGACCCATATTTCCAACTGATATTAGGAGTTTCTTGGGTTTGGTTGGCTACTATAGGATATTTGTAGAAGGTTTCTCGTCCATTTCGTCTCCTTTGACCAAGTTGACTCAGAAGACAGGTAAGTTTCAATGGTATGAAGCTTTTGAGAAAAGCTTTCACGAATTGAAAAGGAGATTGAATATTGCCCCGATTTTGACCTTACTAGAGGGTACTCAAGGTTTTATGGTGTATTGTGATGCATCTAGAGTTGGTTTGGGTTGTGTCCTAATGCAACATAGAAAGGTTATAACATATTCTTCTAGACAGTTGAAAGTCCATGAGAGGAATTACCCAACCCATGACTTAACTTAGAGTTGGCCGCTGTAGTTTTTACCTTGAAATTATGGCGTCACTATTTGTATGGTGTTCATGTTGATATATTCACTGATCACAAGAGCCTACATATATATGTTCACTCAGGAGAAACTTAATCTTAGACAAAGGAGATAGTTAGAGTTGCTCAAGGATTATGATACAAACATTTTTTACCACCCAAGTAAGGCTAATGTGGTTGTTGATGCCTTAAGCAGGTTGTCTATGGGTATTACCGCCCATCTTGAAGAAGAGAAGAAATAAATAGCAAAAGATGTGCATATACTTGCACGCTTAGGAGTCTGACTTATAGATTCCACAAAAGGAGGAATAGTGCTGACAAATGGGGCTGAATCATCATTAGTGTTAGAGGTGAAAGAAAATCAAGACCAAGATCTCATTTTGCTTAAATTGAAAGCAAATGTTCATAAGCAAAAGGTATTAGCTTTTGAGCAAGGGGGATATGGTGTATTGAGATATTAAGGTAGATTGTGTGTACCTATGATGGATGGACTCCAAGAGAGGATCATGGCGAAAGCTCATAGTTCCAGATATTCCATTCATCTGGGTTACACAAAGATGTACCGCGATTTGAGAGAAGTATATTGGTGGGAAGGTATGAAGAAGTGTATTGCTGAGTTTGTTGCCAAGTGCCCGAATTGTCAACAAGTTAAAGTAGAGCATCAAAGGCTTGGAGGTTTGGCTCAGAATATAGAAATGTCGGAATGTAAATGGTAGATGATTAATAGGGACTTCATCACAGGGTTACCAAAGTCTCGCAGACAACATGATTCTATTTGGGTGATTGTCGATAGAATGACAAAATCAGCCCACTTTTTGCCGGTAAAGACTACCCATTTGGCAGAGGATTATGCTAAGTTATACATTCAAGAGGTGGTAAGACTTCATGGAGTTCCAATCTCCATTATTGGAAATCTTTTCGGAAAGGTTTAGGTTTAAAGGTGACCTTAAGTACTGCCTCTTATCCCCAGACTGACGGGCAGGCGAAGCGTACTATTTAGACCTTAGAGGATATGTTGAGGGCATGCGTGATTGATTTTAAAGGTAATTTGTATGATCACTTACCTCTAATTGAGTTTGTCTACAATAATAGTTACCACTCTAGCATTCAGATGGCTCCATATGAAGCTCTTTATGGGAAGAGATGCAGATCTCCTATTCGATGGTTTGAAGTGGGTGAAGCAAGGTTGATAGGACCTGATCTAGTTCATCAAGATATGAAGAAGGTGAAGGTGATTCAAGAGAGGTTGAAAATGGCCCAGAGTCGCCAGCAATCCTACACGCATGTTAGGAGAAGAGCGTTGGAGTTTGAAGTAGATGATTGGGTATAATTGAAAGTTTCACCTATGAAGGGTGCTATGAGGTTTGGTAAGAAGGGGAAGCTCAGTCCTCGGTATATTGGACCTTATATAATATCCAAGAGAATTGGCAATGTAGCTTATGAGTTGGAGTTATCATCATAGTTAGCGGCAGTTTCATTCGGTATTTTATGTCTCCGTGTTAACGAAGTGCTTGGGTGATCCTTCATTGATCATTCCAACTTAAAATGTTGGGATCAAAGATAACTTGTCTTATGAGGAGATTTCGGTGCAAATTCTAGATCGCCAAGTTCGCAAGTTGAGAACAAAGGAAGTGGCATCAGTCAAAGTCCTTTGGAGGAATCAATTTGTTGAATAAGCTACTTGAGAAGCTGAAGAGGACATCAAGAAGAGATATCCACATCTCTTTGAATCCATAGAAAAATGCAGACCAAGGTATTAATTTTCTTAATAATACTCTTTAAGTTATGAGTAAGCATGTTGTTGTTGTTGCATTCGCTTGTTGGGTGTTTGAACTTGATATTCATGCCCTTAGTCTAGTAAGAGTAACTTCATTCGAGGAAGAATGTTCTCAAGGGAGAAATACTGTAACATCTCGCAACTAGAAAGAACTAGAAACGAGTTTAAAATTTGGATATACTATTTTTGTAAAGTATAAGAAAATCTGGAAATTTTTAAATAAGTTAAAAGTAAGTTTTTGGTCAACTTCAAACGGTCATAACTCCTAGCTAAGCATTAGTTAGGTGTAGTTCCTGATATGGTTGAAAAGCCCTTGGAATGATCTTTCCAACGCCGTCGAGTTTGTGTGATTTCGAGTTTGTATGAGTAAGTTATGCCCTTTGAAAGTTAGGCTATTGGATTAAGGAAATGTCCAATTCCGGGATTTTAAAGGATACTTTATTCTTTTTACTACCTATTAATTTGATCCATTTTTAGGAGTTTAATAAGGTTCAAGACTGAACTTAGTCAGTTTTAGAAGTTGGGAATTTTCAAGCTAGGGCTAAGGAGAAATGAGAAAAAGAAAAAGGGCAAGATTTACCAAGATCGTCGAATTAACTTGCGGATTTCATCGCGGGTGATTCCTAGAAGGTATGTGAGAGTATCTCAATGTTGGGTTCGTTCACCCACGTGTCAAGCATGTTTGATTTAGCGTGATTTCATCCTAAAAGGATTGGATTTTTGAATGTTCTTGTATGTGGTTCTTGAATTGCTTTTGTTCTTGAATATGAATTTATATCTAGGAGTTCTTTGATGATGGAAGTGTTGTTCTTGAATTCATTGGGTAAGATCCTTGTATATATGATGTGGGTATATGAAATATAAGTGAATTTGAGAAAAGAAATTGAATTAGAACGATTTAAGGTCAGAAAACAATTTGAAAAATTCGTGAGGCGTCACCTGGGAAGGGTTAGGTGCAGAGCCCCCCATCTGCGCCAGAGGTCCTGGGGCAGCGCGCCTGCAGTGTACCCAAATTAAGCCTCAGTCAAATGGGGCTGGCGCGGCATGCCCAGGACGCAGCTGAATCAGCGTTTTTCGCCCAGTTTTCATACTTCAGTCTGATTAAGCCTTTCTAAAGTGTTTTAACACTTCCTAATAATTCTAACTACTCTAAGTGAGTTCTAATCACTTAGAAATCATCCAGAAACATGAATTCCAACCTTTAATCCATAACTTCAAATTCAAGGAAAGTTAAGAGTCAAGTCTAGAAAGTTCTTCGAGTCTTTTCAAGAACTCTTTTACAAATGCTTTTAACTTTATTTTAAGACTTAAAGATCAAGTTAAGTAAAAAGAAAAGATAATGTTATGTGCTGCTTGCAAAATGATAAGTATGATGATGCATGTTACTCTCATGGCATAACTTTCCTAATCCAAATTTGGCAAGTCCACTGAGTTTTCTAATCCAAATTTGGCATGTCCACCGACTTTCCTAATCCAAATTTGGCAAGTCCACTGACTTGACTTTCCATTAATCATGTTGTTAGGAAAGAGCTATTCTTACTCATGCATGTCCTTGGTGTGTGCTTGCATATACCCATACTTAGTACAAGTGTGTACTAATTCCATACAATATCTATTTTTAGGTGCAGGTATAGGTGGACGTTAGAGCTTACAGTACGGCGTTGCAGCTATCCAGACGTGGAGCTTTCATCTGGATTGTTAGGCATTCATGCTTTCGAGGATGTCTACTGTTATTATCTAGCTTAGATGTAGGCTTTAGCTAGTGGGGCATGTCCCACTAGTGTTTCATTTCCCATTTCATTTCAGACTTTATATTGGTGCCATTTTGGCAAGGATACGTTTAATGCAATTATGAACTGCTTCTTTCATTTGATTATTTCTATATTAGATGGTTGATTTGTGAACGCCTATGATGTTAAGAATAATATGTTTCACATGAAATAAGAAAACAAAAAGTTCAAATTTTCCGCTAAAATTAACCTAGATGAAGTAACAATGACGTATGTAGGCTTGTCTGCGACCTCTGAGAGGTCAACGACGCCGGTCTCGTCTGGGGTCTAGATTCAGGTCGTGACAAAGTTGGTGTCAGAGCACTAGGTTAAATTTCGAGGATAATAAGTTCACATCAACCTTATTGAGTAGTTTCTAAGTCATGGTAGTGAAATGCACCTATCTTGAATTAGAGACTGCATGATGCGTAGGAAAATTTCCTTCTTCTGATCTTATCGTGCTTTTCCTAATGTACTATTTCTTGGTGTTATGAGCGTGTCTAACATCAATTCTAATTGTTTTCAGAGAATGAATACTAGGAGGAACGTTGGTCAGAGGAGAGGAGGAGCAGCTGCTGGGGGCAATCAGGTTCCACCCCACGCTCCAGCTGAATGAGTGGCTATGCCGGTTAACCAAGCTGGGTTGACTGATGCGGAGGTGCGGGCATCTCTGGCCCAGATGTCACAAGCCATCACTATGCAGGCCCAGGCCATGACTGCCCAGGTCAACCGACAGAATGTTCAAAGGGAGAACCCACCGGTACGTAGCCTGGCTGACAGGCTACGAGACTTCACAAGGATGAATCCTCCTATTTTCACAGGGTCCAAGACTTCAGAGGATCCCCAGGAGTTCATAGATGAGGTACACAAGATTTTGGTGGCCATGGGGGCCACAAATACTGAGAAGGCTGAGCTGGCTTCCTATCAGCTCAAGGTTGTTGCACAGACTTGGTGCAAGATGTGGCAGGATAGCCGAGATTTGGGCGGAGTTCCGGTCACTTGGGAACTGTTTAAGACAGCCTTCATGGAAAGATTCTTCAACAGGGAGATGAGGGAGGCCAAGGTTGAGGAATTTATCAACCTTAAGCAAGGATCTATGACAGTCATGGAGTATTCCCTGAAATTTGTTAAACTGTCCAGGTATGCTACTTCCCTTGTATCTAACAGCAGGGATGAGATGAGTAGGTTCCTCACAGGAGATCTGCAGGAGGAGTGTCGGGCTGCGATGCTCCACGATAACATGGACCTCTCCAGCATTATGGTGCATGTCCAGCAGGTAGAGGAAAGCCGGAAGAAGAGGGGCGTCTGTGATGCTAGGAGGCCTAAGCCTTCTGATCAGGCAGGTCCTAGCAATGGAGGCAACAGGAACAACTTCGGCATCCGTGAGCAGCCCAGGTTCAAAAAGGGGCAACAGAGTTTAGGGAACTCTAACTTTCAGAGGATTACAACACCTAGAGGAGACAGACCCGAGCCCAAGAAGGGCAATGGAGGTGATGTGCAGCGTCCGAGAAAGGACTGTGCTAAGTGTGGCCGTGCTCACAGTGGAGAGTGCAGACAGGGAACAAATGCCTGCTTCGGTTGCGGTAAGAGCGGGCACATGGTTAAGGACTGCCCATAGAACAGGGGTCAGGCTGGAGGTAATGCTCAGCCTAGGCCTAATCCATAGGGTACAGCAGCAGCCGATCCTCCTAAGAGGAACAGGTTCTACGCCCTGAAGGGCAGGGAGGAGCAGGAGAAGTCCGCTGATGTGGTCACAGGTATGCTGCAATTATTCTCAACTTCTGTTTATCCTTTACTTGATCCAGGGTCTACGCTTTCCTTTGTAACTCCTTTGCTTGCTCTCACTTTTGAGATATTGCCTGAAGTTCTGTATGATCCTATAGTAGTTAGTACACCTTTAGGAGAAAATGTAAGAACTGATAGAGTATACAAGGATTGCCCAATAGTTGTATGTGGTAAGACTATGTGTGCAGACTTGGTTGAGTTACCAATGCATGATTTTGATGTTATTCTTGGCATGGACTGGCTTCATAGTTGTTATGCTTGTATGGATTGTCGTAGTAGGGTTGTGAGATTTCGTTTCCCTAATGAAGAAGAGCTGGTCTGGGAGGGGTACAACTCGAGTCGTCCTAATCCCTTGATTTCGAACCTTAAGGCCAATAAAATGATGTCCAAGGGGTTATTGTGTCATCTTGTGAGTGTTATTGATTTAGATCATGACATTCCTTCCATAGACTCAGTGCCTGTAGTGAATGAGTTCCAAGATGTATTTTCTGATGATTTGCCTAGAGTTCCTCCCCCTCGAGAGATTGACTTTGGTATCGACTTAGAACCCAATACTAAACCAATTTCAATTCCTCCTTACAGAATGGCTCCAGCTGAACTCAAAGAGTTGAAGCTGCAGTTAAAAGATCTCACTGATAAGGGTTTCATTCGGCCGAGCATATCCCCTTGGGGCGCTCCAATGTTGTTTGTGAAAAAGAAAGATGGAACCCTTAGAATGTGTATCGATTATCGACAGCTCAACAAAGTCACTATCAAGAATAAGTATCCACTTCCCATAATAGATGACTTGTTTGACCAACTCCAGGGGTCTAGTTTCTTCTCGAAGATTGATCTTCGTTCAGGGTACCACCAGCTTAGGGTTAGGGATGGAGATATCCCAAAGACAGCCTTTCGTACCCGTTATGGTCACTATGAGTTCCTAGTTATGTCATTTGGTCTCACGAATGCACCTGCTGCATTTATGGATCTCATGAACAGAGTTTTTCGTGAATACCTTGACTCTTTCGTCATAGTATTCATTGAAGACATTCTCATCTACTCTAAGACCAAGGAAGAGCATGAACAGCATTTGAGACTAACCTTGCAGGTACTTAGACAACATCAGTTGTATGCCAAATTCAGCAAGTGTGAATTTTGGCTCAGATCAGTGACCTTCCTGGGTCATGTTGTGTCCGATAAAGGTGTGGAGGTAGATCCCAGGAAGACTAAGGCTGTTAAGAACTGGCCAAAACCTCTTACTCCCACAGATATCCGTAGCTTCTTGGGATTGGCTGGTTATTATCGCAGGTTCGTGGAGGGTTTTTCTTCCATTGCTGCTCCACTCACAGCCTTGACGAAGAAGAAAGTTAAGTTTGAATGGGCGGAGACTTGTGAGAAGAGTTTCCAGGAGCTCAAAGACAGACTCACTTCAGCCCCGGTGCTTACTTTGCCTAAGTGTGGTGAGAATTACACTGTTTATTGTGATGCATCTAGGGTTGGTTTGTGTTGTGTTCTTATGAAAGGTGGTAAGGTGATAGCTTATGCGTCCAGACAACTCAAGGTTCATGAGAAGAATTATCCCACTCATGACCTGGAGTTGGCAGCTGTGGTGTTTGCACTGAAGCTGTGGAGGCACTACTTGTATGGAGTGCATGTGGATGTGTTCACAGACCACAAGAGTCTCCAGTACATGTTCACGCAGAGGGAGTTGAATCTATGTCAGCGGATATGGTTGGAGCTGTTGAAGGACTATGATATGAATGTCCACTACCATCCAGGTAAGGCTAATGTTGTAGCTGATGCTTTGAGCAGGATGAGCATGGGAAGTACAACCCACGTTGAGGATGAGAAGAAGGAGTTGGTGAAAGATGTACACAGACTGGCCAGACTGGGTGTGCGGTTGGTTGACTCTACTAGTGGGGGTGTTTCAGTTCATCCTAGTTCTGAATCATCCTTGGTAGTTGAATTCAAGCAGGGTCAGCATCTCGATCCTGTGTTGATGGAGCTGAAGGACTCAGTGTTGATAAAGATGAATGAGTCTTTTGCTTTGGGAGGTGACGGCGTACTTACATACCAGGACAGGCTGTGTGTACCAGATGTGGATGATTTGCGGACCAGGATTGTTGCAGAGGCCCATGGTTCCAGTTATTCCATACATCCAGGTTCCACCAAGATGTATCATGATCTTAAGTAGATCTATTGGTGGGATGGCATGAAGAAGGACATTGCAGAATATGTGGCCAAGTGTCCTAATTGTCAGCAGGTTAAGGCAGAACATCTTAAGCCTGGCGGTCTTACTCAGATTATTGAGGTTCCGACTTGGAAGTGGGAGCCATTAATATGGACTTCGTGGTTGGTCTTCCGAATACTAGGAAACAGCATGACTCCATATGGGTTATTGTGGACAGGATGACTAAGTCTTCCCACTTTATCCCTGTGAAGTCTACTTACAGAGCCGAGGATTATGCGAGACTCTACATTGATGAGGTTGTGAGATGGCATGGGATTCCTTTGTCTATCATTTCATATAGATGAGCTCAGTTCACTTCACAAAGAGCTTAGGCACGCAGGTAAAGCTTAGTACTGCCTTTCATCCTCAGACTGATGGGCATGAAGAGCGCACCATTCAGACATTGGAGGACATGTTGAGGGCGTGTGTGATTGACTTCAGGGGTAGTTGGGACGACCATCTGCCTTTGATAGAGTTCTCGTATAATAACAGCTATCACTCCAGCATTGGGATGGCACCGTTCGAGGCACTATATGGTAGAAGGTGTAGGTCTCCAGTTGGGTGGTTTGAGGTTGGAGAGTCATCCATTTTGGGTCCATAGATCATTCATGAGGCCTTAGAGAAGGTCAGGGTGATTAGGTACAGGTTGGCTACTGCTTACAGTTGGCAGAAGTCATATGCAGATAATAGAAAACGGCCCTTAGAGTTTGATGTTGGTGACCAGGTCTATTTGAAGATATCACCTATGAAGGGGGTGATGAGGTTTGGTAGGAAGGGGAAGTTGAGTCCGAGGTATGTTGGTCCATATGAGATCCTACATCTTGTGGGTGAGGTGGCCTATGAGTTGGCATTGCCTGTGGAGCTAGCTTTTGTCCATCCAGTCTTTCATGTATCCATGTTAAAGAAGTGCCTAGGCGATCCAGCATCGATTCTACCTGTGGAAGGTTTGGGGGTTGATGAAGACTTCTCCTATGAGGAGGTACCTGTTGAGATCTTAGACAGACAGGTCAAGCGGCTGAGAAACAAGGAGATTGCCACAGTGAAGGTATTGTGGAGGAACCATCTTGTTGAGGGTGCTACGTGGGAGGCCGAGGCTGATATGAGATCCCTCTATCCCATCTTTTCAGTCCTTGATATTAGATTCCCTACTCTTAATTCGAAGTTTCCTTATCTCTCCATTCTTTGTTGCTACTGCTTGACTGTGCATGATGGTTATGTTATGATATGACTGACGTTGTGCTAGATTATAAGAAGCGTCATTCAGGGATGAATGTTTCTAAGGGGGGGATAATGTAACACCCCTAAAAATGGATATGCTAAGTAATGCTTAATGTGTCTAGAATGCCTACGATTAGACCGGGTTCACACGGATTGATGCGCGTATAACCAGACCTCTGAACCCTTGCGACAGCGAAGCCAACTAACTTGGGGAGTTAGGTGAGCTAGGAAAGGTTGGTTCCAGCCATGTAGGCTCCCGAATATGAAGATTTACTCGGATGAGTCTTTACCGGACTTAAAAAGAGGGAAATCTTAAGTTTGGAGGGTCTAGGGGTAAAATGGTATTTTTCCAGGCTAAGGATAGTATCGTAATTACCCTAAATATGTAATTAATTATTTAATTAATAAGGTGGAGGGGCATTTTGGGTAGAGAGGGCCGAAATTGCCCTTTTAGCAAAATCTTGCTCCACCCGGGTTCGAACCTAGGTGGGAGCAATGATTTAATTTATTTTATTTAAATTGGTAGATTAATTTAATAAATTAATAATTAATGGCTGATTTAAAAAAAAGGGGAAAATCAGATTTTATTTATTTATTAATTATTAATTATTAATTAATTTGACTAAGTCTTGCATACAAGTCTTAGTTCTAAGGTGACACTACCTCACACTTTTCTCTTTCACGCCTATCTATCTATCTATCTCTCACGTCTGCCTCTCTCTTAACTTCACGTTTTCTCTCTACTTTACAAAACAGAAAATAAAACAAAAGTTCTTCACACTTGAAGAACTTACAAAAATACAAACGAACAAGCTAATCTAAGAAACGAAAAGTTAACAAAATTTCTAGTCGGGTAAGGTGTGAGATTTGTTGGTGGACGTGAATTGGTGGTGGATTTTGGGCAGCAAGTTCAAGTGTTGAACAACGTTAAAATCAGGTATGGGTTTTCTTACTCTTGGTCCCTTTCCCAAGAGACCCTTAAGACTCAGATAATTCTATTTCGAAACTAGAATTGTTCCCCATTACATGTTCCCTGTCACTAGTTCCTATCACTGATCTTACGTTGGTATGTTTGCTGGTAGATTAGGTATGAAGTGTATTGTCCGTGATAATGTGTTTATGATTATGTGTTCGGAATTGTATGAACGATGAAGTATGTCTGCCGAAATTTCGTGAAAAATGTATGTGTATGCCGTGACATGATTTTCGGTTTTAAGCCTTAAAAATGATATGTTTTTATGGTTGAATTTTATGTGCGAATGTTTGTGTAAATCATGAGATGTAAAAGTGGTGTAATGTTGCTGGGATTTAATGGTAATTCTTGGCTGGATATAATCATAAAAAGATTACACTTAAAGATCCACCAAATGATCCACGAAATGCCTTAAGAATTAACGTATGAATGATGATAAAAAGAAGCTGAAAATAGTGAACAAATTTCCAGCATTTGGTAGGTTGGGTTCGGCCAAACAAAGTGGTACAAAATGCAATGAAAAATGAATGTAAAATAAGTGAGATCACTAAGGATTGAAACCAAGACATCATTACATGAAAGCTACAAAAAAATCAACAAAAGATTGAGAGGAAAATGGATTGGAAGAGACCAAAGTCTCGGCCAAGGATGAGGAAAATTAGCTATGTTTTTTTAAAAAAAAAATAAATGTGAGGTCATTGGGGATTGAACCCATGACCTCACCTGTAACGACCATTTTGGTCGTTTCGAGTGCTAAAGCCTTGTAATTCATAAAATATTTTCCGATAGATTCTAAATGAATATTTTGGACCATTCATAACTACAGTTATAGAATTAATGGGGTACTTTTAATAAATTATTTAGTTGGTGGTTAAAGAAAATAACATTAAAATTAATAGTGTATCACTTTTACTATTTTTATAATTAGTCTTATATAATAATTAGGTTAGTAAATAATATGTTGAAAGAAGGAAAAAAAATAGAGGCTTGAGCGTAAAAACAAATTGAGAAGAGGGCTTATTTGTGTTGCGCCTACAAGGATTAACCGTGTGTTCTCGCATTGGTAAGCTTCTTTATTAATTGTTACCGTGCAGATTTTTGGAAAATATATTACTTCTGTTAAAAAGTGAAACGGTTAAGGGTGTATTGGAATGGTTAAATGCATCAAGTTATTGGCCGTAGATTTCAATTCTTATGTTAAACAATTTCCTGTCAAACATTACAGTGAGTATTGGATAGGAAATATGGTACTATAGATTAAGATTATATGTTAATTTGGGGGCAAAACTAAATGTATAAGTGCCAGACAATCATTACAGTAATTATGTGGTAATGATTAGGAGATGTAAATTGAATAATTAAATTATATCAAAGGCATATCAGAATTTGCTCATAAGTGCTTATTTCCCAGTGAATATTATAGCTAATATAGGTTGGTTGTTTCTACTAAAATTGGTGTTATGTTAGTTCAATGGGTACCGATCCTTGTTACTATTATTCTTTTATTATACTAAAAAAAATGAAAGAGGATTGAAATTTAAGCGTGATAATACATATTGTTTCTCATGCCTAATCATTGTTCCAGTGATTATGCAATCATTGTCCAATGATTATGGCTATTGATTGGACAATGATTATGGCTAATGATTGGGTGGATTTATGCTTGTAATTGCAAACCTTGGGAATATGCTAGTGTGCCACTGTTCTGTAGTACGCACTGTTTTAAGTTCCAAATTTATTATTTCTCAGGTTTTCTATATTATAAATGAAATTTTATTATATATTGAGATAGGTAATTAAATATAAGGTGTATTGTTTAATTCGAATACCATTAAAGTTAGGCTAATTGGAGGAATTAAGGTTTACCCTTAGGCTTGAACTTTAGGAAAATTTATTATAGAATTGAGTGAATTTTTGGGTCTAGGATAGACATATAGTAACATGACTATCTATAGAATCGTTAACTTATAAATTGTGCATACTTGATAGATTGGAAACATTCGAAGGCATTAAGAAAAGGAAAGACATTGTAGAAGTAGCTTGTCTGACATCAGTTCTTCGGTGGAGATAGGTTATGGTTTATGCTATTTGATATTAAACTCTTAATAGTGATTGATATGCATTGAATGATATTGTGAAGTTTTCTATGTACTTGATTGTGTGTTTGTGTGGCTTGGTTGTGTGTTTTGTGATTGGTCTGAAATCCTGAGACCGTGAAATTTATATTCTTGAACCCTCTTTATGGAAGTGATGCCTTGAATAAAGAAGGTTTGATGAAATATTATCAATAAATTGAAAGTGCTGATAATACATGATAAATTTATGGTATAATTGGATCTGAGTGTCACGTTCTGACACGGTATAATTGGATCGGAGTGTCACGTTCCGACACGGTATAATTGGATCGAAGTGTCACGTTCCGACACAGTAACATTAAAGGAAAATGATAATGAATTAATTTAATGTACTCAATCTCAAAGAACCCATTTCTCAACGAACGTGGTGTGGAGGCATGAGTCCTCGTGTGTGCTTGATATTGTGATTGATCACGTACTTGCTTCAGTTGTCACTTGTTCATGTTGTTTGTTGTTTCTCACCTATTAAGTACTATAGTTGATTTTATACTATTATTCTTTTTATATTAGTTACTATTTTGGGTTGGCCGATGATACTTACTCAGTACATGTTTCCTCGTACTGAGCCCTACTTGTATTTTTCTTTGTTTTCCTTATATGGAGTGCAGCAAGTGTACCGACAAATTTGAATCGCCCTCAGCTCTATCAAATCTCGGCATATCAGGTTCAAGGGTGAGCTATTCATTCGAGCTTGGGTTGGATTCTCTCAGTCATTACCTGATGTCCTTAGTTTTCGGACATGAATTACTTTATTTCATTTATTTTGGTGTCTTTGATACTCTTAGACTTAGTAATTGGAGATTAGATGTCCTTGTTATGATGACTTTCAGGTTTGGGGAAAAGATAAGTAGTAAGTTTTTGAGCTTTCGCATTATGCTTGTAGTTTGTAAGTTGGGGTTAAATTAGTTGGTTCTTCCACCTAGGGGGTAAAATGTGGGTGCCACTCACGACTCGTTTTGGGTCGTGACATCACCAAATGAAAATTTCATAAAAATTTCATGAGAAAAATGAAAGGAAAAAATAGATGTGGTGAGTGGGGATTGAACCCACAACCTCTTGAATGGATGAAAGAGTTAGGAGAAAAATAAAGAAGAAAATAAATGTGGAGAGTGGGGATTGAACCCACAACCTATTGGATAGGTGAGAAAGTTAAGAGATAAATTAAAAGAAAAATAATGAGCTTGTGGGGGATTGAACCCACAACCTCCTTGCCTTAAAACGAAAAAGGAGAGGAGAACAAGAAAGAAATATTATGGGGTTGATGGGAATCGAACTAGGGTCTCCCATATCTGAAAAATATAATTATCAAGTTTAAATTAATATTAAGTGTTGTCTAAGGGATTCGAAATCGGGTTTCCTTGCCCAATTCCGTATTGACACATAAGTCATACGTAAGTAAATATTTAATGAATGTTGCCTCTAAAGATCGAAATCAATATCTTGGCATATCTACAAGATGCATAAGTCTTGTACCACATAATCTTGGATAAACATGAATCACTTAGACAAACTATGAATAAAGCCTCATGGCTTGTATGTGTGGACTCATAAGTCTAGCATACGTTTAAAAGTAAGTGAGCCTAAGATGTATGTGATAAAATGATGTAACCCTATAAGGTTTAAGTAAGAGTGTGAAACACACTAAATGGCCAAGTGCATTGGCATATGATGAAATGAATATTCACGTGAAGGGGTGAGTAATTATGAAAAGCAAATGTGTTAAAGTTAATGAATGAGGTGACACTATGATAAGAGGCTAATGTGAAAGATGAGAGCAATCTCAGATGAGCCTAAGTAAATGTTACCAAAACGTACTCACCTATGAGAGTGTAAAGCTAATGAAGAGACCAGTCTCTATGAACACTCTAATGAAAGTATTGAAGTTAATGCATATTTAATACTAATGATGAGATGAGAAATCATCTAATGAGCTATGATGTCCTCATGCTAGAAGTCAGCTTCCATGATGTATGAGTTGAATGTAATGGAACTTTATACTGAGCATCGATAGGCTAGATATGAGCGGTGATGCCTTCCTTCGGAAAGGGCGGAGGTTCACGTAACTCTCATGAGATGAGACTGTCCGGTATGCCGGGTATGGGCTCGTTATATCTCCTAGTCTTTGAACCTATACTGCCAATATAGGGATCTAGCAGGGTTCGACTCCCTATATACGCTAGCATGTTTTGGTTCACTTTGGCCGGTGATTCCACCTCTTTTCAGTGTGGGGATTACACACTGGATTTCATGATGCTCACATGATCTATGTCGGTTAAGGTTAAAGTACCCAAAGAAAGAATGAGGCCAGCCTCAACGAATGCACATAATGAAATGAATGATACCAAATGTGTTAGGATAGTATAATCAAGAGGTGAGCTATACTTAAGTAATGACACTAGGTTATTCTTGGTCATTGCACAGCAAACCCGATGAGAGTCTTAAACTTCATCCTAGGTATGACTGGTGATTGCACTAGTATATGAATGAATGAAAATAAAGTACGTATGAACGAACGAAGCAGTCTCTGTGTTTGCTGAAGAAGGCTCCCTAGTTGAGGTCCCATATGTTGAGCCCTCATTTTGGGAAGTCCTAATGTCAAGTCCATGATTCCAAGGTCTCATGGCATATGAAAGAATGATATGAACTACGTGATATGATATGTGCAATATGTTATGTGTTGCTTGCAAAATGATAAGTGTGATGATGCATGTTACTCTCATGGCATGACTTTCCTAATCCAAATTTGGCAAGTCCACTGACTTTCCTAATCCAAATTTGGCAAGTCCACTGACTTTCCTAATCCAAATTTGGCAAGTCCACTGTCCAAATTTGGCAAGTCCACTGACTTGACTTTCCATAAATCATGTTGTTAGGAAAGAGCTATTCTTACTCATGCATGTCCTTGGTGTGTGCTTGCATATACCCATACTTAGTACAAGTGTGTACTAATTCCATACAATATCTACTTTTAGGTGCAGGCACAGGTGGACGTTAGAGCTTACAGTACGGCGTTGCAGCTATCCAGACGTGGAGCTTTCATCTGGATTTAGTAGGCCCTCATGCTTCGAGGATGTCTATTGTTATTATCTAGCTTAGATGTATGCTTTAGCTAGTGGGGCATGTCCCACTAGTGTTTCATTTCCCATTTCATTTCAGACTTTGTATTGGTGTCATTTTGGCAAGGATACGTTTAATGCAATTATGAACTGCTTCTTTCATTTGATTATTTCTATATTAGATGGTTGATTTGTGAACGCCTATGATGTTAAGAATAATATGTTTCACATGAAATAAGAAAACAAAAAGTTGAAATTTTCCGCTGAAATTAACCTAGATGAAGTAACGATAACGTATGTAGGCTTGTCTGCAACCTCTGACAGGTCAACGACGCCAGTCTCGTCTGGGGTCTAGATTCCAATTGTGACAGTAGTATTGAGCACCGAATATAGGACGAGCATGAGTTGAGATAACTCACATCTCCATAAAATCATGTAGCCACCATGGGATAAAAAGGGTCATACTTTTTAGATGAACCCCTTTCACAGTAGACTAGTGGATCTATTAGGCAGTTCAAGTATTATACCTTTGGCTGGGTATAGGATGCACTGGCTGCGTGAGGTAGATCAATGTATCATCACTATAGCTCTTATGTGATTGGTGTCGGTTAGAGAAACTCCCACAAAAGTTAAATGTAATTATATATATATATATATATATGTACACAGTTACTTGTATTCTTATATACATTTCAGAGTTAATTATATCCTTGCATACATATAGAGTTTACAACATGTCTTTAAACAACTTTTTCTTTATATTGCACCTGTTTTTAAACTGCTTTTATATTAAAATGAGTCAGTTATGTTGAGTATAGTTGAGCCAGGTAAGTTCTTCAGTTTCTTTCAAATTATTTCTAGCCTATGTTATTTAGCAACCCAATTCGCATGCTCGTACATGCAATGTATTGATACCAGTTGGCTCTATCGTATTATGATGCAGACGCTGGTAACGAGGATCGACATCCAGCACACCGTTGATCCAGTTGAGCACTCCAGAGTCAGTTGGTGAGCCTCCTTGCATTCTGGAGGACTCCTTTTATTACTTTCAGTATTTTCTTTATTAGGATGTTGTGGGGTCTGTTCCAACAACCATCTCAGTTATAGAGGCTTCATAGATAGACAGTCATATGTTAGTCCTTTAGTCTTTCATTTCTTTCTATTTGTTATGACTTGGGTTGCCACGTTTTTCTAGTTGAATGTTTTAATCTTTACAACATTCTCAGTTAATATGTTCTATCAGTACAATTGAGATTTGATCATTATAGTTATGCTTGTTGTCTTCCGCTGAGTTAAGTAAGCCAGGCCAAGGGTCCGCTCGAGGCCAGTAATGGTCTTCGAGTGCCGGCCACGCCCAGGATATAGGCTTGAGGCATGACAATGTTTCTATGTTCTCTCATCAAAGGGTTGCTTCTATGGAGTCAAAATTTTGGGCTAGGATCATCCGGTAATGCTTGACGTCCAGGTAGGCTAGATTCCTTTAATTGACTAGTTAGACTTGCTTTTACTGTATTATATCTTGTAAATGTTAGGGGATGACATGTCCTTGGGCATAGATTCTCCATGGTTGAATATTGTTGTTATATGCAATTAGGGTAGAGATGAGTAATGACTGTGGGTGATTCTCTTGTTTTGGATTTGCCTTGATTTTCTTGTTAGGAGGGTTGTATGTTTTTATTATGTGCATATGCATGTCTACGACTCATAGGAATACATAGGAAGCATATGTGTCGTAATGTGAATGTGCATACATGGAAAGGAATACATAGGAAACATATGTAATGACAACATGTTGGTAACCCAGTCTGAACTGGTTCTGTGACTTGTAGTTTAAGTGTTATTGTTGATGTTTTTGATTGTGCATGATTGTCTGAGTATTGTTTGGCTCGGTAACATATTTGATACGCAATATTTGTGTGGTTGGTATATACTAACGGTTAGCTTGGATACCATGCCTAATATGGGGATACCTACATATGATTGGCTCAAGTACCACACTAGTACACTAACTAAGAATGGCTTGAAACTCGATACCACGTCTTTACACTAACGATTTGGTTTAAGTTCCATGAGAGGACCAAGTATATATTTATGGTTCCATGAATGAACCTAGTATCTATGGATATTATAATTGTTGCATGTTAGATTCTTGAGTTGTCCGAGTTACTTGAAAGTGGAATTGATCTCCGATCTGGCTTGTATATGACGATATATGACATGGATCATGCATGTATACGATAAGTCAGGGTTAGGATCGGAGTCCGAGCTATGTGTTACTGTTGGTGGTTAAGGCGTGTTATTTGTTTATTAGCATCTAAATTCTTAGGGGTTATTTTGCATAATTGTTTTACTATTAAGTTGGGTTTATGGAGACTCAATTCTTTTGTTATAATTTGTTTTTATTGGTCATGATGAACTTGATTTTGTAATGAGTTCTAGGTTTACTTTTGCTAAGGATGAGTTTGTCTAAGACGTCAGTTTCATTTACCATTTCAAAAAGGACTAGAGAGTTGGCATGGGTGATGTAAAAGATAGCATGTTAATTGATAGGGCTAAGAATGACTTGGTATTCATGGATATTAATGTGGTAGAAGGGTTAAGCTACAATTGTGTATTATTTGTCATCACAGGTAGGCTTGGAATGCCTCAGGGTGACATAATTAAGGTGCTTAGTCATATATTTACCTAAGAAGGATATATGTATGTGAATAGAGAAGTGGGGTGGTACTGTAATGTCACATCCGGGAAGCACGCCCTAGAAGTAACCGGTGTCTTCGTCCTCGAAGAGGACTAAAACTAACCTCTTAGCATTCGTCATTACATATCATAGGTTAAATTTGCAAAATATTTAACACTTTTTATTTACTTCTACATTGAGATTTACTTAGACCTCTCGCTTACACATAATATATATTTAGGGAGCTTATTTAGACTCCTCACAATAGGAAGCAATACATAGGCTTCTACTTTTATCTCACATACATAGTATAGGAACATAATATCATAGGAAGTCTATAATATGTCTCATATTAGAACCATCTAAAACGAATACAACAATTGGGATTAACCCATACTTCATTACAACAAAGAGCCTCATATAGGCTTATCTAACAATCATCTCCAAATGATAAGGAAAGAAACTAGAAGTCTTATAACTAGAACAACATCAATAGCTTGATAATGGCATCATCCTCGGAAGGTGAGGACCTACCGAACACTTGGGGAATATCCAAGTAGTCTTCAAAGGCCTTCTATAAGCTCAATGGCCGGACCCTACATTTTGTAGTAAACATAAAACATGGGTTAGTAGACACTTGTACTAAGTATGAGTATATGCACATACAACAATTGAAATCATGCTAAAGAGGACATTTGTTCAAAACATGCTAAAGAGGACATTTGTTCAAAACATGCTAATTTACTTTGAAAAGCCTCGTGCACATCCAAGAACCCATATAAACCAATGAACACATAACTCTTGAGTCAAGGCCATATACAACACAAGACCAACATCATCAAGTATAGTCAAGTCAACATTTATAAGAGTTCATAATATCATAATATAATCAAGACCCTTACCCATAACCCATCATTTAGCCTACAAGTGCAATGACCAAGTAAAGTCCCATAACCCTACTCAATCAAGTAAACCAAACAAAGGACCATAAGAAATGCCTAACTTCACATAACATAGCATCAAGAGTAATCCTCCTCATACTTTAGCAATATAGACCAACAACATGTTCATAAGTGAAACTAACATCGTATAGAATCAATAAAATGTAAAGTCAACATATGCATAACATTCACTTTATAAGATCATAAGAACATAAGAACAACCTCCTAAGGCTTCCTCAAGGCAAACTAGTACAACGCATAGGTAGAGTCACATACCCCTAACTAGGCTAAGTCAAACCTCTTAAGTCACCCTAGTTAGTGTTTACTTTATTACTTCATTTTACTTTCGGGAACACTCGACTTAACCGACATAGACCACAAGAGCTAAGTGTGGAATCCGGTGTTGTAAAACCTTACACCGAATGAAGGTGGTCTACCGGCCAAAGTAGTACCAAACATGAACATAGCTTCTAGGTGGATCCACTAGCTAGTATTCCTATGGTGGCAACATATTTTATGGAGCTTGGGGGATGTCATGAAAATATCACTCTATGCCCTTTTTAGGCTATGAGGCTATCCACCACGTGAGGACTATGGTGAACCCTACCTTCCCTCCTTGGAAAGGCGTCACCCCTCATCTTCAAGTTCACTCGGTGCTAAGCTAGAGTCCCTTTTGAAATGTCTTTAAGACTTTATTAATCATCATAACTTAGTTTAGGTCATAGGGTCTACCCCTTATATAGTCATCATCATAGCTCAATAGGAATTGCATGAGTATTGTCCTTTCATTACAATTCACACATGTGAGGTTAGCACATTTTACATAATCACATTATGATAAGGCACATAGGTAAATCATCACCATCCTTATATCATTACATCTTAGCAAACAACTCATAAGCCATAAATCAAGACATTTCAATTCAACATCATACCAAGCCTAATCAATCTCATCATAAGGTATACTTCAACATAACTTCATCACTAAACACAAGCAATCATAATTGAAGTAAAGGATTGAGATCACAAGACTTACCCCAATCTCCTTCACAAGCCATCATCCAAGGTTTTACCATCAACCATCTAATTCGACCCAATAATGGGTGTAATATCATCACACAATATTAATTAACACAATAATGAAGTCAATTGCATCATCACTGTCCCAATTAACTTCAATTCATAATCTAGGGGTAAGGGGAATAGGGTTCATCATGAATTCTTCAAGAAATAGATCTAATCCCAACAATACATTACCTAGGCAGTCTATGAATGATTTAGAATAGATAAAACAAGTCTAACAATCAATACACTCATCAATTCCCATTAATTTATAAGCAAGATCCAAGATTTGGGGAATTTGGGGAAAGGGCATGATCTACATGAATTTCCATCAATTAACATCAATTACCCAACAATCTACACTTAATTAGTCATAGGCAATCACAATTAATCATAATCAACCATCAATTTGAAGTTTAGAAGAAAACCCATTAGAATAGAAAAACCTTTGGAATTGAGTGTTTTAGAAATCAACTTTGAGAGGACTTCTTGGGAAAAGGAATCCAAGAGTGAAGAACTCATACCTTGATGAAAATTAATCCACGAAATTTAAGTGAAATCCTAGAGAAATTGGTTTTCTTCTTAAAGCTTTGTTCTTCCTTCAATGGAGGATTTAGGGAGAGAGAAAGTAGAGAGAGATGAGAGCTTTTGAGTTTTATTTTGGGAATTTGGTTTAGGTGAGTGAAAAATGACTTAAAACTGACCCTTAGGCTATATATAATCACCCCCTAAATTACCCAAAAGACCCCTCACTTAATTGGATCTTTTTGTGAAGTAAAAATGCTTAAAATACGATTTCATCGAATCTGGGAAGTGGTTGTGCGTCGCGGGGCTAATTTCACATTTTATTTTTAAAATCCGGTTTGAAGTTGTGAGACTCATGGAGTGCACGCGTCGCGAGTCAACTTTTTTCCTACCACGTGTTGGTTGCGTGTCGCGCAGCAGCCCCTATAATCTTGGTTGCGCGTAGGCTGCTTTGGCAGCCTGCTTGCCCATGTTAGGGTCCTCCTCAAGTACCCTTTGGATGGTCCTTGGGGAGTCGCTATCGGACGTTTAGACTCTCTATACTCTATTTTACCTATTTAAAGTCTTTTTACTAGCTTTAGACTTCATTTGACCCTCCCAAACCTTCACTAAACATAGGAACGTCAACTTAGTTCGATTTAGCTAGTTTCCGGACATCATGGACATTCCTTGACGTATTGACTCAACTCCCTAAATGATTTATAAACATTATTTTAGCCTTAGAAACAGTGTTTTAAAGTTTAGTTCATCATGTGAGGCTCTAGCTTAGGTCATGGACTTTCGGAGTGTTACATGTAAATTCGATATCGCATTACTTTTCTTATTGTCTACAATATATCACGTGGTAGGTTTGGGTCAACCAATGATACCTACCAGTATGTGTTGTTTGTATTGTCATATTCTTGTTATGCTACTTGACATAGTCTGGTTGCAAGATCAATGATGTTTCATAGGTGAAAATGATGATGATCTTCGACATATCTTTCATTTTTCCTTTCTAGAGTGGGAGATGATTCTCATTTTATGCATAAACTGTATTTTTTAGTAGCTCTTGTGCCTATTTAGACTAGTTCCTTAGGATTAATTATAAAAAGCTTTTATCAAAGAATAATGTTTTCAGGAAACTTTTCAATATTAAAGAGGTTTTCTTGTATTTCATTTATTTTTACATGTTTTAACCGATATGGGTGGTAAACATTCTCCTATATAGGTATTAGAGTATGCACGCCAATAGAAATCGAGGTTATTACTGGATAAAAGCAACTGAAAATACAAAGAGAGACACAAGTATCTCGTAGCTCATAGAACAATAAAAATATAAAGAGCGACAAGTATCTAGTATCTCTTAAAACAACCTTTCTACATTTAAAAGATATATTATCGTTCATCTACTTATTTTCTAGATCTCCTATTATATAATGGATAACGGATAACTACTTTATAACTATTTAGGATAAGAATAGATAACTTCTAGTAACCATAAGAAATTGTCAAATAACTCCTAATAATAGTAAGAAACTGCTCATTGTTTCATGGGTGAAACCTCCAGTAATTTGAGAAGATGCAAATGAATATCTTCTTCTATCCTTCTTTGCTTCTTCCTTCTTGAATAAGTATAGAAGATGTGTGCCTTATCAGTACACCCTTCTTGAAAAGACGACTTGTCCTCAAGGCAAAAATCTGGAAACTTTACAGCTAACAAAGATTTTTTGCCATATGCTTGAAGATGTAAAATAGAAGCATCACCAACATCAAAATAGAGGTCTATGTGATTATAATCCGCCTTCATAAGGTTTAACATTGCATCTCTAGGAAACATATGTTCTTCAAGGTCTGATTGGAAATATATTAGTGTGAGTGTTTTTTTAGGAACACCTTGCAGTTTAAAAGTTTTCTCATTCAATTGGAAGATTAGGAACATCTCGTTCCAATTAGCTTGTATTGTGTTGAGGGATACTAGCCATTGTATACCCAACACCATGTATGCGCCACTAAAGGAAAAAGGGAAGAAATCGTGCTTTATGACCAAGTTAGAGACCTCTACTGACAGGTCATGACAAACTTTGTTGCATTTGATAATCTTACCATTGCCTATCTGGACACCAAAAGTAGGGACATATTCGACTACCAACCCAAGTTTCATGATAATTTCTTATGCTACAAAATTATGTGTCGAACCATTATATACCAACATCAACACTTTATGCCCGCAAAGATTGCCTTGAAGTTTCAAAGTTGAAGCAAATTCTTTGCCCAAAATTGCATGAAAAGAGATTTCCCCCAAATTAGTAGGGGGTATGTCTTCATTCTTATTACCGTCAACACTTTACACATGGTTTTCCTCTTGCATTAACTCCAAATGTGCGAAAGTCTCAGGTTTGCAACGATGACCAAGGGTAAACTTGTCTCCACAACTGTAGCATAGGTCTTTTTCTCGTCGAATTTGTTGTTCAGAATTCAGTGGGCGAGTGTTTGGAAGAGATGACAGTTCGAAAAGGTGTGTAACTGGTTGGCGGGATGATTCAAAATTAAAGGATTCTTGAGCCGTTGGAGAGGAATTCCCAATTGATAAAGGTTTGGACTATTTTAGTCCTTGTTTTCCTTTATATTCTAAGGCCAAACTCATTGTCTTGTACACTGGTCGAGGCTTGTGAATCCAAACGTCCACACAAAGGTATTCTTTGAGTCCGCTAAGGAAAACTCCAAGCAAACAATGTTCAGGCCAAGATTGCACACGTGCTAAGCGTTTTGCAAATTCCTGTCTATACTCAAACACTAATCCAGTTTGTTGGATACTACACAGATGTTCATCTGGCTTTTGAAACTCAGCGAGTCCGTAATTTTCATGCATAACTTTCACCAACTCATCCCAGTAATACATGGTTCTTTCACTGTTTGATCTAAGCAAAAGGATCTAATGCATCTCCTTCTAAATACATTGAAGCCACGTCAACCTTGCAATCATTGAGTGTTTGATAATTTTGAAAATACTTCTCTGCTTTCAAAATCCAACCTCGAGGATCTCTTCCTTCATACTTAGGAAATTCCATCTTTGTGTGCGAACGTCGATAAGTTTCTTGATGCCTTCAAGTGTTATCGACCTCACCCTCTTCCGGTAAAACTTTAGATTGTCCATGTTGATTTTGTTGATTTTGTGCTTTTAATGCAGCCACATCAGCAGCAATTGCTGCTATAGTAGTTAATTGCTGGCAAATATGATCAGGAGTCGACATGATAGGTTCATTGTGGGAAGCGTTGATTCGTTCGTTAACCATGGCAGATCTTACTGTTCTAATGCCAATGATAGAAATCAAGGTTTTCACTGGATAAAAGCAACAAAAAAGTACAAAGACAGACACACGTATCTCGTATCTCGTATCTCGTAGAACACTAAAATATATAAAGAGAGACAAGTATCTTGTATCTCGTATCTCTTAGAACAACCTTTCTACATTTAAAAGATATATTATCGTTCATCTACTTATTTTCTAGATCTCTATTATATAATAGATAATTGATAACTACTTTATAACTATTTAGGATAAGAATAGATACCCTTTAGTAACCATAAGAAACTGTCAAATAACTCCTAATAACGGTAAGAAATTGTTCATTGCTCTATGCGTGAAACCTTCAGCAATTTGAGGAGATGCAAATCAGTATCTTTCTCCTATCTTTCTTCGCTTCTTCCTCCTTGAATAAGTATAGAAGATATATGTGGGTTGGGTCGTGCAAATATAAAATAATAATATAAAATTTTTTATATTATATCTATAAAGATATGCATGATACCAAGGCCCAACTTAATTCAAAAGCTAGCTAATGAGGAGAGGATTGTCCAAGTCTATATAAACAAACCACCAGTCCATTTTCCAACTAATATGAGACTTTTACCACTCTAACAATATCACTATATGTATACATGTGTATTGAAAAAGAAAATAAAAATCATATATATAATCTATGGAATAAAGGTGAAGCTGGGCAGACGCATAACCGATAACTCCTAAAAGGGAAAGGTTTCTACTTTGTAGAGTTTAGTGCCTATTAAACACAATGCAACATCTATAAAGGGAAATTCTGTTACTAGGGTTTCTATCAATGGTAGCCATCATATGATCTCATTGTAAGGGTAAGAGAAGCATCTGCCAGCTTCAATCATACATATATTGATTGGCAAATCACTTTAAAATTGTACCATCACATCATGTAATCCCCACTCTTCAACGTAACCTGTCTCTAGATGGATGGTACAACCAATTAATTTTAAGTCTATTATTCAATAAAACAACATTTAGTGGTAATAGATTTTTTCTTTACTGTCCGTATTTATTATTGCAATAACATGTTTTTGTGGTAATTGAGTTCTTGTATATTGTATTTAAAGTCACTAAAGTCTTTGTCCATATTTATATGGAGAGCAAGTTATAAATATCTTTCTTTTTTTTTGAGATCTTAATCATTTAATATTTAAAATTCACTGATAAGTCCACGAAGAGATAATTTGAGTATTTAAATAAAAGACAATTTACAGATAACGAACTCAAATTCTGATAATTTTAAAGTGGAGATCCAAAAAGCAAATATTTATATTCCTCACCACATCCTCAAGGTGTAAGGTTTCATTCGTAGCTCTACCTTTGTTGCCTAAAAGAATATTGAAATGATAAACATTTAAATGACTCCTACCGTTGAAACATATTTGTGGTGAAATGTGGAGGTGTCTAATATAAAATATAGAGAACAAAATGCCACAAAAACTGACCAACAATTGGAATCCAACAAGAAGTATCCAAGGATAAAATAAGAATGGATGGGGTGTGGGACGGGGTTAGTAGATATATTAGTGTGCTGATTAAGAGATAAAAGAGCTTAATGATTGGGTTAATTAGCATATGATTTTTTGATGTGGTATTCATTCCCATGTAACAAAATATGCTTCTTTATTTTATTTTTTATTTTTTTAAATAAACTGATCTCATAACTTTACATCTAGAAGGAGGCCACACTATTAGAAAACCGCAGATAAAATTTTATAGTTAAATAACAAAAATCTAAATTTCATGCTAATTTCCTTTAGTTATGAATTAACAACAGATTAGCTAGAGATATAATTAATTTGAAATAATTATTTTTAGAAATTTCGACAGAAAATGTAAGGCGAATAAAATAATTGCTTTATGAGGTATAATAAAATGCAAGCCCCACAAAGTGGAATTTGAACACTTATACGAATGTGTGACATCCCTTTGGTATAGTGGAAATATTTAATTTAGTCCACAATTGTCAAAGGTCTCTCTTTTGACATTTAATTAATAAAAAGCATATATAGTTTAAGCTGCTTTTTGAGCAGTAGAAGATCCTCTGATGGCTTCACGTTAGAGCATATCTATGTTTCGATCTCTTATTGGTTCAAATATATTCATAAATTATGTCTTAACATTATCTTTATTAAAAAAAAAAAAAGGAGAATAATTTCTCCTCCTTAATTTTGTATGGTGTGTTTAATTGGGGAAGAAGGAGAGTGGTACATATGGCTCCCTAATTGAAAATACTATAAAAAAAAAAGAATATTCTAAATGCCATGCCTAATTCAGAAGATAACTACTAAGAATAGGTGTTGTAACTTTTTAAATATTCCAACTACAATAGGGGGGGAAAAAAGACTAGAAGAGGGATCATTTAGGATTTCAATGGCTAAGGGGTCTCTCTACCGTTGTAACTATGCTATAAGTTATGTGTTTTTGCACTCACTTGACGCAAGATACTAGTTTCGTCTCTAAATTATTGATTGTTTTAAGAATGTATTTCAATTTAACTGACTAAACTTAGATAAACTCTCGATTTTATTACATGACATAAAATAAGTGGTTTCAAACTTTTGTAGGAGCACGAGCTTCTTAATAAAAAGTCGAGAGAAGTGTTGAAAACACCCGTAAAACTGGAGAGAATATAGGGGTTTATTTCACTCATATTACAAGATCGAGAGTGTATTTAAGTTTAGTTAGTCAAGTAAAGAGCTATTTTTAAGACTATCAATAGTTCGAGGATGAAACTAATAATTCACATCGAGTTTAGAGGTGTTTTCAGTACTTCTCACTCGAACTTACAACCTTAAGGTTGGAAGAGATAAGTGTTCACCATTCGATCAAGTAACTCCCTCTTGTCGCATTTTGGAGTTATGATTATGGCGAGACTGAAATTATCATAGCACTTATGTTTGGTATGTAGAATGTTTTCCAACTTTTCTTTGTTTGGTAGATAAAAGTGTTTTCCTTTTTTTTCAGGAAATAAACTCCTTAAAAATGAGAAAAATGACTTTTCTCGCGGAAGCAAGGATAGCAAGTTGCAAAAGTGACTTTTCAAGTTTATTGTTTCTTCTCCGCCCACTCAAACCATCTAATCCTCACCCTTTGGTCATTCCACCCCCGAACCCTAACTCCCCATCCTTACCTGCCTCCATAACATTTTCTACCTAACATGTAATATAAATTTATGCATAAAATTTACCAACTATTAAAGTGATTTTCAAGCAATAGTTATTATGGCATTCAACAAAGATTTCATATTTTTTAAAGCCATGATTTGAAGAAATTAATTGTAATGCTTTCTGCCCATGATTTGCAGAAGATAATCGTAATGCTATTGATACAAATTGCATCAGTCATGTTTGTCACGTTCCTTCATTTCAAGATGTATATACCAATATGTAACTTCCATAACATTTTTTTGCTAAATTGAGCAAATATTTTTAAAAATAAGATCATCAACGTACTGCACAATTTTTCCCTAACAATATTTGATGTTCCTCAATTTTTTTCTCCCCGGCCAATTCGAGCTTTATCCGGACTCTTATCTCCCTCCTCTCTCTCTCTCTCTCTTCTCTCTCCGAAGCTTCAATTGAACTTCTAAGACAGCAAGTGGGTAGCGTTTGCAAACTGAACCGACGGAGATTCAGCTATAGGCAGTGGCGGAGCCACCATATGTTTAGGGGTTCAACGGAAAATTATATTATTTTTACAGGATTTTTTAGATATATATAATAGATGTCGTACCCCATTCGACTACTTTGTATATCTATTTTTTTCAGATTTTAAACCCCTTATTAAAAATTCTAGTTCCGCCCCTAGCAGTAGTGCTGGCAATAGAGCAGCGTAGGGGATTACTGTCTTTGCAGGGCAGTTCGGGTTAGAGATTTACCAGAGCGCGGATTGCAGGTTGAGGATCTCTATGTTTTTAAACGTAACCTAAAATGGCTACAATAGTTAGCTCTCCCCTTGTTTTTTGTATTATTTGTACAGTACCAAAAAATGAAGAGATTTAATTTGTATGTTTTTTGTTATTGGAATCACGTTCACACAAAAGTTTTCTCAATTAAGTCTTGCAAACACCTTGGCTAAGGAGCGGTCCAGATTGAACGAAGTTATCTCGTGTTTTGTGTTGAAGATGAAGGAAGATGATGATTAGAACATGTCAAAGGAATAAGTCTAAGAAAATTGACTAACGTGTTTACTTCCGTAGAGTTTAGTATCACACTAGGACTAGATTACTAAATCTTAACTTATGATGTATCGTGTATGGGGCTAAAGTTAACTAGGATAAGGTGTTTTAGTTATAGTAGTAATATTATTCATTTAAATAATATATTTGTATTGTAGCAATACTCCTAGGTCTCATTTGTTTTTATTTAGATTAGGATGTTTTGATTTGAATGCAGGTCTAAATGATTAAGATGTTGTCTCTAGATCTAAACATTGAGTTATTAAGATCGTTTGTTTTTAGCATCCGGATGCACGTCTTTTGTTATAAGCTATAACTTCGTGTTGGGCTACTAATTTTGTTGAGACATTCTTTGCACAGATCCAAATAAGAATTAAAGAAAAAAAACTAAACAAAAGTCTAACCTCTTATTAACTACAACTAGTTCTTAGTCTTATAAATAATAATATTACAATGTGAAGTTAAAAGCTTAGTGTCTTTTGAGAATATAAACAAAAAAAATTGGTATGTAAAAATAAAAAAGGCAACCTTAAATTAATAATATTTTTGTGCATGTATATAAATATTTTAAACCTCTTATTATAATTATGTTATGCTACTAATTTTATTGAAATGTTCTTGGCACATTCCAAAAACATGTAAGAATAAAAAAAAGCAACACAAACAAATGTCTAACCTTATTAAGTAGAACAAGTTCTTAGTTTTATAAATAATAATATTACAATATGAAGTTAAACACTTGGTGCTTTTTGAGAATATAAAAAAAAAAAAAAAAAAAAGGTAGTATGCAAAAAAAAAAAAAGGCAATCCTAAATTAATAATATTTTATACATGTGTATAATATCTAAGGCCTCTTGTTATAATTTGGTATTACGCTTATAATTTGATTGAGACGTTCGTGCCATCACATTTGTTTTTTAAAAAAAAATATATATATATATATATATATATATATATATATATATATATATATATATATATAATACCAATTTTTTAGCACGTACTTTGTATTTGTCGAATAAGCACACACGAATGCACGATACTCTAATTTTATAAACAAAATTTAAAACTGCAAGAGAGTTTTTGAGAAGCAAAAAATAATACCATAATTATTTTTTAAAAAGAAACAGTAATACCAAGAATATTTGGAGATACAAATTAATAAACAAATACTTGTAAAAAGTTTTTTGGTAACATACATGTTTAAAATCCAACACCAATGGAGAGAGGGAGAAAGAGGTGCAATGCATAGAAGAGAAAAGCTAACAATTTATGTTGATAATGGAGAGAGTGGGAGAGAGAGACAACATATATAGGGAGAAAAAATAATGATGTTTGAGATTTACGGAAAAATAAATTAGCATTAAAAAGAGTCAGAATAGATTTAAGACACTCTCATAGATCTTAGCAAATCAAATGCTTTCAGATCAATTAAATAATTTTTTTAAGAAAATAAAAAAAATAAACACACTTAGTGGCCCAATGTTTGAACCATATAAATTTAGACATTCATTAAGTGCAAACAAATGAAGCCCTGGTGTAGCTAGTGAAGGACTATTCTCCTATGTAAGGAGCATGTACTCAACAATTTTAGTTATTAATAAAATTCTTGATTTCTCTATACTTTACGTGAGATTTCTACATGGTATAAGAAAATTAAAGATTTTTCGCTCTATAACGTATTAGAACCAAAAATCAAGACAATCACAATATCAAATTGCAATGACCTCTTCTACCAACACCCTCTCGACCTCCTCGCTTCACCATCTTATTGCATCTTGTTTCATTAAGCCGATGAATTATCTTATATGAAGAACACAAATATCTCAGTTGATTCAAGAGACAATATTAACCTACCTCATCACAGAGAATGAACCTACTAAAGTATCCATTCCAATGCACATGAGTTGAGAAGTATGCAGAAGAAAACAACAATAGTGATGATTGGGAGGAGAGAGATGTGTTTCTAAGAAGTTGGATCTCAAAAGAAATCATGTGCATGATTGTAGGTTTCTCAACTGCCAAGAAGATGTGAGAATGCTTGGAAGAAGCTTATTTTCAAGCAACAGAAAATAAGGAGTTCCTGCTCAAACAACAACTGCAAAGTGCTATACTAGGAACCAAAAAGATTGATGAAAATATATTAAGAAATTCAAAGGCATATGTGATGGCCTTTCGACCATTCACAAGCTTATGGAGAAAGATAGCAAAGTAATAAATATTGCTAGAGGCCTAGGTCTCAAATACAAGACTTCAAGATTGTCATGCTAGGTAAGATACCATATTCCACTATTAATAAATTTATTAATGCTCTCAGGGGCTTTGATATGAGGAAGGATGAAGAAGTGTCACAATGAAATCATAACATGTCATTCTCTACCCAAAGAGACAGGGAAAGAGGAAACTACTCTCAAAGAAGAGGAAATAGTAACTTTAATTCTAGATCGAGGAAGAGACTTCAAGCCTGTTGGACAAGGAGCGGGTTCTTATAAAAACAAATATAGACCAGGTTCTCAAAAATCCTTCAAGTGAAAGTCAGGAGAGGAACAATAGTGATACGTGTTAAACTTCTAGTAGGAATAACTATATTACTCTTAAGTGCTTCTTCATGTGGGACTGCTTTTACCAAGCTACAGATGAGCTACCACAAGCGTTAGTTGCTAGAAATCTACAAAACACTATTGATGACACTTTGTAAGTGGACTCACGAGTAAGTATCCATATAACACATAACTGAGATATTCTAATTGATCTTAAACCCTACAATGGACCAGATAAAATCATTATTGGGAATGGATCAAAGTTAAACATAACACATGTTAGGAACATATCAGGATCAGTCCTAAAGTTAAGAGAAGTTCTTGTAGTTTCTAAGATAAATATAAATCTACTCCCAGTTAGTAAACTTACAGAGGATAATTTTTGCACACTTGAGTTTGATGAAACTAACTTTGTTGTGAAGGACAAGAAGATAAGGACATTGATGGTAAAGGGGTCTAAAGAATGGACTATATGCTTTGAAATATAACAATTTGTATGCTTTAACGGATGCACGTGATTGGAACACATCAGATAACATCTGACATACTAGATTGGGACACCCTAGTTTGAAGTCCTTAAAAGTTTTGAATAGTAATAACAACATCAATGTTAGTAGTTGAAATAAAATATCTATTGTTTATTCTAGTTGTCAGATGGGCAAGAATTGTAAACTTTCATTTGGTTTGAGAAATAAAATTGAGAAGGAACCTTTATTAAAAATTCATTGTGACTTGTGGAAACCAGCTCCAGTTGAATCTTTTCAACATATGAAATATTATGTCATTTTGGTAGATGATCACACAAGAATTTTTTGATGTTTTTGTAAAATTTCAGAAAATGGTGGAAAAACATTTTTCTAAAGAAATTAAATATTTAAATGTGATGGAGGTGATGAGTTTATCAAAACAAACTTCATAATGCATTTGCGAAATTGTGACATTGTTAGACATATTTCATGTCCTAACTCACCTGAACAAAATGGATTTTCAGATGAAAACCTATGCATATTGTGGAAACTAGCTTAACTCTACTACTTAATGTTAACCTACCTTTGTTTCTATGGGTTGAGGATTTCCTCATTAATAGATTGCCCTCCTTAGTCCTAAAGATGGTGACTCCATTTGTTAATTTGTACGAAGATCAACCTGATTACAACAACCTAAAGGTGCTTGGGAGTAGATATTTTTCATATATCAAGGGTAGCAACAAATTCAGTCCAACGATAACCCTTGTGTGTTCATAGGGTACAATAGCTTACACAAAGGATATATATAGTATCATCCCTCTACAAAAAGGGTGTACATATATAAACATGTTGTGTTTGATGAAAACACATTACCCTACGTGTCTTCAAATCAATCTCATAGTAACATTGATGTCTCACGTCACCTTGCTACTTTTGTTGAATCTTACTCTACACTACACGCATATGATAATCATAATTCAAGGAAAGTACAGTCTGATAGTACATAAGTTACTGGTGAGAATACTACAACAACCCATGTACTCTTTGATGATCATAGTGCTATTGACCTCTCGATATCAGAATCATATGATGATCATGAGGAATAGGTCAAAAGTGGTGATTTAGACAGAGATTGGGGAGGCTCCAGCTGCTGATTTAGGATATGCTAGTGGCAATGAGGAATAGGTTACATGTGTAATTTCAGTCAATGGTGGTTTATCAAATCCCACTTTATGTCTTTTCTAAGAAATACATTTAGAATTTGACTTCTCCAAGTGGAATATATGAGAGCAGAATCAACCTGAAGATACTACACTACAATCAACTACTTCAGTTGATGTACTTCCTGCACCACAAAGGCATCATATGATTACCAAACACAAGGCAATGAAATAACACCTATCACTTGTTGCCAAATATTAGTAACAAAGCACTAAGGTCACCTCATTGGCTTGCAACAATGCACATGTTGTAAATACTAATAAGACATGGATATTGATACCCAAAGCTCTTGGTATAAACTTGGTTGGTTTAAAATGGGTGTTCAAGATGAAATTGAAAGTTGAAAGAACGGTAATAGATACAAGGTCAAACTTGTTTCCAAGGGATTCTCGCAACTTGAAGGGGTAGATTTCAAAGAAACATTTAGTCTTGCGGTCAAAACCACAACTATTAGGGTGGTTCTATCCATTTTAATCGGCTCAAAGTAGAAAGTTAGGGAACTGGATGTCAAAAATACATTCCTCGACAGTTTATTAGAAATAAGGTATACATGAGTCAACCTCCTGGATTCATTGATCCCAGGTATCCTCAACATGTGTGTCTACTTAAAAAGGCATTGTATGGTCTTAAACAAGCACCAAGAGTTTGGTTTGACAAGCTCATCATGCTTCTCCTACACCTTGATTTCATCTATAGTTACGCAGACCCTCATTATTTACTTTACAAACTCACAAAGTCATCATAGTTCTCTTGTGATATGTGGATGATATTATTGTCACAGAAAGTAATGCATCACATGTCTCAGAGTTGGTTATACAATTTGGAAAAGAATTTACTATAAAGATCTTGACCCTTTACACTTCTTTGTAGGAGTATAGGCTAAGTATTTTGATGGGGGAATTTAATTAAGTCAGAGTAAGTATGTTGTTGAATTGATGGACAATATAAAGATGACTTTGGCAAACGTTGTAGACACTCATTTGGCTCAAAATAATGGTTTACGCGAAGTTGTGGGAAATCTTGATGCATGTTTTTATAGAATGATAGTAGGGAGTATTCAATATTTGACACTCACAATACATGATATCACTCATACTGTGAATTTAGCAAGCCAGTATATGCTAAGTCCGAACATTGAACATCTTCTAGGAGTAAAAAGGATTCTCCGATACATCAAAGGTACTCTACAGTTTGGATTCAGATTTATTTTCAATCACCATGTAGGTTCTACATATATTCATATGCTAATTGTGGAGGTTGTACCATCACTAGGAGATCAACTGAAGGTTATAAAATCTACCTAGGTGCAAAATTTATTTCTTGGACTCTCAAAAAATAGACCACAATAGCCCAATCGAGTGCTAAAATAGAGTATAAAGCATTAGCCTCCACTACAGCAGAGATGACATGGTTATATATCTACTTCAAGATCTTGAGGTGTTCCTTCGATCTGTTCCAACATTTTATTCTAATAACTTGAGTGACTTGTACATGACAATTAATACAGTTATGCATGCTAGAACAAAACATGTTGAAAGGACAACTTCTTACAGTTTGTGAGGTCTAAGTATCAGCTAGTTGACCTTCATATCAAAACATTGAAAAAATAAGTATTTCCTAGATTTCACAACAAGCTAGGAGTTACAGTTCCTCCACATCACTAGCTTGAAAGGGAAGTATTGACGATGAAGGAATAATATGATTGGAACATATCAAAGGAACAGGTCCAAGAAAGTTGACCGACGTGTTTGTTGTGGTAGATAGAGTCACATTAGTACTAGACTACTCAATCCTTATTTATGTAGGACTAAGCTAATGTATCATGCATGGGGATAAAGTCAATAAAGATAACGTGTTTTAGTTATAGTAGTAATACTACTCATGTAAATAATATGTTTGTAATTGTAGTAGGACTCCTAGTGTAGCTAGTATATGACTCTTCTCTTATATAAGGAGCATGTGCTCAACAATTTTAATTATCAATACAGTCCCTAATTTTTCTATACTTTACGTGTGATTTCTACATTTTGTACCAACTTTTATCATTAGATGTACAATCATAGCTATCATTAGAGCATTGAGATGGAACCAATTCGGACGTTGGTAGGAGATGTTGATCTCCGATTAGTTGGTCTAGTGCATTTGAAGTTAGGTTGTAGAGCACAAATTTATTAAAGGATTTTTTTGACAATGTCAAGGTAATTTAGAATCGACTTCTCATAATTTAGAGTAGGCAAAAGAGTTATACAAATCGAAAGGTTTATGATTTGGAGTTCATGATTGGAGAACGGGTCATGGTGAAGGTTTTACCCATGAAATGTGTGATAATATATGGAAAAAAAGACAAATTGAGTTCAAGGTATATTGGTCCTTTCGAGATTGTTGAGCATATCGGTGAGGTGTCTTACGAGTTGATTTTTCCACCTTATTTGCCAGATGTTTACCCTGTATTTGATTTTCCATCTTAAAAAATATCATCAGGATGGTGCTCACATGTAATTCAATGGGATTCAATGTTAATTGATTAAAATTTGGCCTTTGAGAAGGATTTGAAAATCATATTGGATAGGCAACTTCGAAAGAAATTACTTAAGTAAGGTTCCATGAAAGTATCATCCGACTGAGAAAACTACTGAGGAGACGAAGTCGGATATGCGAATCAGATATTCCCACCTTTGTGAGCATTTAGGTATTTTCTATTCTTTAACATTCGAGGACAAACATTTGTTTAAGTGGTAGATGATGTAACGATCTGTTAGTCGTTATGAGCAGTAGAACTATTTTGACTGTTCTTGTAAATATTAAATAAGAATTTTGAATTATTTGTTTAACTGTGGTTATTTAATTGATAGTTATTTTTAAAATAATATTAATTTAGTTGGTGGTTAATTGGTCGAGTCCATAATTTAATTAATACTCTATTTCACTTTATCCATGTATAAAAATAAGTTAGTGAGGGTTAAAACTTTTAAAACATAGAGCTTGTTTGGCATTGCTGATGGGAGGGCAAAATGTTTGAGTCCTTCCCTTTCGAACAATATCTAAAGTCACACAATCTAATTAAATCAAGTAATCACTAAATGGATTATATAAATAACAATACTCATATCATACTCTATGAGTTTAGAAGTCAAGTTCTTGAAAAACCTTGTCATTTGTCTATCAAAATCTGAAGTTTTGATGTTAAAATCTATAAATAATCAAAGGGAAATGAAGCTTTAGGGTCACAAAATCTTACCAAATGATTTAACACAATAAATCTCTTCAAAATCGCCTCCACGAGTTTTACCAATCTCAAAAAGGGAAAATGAGGCTTAAACCCCGACATTAGCAGATCAAAACCTCGCTTTAATGTCGCATAAGCGATCATGCGTTTCCAAAAACGAACCCCGCCAAAACTCGACCTTCACTTTCACGAACATGCCTTCACTTTTGTCACGATCGGGGAAAACTCCCTAGACGTAATTGGCGTCGTCGTCCTCGGAGAGGACTTAGACAAGCCTCTTAGCATTCGTCATAACATATCATAGGTTAAAATACGGAAAAATTAAAACTTTTTACATATTGAGGTATACATAGACCTCTCACATACTACATATGGAGTTCTCACATACTACATACAGAGTTTATTTAGACTCCTCGCATGTGAAGCTTACATAGTCTTCTCATTTAGACAACATAACCAACATATAAAAATTTAGTCTAATAATACTGTCTCACATTAAACCATCTAAAAACGAAGTAGAACATTCGGGCATAGCCCTTATAAAAATTCATATTTGCCACATAGGGCTTACAACAATATCTTCAACAATAGGAAAGAAATGAATGTCTTTAGACTATAGTAATATTACTAAGGTAGAGTATGTGGCACCATCCTCGAACTAGAGGACCTACCAAAACATGGGTAAAATTCCAAGTCTTCTTGCAAAGAAACCTTGATACCTTAAAGGCCCGAACCTACATTGTTTGGAAAAAGGGGAAAGAATATGGGTTAATACAATCACATGTACTAAGTATGGAAACATATGCAAATAAATATTGAAATCATGCTTAAAGGTACATTTAGTTAAAAACCCATGCTAAGTCACTTTCAAAAGTCTTTATGCACAATCAAGAACACATACAATCCAATAGACATAACATCACTCAAGACAAGTCCATATTCAACACAAGACCAATACCATCATAAAGTTAAGTCAACATGGATATTATCAACATAATGTCATATCAACATAAATGGAATCATATCAAGATCATATAAGCATAACAACTCCAACATAATGTCCTATCAACGATTCATATACAAGAGTTCATAACATCACAACATATAAGACCCTTACTCACAACCCCTTCCCAAGCCTACAAGTGCAATGCCTATGTGAAGCCTCATAACCCCACAGAGTCAAGTAAACCAATTAAAGGATCATAAGCAATGTCAGCACTTCATATATCTTTATATCATGCATGTTCATAATCATGTACATCAACATAGACCAATAGCATATTCATCAAAAAAACTCATATCACATAGGATCATCAAAATGTAAAGTCATCATATACAGTTCATACATATCATAAGTACATAAGAACAACCTCCCAGGACTTCATTCAAGGCTAACTTGTGCCATGTGTAAGTAGAGACACATACCCCTACCTACACAAGTAGAACCCCTTAAGTCACCCTAGTTAGTGTTCACTTCATTACTTTCATTTTACTTTCGGGAATAATTGTCTTAACCGACAATATACCATGTGATCTAAACATGGAATCCGGTGTCATGAAACCCTACACCGAAAGAAAGTGGTCTACTTGTCAAGGTAGGACCAAAACATGAACATAGCATTCTAGGTGGATCCACTAGCTAGTATTCCTATAGAGGCAACATAGTTAAGGAACTAGGAGATATGTCTTGAACCCTCTACATGCCCATTAGCAATTAGAGCCCTCATCTCATGAGAATGTTTGGTGAATCTCCCTTCTATGGGGAGTCAACACCTCTCATTGTCAAGTTCTCTCGGTGCTAAGCTAAAGTTCCTTTTTGAAATGTCTTTAAGTCATTCTTAATCATCATAGCTTAATATAGGTCATAGGAGACTAACCCCTTGTATATCATATCATTAGCTCATTAAGTATTTCATGAGAATGTTCTTTCATAACAACCCTTCATTTGTGAGATCAACACATCATAATAATATCATAGTAAGGTACACAAGTGATTCACATTCAACCGTGTATCATAATAACCTTAACATGATCCCACAATTCACATAGTAAAGACATTTCATCATAATCATCATATCGTATCATCATCTTCTTAATCTAATCACATAGAATACTTCAATTGAACATAATCATCAATAATACACCATCATTATTTAAGTAGAGAACTCGTAATCATAAAAGTCTTACCAAATAGCTTCCAAGACCTTCTTCAAGATCTTACCCTCAATCCATCACAATTAACCAATGATCCACTCATCATCATCATAATATAGTGAATTAAACAATACCATAATCAATTATAGCAACCCTAATCATCTACAAGTCTAATTCATAGATAGGGTTAGGGGAAAGGGATTCATTCATGAATTCATCCAATCTCAATCAATACATGACAATGGGTGAGTGATATGACATATTTAACTCAAGTCTATCCACCAACACACGCATTACTCCCCACCAATTCACAAGCAAATCCAAGAATTGGGGAAATTGGGAAGAGGACATGGATCACATGAAATTCCCATTGATCAACATAAATTACTCAACAATATATACTTAATTAGCCATAGTTAATCACAATTCATCATAATTAATCATCAATTTCAAATTTAGAAGAAAATTCAGTTCTAGAGAAAAACTCTAGGAATTGGGTTATTTAGAAATCAACTTTGAATGGACCTCTTGGGGAAGGAATCCCAAAAATGAAAGAATCTATACCTTAGAGAGCTTAATCCACAAAATTTGAGTAAGAACCTTGGAGACTTTGTCTTCTTCTTCAACCTTCTTGGTTTCTTCAATGGAGGATGAGGTAAAGAGAAAATGTATAGAGAAGTGGGAGAAATTGGGTTTCAATTTGTGTTTGAGGTTTGAAGTGGGAAATGGGTGTTAATTGACCTAAAATCAATATATAGTCAACCCCAAAAATACCCAAACTATCCCTCATTAAGTTGGACTTCCAAAAGTGAAGTCCAACTTAACATTAACTGTGAAGCCCCGTCCACCTTCATGCCCCACTCACGGTCCGTGAAGTGCTTGATGGACCGTGGTGGTGGTCGTGAAAGGTGAGGCAGTAGCTCCCCAAATGAGCCACCTCCATTTTCTTCTAAGTGAACTTCACGACAACCCCCTTCCTTCCGTGAACATGCACCACGTCTCGTTAAGTGGCTCGTGGTGCTCTTAGGCAGTAGCCTCTTCCAAAACTCCCTCCTTTTTCCCCACGTCTTAGGCATCTTCACGACTGCCTTCCTTCTTCCATCAAGTGCACCACGAGTCGTGAGGTGGCTCGTGGTGTCTTGGACAATAGCTAACCCTTCATGTCACCTTCCCCCTTGTCCAAGGAATCTTCACGAGCTCCCCACTTGGTCGTGGTCATGCTCGTGAAGGTTGAGGCAGTAGCCTCCTTTCTTGGGCAACCTTGGCCTTTTGGCTTTGGCTTGCCCTTGAAGGATGACACTCCTCCCTTGGTCTTGCTTCCTCATACCCCTTCTTAGGCACCTAGGTCCACTCCCATCACCTTCCCATGAACAACCCTTTAGACACCCTTTTTGAAACCATGCTATCACCACTAGTTCGAGTTACTAGCTCACCGGACGTTACGGTCGTTTTTTGACGTTTTGATTCTAACACTTTCTAATTAGTCGTAATACATTAATTTAGTATTAGAAACATTATTTTAAGTCTTGATTCCTCATGTAAGGCTCTATCTAGGCCATGGAACTTCCGAAGTATTACAACTTTCGTGAAGGTCACAATCGCGAAAGGGCCATTCACAATCGCGTAGGTCATGCCACTTGGACCTTCGTGAAATCAACATGTTCCTTGTGAAAGAGAGGTTCGCAAAAGTGATAAACCTCCCTCAATCGCGAGGCATACCAAGTACAAGAAAATCAACAAACATAAAAATCAGCAACTAGACCCTTGAGATTTCTTTCGAAACCCTTACACACAAATTATATAAGCAAATTGACCAAACTCGACCTTTCGGACCTAATGAAACTATTGGAATACGAAATTGAGGTCTCCTTGACCCAAAATCTGTGAAAGTCACAAAAAACTAATGCCTAAAAAGGCTATATCAATCCAGTACCTCTAAAATTCAACCAAGATCTCTCTTAGGACTAAAATCAATTCCTAAATCTACTTGATTTTTTGAATTCAAATCCGAACAATTGAACACTTGAAACTCCAAAAAAACACCGAAAATCACTTTTTAACAATGTTAGCCATTCAACTCAAATTATACAAAATTTACAACTTTTTACTCAAAGTTTGAAACCAACTTTAAAAATTCAATCAGAAATAATTCAAGGTCAATATCGAGAGGGGAGAAATAGTATTTTTATGAAAATTTTCAAAAATGACCAACCGGGTCATTACATTATCCACTAATACTAAAAATTGTGTTCATCCTCGGACATAAAGCAAATAAGAGTACCTAAAGCCTAAAAAAATTTAAGGATATCTAGCATGCATATCCGACTGTCTCCGAAGTCACTTCACCAACTTAACGGTGCTCTCACCGCACCTTTACTGAAGCGATCTCCTTGGTCCTAAGCTTCCAAACCTGCCTATCCAAAATATATATTGGCTCCTTTTCAAAAGACAAGTTTAGACCCAACATAATTGAGTCAAGAGAAAAGAAACTCATCCGACGTGTACTTCTAAAGCATGGGCACATGGAACAAAGGATGAATAGATGACAAGCTAGGTGTTAAGGCCAACTTATAGGCTACCTCTCCCACTCATCTCAATATCTCAAAAGTCCAATAAATCTAGGTCTAATCTTTAACTTCTTTTCGAACCTACCCATCATGGTGAAACTCTAGGCCAAACATGGGCAACAATGTGTAACCATAATGGTTCACTATTTGGTATGGATGGCCTCGTACGTTGGGCTAAGTGGAGTTGAGAGCGGACAACTTCACTGCTTGATGGGACAGCCACGCAGGAGTGGCATTTCTATCTTGAGACTAGGCCAACTAGGTCTCCCCCGATTTCATGGTCAGAGTTTTCTAAGACCTTATTGGCAAGGTTTTTTCCCCATAGTGTTAGAGATAGACTACATGATCAGTTTTTTAGGTTGGAATAGGGCTCCATGAAAGTGTCTGAGTAAGAGGCGAGGCTTCACGAGATTTCCCGCCATGTTACTATGATTCTACCTACAAAGGAGGAAAGGGTTTGGTGCTTCGTATGGGGTTTGAGAATCTAGCTATGATTTGAGACTTAGTCTATGGTTTCAGCAGGCTGTTCTAATCTACATATGATTAACATGCTTGTAATATTGAGCTTGATCATTTGTCAGTCCTAAGGGGACAGCGACAAGAGGGCTAGACACGAGGATAGTTACATTGGGCAAGATTAGATATTTTCTTGTCTATTATTTCTTATTGGGCCGATTTGCCAGACCTATTTGGTTTGTCAATTAATAAAATGGCCACACGACCAACAAAAATTTGAAAAAATGAAATAAAATGTGTTACTACATCAAAATTGTGTTAGAAATATACTTTTTAATAAGAAAAGTATAACTAATCTTTGTAAAAGTAAAAGATATATAAACTATGTAAATTGACAAAGAAAATCTAGATAAATGGTAAAATAGTTAATAAGTACATATGGAACTTGTACAAAAAGGGTCCAGGTTCAGGATGCACTACTTGTGGATGTAATCATCTTTTCATGAAATACTTTTATAGCCAAATTAGGCAAGTTTAGACCCAACAGAATTGAATCAAGAGAAATCAGATCATGAGACTCATCCGACGTACACTTCTAAAGCATGGAGACATGGAACAAAGGATGAATAAATGACAAGCTAGGTGCCAAGTCCAACTTATAGGCTACCTATCCCACTCAACTCAAGATCTTAAAAGGTCCAATAAATCTAGGTCTAAGCTTTCATTTCTTTTCAAACCTCATCGCACCCATCATGGTGAAACTCTAAGCCAAACATGAGCAACAATGTGTAACCATAATGGTTCACTTGCTATCTGGTAGGGATGGCCTCGTACGTTGGGCTAAGTGGAGTCAAGAGCGGCCAACTTCACTGCTTGATGGGACAGTCAGGCAGGAGTGGCATTCTTATCTTGAGACTAGGCCAACTAGGTCTACCCCCGTTTCATGGTCAGAGTTTTCTAAGACCTTCTTGGCAAGGTTCATTAGCCTTAGTGTTAGAGATAGACTACATGATCAATTTTTGAGGTTGGAATATGGCTCCATTACTGTGTCTGAGTATGAGGCGAGGCTTCACAAGATTTCCCGCCATCTACTATGATTCTAGCTATAAAGGAGGAGAGGGTTTGGTGCTTCGTCTGAGGTTTGAGAATCTAGCTACAAATTAAGACTTAGTCTATGGTTTCAGAATGTTGTTCTTTGTTGCTACCCTTTCAATATGATCTGTACAAGAGGGCTAGGCACGAGGATAGTTAGATCGGGTCTCGTTGGGCTGGATTAGATATTTTCTTGTCTTATTTCTTATTGGGACGATTGGTCAGACCTATTTAGTTTGTCAATTAATAAAATGGCCACACGATCAACAAAAATTTGAAAAAATGAAATAAAATGTGTTACTACATCAAAACTGTGTCATAAATATATTTTTTAATAAGAAAAGTATGACTAATCTTTGTAAAAGTAAAAGATATATAAACTATGTAAATTGACAAAGAAAATCTAAATAAATGGTAAAATAGTATTATATGAAACTTGTACAAAAAGGGGCCAGGTTCACGATGCACTACTTGTGGATGTAATCCTCTTTTCATGAAATACTTTTATAGCCAAATCAGGCAAATAAATATCCACCTAAAACGAACAAAAGAAGAAAGAGAAAATAAGGAAATAAAAGATAAAGGCTGCTCGTAACACATAAAGATATTTCGATTTACAAGAACTAGCATCGACAAGAGTAATTTTAATTTATGGTCTCTCATAAAATTAGTTGCAACTTTATCTCTTTTTTTTTTTTTTTGGAAAAAGAAAGATAACCTAAAAATTAAATCCCTCTAGTATACTTCAGCCTCCATTTCATTTTTTTATTTGTGATCTAAAATAAATAATAAATATATATTTGAGTGGTTATAAATTATTTTCATTAAGAATAAAAATAGATATTCTAAAATCAAATTGTTACTTAATATAAAAAATAGTTACTCTTTTTAAAATAAATTAAAAAAGAAAATAAGTCAATATAAAGTGAGATAATATCTGGAAAGTTTCGTGTGAGTGTATTTGGAGATAGACACACATTTATTCCTTACGTGATAAAACTATGTGGTTCTTTTTCTATACTATATAAAGGCCATAAGACTTGCATCATTCCTCCCTCACACATCAATCTCATAAATCTAAACTGTTTATTTCTAATATCAAACAGACGCTGGAGATAATTGAATCGAAGAGGTAAAATAAAAGGGGCGGTGACAGAAGAGAGTGAGCACACATGGTGTTTTCTAGCATGATGTTTACATGCTTGAAACTATGTGTGCTCACTGCTCTATATGTCACCCCCCATCAGTATCTCTCTCTAGATTTTATTAGAGTTACTAACGTTTTCTTGATTCATTTGCATTTTCGTGTACTTCTCCAAAAATTTATATGGGTGGAGGGGAGGGGATGCTGTCATACAATTTGAAATTTCACTAGCAAAATTTTCAGATATAAAATTGTTAATTGTCTAGTACAAAAGGATAAGCTAGTCATATGTAATATAGGTGAATAAATGAAGAAAAATGGCTTAGAAATAACAAAGAAGAAGAGGTGAGTTTATGATTTTAAAAGTCAATATTGAAAAACATATATATAAAAAGTATCCAAAAAAAAAAATTACTGGACGAAAATTCAAGGGCAAAAGCACCTTAGTATGTATTTACATATTTGGTTTAGTCAGTATTAGTGATAATTTATGTGTATTTCTAACATTTCCAATATAGAACTCAAGGGAAACAAAAATTAAGTGAGTTTTGACAACTCTTATCAAACTGGTGCAGTAAAGCACCTTAGAGTGTATACAAGGGCAAAAGTAGTAAAGCACCTTAGTGTGTATTTACATATTTGGTTTAGAGCGTGCTTTTTAAATTAGTTATTGATAATTTATGCGAATTCTTAACCCTCCCAATAGTTTAGAAATAATAAAATTTACAAAAAAAAAAAGAATAATTTAGATATAAAAAAAATAATTGAGTGAGTTTGACACTTAACTCTTATCAAACTGACGCACACATAAAATGTACTAAAAAGGAACAATGTAGTTACTACTCATTCTAACGTTTTAAATATCTTAATGAGTGACCAATAACAGTCAATATTAATCTCCTCACAATTGATGAAAAACATTTCGAATTTTGAGATTTAAATAAGTCTATTTTTAAGTGTGAATTTTTAATATATTTTGACTTGTAATATTTTTTACATAATTTATAAATATATGAATTTCATTTCAAAAAAAAATATATAAATTATATGCACAATTTTTTTATCAACTTAAATGATTTAATTCTCGAAAATTAAAAAATAGTAATTAGTGCCTACCTTGCACAATGATCCGAAGTGACAAAGTACATGTCTCAGTCTAATAAAGGTATATTTTGAGGCAAAAGTCTTGTTGATCTTAATTATTTTAGAGATTATATTTGACTTGAGTGTCAACAAGAAGTGGTCGATGATGTAAACATTTTCTCATTTTGCTTTTTTTCATCTGAAATAGTGGTGTTGTTCTTTTGCTTTAAATAACAACGGTTTATGACATCCAACAAACATTAAAAAGGTCTCCTCAAATTTGATTGGCATTTGGAAAAGTCAAGAGCACTAGTACATTTTTTAAGTTGAGACTATATATCCATCATTTTCAACATCCCATCTTTAGTTGATACGTCTTAATTAGTGGGATACAGCTCAAATGTTTTTTCTTTTTTTGTTTTTTAAGGAGAGATAAATGATTATTTCACATATATGAAGTAAGGCGAGTGAAATGAAGGCTTATGTTCAAGTTGTTGTGTGATAAAAATGTGTCATCAAGACTAAATAATATAATTTATAGAAGTGATGGTTAGACCTAATTTATTATATGGAGCAAAGTATTGATCAATAAAAAATATACACTTCAAAATATGAAGGTGGCAAAAATGGGGATGCTTAATTGAATATGTAGGCATACTAAGAGAGATAAAATTAGGAATGAGGTTATACGAAATAAGATGAAGTGACATATATGTAGCGGGTGAGATAAGAAAAATAAAAATAAAATAGTTCATACATGTGAAAAGGAAGAATGCATATACATGCACTAGTAAGGATGTGGTCATGTGGAGAGGTTGACTCTACTAGATTTAAGGAGTAGTGTTTGGATATATATTATTAACCATATGGTTAGTTATTGTATTTATTATAGAGTAATTATTTACTCAGTTTTAATAAAAATTTAATGGATCATATATTCGTTTATGGTATTTGTTTACTTGTATAGTAGATGACTTAGTTTATAGACTTTTAGCTTTTAGACCGATCATTAAATCATCGATTCTTAGAAGTATAAAGCTTTTAAGCCCATTTGAGCTCAAAACTAACTTTGACGGGTATGGACCAATCCAATGTTTATTCTAATCTATTTTAATATCTCTAATTTCAACTCTATCACATCCATTTAATACCCCTAGTATAGTATATGTTTGAACCCATACCTTTGTAGAATTCTTCTATAACATCATAAACTACTCCCATAACCTATGCTCTGATACCAAGCTTGTCACGATCCGAGAGCACACCCCAGAAGTTAGGGCATTACTCAAGTTGTGGCACGACGTACTTGACCTCTCGGAGGTCTTCTACAAGCCCTTAGACATCATTCAAGCTACTCAGATGCCATGAGATTTTTATTCGTCAAAAGGGTGACGAATACTGCAGGAATGTAACACACTTAAAGCTTCTAAACATTCTTTCAGGTCAGTAAGCCATGATGGTAGAGAAAATTTTATATATGACATATATTATATAAATAATTTCAAGTTATAGCAGTAAACTTACTTTTTAAAGTTATAACATTAAAAATTCCAGGTTGTAATAGATCATAGAAAATGATTTTTTTGAATAATTGAAAACAATTATTTTGAAAAAAATAAAAAGATAAAAAAAATTATAAAAAATCATTTCTTATGGAAAAAGATTTAAAAAAAGGGTAATAGGGAGATTAATTAAATTTAAATTAATTAAAGATAATTATAATTAACATGAATTAAGGTCATTCAAATTAATTAAGAATATTTAGTTTCTTTAATTCGCTCTAATTTGTTTAAATTAAATTTTAAAAATAATTTTATCCATTTTTTCTTTTACGTTTCTCTCTCCTCGATTTTTTTTTTCCAGAAATTTGGCCAGTAGCGATTAATTGAGGTTTTTTTTGTTTGAAATTTTTTGATTTTGTCGTGAATGGGATCCTTCAGCTTAGTATTTTTTTATGGTTTATTGTTTTGAAATTGTATTAGTGAATTTGTTGGTATGTTTTTTGTATTTGTTTTTTGTTTTTTGGTTATTTAGTGTACTGTCAAAATTATGATTTCGTAAATTTGTTGGTACCTTTTTTTGTATTTTTTTGTTATTTAGTATACTGTCAAAATCTTGATTTTGTGAGAATTTGACGCAATATATGAATGAATTGAGTATAAATGTTTGAATAGAAATTGTTTTATCATTTTAGATTGGGTACGTCAATTAAAATCATAACATTGAAAACTATTTTTTCTGAGAATTTTCAATAATGTATAGTTTTGAATGAATTTGGTAGTATAAATGAAATGAAATGAAATTGACTTAATATATAAATTATTTGAGTATAAATGTATAGAATATTAATAATTTTATCGTTGTATAGTTATGAAATTTGTTGTAACATTGGTATGAAATAGGGATTTCTTTATTCAATTTGATGTTATGAAATTTGTTGTAACATTGGTATGAAATAGGTATTTCTTTATTCAATTTGATAATAATAATAAGAAGAATAATAATAAAAATAATAATAATAATAATGATGATGATGATGATGATGATGATGATGATGATGATGATGATGATGATGATGATGATGATGATGATGATGATGATGATAATGATGATGATGATAATAATAATAATGAGATGAGTGTGGTATGCAAACTAAAATTATAATATGGAATACTGTTTTTTTCTTCTGAAAATATAAATAAAATGTATAGGTATGAATGAATTTGGTAGTGTAAATGGAATGATACTGGTATGAAAGTGTATTCACTATTGTGTAAAAAAATTTAGTAAAAAGTATGAAGATTTATATGAAAAGAGTATTAAGTTAGTATGAAATGTAAAATGTTATTTTTTTATAAATATGTTTTATGGTATGAATCATGGTAGACTGTCTGAAATGATATTTGTATGAATAAGTAATGACGAGTATGTATAGTTTTGTGTAAGTAGAATGAAGTTGTGGATGAAATTTGTATTATCTTTAATATGAAATGTTAATATAAATACAACGTATTTATAATTACTTTGTATTATGTAAGACTAACTGTTATTTTTTTTAATGAAACAGAATAATATGTTGATTTGCTGATGTGAAATTCAAAAGGTCTAAAGTTACTTGCAGTAGATGTCAAGTGTACCAAAACAGGAAGACATGTTCAAATTACCTTGCGCCATAAAAATGATAGTATATTTGTTTAAACTATACAAAAAAATTTATTTTATTTTGTCTTTTAGACCCATGTTTTATTTTGATTGTTACAATGTATTCATTTGTTTTTCAATAATATTTATTGATAATGCATTCCAGCTAAGAGTTTAATATGCTGCTAGAAATAAAATTCATGTCAGTTTGATATATAAGCTAATGATCATATTAGTGAATTAATGGTATGCATTTGGTATGCAAACTAATAGCGATTGATATTACTTAATGTAAGTAGCATGAATATTAATTTGATTTTCAACTGGTGTCCTATTCTAAATCAAAATAAAATCAGATGTAATTGATGTTGGTGCAAAATTTAATTATCTCTATTTTAAATTGTAAGATTCGTATATTTTGATATTTATACAGATTGTACACCAACTTCATACATCTTTAAAATACTTAATCTATGCTTGTTAAGACAATATAATTTTCAATTAGTATTAATTTGATATTCATAAGGTGTCCAAGTTGAAAAAACGTAAAATAAGATGTAATTGGAGTTGTTACAAAATAAAATGATCACTATTTTATATTGGTATAATCATTTTTACAAGGTATTATACAGGTGGATACCAATTTCATTCATTTCTTTATTTTTTTATTTTTATGTGTTAGAATATGAAGTAAAAGAAACCCAAACATGTATGAATTTGGATGTCAAAGGTGTACAGTTTGGATACCAATTATAAGACAGAGTTAGTGCATGAACTCTAAATTTATTTATTTAAATCCAATTTGTATGCATTTGGTATATAACTATTATCTCAAAATTTATTATACTTAATGTGTAATTTATCTTTAGAATGGTGTATCCATTTTGAAATGCAGTTTGTATATAACTAATATTCTGAAATTACAGTAGACAATCTGTAATTCATATGTAGTTGATATCTTTTTGAAATAAAATAGTGGATATTATATATATCAAATACTTAAAGTTGTTAGAAACACAAAAATATCGTCTAACAGTTAAAAATAACTCTAAATGCTAGTTTCGTCATTAATCATGGAGGTGAGGCAATAACCAACATAAATTATCAGTTTTCACTTTTGACCTTCATAGTACATACAAGCAAGCACATAATCATAAAATACCCAATGATTTTATTCACTGAACAGGAAATGGATCTTATCAATTTGTCTAGTCAAGAGTCTCAGCCTGATTTTAAAATTTTGATATTAACGGTGTATTCACCATTATTAAGTTGCATCCTAGTTCAAAGTTTATCTTGTGTTTTTATTGTTCTTCACTAGTACAACTAACATTAAATTTCGGAGGCTCTATTCCAACCGTAGAACTCGCTTATAATCTGGGACTCTTTCTAGAAGTATGCTCTGATTTCTTCGACATGTTTTAACGAAAATCTTGAAAACATGATTCTTAGTTTTATGAAATCGCCCTTTCTTTTTTATTGTAGACTCAATATTTTCTGATTTAGGAGGTGATATTGAGATATAGAAGTGATTTGAATGGAAGATGATTGATGAGGTGAAAGAGGAATGGGTAATTGTTACAACGAAAATTTTTCTTTTTGAATGTTGGGTGGTGGGTTACTGACTAGAAGAGGCGTGGTGAAATTAGGGGTGTGTGGATTTGACGTGTAAAAGTAAAAAAGAAACGAAAGTGAAGGTAAATTTCCTGAAAATTTGTAAGAGATAATTATGGTAGATTATTTATTTATATCTTTTAATAATAAATATAAAATCATAAAATAGGGGTGTGTGAATTTGACGTGTAAAAATAAAAAATGAACCGCTATAACCCGTAATTAAACTATTATAAACAAGAATATTATAAAAGTAGCTTTAAAATCTATAACGGAAAAGGGTCATTTTTTACCCTTGAACTATTAGAAAAGGGTCATATTTACCCTTCGTCATATTTTTTTGATGTATTTGCCCTTACCATCCAACTTTGGGTACATATTTGCCCTTGTACAGTTAAGTGTTGTGCCACCATTTTATTAGTCTATGTGACACCTACATGGCTCCATGTGTATATATTTTTATTATAATTAAAATTTTACTTACTATTTAGTATTCTATCTCATCCATTTTGTAAAATTGACCTAACCAAAATAAAGGCCCATTAACCTGATTTCAATACTCATTAGCCCTAATTTCTATACTCATCATTTTCCTTATACCAACAGACGTCTTTGCACTTGTTTGAAACCGAGACTTTTGTGAAGCAGAATTTGGTGGCAACAGATATTGTCTAGCAAAGTTATCTCTTATGACTTCTCTAAGCTCATCAAAACAATTCCCGTCAACAGAAATCTTGATTTTTGAAACTCAAGCCTGTTTAACCTGTGTTTTGAAATCCTTTCAGACTTGGTTTTTTGGATGGGTGTTCCATCAAGTTCAGACTTATCTTTCTATTTTTTCTTCTTCTTCAACTTTGCCATATGCTGTGAAGCTTGTTGCAGCTTCCCTAGCATCACTAATGATTCCTCACTAATGATTCATGTAAATCAAGGGCTCCTTTCAACAAATCTTTAGCAATATCATTGGAATGTCTTTCTATGGTGATACCTTTAGACCATGGTCGATCACTAAATGGGTTAATGGATTTTTATTTTGGTTGGGTCGGATTTTACTAAATGGGTCGGATAGAATACTAAATAGAAAGTAAAATTTTAATTATAATTAAAAATATATACACATGAAGCCACGTAGGCGTCATGTAGGTGCCACATAGACTAATAAAATGGTGACACAACACTTAACTGTACAAGGGCAAATATGTACCCAAAGTTGGATGGTAAGGGCAAATATATCAAAAAAGTATGACGAATGGTAAATATGACCATTTTCTAAGAGTTCAAGAGTAAATATGACCCTTTTCCGAACCTATAATATTGTCTCTTAAATGTATATGTGATGTGATTTTTCCATATTAAAATGGATTGAAATAGAAAATGGATTGAGTCATGACATACCCAAATTTATTAGGAAATTTTTTCAAAACAACAATATTTAACATTTAATAGGATCCCTTAACAATACTTTCAATATTTATTAAAAATGACAATATATTAGTTTGTTATGAATTGATCTATGTATTTCTTTTCTTTATTTAACTTAACATAATATAATAAAGAGATAACAAACTAGAGAAAATCAAGGAGGAAAATATTTCAAATTAGATTAAGTTGCTAAATTTTTTTATTATTTTCCTTATAAAAGATTATTTTCATTATTGTTATGAAACTTTATGATAATACTTTAGAGTTTTATCTATTAAATTTGATTTTTACAAATTTATTAATTTGAACATCTATAGTTTTATATGTTATTTGACATACTTTTCACGCTGTATTTATTTTATTTACCAGAATTTTGTATCCTTTCTTAAATCGTATTCATTCTAATATGTATGTCATTTATATTTTTATTTATTGTACTTTTGTATTTTGTATAATGAAATTTGTATTTCTTTATTAGTTCGTATTCATTCCAAAAGGTGTATTCATTACAATAGGTAAGTCAAATGAATCTGTAGTTATTTAAGAAATATATTTGTATTCATGTATTTTTTTCATTGTATATTTATTTTTCTCTTCAAATTTTTTTTCCATTCTTAAGTCGTACACATTTCAATGGGTATATTATTTGTATTTGTATTCATTCAAGTTTTTATATTATATTTTGTATAATGGTGAAAATAAAACTGAAAAACAATAAATGAATATTTGTTGTGATCATTCTTAAATAAAATACATAACTAGTTGTTATACCTTTGGAATGAATATAAAATAGAAACGAATACAAAATTCATAAACTATGCTGAAATTTTGAATAAATACAAATATTAATAGCATACATACTGATTTGAATACAAATTGAGAAATGAGACAAAATTATGAAGAAAAAAAACTATAAAAACAAAACAAACTAAGAGAAAGTTGTTCTTCCTATAAATAAAATATATAACTAGTTAACATATCTTTATGATGAATACAAATTAAGAACAAATACAAGATTCATGGATGCAACATAAGATTTTGAATTAATACAAATATTAAAAGCATACATAATGATTTAAATACAAATTGAGAAATAATACAAAATTCTAAAAGAAATTATAAATACAAAAAAAAACTAATAGAAAATTGTTCATCATCTTGGTCTTCATCATATTTTTCAAAAAAAATTGTTTAAAAGACTAAAAAGCTGAAATACATAAATATTTGATAATTATCTAACCAAACTCACATTCTACTAAATATGAAATATTAAAACAAAATCACAAGAAAATTGAAAAGAATAAAATTTGAAACACATAAATATCGGATGATTTTCTAACCAGATTACATAAGAACGTAAAAATTGACGAAAAATTCGTAACATATAAAATTCGTCTACAAGATCATCGGTGTTTTTAAAAACAAAATCAACATAAATATCACTAAATAATCAAAATTACCTTTAACAATTGAGATATTTCTTGAGTTAAGTTAGAGATTTGTTGAACAAATTAGGAGAAGCATTCATAATTTGTATTTCTTGACATGCCAAGAAATTTGAAGAAAGAGAAAATATAAAATTTGAATGATGGGGGAAGAGAAACGTGAATGAAGGGAAAATAAGATAATTGGTAGTTTTTTTTCTTTTTTCCTTTTTATCTGTTATTGTTTTAACTAATTATGTTAATTATGTTGACTAGATTGCTAATTTTTTCAATTTATTTTGGACTCAAATGAATTGGGCTAAAAAATTTGGGTTGGGCCACCTGCCTAATTTTCCCAACATTGTAATTCAACATATTGTTATTTACCTTTGGAAAAGTTACTTGAATGTGTACCTTTTAATGAATAATTATTGATTTAATCGGTACTTTTTATTTATTACCAGTTATAGCAATATATCGCAATACTATATTAAATCTGTAATATGTATTAAAAGTGAATTATGTATGCAATATATATGTATTGTAAGTGTTTTGATAAAAAATATATTATGCTTGTTTAGTAAGAAATTGACACATTATATTATAAATATATTAAAATATGTGATAAATGTATTATCTATCAATAAATCTTGTACGATATGTATTAATACTATATTATAAATGTAATAAAAATGATTAAATAAAAAAATATCGTTATAAATGATAAATATTTTTTAATTAGTATATTTACGTAATTTTCGATATTATTAGGTATGGTTAACATCAGCTTTTATAAAGGTATTGACCTAAACTAGGCCCAAGAAGCCCAATAGCATATGTAGCCGTCAATTTTGTGCAATCCTCATCACTTATCACTGAGTACGACGCCGTATTGACCCCCATTGTAATTTGTCACTCCATTTTGGGGTCAAAATAGGAGAAAAATAATCCAAATCCGGGTTATAGTAGTAGTAAAAACACAAGTCTCATCTTTCTAATCTATTCTTCTTTACTGAACTCCTGCGGCGTAGATCCGAGGAGTTTCAGACAAAAAACCCTAACTCCCAATCGCTTCTCCTCATACTTTATTCCCTCAGATCTTTAACTCTTCTTTATCAGGTTGGTTATCTTGCCATGTAATCTTTGTTTTTTCTATTCAAGTTTCAATCTTTACCATTCATTCTTGGTTAGACTTCGTTTCTACAGCTGGGTTTTCAGTTATCTAGCTTGGTGGGCTTGTTTTTTTCCTTTTTTTTTTTTATATATTGTTATCATAGAGATCTGTTTGATATGATTTTCTTGATTGTATAAAGATCGTCTTTTTAATAAGTATCTGATGAGCAACAGGGTTATCTACTAAAGGAATGAAGGGGTGGTTAGTGATTGTGTTATGGGAAGTTCATCGGTTTTGGATTTACGTTTGCTAGTTGGAAAAACTGGTTAGTTGGGTACTTACCATGTATAGGAAGTAAATCTGGGGATTATAATGCCTTCCCCTGCCACCTGTTCTTTGTCTTTCATGTTTAGCTTGATGGTGCGGTATTCTTTGTCTTTGCTGGGTCTGCCTTTATCACCTTGACCTAGAATCACATAACTTGAAAGGTTGGTTGGCAGTTGGCTACTATACCCTCCAGTTAAAACAGTTGTTTTTCATGTGTATCTTCTCTTTCTGTGCTTTGTGACATTCTGTTGTGCCCTCCTCCCCTTTAATATTAGAAAGGACAAGCAGATGATATGTATTGCTACTACAGTTGCTGACATCAGTCATATTTTCATAGTAATGTTTTGTCTTTTCCTTTTTATTACGTTAAAGATTGTTTGATGAGTTCATATGAGTAATACCATTGTTTTTTGTTTACAATAGTCATGGCTGGCTTGGCACCTGAAGGTTCTCAATTTGATGCTCGTCAATTTGATGCTAAAATGACCGAGCTGTAAGTTGTTTGCTCTAATTTCTAAGCAATTGAGATTTTATCTGGCAGCAGAAAACTACACTTGGGGTTTTATTTCTATCCTGTGCTTACTCGCGCAGTTTTTTTAATTTTTTTTGGTTTGATATGCTGAAACAGGCTTGGGACTGAACAGCAGGAGTTCTTCACATCTTATGATGAGGTTCATGACAGTTTTGATGCCATGGGTTTGCAAGAAAATCTTCTTAGGGGCATCTATGCCTATGGTAAATGCACTTCTTAATACCACAAGTGGTTTTCCTTTCCCTTGTTAGATTTAGAAAGGCATTGAACACCTATCTTAAATTGTTTGAAGGTTTTGAGAAGCCATCTGCTATCCAGCAAAGGGGTATTGTACCTTTTTGCAAGGGTCTTGATGTTATCCAACAGGCACAATCTGGTACAGGCAAGACTGCAACTTTCTGCTCTGGGATTCTCCAGCAGCTTGATTACAGCTTAGTCGAATGTCAGGCTCTTGTTCTGGCTCCAACCCGTGAGCTTGCCCAACAGATTGAGAAGGTTATGCGAGCACTTGGTGACTATCTTGGTGTGAAGGTTCATGCCTGTGTAGGAGGTACCAGTGTCCGTGAGGATCAGCGTATCCTTCAAAGTGGTGTTCATGTGGTTGTTGGTACTCCTGGTCGTGTATTTGATATGTTGCGTAGGCAGTCTCTTCGCCCTGACCACATCAAGATGTTTGTTCTGGATGAAGCTGATGAAATGCTCTCAAGAGGTTTCAAGGATCAGGTTGCCATTTTCTCCTTTCATTTTTTAGTTCTTCAAGTGGAATTTTCTTATTTATTAGGTTTCTGCATTGTGATCTGGGATGTAGGGCACAAATATGGGGCTACCTTTTTCTATTTATTTGGGTAATAGTTGAGTAAAGTATAGTATTTGTATGCAACAGTCATATGTTAGATTTGTAATAGATTTGTGCATATGTGATATTAACCTCTGAATGGGAGTTTTTTCTGTTCTCGTCATTATTAGCCTTATTATGCTTTGATATCTTATAGAATCGCTGCAGGACTTTGCTGGTTCTTTGACCTTATTTCTTGGTCTTTAGGCTCACATATAGTGTCTCATATTAAAGTTGTCTTTTTATTTTCCAGATTTATGATATTTTCCAATTGCTGCCACCAAAGATTCAAGTTGGTGTTTTCTCTGCCACAATGCCACCAGAGGCCCTTGAAATTACTAGGAAGTTCATGAACAAGCCTGTGAGGATCCTTGTGAAGCGTGATGAGCTCACTCTCGAAGGTATTAAGCAATTTTATGTCAATGTTGACAAGGAAGAGTGGAAGCTTGAAACTCTTTGCGATCTGTACGAGACCTTAGCCATCACCCAGAGTGTCATCTTTGTGAACACCAGGCGTAAGGTTGATTGGCTCACTGATAAGATGCGCAGCCGTGATCACACAGTGTCTGCCACTCATGGAGACATGGACCAGAACACTAGAGATATCATTATGCGAGAGTTCCGATCTGGGTCATCTCGTGTGCTTATCACTACTGATCTTTTGGCACGTGGTATTGATGTGCAGCAAGTATCCCTTGTGATTAACTATGACCTGCCTACTCAGCCAGAAAACTACTTGCATCGTATTGGTCGTAGTGGACGATTTGGAAGGAAGGGTGTAGCTATCAATTTTGTCACAAAGGATGATGAAAGGATGCTTTTTGACATTCAGAAGTTTTACAATGTTGTAGTTGAGGAGCTGCCAGCCAATGTGGCCGATCTTCTTTGAGTTGGTTTTGGTTCTGTGAGGTGAATTCTTCCTTATTATATTAAGTAATTTAATATTTTATTGTTAGGTTAGTTAGAACCGCAGTGGACTAAAACTTGGAAACTGCAGTTTCTGTGATTCGCCGTGGGAACCGAAGTTTTCCAATTTGGTTGGACTAATTTACAAATTTTGTTGGTTTGTCTTTTTGTATTGTAAGTCCACAACAACTTCAGGTTTTGGATGTCTTTGAATTTAGTATATTTGATTTTAACCCTTGGCCTTGTTTTTTTTTTTTTTTTCGTTTTGTTGTATGAGGAAAGCTTTTGACGACAATATGTTCATCTGTATTGTGTGATAGTTTCTCTTTGTGATGCCTTGTATAGTTTTCTCCCTTCTGATTATTGTGTTCTCTTTAATGCTACTCACAGAAATATAATAGTAGTAAGTTGGAAGGGCCTGTGTGTTGATGACTTGTATCATATTTGTAACTTGAATTGGATGATATTTTTATCAGCTAGAGTATGATTTTATCTGTTTGTATGATTTGCTCTGCATCTGCATCAATGTGTTTTGTATCTGTTCCACTGAACTGATATTGCTTCACATTTGATAATTAATCAAATTATGTGTCATTGATAATTAGTGCTTCTTTGAGGCATAAATAATTATTGTTTTTCCTTCTTAAAAACATAATTAGTTATACTTTTATGTTAATAAAGTGTATCAAACAAGGCACTAATTAATAATACTCAAAACTAATGAATACTAGTAAACTCTACTAAACGACCCAATATCATTCCCATCAATAAGTCAATAACATTATCTTCAGTCATTATTGTTGGCCATCATCACTACTAGCTATTATCTTTTAACTATTATCAATCACCTAGTCATCAACCACGGCCACAAATGTTAGCCACCATCACCATGTACAATTTCTTTTTTTTTAAAATACTATTAATATACTAATATAATGCTAACCCATATTTTTTTTAAATTTATATTGATTAATTCTAAAGTAGAGATAAATTTATTCATTGAGAACACAGCGTATTTGATTATTTAAAATTCAATTTTAACATAATATAATATATTTTCAAAATTTAATTTTTTTTAATTATTTTAATAGAAGCAAATGGGAACATAGTGCTTGGATAAACTAATTATTATTTCGAGGAATAAGTCATAAACGAAAACTATTTCTTCCCTAATTTTCCATCCAATAGAATGAATGATTAGTATCCATTGAATTTATTGTAGGAGTGCATAACGACCTTTTATGACAAGGAGACTTTTGAAAAAGTAGTGTCGCCTTCGTATTTGTGAAAAATGGAAGATAAGTAAGCGTTGAATTTATTGTAGGAATGTGTAATGACTAATGACATTTAAGGAAGGGAAAGGAGACTTTATCCCTCGTATTTTCTCCATTCTTAGTATTTACTTTCGAAATTTACGGAAAATGTATTTCTTTCAATTTTTTTCTTATTATATCATTAATAGAGTAATATTTGTTGTAGAAAGATGATAGATAAAAGAATAATTACATTAAGTAATATTTACTAGTATTTATTTTTCTTTAAAGGGCTAGAGAAAAAAATTACTTTCTTTGACAACGATAACGATAATAACAAATATTCAATAAATTTTTACAAGTGAGGTCTAAGGATGGTATTATATGCATATCTTATCACTCCAAAAGATAGTGAGACTATTTCTGAAAAGCCCTGACTCAAATACAACAATTTCAAATATAAAGAAGAAAATCTAGCAAGTCACAAAGAAACAATGTCAAGCCTACTGAGGGAAGCAGCAATAGCAATAACAAAAAAAAGTAGTGCAATAATTAAACACAATAAACAACACCATTAGGATAGAGTATTGAAACAATAATACATATGATGAATGTCAAAACCAAGAAATACACTAATACAACTAGTATAATGAAAGACACCAACTATCCGAAGTAAGACAACATTACATTATCTACTAACATTCTATTTTAATATATGTCTTTCACACTCGCCTATCTAAGATCATATACTCGATAAATTAAAGTTGCATCATATTTTGTCCTACCACCTTTCTCAAAATAACTTTTCGATCTACTTTTGCCTCTCCTCGTACACTCTATAACTAACCTTTCGCACCTCCTCATCGGTTCATTCACACATCTTTACTTCACATGTTCAAATTAAATCATCTCAATCTCGCTTCTCTCATCTAGTCCACCATGGGAACCATTCCGAGCTTATTCTGAATATCCTCATTTCTAATTTTATCGCTCCTAGTATGATTATACATTTACCTCAACATCTTCGTGCGAGTTTTTGATTGACTAGCAGCACTCCAACCCATATGTAATAATCCCAAGAAACATTTTCACAGTTTTATATTCATCAACAATTTAATTTTACAATATTCATTTTAACTTTATAAAATAATTTATAATTACACAAACCTCTATAATTTATTTTAAGTTACAAAACTTTCTTTATTTATAATTTAAAACCTGATAATACTTACATGCATCAGATGTTTACACCAAGCAAATACATGCATGTTCTGTTTAAATTTATAGTTTATTTTACTTCATTTAATAACTTAATAATGCATTTTGCATTAATTTGATATAAATATCCAATGCGGATAATTTTTTTTTTAATTAAAACAAGACAAAATACAACAAGTGAGTTCAATAAAAAGAACGAGTAGTATAAGTGAGGAAATATAGCAGATTTCATGGACCAAAGTTGACTAGTCAACCCCTTATTTTCTTGAGCCCAAAACACAAGTTGTTTCAAAACGCCAATCTCTAGAATCAAAATAAAAACAAATTTTTTAAATAAAACTAAGTCTTTTCACAGCACATCTTATTCCTTATTCTGTGGCAGTTTGGCATCCCACTTTCTCCAAAATTTTCCCCTCTTCCATACCATACCTATCTAAAAAAAAATTGATTTTCAAGAAGCCCTTTTCTTCCTTACCTAAAATTAACAAAAAGAATCATGGATGATTATAGATCAAAATCTTATGGTGATGGTAGGATGCAAATTGAACAATTTTCTAATGATTTCAGGTCTTACAGTGCAACTTCTGTTGGTGCACCACCCTTACCACCACCTCCAGCCCATCACAACAAAGATTTGAAGCTTAAGAAAGGGAAAACCACATCTTGGAATTTCAATGATCCTGAGTTTCAGAGGAAGAGAAGAGTTGCTAGTTATAAAGTTTACTCTGTTGAAGGCAAAGTTAAAGGATCTTTAAGGAGGAGTTTAAGATGGTTTAAAGATAAGTATACACAAGTTTTATATGGATGGAGGTGACTATTCAACATTTTTATCATACTTGTTTTCATTCATTTTTCTAAATCTTGTATTTCGTTCTCAACAGGGCAATTCTGTTTTTAACTTATACATGTGGATTTTCTGCTGCTTATTATTATTGGGGTTTCTTTTGACTAGTTGATTTGATTATAGTTTTGATTACTTTATGTATGAATACCATTAAATGGTTTATTATGTGTTTGGAACTTGATTTTATGTTTTAATTTATGTTCCAAGTGAGTTTTATGTTTATGAATTAAGTATACTTGTAGGAGTTAGCAAAATTGGGGTACTCTCTTTTATAGGCTGTCATGTTTCTTGTTAAATGCCGGTTCATTTTATAACATTTTGTTGTCATTACTAATTTCTGTCGGTTCAATTTCTAAAATAAGATAAAACTTATCTTATTATTATTATTGTGGTACTGCAACATTTTTGTATGCTGTGGAGTGGGTACAATTGATAGGAAGAAAAATATATATTACAAATAAATAAATAATATTATTATGTTTAAAAGATAGGCGAAGATATTATTTCTAAAGTATTTGAATCCAATTTAAACAAACACTATGAGAGTTGAAGGTTGGGAGTAGGGATGTTTGAAGGGTGGGAAGGAACCAATTAACGTAGAATACTACTAGCATAATACATAAATATGATTCTTAACTTGACGTCAGTTGACAACTATGCTTCTTAACTTTGGATGTGCACAAGTAGACACTTAAACTTGTATAAAATTGAACAAGTAGACACATGTGTCATACATGCCATGATACAAGTATGATGCCACATAGGACACAAAATTTCCATATAGGGTGTCATGTAGAACAAATGTGAATTTGTTCAATTTTATATAAGTTTAAATGCCTACTTGTGCACATCTAAAGTTAAGGGTCATAGTTATCAATTGACGCATAGTTAAAAATTATGTTTATGTATTATGTCAATACTACTACTTACTTTTCTATTTTCATTAGGAAACTCTATCTTTTGTAAACCCACGAAATTATATTTAATGTATTTGAAGAAAATATTTTAAAAATTTTAAAACAAGCTTTGTGTACTTCTTAATTTGTCAACTAACTGTTCTTGTCCTGGCTAATTGATCATGCCAGTTGTGTCGGAGATAAAAAATCTATACTAAAATAGTGTTAGAGTATGTATTGTTATCTGAAAAATAATTTTGATTACCATATGCTAAATGCATAATACATAAATATGTTTCTTAACTTAGTTTTATTTTACGTTTATGTCATTTAATTTTTGATATACACAAGTAGACACTTATACTTGTATAAAGTTGAACAAGTAGACACATGAGTCTTACATGACATAATACACATAGAACACCACGTAGGATAAATATGACATATAGAATGCTATGTAGGATATGTGTGTCTATTTGTCAACTTTATACAAATTTAAGTGTCTACTTGTGTACATCAAAAATTGAAAGGGATAAATATAGTTTAAAGTCACATTAAAGAGTATATTTATATATTATGTCTTTTTAACTATGTTGGAGTAAGCATACAAAAGTTCACCTCATCTTTTTTCACTAGTGCTTGACTTCTGACAATGAATGATCGACCTAGAATGATAGACACCTCAACATCCACATCAATCGTAGTCTAGCATAACAAAATCGATCGGAAAATGATTTATCTACTTTGATGAGAATGTCAAATAATATATCCATTGGCCTCTTAATAAAGCAATCCGACTATAGCAACCTCATTAGAGTGGGCTTGGGATTCTCAGGCTTCAAATGAGGCCATATCAATGCTGGAGTGATAAATGTTATTATAAGCAAACTCAGTCAGAGTTAAGAACTAATCTCAATGACCTGCAAAGTCGAGACACATATGAAACATGTCTGTCGTTTAATACATAGTTCACTCAAATTGTCAATAAGTATGAGGGTGGAAAGTTGTACCTAAATCCAAATAATGAAATTAGTAATGGCACGTAAGAATAACTTCATTTTAATGGTAATAATAAAGTCAATCAATAAAATAAAGTTAAGAGGTATTTTTGACTCTTTTCTCTCAAAATAATGATAGCCTATATCATTAATATCTTTGATTCATGATTATTATACCAACGGCTCGAGTCAATCATCCACACAATCGTTCGTTTGTAGGCTCATATCAGATACGAACCACTCATTATTTGAAATGTAGTGATATATCTACTACCTTTACATATCTAATTATGTTATCTTTTCCAGTTTCCTCACAAAGCAGCACATTAAGCATACATAGGTACATTATCACATCACAGAGTATTTACAAGTTTATCAAATATATCATAAATGAGTAAGTCTATTTTGTTGGGAAAGACAAGCACAAAATAGATATGTGCACGACAAAGGCGATAGCGGAAGAAACCCAAGTCAAAACTATCCCGTCTATTTGAACCATGAGAAGACAAAATAATGCGAGAATAAAATAGTTTGGGCAGCAAACTAATCAACCAAGCAAGAAAAATAAATCAACACAAGAGACGCCAAATTTAACGTGGAAAACCTCTTCGGTGTGAAGAGTAAAAACCACAAGACCAAAACTCCATTATAATCAACAAGAGTTACAAAAGTGTCCTCCAAAATGGTCACCAACAAAGTGCCAAACAATGAGCAACATAGCTACAAGATAACACCAAAAACTTGAGGAATAAGAGAAGCAAAAACACCAAGCCGCAGCTAATGTTCACGAGCTAAAATATGGAGCTAAAGGACTCCTAATCACCCTTTCTCAATTCCTAATCAAAGATTAAGTTGAAAGAAATACGCTGTCAAAAATCAGCTCAATCAGACAAGAACGAAGTGGGAATCGTGATTTGAAATTGACTGCTATGGCTTGTGAGAAAATCTGCACTTTCTCACTTTTCTCTCTATATTGGCTGCTCTCAACTCTTGAAGACCTAAAAGAAAGTCTTACATATGCACCATAATATTGGGCTTATGAGCAAAAGTGGGCTTGTCAAATTTTGGCTAATTTTATCCACAAAGGAAAGGATGGAAGACCCAAAACCTTGGACTTTTATTCATCCACATAGGAAGGAAAAAAGATCCAAAACCCAACAATCCTCCCCCTACCGACTATGGAGGAAACCGCCATCCCGGCGATCATGCAACAATCCTCAAACTTTCCTCTTGGCAAAACTTTAGTCATCATGTCGGAACCATTATCATTGGTATGAATTTTCTCAAGTTCAAGCAACTTAATATCCAACACATCTCGAATCCAATGATACCTCACATCAATATGTTTAGACCGACCATGAAATGTAGAATTCTTGCCAAGATGAATAGCACTTTGACTGTCGCAATAAAGCACATACCTCTCTTGAGAACAGCCAAGTTCCCCCAAGAATCTCTTCATCCAGATCAATTCTTTGCAAGCTTCAACAACACCAATAAGCTCAACCTCTATAGTAGATAAAACAACACATTTTTGCAATCTAGATTGCCAAGACACAACCCCCCTGCAAAAGTAATCAAATAGCCTGAAGTAGACTTACGAGTATCAACATCACCAACCATGTTTGAATCAGTATAACCACAAAAAATAGGTTTCCCTATCCCAAAACACAAACTCAAACTAGAAGTGCCACAAAGATATCTCATAATCCATTTTACAACATTCCAATGCTCTCTTCCCGGATTAGAAAGAAAACGGCTAACAATACCAACATCATGATCAATATCAAGTCTTGTACACACCATTGCATACATCAAACTACCAGCAGCTGAAGCATAAGGAACTTGCTTCATATCTGTCACATCCGGGTTTACCCCCAGACGTAATCGGCGTCGTCGTCCTCTTTGAGGACTAAGACAAGCCCCTTAGCCTCGTCATAGCATTCATCGATTAAAAAAATGTGAAGGAATTTAAAACTTTTTATCTATAACTACTCGGAGGCTTACATAGACCTCTACATACACATAATCGTATTTATATCAAGTATACATAGACTTGTTCATATACGAAGATTACTTAGTCTTCTACTTTTATTTCACCCCTTTATATAGTAAAGAATAATAGTCATAAAAGCCGTCTCATCTCATAAACCATCTATCAAAGACAATAAATCTTGGGCATAACCCTACATCAATACAAGAAACCACATATAGGCTATAGACAACATCGTCTCAAACGAGTAATAGAGTCAATACAGAATTATAGTAACTAAGTAACATAGGAGTAAGATGTCGGCAACGCCCTCGGGAGAATGAGGACCTACCACTTGGATGGTAAGAGATCCAAGTCTTCCTTTCCAGCAATTTGGAGCAAGTTCAACGATCCGAACCTAAAATGTTTGAGAAAAGGGAAAGAAATGGGGTTAGTACTCCATATGTACTAAGTATGGAACCATATATACACTTACCAATCAAATATACGTAGAAAAGGACATTTAAGAAAAATTATTATAAAACATGTATACGAGTGAAGCATAGCAAAGCAAAGCATACTAACTATAACCTTCATAAAGTCACAAGTGCAAAGATCAAGTAAATTCCCATGTCTCTTACTCAATCAAGTAATCTACCAGGACTACAATTAGTAATTTACCTTACCTAACATACTCTACCATTTCATGAAACATTCTTCTTCAACCAAAAGCAACAACCTTATACTCATAAGCATGTTATTCAATGTACCAAGTCATTTACATTACATCACTACTTTACATACATAATATTGACCTCTCAAAGATCCTATCAAGGCAAACTAGTGCAAGGCGTAGGTAGAGTCCCATACCCCTACCTAAGCTATAGCCAAACCCTTCAAGTTACTTCGATTAGTCTATTTCTTATTCATTCATTTTAGTTTAGGGAAACCTTGCCTTAACCGACATAGACCACATGAGTTAATGTGGAATTCGGTGTCATAAAACCTTACACCGATGGAAGGTGATCTACCGGCCAAGGTAGAACCTAACGTAAACGTAGCTATCTAGGTGGATCCACTAGCTAGTATCCTATGGTGGCAACATAGTTCAAGAACTAAGAGGTAGATATCCCTATTCATACCATTTGGTAACATGGGCCGCTCCTCATGGGAATCCCTTAAAGTGACATATCCCATGAACAAGGGAGTTATCATCACATGGGCAACTTTAGGATGAATCTTTCCTTTTATGGACAAGTCATCACCTCCCGTTGTCAAGTTCACTCGGTGCTAAGCTAAGTCCCAATTTTTAGAGAAGTATTTAAACTTTATTAATCTTCTCAATTTAGTTAGATAATAAGGCCTAGCCTTAGTATATTCACCATTATAGCTCAATAAGGATTATATGAGAAATAGTCCTTTCATTAACAATTCGTATAGGTGAAGTTAACCCTTGTACCTCTCCTCATAGTAGGGCAAATCTCTACACAACGACTTCCCTTTATGATGTACTCCTAGGCAACCTCACAATCAATCTAAGCATTTCAATTCAATCATCATACCAACCTATCACCTTAATCAAGGTATACTTCAATACAACATTATCACTTGATGACAATTAATTCACAATTTGAAGTAAGGACTAGGATAATCAAGACTTACCAATACTCCTCCATAGTTCATCAATAAAGGGCCTTACCATCAACCCATAGATCAACCCAATTTGGGTCATCATACCAATGTAATTCAATAGTCAACATAAGAACTAATTTAAAAGAAGCACTATGCCACAAAGCAATACTAAATCAAAGCTTGGTAACATGATATCAAAGTCTATCTTCTTACCCTATATTCAATACTCAAGAAATAGGCATGAAGAAATTTAATTCACCACAATAGATTCATGATCGATGCAATAACAATCATTAAAGATGATTTAAACAATAACTAGATCAATTACTTCAATCCAACCCAAATTCATATCAATCTCATACCTAGGGTTAAGGGTTAGGGGTCATCACCCACAATCTAGACCAAACTACATCAATTCATCATAATCAAGTTGCAATACATGATAATCTATTCATTATAACCCAAAGAATACATAAACAACTCAATTCATAATAACAAAGTCGAAATTTGATGAAACCCATATGAAACTCAACTTTTAGAAAATCTTTGAAGGAGCCCTTTGAGGAAAGAATCTCAAAGGTGAATTAGATCCCATACCTTAAGGTTTGATGACGTTTTGATGGTGATTTCGTGCTAAAACCAGCCCCCAAAGATCTTCCCAAGCTATTCTCCAATGGAGTCTTCCAATAGAGAGAAAATAGAGAGAAGGAAGAGAGTTTTATTTTGAGAATTATCATTAGGCTAATGAGGGTTGGGGTATTTATAGTGGGGTTTAAGTCACTTAATTAGTCTTCCCTTAATCCTCTAATTACCCCTAAGACACTTAATAAAATGATTAACCTAAAGCCTAAGTTCTGAAAACATCACAAGCCCTCCACGACGACTCCCCGTCGACGGGCCGTCGTGGGCGTGACGGATTGGCCTCCCTCCGTCCTGCACGTTCGTCATATTGGTCAGAGACTGTGCAGGCGAGGGTTTCTTCCCAGAAATTAAGGCTGGCACGACGGTGGCCTCAATGCCCCGTCGTGCCCATGACGCCCCATCATGGGATCCGTCGAGGCACACTGCCTCTAGGGTCCTCCTCGAGGGACCTTGGTTGGTCCTTGGGGAGTCGTACTCTGACTTTTCCAACATGAAACCATCCCGCACTATATGTTACACCTATTGTTATCAACTTTTACTCCATTCCGACTCTTTAACTTGGTCAAACTACAAGGACACTCTAGATCTTTCATGAACCAACTTTCCGGACGTCATGGACATTCTTGAACGTTTTGGTTCTAAAACACCTCAATGATTCCATATACGCCTAATTTGGCTAGGAACAATGGTTTAGACATTAATGAGCCTGTTTAAGTCTTACCACATGGCTTTGGGATTTCGAAATGTTACATTATCCCCCCCTTAGGAACACTCGTCCCCGAATGACACTAAACACTCTTTAAATGAGGGAATAGACTCAAGACTAGCAACTCAACCAATTCACAATATGTAATTAACATGAATCATATCATTTCAATAAAACACTTCTAAACATCAATTTATCATACATAAGATCAAAGTTTCCTCATGAGATACTTTCTACTCACAACACACATGAGCTCAATCATTTGATACACAAGGATTAGCACAAAGTTCATCTTATTAATATGCTTAATATAACATCCACAAGGATTCACTATATCACAATACACGACTTGACTCAAATATGCAAGAAGCAAAACAAATTTCAAATTTATTTAAGGTCACCTTACAATGACTTCATTGTGAAATCTCAAAAACTAGGATTTTTGAAGAAACTTCACCAAAACATCAAGGATACACAATGTCTATCATATTTATATCATTAGAGAGAATGACTAACCTTAATCATAAAAAATATGAGGATAACGGGTTTTCATGTCGGCCTCAGCCTCCCATGTTGCACCCTCAACTAGGTGGTTCTTCCATAACACTTTTACGGAAACCACCTCTTTGTTCCTCAACCTTTTCACTTGCCTATCTAGGATTTGAACCGGAACTTCCTCATAAGAGAGGTTATCCTTGACTCCAAGACCTTCAATAGGGAGAATTGACTCGGGATCTCCGACACACTTCTTCAACATAGAGACATGGAAAACCGGATGAACCAAAGATAAATTGTTAGGTAGTTTTAAGCGATAGGCAACTTTACCAACTTTTTCCAAAATCTTATAGGGACCCACGTACCGAGGACTCAACTTCCCTTTCTTGCCAAATCTTACCACTCCCTTCATAGGTGAAATTTTTAAATACACCTTGTCACCCTCTTCAAACTCCAAATCCCTTCTTCTATTGTCGGAATAGGACTTTTGTAGACTATAGGCTATTTGCAACCTATTTCTTATAATATGCACATTCTCCAATGTCTTATAAATCAAGTCGGGACCAAAGATCGATGGTTCACCAATTTCAAACCATCCTATAGGTGACCTACACCTCTTACCATACAAGGCTTCATAGGGAGCCATGGAGATGGACGAATGAAATCTATTATTATACGCAAACTCCACCAACGGCAAATGCTTATCCCAACTTCCTTTAAAATCAATAATGCAAGCTCTAAGCATATATTCAAGAGTTTGAATTGTGCGTTCCGCTTGACCATCCGTTTGAGGATGAAAGGCGGTACTCAATTTCACCTTAGTACCCAAACCTTTTTGAAAAGACTTCCAAAACCTAGATGTGAATTGTGCACCCCGATCCGAAATGATGGATAACGGAATACCATGGCGACACACAATCTCATCTATGAAGATCTTCGCATAATCCTCCGCCGAATACGTGGATTTGACAGGAATAAAATGAGCGGACTTAGTCAATCTATCAACAATCACCCATATAGAATCATATGACTTTTGAGTTCGAGGCAATCCTACCACAAAGTCCATATTAATGTCTTCCCACTTCCAAGTAGGAATTTGGATCTCTTGTAGTAAGCCACCCGACTTTTGATGTTCCGCCTTCACTTGTTGGCAATTTGGACACTTAGCAACAAATTCCGCTATGTCCTTCTTCAAACCTTCCCACCAATATATTTCTCGAAGGTCATGATACATCTTAGTAGAACCCGGATGGATGGAATAGTGGGATCCATGGGCTTCTTCAAGGATCTGATCCCTCAATCCATCAACATCAGGAACACATAACCTCCCTTGGTACCTTAACACACCATCTCCTCCTAAGGAGAAAGACTCATTCATCTTGCCAAGAACAGATTCCTTCAACTCAATCAATAGTTGATCAAGGTGTTGTTTGGACTTCACCTCAACCACCAATGATGATTCAGAGCTATGATGAACCGTGGCACCTCCATTTAGAGAACTCTCCAACCGCACCCCTAATCTAGCCAAATCATGAACATCCTTCACTAGATCTTTCTTGTCTCCATCTATATGGGACACACTACCCATAGTCATACGGTTTAGAGCATCCGCCACCACATTGGCCTTGCCGGGATGATATAGGACACTCATATCATAATCTTTCAACAATTCTAACCACCTTCTTTGTCGGAGATTTAACTCTTTTTGAGTAAACACATATTGAAGACTCTTATGATCGGTGAAAACATCTACATGAACACCATACAAGTAATGTCTCCATATTTTCAAAGCAAACACCACGGCCGCTAACTCAAGGTCATGGATAGGGTAATTTCTCTCATGCACCTTAAGTTGCCGTGAAGCATAGGCAATCACCTTCCCATTTTGCATAAGCACACACCCCAAACTTATGCGGGATGCATCACAATACACCACGAACCCTTTAGAACCTTCCGGTAGGGTTAACACCGGAGCGGAAGTAAGCCTGTCTTTCAATAATTGGAAACTCTTCTCGTAGGCCTCCGACCACTCAAACTTTTTACCTTTTTGAGTTAATGAAGTCAATGAAGATGCAATGGATGAAAAACCTTCTACAAACCTTCGATAATAGCCTGCTAAACCCAAGAAACTCCTAATGTCAGTTGGGGTCAAGGGTCTAGGCCAGTTTCTTACCGCATCAGTTTTCCTTGGGTCTACCTCAACTCCCTCACTAGAGATGGCGTGCCCAAGAAACGCTACCGACCTCAACCAAAACTCACACTTGCTATACTTGGCGAACAATTTATGCTCTTTAAGGGTTTGCAATACCACCCTTAGATGACCCATGTGATAAACCTCATTCTTCGAATACACCAAGATATCATTGATAAATACAATAACGAATGCATCATGGTAACTTCAAAACACTCTATTCATTAGGTCCATAAATGCCGCCGGAGCATTTGTGAGACCAAAGGACATAACCACGAACTCATAATGCCCATACCGAGTCCGAAAGGCCGTCTTTGGAATATCTTCATTTCTCACCCTAAGCTGGTGATACCCTGACCTCAAGTCAATTTTCGAGAAGTAACTCGCTCCTTGGAGTTGATCAAATAAATCATCAATCCGAGGAAGAGGATACTTGTTCTTGACAGTAACCTTGTTGAGTTGGCGGTAGTCAATACACATTCTCAAGGACCCATCCTTTTTTTTCACGAACAAAACCGGAGCACCCCATGGAGAAATTCTAGGCCTTATAAAGCCCTTGTCTAGCAAATCTTTAAGTTGTGCCTTCAACTCCTTTAACTCGGCCGGAGCCATTCTATAAGGAGGAATAGAGATAGGGTTTGTTTCCGGTAGCAAATCAATACCGAAATCGATTTCCCGTTGGGAGGAATGCCGGGAAGGTCATCAGGAAAGACTCCGTAAATTCACTCACCACGGGGACCGACTCAATAGGAGGAACTTCGGAGTCGACTTCTTGGACTCTCACAATATGATAAAGACACCCCTTTGAGATCATTTTGCACGCTTTTAGACATGATATAAAACGACCTCTAGGAAGAGAATTTCCACCCTTCCACTCAAAAACGGGTTCATTTGGGAAACTAAACCTCACAACTCTAGTTCTACAATCAATAGAAGCGAAGCTAGCATGTAACCAATCCATACCTAAAATGACATCAAAATCAAGCATGTCTAGTTCAACTAGATCTACATGAGAAACTCTATGGGGCATAGAAATAGGACAATTTCGATAGACTCTTTTTGCTACAACTGACTCACCCACCGGAGTAGACACCAAAATAGGTTCATGCAAAACATTGGGTAAAGTACCGAACTTCTTAGCTACTAAGGGAGTAACGAAAGACAAAGTAGCACCCGGATCAAGCAAATCATACACATCAATAGGCAAAGATTTGTAACATACCGGTCACCACATCGGGAGAGTCCTCTTGGTCATCTCTCGAATGAAGAGCATAAAAGCGGTTCTTCTTAGGAGCCTCACTTGCTTGTTTTTGCACATTCTTTTCTCGGTTCCTTATGTTAGGGCAGTCCCTAGCTTTGTGATCACTCTTCCCACAACTAAAGCAATTCCCCGTTCGGATCAAGCATTCACCATAATGTTCCTTTCCACACTTAGCACAAGTAGGCTTCTCATTAGATGAGTTTCCACCCTTTCCCTTTGCAACTTTTGGTCTAGGGGCTTTAGAATCCCTAGTCTTGGGAAATTTGGATGGAACTTGATTTGAGAACCTCTTCTTAAATTTAGGCTTGTCTTGAATTCCAAACCTATCTTTAGTAGTTCCACTCTCAAAAGACCTTGTCCTTCTTAAGTCCTTATCCTTATCCTTCCTTTTTGCTCTAGCCTCCTCAACCCTTTTTGCATGCACCATGAGACGACCAATATTCATGTTATCATGAAGCATAGCCGATTGACATTCTTCTTGCAAATCATCCGACACACCTGTCACGAATCGACTCATCTCGTCTCTAGGATCGGAGACCAAGGAAGGAGCATACTTAGCCAATTGAATGAACTTCAAAGAGTACTCATGAACACTCATTTCTCCTTGGCGGAGATTGATGAACTCCACCACCTTAGTTTCTCTCATCTCTCTAGGGAAGAACCGATCAAGGAAAGCCCTTTTGAACAACTCCCAAGTCACTGGCCCACTTTGAAGTGGCCTATTGTCTTTCCATTGCACATGCCATGTCTGAGCCACATCCTTGAGTTGGTATGAGGCCAACTCGGCATTCTCACTAGAAGACAACCCCATAGCACACAAAATCTTATAAACCTCATCAATGAATTCTTGAGGGTCTTCATCAACCTTAGACCCATAGAAGATAGGAGGATTCATTCGGGTGAAGTCTCTAAGTCGGGAAGCCATAGTTTGCTCACGAACTCTAGGTGCAATGTCCCTATTAGCTTGGGCAGTCATGGCCTGGGCTTGCACCGTTGCGGCTTGAGCTTGAGTAGTCATGGCTTGAGCCATTTGAGCAAGAATAGCCCTCATCTGAGCCTCTGTCATAGGTGGAGGATCAACGGGAACCTGATCATCAACAACAATCTCTTCAAGAGGAGGAACTGGATCACCACGGGGAGGGATTCCCGCAGCAGCAATCTCCTCCTCAAGTCTTCTGGCTGCATTCCTTCTAGTATTCATCTCCTATAACCAAAACACAAGGTTTAGGTGAAAGCATACACGACGCACATTCTAGAGGCACGATATGGACTTCCAACAATGAGAGTGATTCCTAGGCATCAAATAAGTTCCTATTCATAAGTGTGGCGCGCTTCACAATTATGAATACAAACCTATATAACGTGGTTGAGAGAGACGTTAACATCAAGGATATTCAACCTCATGCTCTGATACCAAGTTTGTCACATCCGGTTTACCCCCAGACGTAACCGGCGTCGTCGTCCTCTTTGAGGACTAAGACAAGCCCCTTAGCCTCGTCATAGCGTTCATCGATTAAAAAAATGTGAAGGAATTTAAAACTTTTTATCTATAACTACTCGGAGGTTTACATAGAACTCTACATACACATAATCGTATTTATATCAAGTATACATAGACTTGTTCATATACGAAGATTACTTAGTCTTCTACTTTTATTTCACCCCTTTATATAGTAAAGAATAATAGTCATAAAAGCCGTCTCATCTCATAAACCATCTATCAAAGACAATAAATCTTGGGCATAGCCCTACATCAATACAAGAAGCCACATATAGGCTATAGACAACATCGTCTCAAACGAGTAATAGAGTCAATACAGAATTATAGTAACTAAGTAACATAGGAGTAAAATGTCGGCAACGCCCTCGGGAGAATGAGGACCTACCACTTGGATGGTAAGAGATCCAAGTCTTCCTTTCCAGCAATTTGGAGCAAGTTCAACGATCCGAACCTAAAATGTTTGGGAAAAGGGAAAGAAATGGGGTTAGTACTCCATATGTACTAAGTATGGAACCATATATACACTTACCAATCAAATATACGTAGAAAAGGACATTTAAGAAAAATCATTATAAAACATGTATACGAGTGAAGCATAGCAAAGCAAAGCATGCTAACTATAACCTTCATAAAGTCACAAGTGCAAAGATCAAGTAAATTCCCATGTCTCTTACTCAATCAAGTAATCTACCAAGACTACAATTAGTAATTTACCTTACCTAACATACTCTACCATTTCATGAAACATTCTTCTTCAACCAAAAGCAACAACCTTATACTCATAAGCATGTTATTCAATGTACCAAGTCATTTACATTACATCACTAATTTACATACATAATATTGACCTCTCAAAGCTCCTATCAAGGTAAACTAGTGCAAGGCGTAGGTAGAGTCCCATACCCCTACCTAAGCTATAGCCAAACACTTCAAGTTACTTCGATTAGTCTATTTCTTTTTCATTCATTTTAGTGTAGGGAAACCTTGACTTAACCGACATAGACCACATGAGTTAATGTGGAATCCGGTGTCATGAAACCTTACACCGATGGAAGGTGGTCTACCGGCCAAGGTAGAACCTAACGTAAACGTAGCTATCTAGGTGGATCCACTAGCTAGTATCCTATGGTGGAAACATAGTTCAAGAACTAAGAGGTAGATATCCCTATAAGTGACTCACACTAAGCCCTGCTTTCTTACTTAGGCAGATTCATCTCCTTCCTTTTTTTGAGAGAATCGTGGTAAGGGCTGAAGATCGAGTTCATGCTTTTTTTTTGGCTTGTGTAAGGATTTCCCTATCGGTTAGCTGGAGAAGGGGCACTGGATCAATCGCTTTGTCCTGATTTATTGAAGAGGTGCCCTGTGGAACATGTTTTATGGAATTGAACTCTTTATTCCATATTTCTTTTCTTACTGATTGAATGAAACTTATGTAGTCGATCATGATGGGAAGAATTCATACCATTTGGTAACATGGGCCGCTCCTCATGGGAATCCCTTAAAGTGACATATCCCATGAACAAGGGAGTTATCATCACATGGGCAACTTTAGGATGAATCTTTCCTTTTATGGACAAGTCATCACCTCCCGTTGTAGAGTTCACTAGGTGCTAAGATAAGTTCCCATTTTTAGAGAAGTCTTTAAACTTTATTAATCTTCTCAATTTAGTTAGATAATAAGGCCTAGCCTTAGTATATTCACCATTATAGCTCAATAAGGATTATATGAGAAATAGTCCTTTCATTAACAATTCGTATAGGTGAAGTTAACCCTTGTACCTCTCCTCATAGTAGGGCAAATCTCTACACAACGACTTCCCTATATCATGTACTCCTAGGCAACCTCACAACCAATCTAAGCATTTCAATTCAATCATCATACCAACCTATCACCTTAATCAAGGTATACTTCAATACAACATTATCACTTGATGACAATTAATCCACAATTTGAAGTAAGGACTAGGATAATCAAGACTTACTAATACTCCTTCATAGTTCATCAATAAAGGGCCTTACCATCAACCCATAGATCAACCCAATTTGGGTCATCATACCAATGTAATTCAATAGTCAACATAAGAACTAATTTAAGAGAAGCACTATGCCACAAAGCAATACTAAATCAAAGCTTGGTAACATGATATCAAAGTCTATCTTCTTACCCTATATTCAATATTCAAGAAATAGGCATGAAGAACTTTAATTCACCACAATAGATTCATGATTGATGCAATAACAATCATTAAAGATGATTTAAACAATAACTAGATCAATTACTTCAATCCAACCCAAATTCATATCAATCTCATACCTAGGGTTAAGGGTTAGGGGTCATCACCCACAATCTAGACCAAACTACATCAATTCATCATAATCAAGTTGCAATACATGATAATCTATTCATTATAACCCAAAGAATACATAAACAACTCAATTCATAATAACAAAGTCGAAATTTGATGAAACCCATATGAAACTCAACTTTTAGAAAATCTTTGAAGGAGCCCTTTGAGGAAAGAATCTCAAAGGTGAATTAGATCCCATACCTTAAGGTTTGATGACGTTTTGATGGTGATTTCGTGCTAAAACCAGCCCCCAAAGATCTTCCCAAGCTATTCTCCAATGGAGTCTTCCAATAGAGAGAGAAAGTAGAGAGAAGGAAGAGAGTTTTGTTTTGAGAATAATCATTAGGCTAATGAGGGTTGGGGTATTTATAGTGGGGTTTAAGTCACTTAATTAGTCTTCCCTTAATCCTCTAATTACCCCTAAGACACTTAATAAAATGATTAACCTAAAGCCTAAGTTCTGAAAATATCACAGGCCCTCCACGACGAATCCCCGTCGACGGGTCGTCGTGGGCGTGACGGATTGGCCTTCCTCCGTCCTGCACGTTCGTCACATTGGTCAGAGACTGTTCAGGCGAGGGTTTCTTCCCAGAAACTAAGGTTGGCACGATGGTGGCCTCGATGCCCTGTCGTGCCCATGATGCCCCATCATGGGATCCGTCGAGGCACACTGCCTCTAGGGTCCTCCTCGAGGGACCTTGGTTGGTCCTTGGGGAGTCGTACTCTGACTTTTCCAACATGAAACCATCCCGCACTATGTGTTACACCTATTGTTACCAACTTTTACTCCATTCCGACTCTTTAACTTGGTCAAATTACAAGGACACTCTAGACCTTTCATGAACCAACTTTCCGGACGTCATGGACATTCTTGAACGTTTTGGTTCTAAAACACCTCAATGATTCCATATACTCCTAATTTGGCTAGGAACAATGGTTTAGACATTAATGAGCCTGTTTAAGTCTTACCACATGGCTTTGGAATTTCGAAATGTTACAATATCTTCCTTCTCACCATCATTGGAAGGACAATCTATAATACTCAATTTGAAGTGCATAGAAGTGCTAAAGGTGTACTGACAACCTTAGCTTTGTCCATGTTAAATATATAAAGTACTTTCTGAATGTACTTCTCTTGTGACAACCACAATTTCTTGGCATCTCTATCACGGACAATCTGCATGCCAAGAATCTGCCTTGCTGGTCCCAAGTCTTTTATAGCAAAAGACTTATTCAATTCTTGCTTCAACTCCTTAATCCTGCAAGCATTTTGACCAACAACAAGCATGTCATCAACATAAAACAAAATGATAATAAAGTCATTATCAGAGAATTTTTGCACAAAAACACAATGGTCTGAAGAAGTCTTCTTGAAGCCCTGTTGATTCATAAAAGAATCAAACTTCCTGTATCATTGCATATGTACCATTGCATGGGAGCTTGTTTTAGACCATACAAGCTCTTCTTCAATATGCAAACATAATTCTATTTTTCCTTGACTTTAAAGCCTTCCGGCTGCTCCATAAAATTTCTTCATCCAAGTCATCATGGAGAAAAGCAGTTTTAACATCCATCTGTTCAACCTTCAAGTCCAGACTTGCAGCCAAGCCTAGAACAACATGAATGGATGACATCTTCACAACTGGAGAAAATATCTCATTAAAATCAATTTCCTTTTTCTAGTTAAAGCCCTTCACAACTAATCCAGCTTTGTAACGTGGAACCGGGTTACCATCTTCATGTTTCACCCTAAAAACCCACCTGTTCTTCAAAGCTTTTTGATCTTTAGGTAACACAACCAAATCAAAGGTATAATTATCATGTAGAGATTTCATTTCATCCTCCATAGCATCAAACCACATTTTTTTTCTTCACTTTCCATGGCCTCATCAATACACTCTGGTTCACCCCCATCAGTCAAAAGTACATACTCATTGGGAGAATAACGAGATGAAGATATTTTTTCTCTAGTAGATCTTCTGAGAGAACTCTCGGGAGCATCATTAATAGTTGGTTCCTCACCACTACATAGTCTTGCACTGGAGCATCAACGACATCCTGGTCATTCTGAATATGATCACCATCATCAATATCAACTTGAAGATTTTCACCTAGTGAAATAGTCAAAGGAACTGGATCAACATTAACTAAGCTCTCGTTGGTCTGAGAATCAACTTTCTCAGCTTTGTCAAGATCTTCAAGTGTTTGGTCTTCAAAGAACACAACATCACGACTTCTAACAAGTTTCTTCTCTACTGGATCAAAGAAACGATAGCCAAATTCATCTTGACCATAACCAACAAAAATACATTGCCTCGTTTTAACATCCAACTTCGACCTCTCATCCACAAAGTCTTTACACCCAAAAACTTTAAGATGATTATAAGAAACATTCTTACCAGACCAAACTCTTTTAGGGACATCACCATTCAAAGCAACAACAGGAGATAAATTGATAACATAGGCAACAATGTTAAGTGCTTCTGCCCAAAAGAAATCTGGCAGCTTAGCATCTGAAAGCATGCATCTAACCCTCTCAACAAGAGTTATGTTTATCCTCTCCGCTAAACCATTTAGCTGAGGATTCTTCGGAGGAGTTTTCTGATGTCGAATACTCTGTTCTCTGCAATACCTGTCAAAAAGACCAATATACTCACCACCATTATCAGAACAAATGCATTTCAATTTCTTCCCTGTCTGTCTCTCAATCAAAGCCTGAAAATTCTTGAACACATCAAGAACCTGATCCTTGGACTTCAAAGAGAATACCCAGAGTTAGCACAAATGATCATCAATAAAAGTCACAAAATAAAGTGCACCACCATGATATTTTACCATAAAAGGACCACACAAATCAGAATGTACCAACTCCAGCAAATCAATCTTTCTTGAAGGTGGATGACTGTGAAAATAAATTCTTTTCTGTTTGCCGGCTAAACAATGAACACACTTGGCGTGCTTCACATCGGAAAGCAAATTTTTCTTAGGCAAATTGTTCATCCCCTTCTCGCTCATATGACTCAGTCTTCTATGCCATAATAATGATGAAGTATCATACTCCACCACATTTAGTGAGCCTCTGAGAATGGAGCCATGAAAAATATACAAGTTAGACAACTTGTCACCACGGACTATCACCATTGAACCTCTTGTAAGCTTCCACCGACCAGCACCAAGGGTATTAACATAACCCTCATCATCAAGGTATCCAACATAAATCAAATTCAAGCGAACATCTGGAGCATGCTTGACATTATTGATAACTAGTTTGGATCCATTATTACTTTCCAAACAAACAGTCCCAATACCAAGAACCTCAACCTCATGATTATTACCCATTTTCAACATCCCAAAATTACCTGGAATATAAGAGGAAAATAATTCCTTCTTGGGCGTGACATGAGAAGTAGCACCAGAATCCACAAACTAGCTAGACTCATCACGAACAAGATTGACGACATTTTCATCACACGAAACAAGAAGGTCATCGTTAGCAACAATAACAACACAATTTTCATTATCACCTTCCTTATTTTGTTGTTTCATATCTCTCTTGTACTTGAAACAAAATTTCTTGATATGCCCATAATGTAACATTCTTGAATATAGACTTTAACTTTCCTCTACTTTTATCTCTGTCATTCTGACCTCTTAAACTTGCTTCTCCCCCTGTTTTCAGTAACCAAAACATCGGAGTGTGAAGTAGAAGATGATGAGCCTTGAGATCTTCTTCTCATCTCTTCATTCAAGACACCACTCTTAGTATATTCCATGGTCACAACACCACTGGAAGCAGAATCAGTCAAAGAAACTCGAAGAGTTTCAAATGAGTCTGACAGAGTATTAAGAAGCCATAGTCCTTGAATTTCTTCATCGAATTTTACATCCATTCTGGACAGCTGGTCAAGAACACCCTGAAAATTATTAATATGATCATAAATAGGAGTGCCCTCTTTATACCTGATGTTCATCAATTATTTTAAAAGAAACAACTTATTGTTGCCAGTCTTCGAAACATATAGTGTCTCGAGCTTGTCCCATAAACTTTTGGCATATGTCTCATTCACAATATGATTTCTAACATTATCTTCAACTTACTGTCTGATATAGCCACAAACCTGTAAATGCTCAAGTTCCCAATCCTCATCATACATAGATTCGGATTTATTAGAAGCAAACACAGATAGATGCATTTTCTTGAAAAATAGAAGATCTTTCATCTTGCCTTTTCAAGTATGATAATTACTACCATTCAAACAAAACATCTTACTCATATTTGACTCCATTATCCAAATAGAATATCAATAACAACCCAATGCTCTGATACCACTTTGTTGGAAAAGGCAAGCACAAAATAGATATGTGCACGACAAAGGCGATAGCGGAAGAAATCCAAGTCAAAATTTTTCCTTCTATTTTAACCAAGAGAAGACAAAATAATGCGAGAATAAAATAGTTTGGAAAGCAAACTAATCAACCAAGCAAGAAAAATAAATCAACACAAGAGACGCCAAATTTAACGTGGAAAATCTCTTCCGTGTGAAGAGTAAAAACCACAAGATCAAAGCTCCACTATAATCAACAAGAGTTACAAAAGTGTCCTCCAAAATGGTCACCAACAAAGTGCCAAACAATGAGCAACACAACTACAAGATAACACCAAAAACTAGAGGAATAAGAGAAGCAAAAAACCAAACCGCAGCTACTGTTCACGAGCTAAAATCTTGAGCTACAGGACTCCGAATCACCCTCTCTCAGTTCCCAATCAAAGATTAAGTTGAAAGGAACACGCTGTCCTAAAATCAGCTCAATCGGACAAGAAATGAAGCGGGAATCGCGATTTGAAATTGACTGATATGGCTTGTGCGAAAATCTGCACTTTCTCACTTTTCTCTCTATATTTGCTGCTCTCAACTCTTGTGATTCTCTTCAAATAAGACCTAAAAGAAAGTCTTACATATGCATCATAATATTGGGCTTATGGGCAAAAATAAACTTGTCAAATTTGGGCTAATTTTATCCACAAAGGAAAGAATGGAAGACCCAAAAACCTTGAATTTTTATTCATCCACATAGGAAGGAAAAAAGACCTAAAACCCAACATATTCAATAATTTGCATATCAAATCTAACTAGCAACACCAGCTAGTTTCATCAGGCAGTCAACAACTATGTACAAAGACCAAGTCAACATGTCATACAACTCACATTATATATTGGTGGCTAAATAAAAACTAACTTCAAATAAATCGTAACCCACCTCAACCGATGAATTGGAAGTAAACAAGCTAATTAGTAGTCTTTCCTTTCCTCAACGCTTCTGAACCCTCAAAGTCTAAATAAACTAAAAGTATAATGTCACTTTTAATACCCTACTTTATCAAATGAAGGTCTTGGATAATCCAACTCTTATTTCTACCATTTTAGAAGATCTAACAAATAATTAAGGGTTATTTTATCAAATCATAGGTTTTTATTATCAACCTAATTCCGTTCATAGAGTTTTCATCTCATTAACTTTTGTTTAACAGTTTGCATACTTAAGAACCTATTTTTATGAGGTCTTACTTAGGTCCCTAATGCCAAAATTATAGCATAGATTAATAATTCTATGCTAGACGACCAAATTCAATGTAGAAGAATGAAAAACACTTATAACTACAATAATTTAACGTTCTGCCCTAGCAATATAATTCTAAGTTTCAGCTCATGTTCTATGAAGAACACACCCTTCAACTCTAATAAAATTAAAAAGTAAATTTAGAAGGAAAAATAGATAAAAGTTTACTTAGCTCAAGAAGAAAATAACCCTAGGCCTTGAAAAGGTCGACCTAGGTGTTCTCTGGTCAAGTATTAAAATTTATTATCAAGACTTGAATAAACAATTAACTTAAACGTGAAATAATAAAATTTGACCTCCGTTATAGCAAAGGGTACTACAGCAAACCACCCCTTTGCTATAGTGAAGTGGTGACAAATGGATAGATTAGGTTAAATTTGAGCGGGTTGAAAATTGGTCAATATAAAATGACTAATAATTTCACCCATTTATATTTGATATGGGTAAAAATGGATTGAGAAAAAATACTAGCTGAATCATATTTTACCTATATTTTTATGAGTAAATAGTACTCTACTTAAGAATTCAACATGGAGAAAATATTTCAGTCTTTTTTAGATAAAAAATGTTGAAAATGCTTCATTTAGTTTTATCGTACCATAAAAGTAAAACAAAAATTTTTAAAATTTTCAATATAAAATAAATTTATGTAATAACAAGGGGAACATATTTTTAATTTCAAAATAAATGAATATTTACATTTTAGGACTAAAACATGCTTAGAGCACTTTAAGCAATGTCAATACTAATACATGATTTGTTTATTTTATACTATTATTTATTATCCAATATAAAATCAAATAAGTAAAAAATAATTATAATTAACAAAAGAAATGTACATTTAAAATATATATCTTTGGAGGGTCAAAGACTTCACCTTTTAATTATAGAGAAAAATAATTAGTTTTATAGAAGAACATATAAAGGAAGAGAAGTTATAATATTTTTGATAATATCATAAATTCTGAATGAATAAAAGTTAGAAATTTAATCCATTTGGCTAATCCACATTTTACCCATATTTTTTTGACTTCTTTGATTATATCATTATTTGAATTTCTTATTCTTATTTTATTTTTTCTTTTATTCCTTGATGTAAGAAAAAAATTTAAATTTTTTTTTTTGCTATATTATAATTTTAAAAACTATTTTTTGGCTATATTATAATTTAATTTTCATATTATACTCATAGTTAATTCATATTTTTTCATATTTTTTTGAACTAAAAATGGATATTAACCCATATTTTATCCACATAAAAAATTACTCTCTCAACCTATTAAAATATGAATGAATTAACAAAATATGAATTCATTTCGCCGACACTCTGCGGAGCCTTGCAACTTCTTTGTCTTTGCTATAGCAAGCCTCCCTCCACTATAGTGAAGAAGGCTTTCGCTATAGTAAAGCCTGACAATTTCTTTTTCATTTGTTTATTTTTTTGTTTTATGTGATTTTCCACTCTCGGGCACCTATGCAAGGATATTATGATCGTAAGTAAGAGTGACAAATGAGCGAGTTGAGTTAAATATGAGTCGATCAAAAAATAAGTTAAATAAAAATAGATAAATTATTTGATTTGACTCACGTTTTAAATGGGTAAAAACGAATTACCAAATGGATAGTATGGATAACTATATTTATCAATATTATAATAAAAATCTTGTTAAAGCTTTAAAAACAAAACAAAAATAATTTTTTTAATCACTTCACTCCACCCCATACAAACTCCCCCCCACCCCCACCCCCTTATCCCAAAAAAATGTAAAAAATAAAAATAAAAAACTTTCCACCCAACCCTTTTATCACTCTTTTTTTTTGTTTGATTTTATCCATTTTATTCATTTACTATCCACTTTTAAAAGGGTAATATGAATATTACTTGTCTTTTATCCATTTTAAATGAGTTGGATACCAATTCATTTAAAATGGGTAATATGAATGAATACCCATATTATTTATCCATTTTTGCCACTCCTAATCGTAAGTACATAACTAAAAAATGCTCAGATTGTTAAAATTATTTTCACCATGCTATAAATTCATAGGAAAAGGGCCTCATATATCCCTCAACTTTGTCATTTAGAACTGATATACCCCTCGTTATGAAAGTGACTCACATATACCCTTTTTTCTAACGGAATAATTTTAGTTTAATTTTTTAATAATATTTTTAAACAAAATATAATCTCATATGGGTATACTTAATCCTCCATTCCTCCTCAAACATATTTTTTTTTAACTTTCTTTTTGTTTCAACGACTAATTTAGATTTATTATTTCGATGGTCAAATTTATTTATATTTCACTAATATTCTTGTAAAATTTATCATAGATGACCAATTTTTTTTTCAACTACAAAAATTAAATTATAATAGAGTCGAAAAATAGTTTTAAATTTTAATATAGCAAAAACAATTATTTCAAATTTTTTTCTTACATTAAGAAATAAAAGAAAATATAAAATAAGAATAAGAAACTCAAATAATGATAATCAAAGAACTCATATAGAGGGACTCCTTAGCAATAATTTTATTATTTATTAAAAATGTCATTATTTTAGTTTATTAAGGGACTAATTTATGTATTTTATTTTGATTAATTTGAAAGAATACAAATAATTAATAACATAAGAGAGAAAATCATGGAACAAAAAAATTTCAAAAAAGGTAAAAAAGATTTTATATACAAATTAGTTACGTTTTGAAAAGAGCATAAATAGTCATCTTTCTGTTTAGTGTTTTTTTGCTTTCTTCTTAAGAACATAAAAATAAATTAAAATAATTTAGTTTGTCTTCCGAATGATTCATCTGTTAACTTTCAAAAACTTCTTAAAGTTGAACACGACATATTTTTGAAACGAAAATTTTCAAAGTTGGCGACTAAAAATTTGCCGCATCAGTGAATAATCGAAAAAATAATCAGGTATTTTTTTTGATTTTTTATTTGTTTGGATGAGATATTCGTATATGTCGAGTACAAGAGCGTTTTTTTATTTTCATGATTGAATCAGTGGAATCTTTGTATGTATTGGTATTTATAGTTTTTTGAAATATTCTGTATCCAAATTATGATGTATAACGAATGAAATTATTTATTTTTAGTTTAGTAGTTGTTTGTTCTGTTCGAATGCATAAAATAATTTGTATCCCATTAAGTTAATGTAACTAATCGATCATAAACTATATGTTGAATACAACAATATATAAATACAAATTTTAGATGAAAATACAAAGTGAGATTGAATATAAAGTTGTGAATACAAAATAAATACTTTCTTCATTTGAAATACAAAGTGACTATGAAAGATAAAATACAAACTAATCGATCATAAACTATATGTTGAATACAACAATATATGAATACAAAAGTCAAATGAAAATACAAAGTTATAAATACAAAGTGATATTTTACTTCATAATGAAAATCAAAAATTGTATCTTTAGTGATTAAAATTGTACTAGATGACTTTCATATTTTTCTATTATTTGTATAACAAAAATATTACTAATTGTATCTCAATATAATTCAATCATTACATATGAATACGATTTAAGAAAGGATACAAATTCTGGAAAAAAGAATAACATACAAAGTGAAAATAGTGCAATCAGTTGAGGAAGGATGCAATATTCTAAAAAAAATACAAATTAACTGTGAAAAGAAATATGATAATTTATACTTAAAGAAATACAAACCCATTAGGCATACCTATTGGAATGACTACAAACTAAAAAAGAACTACAATAGTCTAATTAAAATACAAATGCTGAGGAAAAAAATAATAATTGACAAACAAAAACTAATATGAATACAATTCTGGTATGAATACAATTTTTGCAACCTTTTTTCTCTGAATCTTTTTCTTCATCTGCTATGTTTCTTTCTTTTTTTCCCCACCAAATCCAAATCTGAATCTGTATTCACTTGCGCATTAGTAAAACCCTACCTCATCATCCCCAAAAAATATAATTACCCAGGAAAATAAAAAAACTTTCATGTCAAAACATACAAACACATTGATGATTCAACACTAATACTTGACCGATTTTGTATTTCACCGATTATATCGAAGTTTCAGTTGGAAATTTCTTCTACAAAGCTGTTTGTCAACGAAATTATATCTGTTTTTAAAATCTTCTTGTCAAACAGAAAAAATGAAATTTAATCCACTTCAATAAAGAAGATTTTGGTATCGCAACCAACATAAGAGAGTTGATGATCGTGAGAACGAAGTTGATTTTTCCACCATAGCTACACATTAGCTTAATCTTTTGATTCTCCATTGCTGTCGCCGCCAAATTCATGCGAGAGTGATGAAGAAGACGAGTGGTTTGACTTTTTTTGGAATTGTTTTGAGATTTTCTTTTTTATGTTTAGATGAGAGATATTAAGTGATATGTTCCTTTTCTAAAATATTCTCTCCCCTAAATTTATCCTTTCTATTATTAAAGAATTGCATTCTTTCAGTTAAAACAAATAAAAACAATATGAATTAGATACATAACAAATTAAATATTGACATTTTGAAAAAATTTCCAATTAAAAGCATATTTTCGAGATACATATATCTAGAGATCAAAATATTATAAAAATAGTAATACCAAAAATCATGAAAAGGTAGAAAATCAGCCTATAAAGTAGTAGAAATTGTGTTGTTTATCCATATATTAATATATTTTTTTATTTTATTTATAAGTAAACCAATTTTTGTACGCCCTAATGACAATTTTAAGGGTTATTTGGTAGAATGTATAAAAAAAATGCTCTATAGAGTGTATTAGTAATATTTATATTAATAATTTTTGTATTAGTTATGAATATATTATTTCTTATGCATTGTTTGGTTTGATGTATTAAAATCCATTGTATAAAAACATTTATTTACAAAAATATCCTCCACAATTATGTTGAAAAAATATAAAAAAAACTTTTGAAGGATAATTGAGTCTTTAACCATGCTAATGCATGTATCAAATCTTTTGGTACTATCCAAAAATGCATGATTACACTCGTTAATACACAATAGAGTGCATTAGTTATACTTATGCATAGCATAAAGAAGTACCAAACAAAAAACTACTAATACACAAAGCTAATGCATATATTTACTAATACATTCTATCAAATAATTGAGTCTTTAACCATGCTAATACATTTATCAAATCTTTTGGTACTATCCAAAAATGCATGATTACACTCGTTAATACACAATAGAGTGCATTAGTTATACTTATGCATAGCATAAAGAAGTACCAAACAAAAAACTACTAATACACAAAGCTAATGCATATATTTACTAATACATTCTATCAAACAATTTCTTACTAATATGCTCTACCAAACGATGTCTTAATGTCAACTAAACATAATACGAAACTCGATACATAAAGGATCCATTATTAAAATATCATGCATCTCACAGCATCTGTTGATTTAAATGCAATTGAGATTGCATTTATTCCACCCAATAATAATAATAATAATAATAAAAAAAGGCAAAACAAAGAGAAAGTAGTAGTAGTATTTGAATTGGGTCTGACTTAAATTGTGCTTTGATTCTAGTAGCAATAATTAGGGACCTACAACTTTTAAGTGGACAGTATTTACACCTTCACAGTCAACTCAACTGTCAATTTTAGCTTCTTTTGTTTATTCATGAATAGTCAATGGCTTTTCGATGCTTGTTTGGGATCCAAACTTCACCTAACAGCTTTGGACTATTCATAACACCAAAAGATTCCCTCCTATTTTGGCCCAAAAAACACATTACAAGGGCTGCAAAATGTTGGATTTTTGACCTATAGAACAAGTACTTGTATGCAAAAAGGAATTACAATCACAATATAACAGTCCCATTTTATGTGATACACGTTTCTTTTTTATCTGTCCCAAAAAAAATATGTTCAGTCAAACGGAGCAGATAGAGAGAATAACAATTTAATCAAGTGGGAGTTTTCTAGTAGCGGCAATCCAATGTGTGTTTGGTAGAAACCAACAGTTTTCAACTTGAACTCTATATATGTATGTAAATAACAAGACACACTCTTTCAACTCAAAATCAGGAGTGTCTAAACCCTGAATCTGACAAGGTTGATTGGTTTTATGGAAATGAAAGAAACAAGTAAAAAAGATTTAACTCAAAATGTACCAACTGGCCCCCTAAGTAATTCAAAAAGGAAATAATAGCAAAGCAAAATGCCACTGAATAAAGCATCCATGTTACAGAACAACTGTAAGTGACATGAACATTAGTACTCTTGAGAAAATTGGGCCCTCAAGTACTTCATATGTTGGAAAATTGCATGTGAACTGCAGTTGGCAAATCCAGTAAGGAGAAGTTCCCCACCCAAAAGGTTATGGCCTAGTGGAAGTGGTTGAGAATTCTGAGGTTTCGGGCTCAAAACTCAGTGGAGACAAAACATTAAGTGATTCTTCTCATTTATTCTAGCCTTGGTTGACAGAGTTATCTGGTACCTATTGTTGGTGGGAGGCGGCCAGATATCCCGTGGGATTAGTCGAGGTGCATGAAAGCTACCTATTGTTGGTGGGAGGCAACCAGATATCCCGTGGAATTAGTTGAGGTGCATGAAAGCTAGCCTGGACAGCGATATCCAAAAAGAAAAATCCCCAGACATCCTTCATAACGAGGCTGCACACATGAACCTTTTTCTGAAAATGTGACAGCTGAGTTGGGCTTTCCTAAGACATGGGACATAGGTGTTTCCACTTGTTCTACACTCCATAACCACCCCTATCCCCCCCTGTATTACTAAAAGAGGTTACTGAATTATCCATGTACCTTTCCTTCTTCTAGCAATGTCCCAAGCAATTATTGGTACTTGGTTGCCCCTAACTTTAAGTCACTTTTCTAGGAAAATGTAAAAGTAATTATACTAGACATCCTTCAAGGCAACAAAAGCCAACTATGATGAGCTCTTTGCTTTCCAACACCTCAAGAACTAAACTAGTCACTCATCTCTAAGGCATGTCATAAATGTTATGACATTAAGCTTAATTCGATTTACAAGAATGGAAACCTAATCAAACGGATGAACGACCTAAGAGTAGGTTCTTGACACAGTTTTAAGTTTCTATGAGGGTAATTTGAGTACAAACACAGCAACAAACCGAGAGCTTTTAGCTAATATCCTAAAAACACAGCAACATACAGAGAGCTTTTAGCTAATATCCTAGAAACACAGCAACAAGCACAGAGCTTTTAGCTAAACATCCTTAGGTTTTCACTATTACTCTTTCAGCCTCAAAACACATACTTATTTCCTCAAGGTTCCCAAGTCCTTTTAACTAGTTGCAGGAAACAAGCACCGCTAATTTGGAGGCTTTACAATCCCGTGATAAAAATTCATCATTCTTCAATGATTTAAGTACACAAGGGTAACTCTAGCTAGGGAAGGCAGCTGAAACTTCATAGGAAGGCAAACCTTTGACTAGGAGAAGAAAGGTTCACACTGAAAGTACAAGAGCTATGACAGAGTTCCATTAGTTGAGCTTCACTAACAGGCTTCCCCTCACATAGTTGAGAGCTTAAAATTTGAAGACCAAGGCTGTTACTTCTTTGACCATAAACTTTTATGTAAATGGAGTTCCATTTTAAGGAAATACAAATTATTTATCAGTGATACAGATTACTATTGAACTTAATTTAATATATAGAAACGGAAGGTTCCTTGTAAACCTTCTGTCATTGGTGAGAATCACGTGTTGAACCTTATTAACTGTCACCAAGTTATGCAGTGCTGAGTGCTTCTTTGAAAAGAATGGTGTTAAAGGTGGTAACAGCCTAAATAATCATAAAACAGTGCATCCATTGACCAATTTATAAATCAATGTTAGCTTATGCAAAACACCAACAATGATTGTACTAAATGTAACCGCAAGAATGACAAGAGTACACAATGATGCATTATATGTGGCTCCACCTGAATAATTCTCATCCAAGAGATAATGATGATGAATCATATCAGACTTCAATTGTGGAAGTTGGCCTAATTAGAGAATGTGTTTTGTCATGGAGACTGCTCCTTTGGATAAGCCAACTCCTCCATGTGCCAGCTTTCATGGGGAGCAACATGGTCATGTGAAGGAGTATATTGCTGCAATTGACGAACAAGATAAGACTCATCAGCAAAATGTGTAAATAACAATAACAGAACTCATATCAATGGAAGGGGCACAATTAGTAATGAATTCCTACCATAAGGATCTACATTTCAATGAAAGGGGGACAATTAGTAATGAATTCCTGCCATAAGGATCTATATTTCACATTTTAACATTATAAAACAAGCGACTCCAAGAGAAATGTACAGAAACCAACAGTAAGAATATTTTCAATCTTCCATTGAACAGGTGAACCAAAGGACAGTCCTAGCTACAAAAGTTATCATTTCCATAGCACATAGTTGAGCGTTCTTTTTATTTTCACCTTTAACTGATGAATTCACAAGAAGAGATTACTTTGCAGATAAAATCTCAGTAGCTTTGAAAGATTTAAAGACTACTTACAGAAAACAATAATAGCAGAATATTAGTATGAATTCCTTATGTCAGACAAAGCTTTCTGTGTAGGATTATTTTTCTTTGGAGTAAAGATGGTAATCATACTGGTGAAAGGAAAGTACCGACCTCAAAGACTGATTTAATGCAGGTGTAGTTTTAAACATAACAAAGAAATACATGTAATTAGGTAAAGTCATCACCTCCATCTTGCTTAAAAGCTCTCTGGCTGAAGGAGCAGCAAGAACAATGTCACGAGCCCCTGGCTTAATGAAACCTTCTTCAACACCATTGTCAAATAGTGCAAGCAAAGAATTATAATAACCCTCAACATTTAGCAAACCAACCTGAAGAAGAGGTTAAGATGGTGAAGATCTTGCAGGTAACAATCAAACTATATGAATGTAATGCTATAGATACCGGTTTTTTGTGAATTCCAAGTTGTGCCCATGTTATCATTTCCAGAGTCTCCTCCATGGTTCCATATCCACCTAAACATAATAAAAGCAATTTAAAAGGTGTCTGGGAGCATATGTATCTCAAATGTACTCTTACAGATATTTACCTGGAAGTGCAATAAAGGCATCAGCCTGACTAGCCATTTCAGCTTTCCGCTCATGCATGTCCGAAACAATCTTTACGTCACCAACACTTTCACCTGATATCTGTCAGTGCAACTCAGGTTGAAAGTGTAATTATTACAATCGAGACAACACCACAGAATGCAAAAAATCAAAGTTACACTAGTAAAGTAAACTATTTCTTACTATCAGATGCTGCACCACTCAATCATTAAACTATTTCATATCAGTGACAACATTTCAGCAAAAGAAAGCCCGTAGCAATAAATTTGGGGGAAAAGAGAGAGATTGTAACTCAGATAAAACTCCAAGCAGAAGAAATATGTAAAACAGTTCATACAAGAGAATACAAAAAGAGAACCAAATAGATGGCAGCTCAAACAAATTGCAAAATTTGCGTTACAAGTTAAAATCTCCATTTACCTCAAGAGGCACAAGAGCTTTCGGGATGACCCTGCATATTCAAAGCAATCAAGAATAAGTCGAAATCCTACATCAGAAATAGAAAGTAGACCTTAACATACATTTTGCCATAGTAAACTTGAAATAATAGTACTATTATTTTACTTACCCAAGGACATGGCAACCTCCCTCCTGGACTCTCTGGGAAATCAATCCCATCAATCCAACACTTCCACCACCATAGACCAAGTCAATTTTCCTACTTACCTGCAAACAACATTATTAAAGTAAAAAAAAGACTTAAATCTGAAACATTAAAAGCCAAGTCACTTCCATTTATGGTGATATTAAGAAAGTCAATGCCTACTATTCACAGTACCATAAACCAATATTAAAATAGTCAATAGAAGAAACACCAACAGTACCAAAAATCAACATAGTTGCAAAAAAATTAGGAACTTTATGGCAAAACAACTGTAGATAACTAGATATACACAAATCCCAAATTGACCCAAAATCAGAGAGGATTCAAGAATCAAGACTAACCAATTCATTCCCCAAATCAATAGCAGCATCACTGAAGACTTTCCTGTGGCCAGGGTTGCTTCCACAGAAAACACAAATTTTCTTGAACTTGCTTCTACTATTACTTTCCATTGAATCCCTTTTGGTTAAATCTCCAAAAGAACTCACCTTTATCTTCTTCTTCTTCTTCTTGCCTCCACACTCAACTTTTACAGAATCTCTGTACGGATTCAAAGAATATGAATTTTTTTTAAAAAAAAGGAAAAGAGTGAGATACAAGACAAGATAAAAGATAATCAAGATTTTGCTTAGATTGATCAAAAATTCATAAACAACCCCACAGTTTTAGGTGATTAAATTGAATAATTAAAGAGTAATTAAGAATTATTAATACTCCTAAATAGAAATAATTAAAGGTGAAAGAAGTAGTACGTATCATGGAGAGGAGAGTCCTGTCTTCGTGATGATTATTATAAGGGAAAAGAAAAGGAAAAGGTGGTATTTTAAATGAAAAAAATTTGAAAAGGACAAAAGTTGTCTTTTTATTATTAAGGCTGCTTATTAGTTCTAATATAAATGATGATTTTGCCCCTCTATTTTTAATCCCTGCAAAATAGTTACCCTCTCATGTTTCAACAATTTTAGACCACCACTACAAGATGACCTAGGCTATAATTGGAAATGTCATATTAAATATTTACATTCAAAAGAAACCAAACTCTTCGATTAAAGTTAGGTTGATGTACACACTTATTTTAACAAAATTGTCATGACCGATAGAAGGTAACTTTGTCCTACATGTATTTAAAAGAAGATTAGTAAGTGTACATGAAGTAAGGAACCAAAATTATGAGTCAAACTTAAAAAGCGTAACATTTTCATTATTTTTATAATATCTATTTATAACGTACTAAAATAATGCATTATGGAAGATATATCAACGGACCAAGCCTTTAACGATCGTTTCGATCAATGATCTTATATAGCACACAAATTTAGTGCACCTTTAATACTTTTTAGTACTTTTTTTTTGGATCAATTATCCAAAGAGACCATTCAGTCATTTAAATTGAAAAAAAAAGCTAGATTTTTGTAGACCCTCATCGTTTTCATCCTTGTTCTTCTTCTTCCTCTTCCCCCTCCTCTCCCTCTCCCTCTCTTCCTCCCTCTTCTTAAAAAATCAATGTCTCACAAATATAAATCGTTTCGAGCAAATTATATATCAAAAGATTCAAACATCAAAAGGATTTTATATCTAAAATTTGGGATTGTTTTGAGGTGATTTTGAATTAATCGAATTGAATATTCAGTGTATACTTTATATATAGTCAACATATACTTCATCTATAGCTAAACTATATTTAATTTTTTGAGTGTATCATAATGTATAGTCAGTATATAGTTCATGTGTAGGTAAACTATATTGTATAGTTCGTGTATATTTTTTTTATTACTTTTCACAAGCTATATTGTATATTCGCTATATACTTTTTATGATTTTTGGATATTTTTATGCGAATAAATACATGACTATACTTGTTGTAACTAATTTTGAAGTGTCCCTTTTTGGTAGTTTAAGTTTATAAATTTAGGCTTTTAGGTAAGGTTTAATTGTGTTGCAAGGTTTATTCGTCTATCCTATTTTTGTTATTAGTTAACCGATATATTATTGTAAAATTACCTAACTACACTTCCTTTTTTTTAATCATATTTTCTAGTATTTTCTATCATTCCCAAAAATTATAAAAGTCCCTCTTTTATTCAGTTTCTTTTACTTTTTTGGATACGTGAGTGTAAATTAGTGGTGTTCATGGTTTAGTAAAAACCGATCCAAACCGAAAAACCGAACCAAATCGATTTAATTTGAATTTTGATTTGGTTTGGTTTTAGATTATTAATAATGGATAGTATTTGGTTTGGTTATGATTTTATTCAAAAAAAATTGAAGAAATAACTGAATCGAGCCAACAAGTTATATACATAAATTTTATTATTATACATACATAATATTTATATTTATATACAATTTTAAAGATTTTATATATGTTTCATCAAAATTTATTTATAATTTACTTATGAAAAAAAATGTCCAAGGTGAGAACATTTTTTTTATTGATTTCATGTATATGAGTGTCTATCAAAATTCTTTGTGGGACTGAAAATGTCATTGTCTCTTCCTTCTAATGTCAAACAGTGAATTTTGATGTGTTATCCGGTAAATTCAATGATCGAAAGTTCTGTAATGGCATTCATTCTAACTATTTTTTCGTTTGAATGGATTGTTGTCAATTTTTTCACGTTTTGAATGAATTATTTTTTTTATTTTTATGTATGGTTAATAATCGAATAACCAAACCAAAACAAAAAACAATCAAATCGATAAATGCATATTACATTTGGTTTGATTTGATTTTGATAATTTTAAAACCGATTAAATTGATTTGGTTTTGGTTTTGATCAATAACCGACCCAAACCAACCCGTAAACACCCCTAGTGTAAATTATCACCCCATGAAATTTTTTCTTTTTTCACGGCTAAAATCACTCCATGGTATCACCAATTATCTCCATCACTCTATTTTTGAATTTAAATTCTTTTCTCTTTTCGGTTATGGATTGCAACTTATTGATGTAGTTCTTATTATCTTTTTCTTCATTCATTTTTTTCTTTCCACTTCATCAAGCAACTTATTTTTTTTTTTTATAGCTTTTTCATCTACAAATTTAGTCGAAGAAGGATGCGTTTTCAACTTCAAAATCGATTGAGGAATAAACACTCAAAAAGGAGGGGGGGGGGAGGTCAAGTTGTTGGTGGCTCTGGTAAGAGCTTTGGGTCGAGATTCATACGTGACATCATTATTGAAAGTGAAAAAAAACTGCGGGAGTCGATACAAAGTAAAGGAGAAAGTGTGCAAGGAATTCTTCATCATTTGTTTTTTGCTTTTAGCAGATCAAATTATTGTTTTTTTAAAAATCATTTGGTGCTTTTAGTAGATCTTTTAATGTATCTAGTTGATTTTGATTCTTAAATTAATGTATAATTCGTTTGTTTCCCCTTTATGATACACTACAATTTTATCATGTACAGTATATTATTTTCAAATATTAGTTTTGATACATAACCCTAATTTATTGCAACACAATTAGTATGTATCATGTTCATATTTATGTATTGGATACACAACTCTTACAAATTTTATTTTTTTACTACCAGATACATACAACCAACTTTATTCAACTAGAAGACGATGTATTTGTAGATATTGTTGCTCCCAGTTGCTCACATAAGTAATATAGTGGCTCCAAGAGAGCTGAATTATTGAAACCAAAAGACTTTTCGATTAACTATTTTTATAAAATCATACTGATCTAATTATTTATTTAGGAGTGTCAAAAGAGTTTTATTTATGTTTAACTACTAAGAATGCACAAATGAAAAAATAAAATTACTTACAATTATTGGAAAATTTCAGGGCTGCAACATGCTTTAAAGTTTCATGTATCACATCTTATGTAATGAATTAACTACAATTATCAAATTACTGATTTACAGGATTGATTTTACGATCATGATTTCTCGACCTCTAATCACTTACTCCAATAGACTGTCTAACTGCATCGTTGAGCAGAGATAGACAGACTCAATTGGCTAGCATTTATATTTTATCTTGTTTAGTAATCAATCTCGGTGTTCGTCCGGGTGTCAATTCTGAAAACAAATCTGAATAAGTGATATTCAAGAGAGATCAAGCTCTTTGTATTCTTTGGTCTATCTACCTCTTCGTCTCCCGCATCCAAGAATAAACAATATATTTATCTCTTTAATGATCAAGCATGAAATAATAAAACAAGAATATAAAGTAATTTAAGCGACAACCAACATTAGTTCAAATGGTTGGGATATGCATCAAAATAAATTGTTCCTTGCTGCGAAAGCCGAATATAGAGAGAGTGATGGAATCACTACAACTATATCTAAAGGTAGCTAATAAATAGTAAATTAGACAACAACAAAAAGAACCAGGAATTAATGAGGTTCGACAAACTTTTATTTTCTTTTGCCTACTCCTCGGACACAACCAACCAATATTTATTTCACTCCAAAAGAGTACAAGTGAAATACTACAAGAGAGAAAGAAGAACAAATGCCTTAGGATATGAGAAGGCAAGTGAGAGGTGTGTTAAAAATGAATTAGAAGCTACCTATTTATAGGAGTGAATTCTTCCTATTGATGTCATCCATGACATCACAATATGTCAAAATGTCAAGATTTACCTTGTGAAATCAATTTATTGTTCACCTAAATTTCACATACAAAAGGTGCTATCTTGACTTTTCTACCAATGAAGAATTATCCTCCTAACTACCATATCTTCTCATTAATCCATTTTTTAATCTTGTCAAATTTAACAAATCTCCACCTTGGCAAGATTCTTCATTTTCAACTTTCTCTCAACAACAATTTTGATTGTGTCTTCAACCTCAATCTTCAATGTTCAACAATGTTGATCAAGTTCAAACAATGTTGAAACTTGACCACAGTCATCACTTTTGTCAACATATCGGCAAGATTATCTGTAGTATGAATTTCTGCATTATGACTCCACCATCTTCTATGATGTCTCGTATGAAATGATATCGGACGTCAATGTGCTTCATCCTTGCATGATAAACTTGGTTCTTTGCTAATTGAATAGCACTCTGACTATCACACAATATTATGATTCCTTTTTGTTCAATACCAAGCTCTCTATGCAATCCTTGAAGCCAAATTGCTTCTTTCGCAGCCTCTGTAATTGCCATGTACTCTGCTTTAGTGGTAGACAAAGCAACTGTTGACTGCAAAGTAGACTTCCAACTAACTGGTGCATTTGCAATAGTGATAACATAACCAGTAGTCGATCTTCGTTTGTCCAAATCACCTGCATAATCTGAGTCACTATATCCAACAAGATATTGACTATCTTTCTGCTCGAAAACCAAACCAACATCTACAGTATTATGAATATACTGTAGAATCCATTTTATAGCCTGCCAATGATCCTTTCCAGGATTGTGCATGTACCTGCTTACAACTCTAACAACGTGTGAAATATCTGGCCTTGTGAAAACCATTACATACATCAATATACCAATAGCATTCGCGTATGGTACTCTTGACATATATTCTCGTTCAGCTTCATTCTTAGGTGACACAGCATCACTAAGCTTAAAATGAGGAGCAAGTGGAGTGCTGACCGACTTCGTTTTTACATTCATACTGAATTGGTTTAGTACTCTCTTCAAATATTCTTTCTGAGATAAATAGAGTTTCTTTGAGTGTCTATCTCTTTTTATCTCCATGCCAAGAATCTTCTTTGCCTCACCCAAATCCTTCATCTCAAACTCCTTTCTTAGTTGAATCTTTAGCTTTTCATTTTCCTCTTAACTTTTATAAGATATCAACATATCATCAACATATAGGAGAAGATACATAAAGGAATTATCTTCAAGCTTGCGCAAATACACACAATGATCGTATTTGCTTCTTATGTACCTTTGCTGCAACATAAACTTGTCAAATCATTTGTACCATTGTCTAGAAGATTGTTTCAATCCGTACATGATTTTTCAAGTTTGCACACCATATTTTCTTTCCATCAACTTTGAATCCTTCTGGATGAGTCATATAGATTTCCTCTTCCAAGTCTCCATGTAAAAATGCAGTTTTTACATCCAACTGAACTAGTTCCATCAATTGTGCTACCAAAGCCAACAAAACTCTAATGGAGAAATGTTTCACAACTGGAGAAAAAAACTCATTATAATCAATTTCCTCCTTTTGAGCATATCCTTTGGCCACCAATCTTGATTTTTAGCGAACATCTTCTTGGTTAGGAAATTATTCTTTCTTTGCAAATACCCATTTGCACCCAATTGCTTTCTTGCCTTCCGGTAGATTGGCCAATCTCCATGTATGATTCTGATGAAGGGACTGCATTTCTTCATCCATGGCAATCCTCCACTTATCTTCTTCTGAACTTTGGACCGCGTCTTTATAAGAGGTAGAAATGTTATCAGCTGCAATTGAGTCCGCACAAGCCACCATATCTATGAGTTGAGCAGGTTTTCTTATTGCCCTTTTTGGCTTGCCAGTTGCTATTGAATCAAGTTGTGGTTGAGGTTCTTCAGATGGAACCTCCTCTTCGACTGACTCTCCTTTAAGAGGAAAATCTTCTGTTGTTTTCTCGTTTGATCCCTGTGTTGGAAAAATTATCTTTCCCTCAAACTCCACCTGCTTTGAAGCACCATCAATATAATTTGTTTGTCTTCTTCAACTGTTACCTTATTAGTCAAGATAGATTCATCAAAGGTAACATCCCTGCTGAAAATAACTTTTCTTGTGTCTGGACACCATAAACGGTATCCTTTGACTCCAAAAGTAATTCCCATAAATAAATCTTTCTTTGCTCTTGGGTCCAACTTTGATTCTCTTACATGATAATATGCAATTGAGCCAAATACATATAGAAAATCATAATCTTCAGCAGGTTTTCCATACCATTTTTCAAATGGTGTTTTCCTACCAATAACAGCAGATGGTAGACGATTAATGAGGTGGCAGGCATATGTTATTGCCTCAGCCCTAAATTCTTTGCCCAAGCCAGCATTGGACAACATACACCGAACCTTCTCCAACAAAGTTCGGTTCATGCGTTCTGCCACTCCATTCTGTTGTGGTATATTTCTGATGGTGAAATGTATGACGATGCCATTTTCCTCACAAATTTTCTGAAAAAGATCATTCATGTATTCTCTACCACTGTCTGTGCGAAGACACTTGATCTTTCTGCCACTTTGAGTTTCTATCATCGCCTTCCATTTGAGAAAAATATCCATTACTTCATATTTTGTTTTCATTGTATATACCCAAAATCTTCGAGAAAAGTCATCAACAAAGGTTACAAAATAGTGTTTCCCACCTAATGAAGGTGTTTTGGAAGCACCCCAAACATCTGAATGAACATAATCCAAAATACATTTAGTATTATGGATAATTGTTTCAAATTTAACCCTTGTTTGCTTTCCCTTGATACAATGCTCACAAAACTCCAAGTTGCAAGTTTTTACTCCTTTTAGCAATCCTTGATCTGATAAAGTTTTCAAGGATTTCCCTCCAGCATGTCCCAAGCGCATATGTCATAGCTTGGTCATTTCTGCCTCCTTCTCGTCATTGGATATTGTTGCCGCTATCCCAATAACTGTACTACCTTGATAGTGGTACATGTTATTATTTTTTTTAATTGCCTTCATTACCACCAGTGCACCAGAGCATTTTCTTATCACGCCATTATCTGCAATGACTTTGAACCCCTTTGACTCTAGGGCTCCAACAGAAATGAGATTTTTCTTCAAATCTAGTACATATCGAACATGTGTTAATGTTCTACTTAATCCATCATGGTTCCTTAATCGGATTGAACCAACACCATATGCGGTAAGAGGATTATTGTTTGCGGTGTGAATAACTCCACATTCTCCTTCTTGTAAATCAACAAACCAGTCCCGATTGGGACACATATGATAGCTACAAGCTGAGTCCATCAACCATACATCAGATGATTTAGATGGATCTGTCGTAACTAGTGAGTAATCGGAGTCATCACAATCAGCCACATTTGAATCCATGACAGCCTTCCCATTATTTGGTTTGTCTTTGCTATTCAACTTTGGGTTGTCTTTCTTCCAGTGCCCTTTTTCTCGGCAAAAGGCACATTCATCTTTGCTGAGTTTGGATCTTGACTTGGATCTCACTTTCTTCGTTCTCATATGATTTTGAGAACGACCTCTCGCAATCAATGCTTCTGTTTCTCTGCCTTTTTGTTTTTCTCTCTTTCTTTGTTCATAACTATATAAGGCAGAACAAACTTCTTTGAGAGATACTTCATTATTCCCATGTAGTAGAGTCGTTTCAAGATGCTTGAACTGATCGAGAAGTAAACTTAACAACATTAAGGCCATATCTCCATCCGTAAAAGTCACGTCCATATTCCGCAAATCTGTCGCCAACTTATTAAAGCTGGTGATATGATCATTCATTGTGCTACCAGGAATATAAGTGAAGCGTAACAGTCTTCTTTTCATGTAAAGTTTATTTTGATTGTTTTTCTTCAAGAATTTTTCCTCCAATGAATTCCATAATTTATTTGCAAATGTTTCCTTCGTGTATGGATACTTTTGTTCTCTTGCGAGGTAGATTCGAATGGTACCGCAAGCAACACGGTTGATAATCTTCCAATCTTCTTCTCCTACACCATCTGGTTTCCTTTCTTCAATGGAAATATCTAGCCCTTGTTGAAAAAGAACATCAAGGACCTCGCCTTGCCATATTCCAAAATGTCCTGACCCATCAAAAATTTCAACTGCAAAATTCGCATTTCACACAATTTTTGTCATAAGCGAAGATACCAATGATGACGTATTATTGACACTCGATGTGGAATCATCATTTTTCTTGTCTCCTATTTTACTACAAATACTATTTACTAGCTAACAATGCAGTGACCAAAGTAAATCTTTTTCTAATGTGTAAGTTCAGACTATGCTGCAATCACAGAGCATACTCTGATAATACCTTGGCTCTGATACCAATTGTTGCGGAAGGCGAATATATAGAGAGTGATGGAATCACAACTACGATATCTAAAGGTAGCTAATAAATAGTAAATGAGACAACAACAAAAAGAACACCAGGAATTAACTAGGTTCGGTAAACTTTTGTTTTCTTTTGCCTACTCCTCGGACACAACCAACCAATATTTATTTCACTCCAAAAGAGTACAAGTGAAATGCTACAAGAGAGAAAGAATAACAAATGACTTAGGAGATGAGAAGGCAAGTGAGAGGTGTGTTGCAAATGAATTAGAAGCTACCTATTTATAAGGGTGAATTCTTCCTATTGATGTCATCCATGACACCACAATATGTCAAAATGTCAAGATTTACCTTGTTAAATCAATTTATTGTTCACCTAAATTTCACCTAAAAAGGTGTTATCTTGACTTTTCTACTAATGAAGAATTATCCTCCTAACTACCATATCTTCTCATTAATCCATTTTTGAATCTTGTCAAATTTAACATTCTTACTATCACTTTTTGATAGGGTAACACCTTATCCAATGGAAAAAAATGATTTATGCCACAAGTCGTGAAATCCTTGACCGTTGAACCTCGGAAACTCAACCCTAGAAAATCTAGTAAGAGTTTGAGAATTTGACATGGGAGGAAAGGAATGAGATTGGGGATAATAGTTGTCAGCATTATTTGGATAAACAGGTTGATGACCAAAGTTAAAGTGTAAGGGAGTGGAATTTATGGGGTATGGATAAGGAGTAAGTGTGGTGGAATGGAGCTTATATGGAGGTAATTGGTGGGTAAAATGCGGACTCTACACAGGAAATGTGATGGATTGAATACTGTTTAGGGTGTCGGATTAATGTTTTGTCCTCCGAGCACTACTCCATCAAAAATCAGAATAGGGATGTTGGCGATAGTTGATATCAATTCGTAAGAATGCATATATTTTTGGATATCTCTGTCACGTCCGAGCTACTCTCTAGACATAACACGAGACCTAGAATCACAAGTGACCCCAAGCTAACCTTGAGTTTGGCATATCACATATATAACTAAGATAGACGGAAACATAACTAATAAATGAGTCACAATTAAAGAACTCCAACTAAAAATATATCATGATTTCTGAGGAAACAACCTCAAAACACTTAACACCGACTCTATGAAAGTCTCTACAATTGATGAGCTGCTGGGACAAGTCCCCACCTAACTCAAAAAAAAAAAAATACCAAAATACTGAAAGTAAGCTAGCTAGGCCAAACATAAGTAAACACCCTCAAACTAAGAGGACTCACCACTGAAGTTGTTCAATATGGGCTAAAAATCATACTAAGTGTGATCTGGATGCTGAGCGCCAGAACCTACATCATAAAATGATATATATACTAAGTTGAACAATGTAAACATAACAATATAATACTGACAATATAGACTGAGCATGACAATAGGTTGTGTACTGCAATATAACTGAAAACTGAGCTAGATACAATGACCTAGTATTAACTATGAAGATAACATGTTGAACTGAATACTAAAGTAAATACTAATAACATGGTCAATGCAAAAAAGAGTATGATTGTGGGAGCTACTATTAACCAACATAAACCACGTGAATTAAACGTGGAGTCTGATGTATATTTCCCATCGAGAGGACCTAATATACCTTGCCATGGGTATAAAGGCATGATTGTAGTGTGATCACTAAATTGATGCCCAACAAAGGGGACTTCTGAACCTACGTTTTTACGTAGTTCTAGGACTGTGAGAGTATGCTGAATCCTAGTCCAACTCGGTGTTGATTATACTCCCAACTGAATATGTATATAGCTAAAATGCAATTGAAATACTAAGAAACTTAAAATACTTACATGCTATCTGAAAGTGCAACATAAATATAACGAAAGATATGACATTCGAGTTTAGAAGCATGAATTTCTAACTGATCTACCTAGCAAGTATAATTTATGAGTATTGCTAATTAATACAAGTTAGGGTTTTGAATTTTATACATGGAAGTTGGAACTATGAAAGTTTTTCAAGAAACGTGATATCTAAATATTGGGTGGAACTATAACAACTAAAATCACAATGAATTCCCAAGGTTTTGAAAACCCTAGGCCTGAACAATTTATGAGAACTTGAGGAAGTGACTAAATTTTACGGATCAAATGAGTGAAAGAAACCAACTAGTGAAATCTGACATACCCGATGACGAAAAATTATGGAAAAATCCTTTGGATTTTGGGGATGAACTTGAAGAAGACCTCTGCTTGTTCTTGGGAAAACTATCGCCTCTTTTCTCTTCTTTTCATTCTAAGTTAAATGATTTTAGGAGAATGAGGATTCTGGGTAGTTTCTAACTAGATTATTAGGCTTAGGCTGAGTGAAACAACGTAGTATTAGGCTAGAATAATTAGGGAAACACCTGAAAGCCCTTCTAATATAACTGTAGACTCTCGTGGACAGTGGGGACCTATGGTTCGTGGGTCCACTTACACACCATCCTATAGGTAGATAGTTGATGGGTTCAGAAACTTTGTTTTTGGACCTTCGGCTGAAGGGATCCATATAAGGTCCCTTGGTCAACCTATGGTCCGTACATGGCCTCCGTAGGTCCAACTGAAACTTCTTAAAATCTCACTAATAAGTTTGAGACTCACCTATGAGTCCTACCTACGGCTCAAGCATTGGGAAATGGACCGTCCTAGTGAACCTTAGGAAAGTACTGGAACTTTAGCTTTCTTGGAAAATATGGACTGGCCATTCACAGAGTTACGTACGAACTGTGTCACGGGTCGTTGATGGCTTCGTTGGTTTTGGCACCAAATCCGACAAAAGCTGCAATTTCCTATTTTTTTAATATGAGGTGTTATAATATCTCACTAGTGTCATGGAACATTCATGTATCAATTCTAAGTAATCTTCCTATTTTACTACCCACCCATTATTGTATATGAATATGGTAGAATTTCAAAAGTAGTTTAGATAATTTACGTACTCCAAATTAAGGTTTAAACTAGTTTGATGTTTGAAGGTATAAATTTAGGTTTCCGTTGTCAGACAACGAGATGGTCTAGAATAAACCAAGGTCCCTCATGTAAGACTGTATTCATGTTTTCGTGGAATTAAAAGTTTTAACAAGAAATTGTGGCAAAAATCAATAAGAGCTAGTTCATCGATTAAGTGTCAAAGTTTGCCAATTACTTATGTTAAATATATGGTGACCTAGTTTTTAACCTAAAAGTATGATTATAATCGATTTTCCCATGGATGATGTTTTCTTAGCTTGATCATCATTACTAGATAGAGGAATAAAATCAGTAGTAGACAAGTGTATAGAAATTTCGTCAGCAAAATCTAAGCTTGACAGAACAATTTGTATGGAGTTTAGAGATAAATCAGAATGATAATTTATAAGTTTGACATAGAGTATGAAGAGTTTTTTTTTTTTAACCGACATACATATTTTCATTCATACAAAAATGTACAACTTAGTTCAGGCAGCCTGGACAAGCTGCTCTATTTACATTCATATCATTACAACTAAGTAAAATCAGAAAACTAATTAGGATAGTTGGAAATCTCTTGTAGTCTCTTTCTCCAAATTGCATTGTTCATGCCTCGTACATGAAAATGGATCACCATGTCTTTAATCAAAAATTCTGGCTGAAATATTTGAAATCGAGCATTGTTTCTAGCTTGCCACAACTTATATACCACCATTTCAAAAGCACAACTTGTTATCTGAGTTGTTCGACTTTTTTTCTTGGTTATTGGGATCATCCAGTGCGCTTCGTCTTTCCATCTCATGTATTGCCTGGTATGCCCCAACCATTGTAGTACCCGCCTCCAAATGTTTGTGGTAATTCGACATTTGAAGAATAAGTGTGCAAATGTTTCCATGTGCAATCGAAAGAAAGCACATTCTAGTGATACATTGATTCCAAACTTCAATTGTCTTTCAACTGTTGCAAGTCTTTGTTGTATGGTCAACCATAGGATAAATGTCTGAGGTGTATCGTCGGATACATTGTTAGAAATTTCCAGGCAACTTTAGGATGGTCTGGCAGCAGTGAAATATACATCTTATGAATTGAGAACTTTCCCCCTAATTGTATACCCTGCAATTTCTGTGATATTATCCCATGATTATGACTTCTAATCTTCAGCTGTTCTCTTGCCTCCAGCACTTCTCTAACCACCCAAGATGCATTTCTGGATATCCTTACTAGATAAATATCTCTAGCTTTGATGTAGTAGCTATGAATCCATTGCACTCATAAATAATGTCTTTTCTATCTATGTCCTATAGAAGTTTAAGAATAATTGCTTTGTTCCAAGTGCATAGTTTCATTATATTTAGTGCTCCTACTGCTCTTGGTAGGCAGATGTTTTTCCAAGACACTAGCATTTTTTTATACTATTACACCACCAGTCCATAGAAAAGTTCTACAGAGTTGCTCAATTGTCTTGATTACCTTTTTGGGTAAAAGAAAAATCTGAGCCCAATAAGCTTCTACTCCAAAAAGGACTGTTTTGATTAATTGTAATCTCCCTGCATATGACAGTAGTTTGGCAGACCAATAGGTAATTTTAACAGTTATCTTCTCAATTAAGGGAAGGTATGCATTAATTCCATGTTTTTGAGATGCTAGAGACACTCCTTGGTATCTGAATGACAAAGTTTCCTCAGTGAATCTCAATCTTCAATTATCCTTTGCTTTGTATGATCAGTCACCCCAACAATGTACGTGAAACTCTTCTCTGTATTTTCTTATAGGCCAGATGTCTCAGTCATATAAATGTTGTTCAGTCATTCACACCTGGAATGATAATTAAAGTTCACATTTGTTGTCATTTGCTTGAGTTCCCTTGCAAGATACTCCATAGCCAATACAAAGAGATAGGGGAACAGAGGATCCCCCTGTTTGAGCCTCTCTATGCTGGAAAAGGTTCAATAAGCCCACCATTCAAAAGAAAAGAATGTGATACTATAAATATGCATTTCATGATCAATTGCACAAACTTTGCTGGGAACCCCATATCACTCATCAATCTCTCCAAGAAACCTCAATCCAAAGTGTCATATTCCTTCATTAGGTCCACCTTTTAACACACATCTAGGTGAAATCAATTTTCTATTATAGCTCTTGAATATTTCATGACTGACCATAATATTATTAACTATACTCTTACCATCTATAAAAGTTGATTGAGGTTTATTAACAAACCCATAAATCACTAACTTCAGTGGATTAGTTAAAACCTAGCTATGATTTTATATAAACTGGTGCAGCAAGCAATAGGTCTATAATCACTAACCTTTGATGGGGCTTTGACTTTAAAAATTAAAATTATTGTTGTAACATTAGTAGCATGATGGATCCTACCCGTTTGAAAAACAATGTAGTACAACTGCTATAACATCCTTTCTAACCATTTCTAGTTTTTTGTAAAGAATTCAATGCGAACCATCCACTCCTAGAGCCTTGTCCTTTGGCATGCTCTTTATGACCTCCACTATCTCCTCTTGTGCTACTTCTTTTATGATCTCTATTTGTTGCATAATAGTTAGGCATGGACCATCTCAAAGCACTCAGTATTTAAAGATTTCATTTTAGATTCTTTTGTCCCCATCAACCTTTTGAAAGTAGAAATAAACTTTGCTTTAATTTGTAAAGGTTCTGTTAGTTTTAGACTAGTTTATGTACAAATGAATGTAATAGTGTTATGACTAGACCTTATCTTTCACTGGGTACGGAAATATTTGACATTGGAGTCCCCAAGTTCAACCCAATTTGCCTTAGAATTTTGCCTAATTATAGCCTCTTCAATATTACTCCATTTCTCCAACTCTATGATTGTGTGTTTCTCCTAATTCAATAAACTCTTGATCCAGTTTACTAATCTTAATTGTGGCTTGGATTATCTCAGTTTTTTCTTTAGTACCTGCAACTTTTGCTTATATGTAGCTATATAGTTATTTATGTCCTTACTTTGATGTTTTACATTGTTGAGTTCCCCCCATACCTACTTCATAGTGATATTATCCACACCATCACCCCAAGCATTTCTCTGTGTTTCAGCAAAATCAGAATGTTCCATCATGTTATTGAAAAACTTAAATGGTCTTGGAATGATGGTATATTGATTTCCACGTAAGCCATATTCTTCCATTTGCATCATCCTTGTAATTATTTACGCTAGACCAACCATATGCTACTCTGTTAGTAATTTGTGTAGCTCTCTTTACCTTAACCCTTATTTTCGAACCTCCCATTATATCTATTCTATGCTTATTCAGAAATAGTTTCAGCTCTTTCTGTTTGTGGCCTTGATTAAGGCCCCTTATATTCCAAGTAGTGAGTATCATGCTGGAAGGAATGGTATATAGTTGCAAGCACTCTTCCAGTTGCCCTGCATTGCTTCCTCTTCAATCAGTGTATCATCTACTATCTCTTCAACATGTTGCTTAATTACCCTCTCTGTGGCCAGGATCTATCAAAGGTTGATCTGTAGGAATCTGGTGTACCTCTTGCATAACCTTACTTGCATCTTGAGGTTTAAATGTGTCCATTTGGCCACCAATTTCGTGATAGCATCCTTCATCTTCCCCTTCCAATGGTCATCTTTTACTTCCGTTCCCATGTCTTTCTCCTTGGAGGAATGTTTAAACCAACAGTCATTCTCATTATATCCAAGTCTAATGCAATGATTACAAAACTTGGGTTTCATTCATACTGAATATTCTAATCCCATGGACCAGAAGGTGTTTCCACTACTATGACATCACGCGAGCTCTTAGCCAAGTCCACTACAATCAATACCCCGACATAAGATATTTTTCAGCATTTTCAGTGAACCCATCCGTGTATAATGGTATCCCAATTGCACTAGCAAGTTTACTGAATGTTCTAACAGACTAGTACCCCACAGTAAGCTGGGAAATCTCACCCAAATTGAAATTTGATTATACATAGAAATACAACCCTGTTTGCATCACTTTTTCTCTATCAATGGTGTTTTGGAACTTAAAAACATAATATCCATTTTCATTATACAAAATCTTAGGTAGTCCAACAAAACCCCATACCTTCCTAATAAATTATGTCATCTGTGCTTCAGAAGGGTTTCCCCCAATAACATACCATATTAATGCATTCTCCTACTCCTTATCCCGTGATTAGATATCCTTCTCCTCAATCTGAATTGTATGTACACCTTCCTTAATCATAGAGGGGATGAAGTTCAGGGTCTTATCATTTTGTGATTTCCTTTCACCTGTTTTGGTTCATCATGAGTAGGTTGTGTAGACGTGCCTTCATCAGGAAACTGCAACCGTCTCTTTGGTATGTCCTTTCCATCTGCATTTCCCAATTGAATTTCATCATCTAGCTTCTAGTATTCTTCGAAGGTAGAAAATCACCGAAAGTAAAAGGTGATAACATAGAGTTGCTCTAGTAGCTGGTATGACGGTTTTGGGTGTGTGCATAGGTGGTGATTGTCGTTGGCGGGCCATCGGCGAAGTATTCTTAGCTCATACTCGCTACCTGAGAGCTTTCTCTTAACATGCACCATCTTTTCATTTTCTTGTCTATTTATGGAGAGTTAATATTAATGGAGCTGATATCTAATGATTTTGAGGAAGTTTGGAAATTTGTAGTATTCATCTTATTGTACAGAGTGACTATGGTGTTATTATAGAGAGAATCACTTGTTAACAAGCCAAATAGCCCTTTCATTCAGAGTAGATGGATCACAGTGATCGTAACAAAGATTCTTTTTTTGGGTTTTCCATTCGGTGTCCAAAACCCACATTGGAGCTCCAATTAAATTCATATTGCGCTCTGGGACCATTCAGGGTGACGCTCCCAACAAAATTTTCTCCATACCCAGGGCTCGAACCTGTGGCGACCGTTTCCAAGAGATACTACAACTTGACAAGAAACCTAATTTAATACTTGCGACATTTAAAAGAGATTAACGAAGGGCATACTAATTTTGATCTAGTTGAGGGATTAGGTTCACAACGAATAATTTAGTTAAGGATGTGCATCTTGCCCATATGAACATCTATTTGAGGCCAAAGTTGATATGAAATAAAATTTTAACTTATGACGAAAAAACCTTCCAAAATTGTTAAGCAATTAACTTATGAGCTTTTTATCCATATATTATCCTCACACTTAAGGACGAAATAACAAGAATATTACCAACTTCCGTGTAGCAAAATTAGCCGGTTCATGCTTCACACAAACTTTCAAAACATATAGTAAATTAGTATATTACTAGACTTGAGTTTACACACCCCAAAAGGATATAAACGTATAGTCATACTTATATTACAACCCATGGTGACATGACTAAATTAGCCCTCAAGATTTCATGTAAATATACAACACATAGATCATGTACAAGTCCCAAGGTTTATACAAAATATATATGCCTATATGCAAGTGTGATCTTCCTTAAGGCTTTCAAAATCTCCTTTTTCAATGGCCAACTTCAAGCGCCCTCTCGAACATTCACTACGATAGAAACAACTATCGCTAAGCATATAGCTTAGTGGTGTAAAACTATAAATCCAGAGCCCTCAGATTCAACAAGTTATCATTTTTAAGTCAAGGGTAGAAAAATTTGAAACATAATCAGTAAATCAAGTAAACAATATACAAGAAGTATCAAGTTGAATATTTAAAGCTCCAAATGTCAATAACGCTCATAACAACATTTTCCAAGAGGTTCAATAACAAGACTCGTCCAATATATACATCATGTCGTTACACCAAGCACAAGAAGGTATCAAGAAGGGTCGACGCCCTGTATCAAGAAGGGTCAAAGCCCAATAATCAAGAGAACCAAGAACCATATTAAAAATGGCTTCCTAGTTTGTACTTAAAATGGACAACTCCCATACTTAAGATGAACTAAAAATCCAGAGTCAAGATGACAAATGATCTGAATCAAGAGGCATTCCAATAGTGACAAATTCACAGCCACAAGAAGGACAAGGTCCCAACAAGAGTGCCAAGTGATCAAACAATCCGTACAAGTGGGCGAGTTACACAAGAGTCTTTAATGTCTAAAATAACAACAACAAGACAATGCAAAGTGACAAGAGGTAACCAAGGTACCAAGATAATCTTTCAGATATATCAGCAGTTAAAAATAGTACAAGTACAAGTTTATACACAAACCTCAATTCTTTAGACAAGAAACAATCCAACACCACTTCAAAAGTTCAAACCGTAGACCAATCAACGTATGAAGGTCCTCAACTTGTTCACGAGTTTATACAACCTTAAAAATACAATTAAATAACTTATTTAATTCATAGTATCTCAATAATGTCAAAGTAAAATAGGATAATCATCACAAGTATGTTTAGCCTTTACAAATACGACTATGCTCCAAGAATAGTGATTCTTGCCAGCCTAATACCTCATATCGCAACTTAGATTTGAAAAGGAAAAAGGCAAAACTGGACTTTATAACCTTCATGAAAGATGTAGGTACATCTCTTAAGCTTGCAAATAATCAGAAATCACCACAAAATACGTTTTGTACAAAAAGATATATTCAAAACACTAACAGTTAAACATACATGATTTCTAATTCCAGAAGTTAGACAGAACTTGTCCTATGTTGCGTCCCATATTTCGAATCCATAACAGCAAAACTAGAGTTTTCCATAAACATAAGAGTTGTAGAATTACGAATTATCATTCCAAATCATATTTATTAATTGTAAACGAAGTTCTATAAGACAAGATATGCTTAAAATACAAAACACTATCCAGCTAAGAACCAAATTTTTCATCACTTACCAAAAAGAAGTGTGTGTCTCGACTTTCAACCAAAAAAACTTAGTTTTTCTCTTGATTTTGAAGAACAACTTGTTAGATAATGTCCTAAGGTTCCTATTCTTCAAGTGAGACGAAAATCACAAGAGGAGGTGTGAAATATATAGCTACACAAATGATCCTCATCACATGTACAGATGTCACCAAAAGGGACTGCCCAAACAAATAGTTGGTTGCCCAAAAACCATACATATATACCTATATTTATATACCTTATACTCACACTTCAAATGTTTATGTAAATATAATTAGAAAATTACGCAACTATCCCCATACAATACCTTAATTTACACTAACAATTATGTCAAGCAAGGTTGTAAGTGTCGCAAAATTTCAAGTCCCCAAAATGAGAATAAAACATATTATAGTAATTAAGCAATGATGTATCGACATGCAAATCTTGTTCTAGTATTTTAGGGGTGTTACAGAACCCGAGACCTCTGGTTAGGAGTGAAATACTTCCACTAGTGCACCACAGTTCATATTGATCGTAACGTGGGATATGACATTCCCTACCATTGAAGGTAGGCCAGAGTTTTTAACTGATCCGATCGACCAAAAAAGAATCTATTGCAATTAGGGGTGTGCATTCGATTTTTCGATTCGGTTTTATACTATTCGGTTTGGATTTTTATTTTTTGAAGTGTAACCCAATCCAAACCAAAATAAATTTGGTTTGGTTTGGTTTTCTCTTTTTTTTTTTTTATTTGGTTAATCGGTTATGTCAATAATTAGCAAAGTTATATTTGCAATTTAAAAAAAATATATATATATATTCGATTTTTTTGATTTTTAAGTTTTCATTTTTCTAAATTCGAAACCAAACCTAAAAACCAAACAATATAAATTGTAAATTCAAAACCAAACCAAGAATCCAAAAAACCAATCCAAATTAGAATTCGGTTTGTTTGATTTGGTTTTTCAGTTTAACCCAAATATTGCACACCCCTAATTGCAATCAGGGGCAGAGGAACCATATAATGAGGGGGTTCAGATTGGCGAAAAATGTTATGATTTATAGATGGTTAAAATTATTTTTAGGTATGTATAATATATTTCGAACTCCCTTAATCACTAGTTCATGTGTTTACTTCTCGAATTTTGAACCTCCTTATTAAAATTTCTGACTCCACGAATGATTGCAATACTAACACAAACATATTTTGCTATTTTTGGGTAACTTTCAAAGATCATTAGGTACTTTAAACATGTTCAGAACAATAATTACATCCTTTTTTAGAACTCTTTTATTCTCATGCATTTATATGATGAAACCATGTTAACATTTTTTAATACCTAATGAAGGAAAATGTTTTTATAAAGTTGCGTGAAATGGACTTATAAAAGAATATGCTAAAAAAGAAATATCTTTAATTCGGATTTTCATTCCTTCCCTCTCTTTTTTTTTTTTTTTTTAATGTTCTCTTTGTCTTGGCAAAAGTTATAATATCTCATACGATAGCGATCTAACGGTGACTAATTTGGTTAATTCATAGCCTTACCCTTGGCCTTCTCTTCCTAATTTTATGCATTCTGCTCCGTATATGAATATGAATTCAAAGAAACCAAAAATACCAACATTATTTTGTTATTCATATTTACATCAAAGAGGAACTTTATGCCACATATCCATTTGAGCTTAATTTCCAAAAATGTGATTGGAATAAGGTATAAGAGGAGAGAAAACAATTGCTAATAAGGAATAGAACAAGAGATTATAAGATTGCAATCAAAGAATAGAACAAGAAGACATATATAAGGGGATTGCTCTATATCTTAAATCCACTTATTCATGGGAAGGAACATTCCTTTAGGAGAAATTCATCCCATACATCATTCTCTTGTATATATTTCATTTATGATTGCTTGTTTTTCAGCGACGATTGCTATATTTTCATCCCTTTGTGGTTCCTTAACTAAAAAAAAATCACATCCTCCTCCAACTACATCTTCTAATAATACTAGAGATAATAATGAAAAATCATTTGTTAATGGCACCACATCTCCAAAAGAAACATCTCCAAGATATGATGCATCATTCAAAAGAAATTCAATTGATGAACTACAAGGAGAAGACGCGACATTTTTACAACAACCATTACCACCACCACCTTCCATGAGAGCAACTTCATTTAATAATTCTAATCTAAGGGCTAACTCAATGACTCCTACTACTCATTCAAGGTCAAATTCATCAAATTCATCGCAAGGGAGACTATCTACGAGTGTTAGCATAAGAGCGTTTGGGGGTGCATTAGGATCAAGACAATCATCGCGAAGAGAAGATTCTAACCATGATAATAAGAAGAAAGATAAGAAGTTGAGTAAAGATGAAGATTCAATATGGAAGAAACAAATTATCTTAGGAGAGAAATGTAAAATCCCTGCAGATGAAGATGATGATACCATTCTTTACGATGAGAATGGGAATAGAATATCTGCCTATCATCCTAAGCCTATCGTCAATCAATCTTCAAACATAGAGGAAGATGCAATTCCAAAATAAAATACAACGTGGCAAGAAAAAAAGACTATCCTTATTTTCTTGAGATCGTAGTATGATAATCTACTACGATGATAATAGATTGGCCTTGACTCGATCAACATTGATGAAAAAGGAAAAACTTCCCTCGACGCGTTATAGCCAGGTGTATGTGATTAATTTAATATCATATATCTTCCTTGTGGTTCGATAATTAAAATAAGGATACCTTACTATCTTATATTTCGTCAATGTGTATGAATTTCCAAATATAGCTAGGTCATATTTGGTCATGTTTCAACTAAGAAAAGGAAGAAATCATCTGGCCTTTGTATAACTAAAATGGTATATAATTGTATTGCTTGTTTATCTTCTTCTTTTTCTAATGATATTTTTAATCATCTTCTATTGTTTCTTGACTAACTCTTTTAGAGAAGGTTAAATAATTTAGGCATATATTATTTGATTAGTTCATAATATCCATTGCATTATTTCTCTTATGGCTCAGTACTGTATTCCTAATTCTCTATTTAACAAATTTACTTTTAAATCTGTCACACATATCACATTTATGACTCGAAGTTATTTAACTGACTTATACAGTATGTTTGGTACGAATGAATGTTTTCTAATTTTTTCATATATTTGGTGGTTTCTCTAGGAAAGGAACTTTTAAAAAACTAGGAAAATAACTTTAAGCAGTAATAAATATACATATTAATAAAAAGAGTGTGTTATAACCTTTGTTGGCATTAGTTAATTGCCATTAGATTCAATGTCGATATAGGATTTAGGGACATTTACAAAGAATGTTAATTGCTATTAAAAATATACTTAGGGACAATTAAATTATTATCATTAATTAAATATTATCAAAAATCATTTTTGGTGTAGTGTTTATGAACAAATTAATCGATTATACGAGACCAAATATATAAAAAGATATAACGTATTGAATTCTAGAGAGAGCTTAACAGAGCTGGAGAAGAAGGCTTTTTCATTCATACTCAAAACTACATCACATCAGCTACTATACATTCATACTCAAAACTACATCACATCAGGCACTATACAAGTGTATATATACCACTATACCAAATGATGATTAGTCTTTAGCTATTGGAATATGATTTCGAGAATAAGTAATTAATTTTAAAGATATTATATGAAATATTTTTTATGCTTTTGTCTTGAGGTATTATAAGTGACAAATAAAAAATAAATATATTTTTCAGAAAATGACCTAAAATACCTTCGAAGTATTGGAAATGGTACAAAATTATCCTCCATTAAGTTGTTGGCTTCAAAATGCCCTTCTCATCAATCTATTGGCTCCAAAATACCCTTGTCATCCACCTTTGGTTCAAAATTGACCACTTATTTAACGGTTTTAAATTTAAACTATTTAAATATGTTTTTTAAATACTTGGTGCTCAACTATTGATTATAATTTTATTTATAAAATTATTTATAAATCAACCCACTACCCACCCATTACTAATTAAATCCCACAAAATTAATAAACGAATTCTAATATCAAAATCGCCCTAAACACTACTAAAACACGATGAAATTACAGATTCCTGAAAATGACATCCAAAATTATTCGAGTCCGAATTGAAGCCTCAATTAAATTTAGGTTGAGCCGCTTATTTAGGAGGATACTTTCAATAGGATTATCTTTCAAGCTTGAATTCGAAATTTATGATTAAAGGTAAAGAAGTAGTACATAGAACTAATTCATGCACTTTTAAAATAAAATTTTTATAAATATTAATTATTTTGTTTTAAATATTAAAACTTTAATATAGTATTTTTTTAAAAGTAATCTATTAAGTAACATCACATAATTGATATGAATGAATAATAAGATGAACATAGTCAGACTTTTAAGTTACTTGAATTATAATATGTTTTTGTAGATTTTATTGGATTTAATTCATGCAAAATTTGGATTAAATCCATGTTTATTTGTGTTGAATGATTAATTTGGGATTTACAAATAAATAAGTTCATTTTATTAAATTCAAGTAAAAGGTCCATTTCACCTTGAAGCCCAAACTCATTCCACGTGTCACGGTGACTAAAAATCAAAGACCAACAAGGTGACGCCACATGTCCACATGAGGTGGTAGTCCCAGTCAAATGCAAAAACCAATCACAATGCGCCAAGTGTCAAAATGACATCTTTTGGCCACTCACAAACAACATTGTCCACCCCCTACAACTATAAATAGGGGATGGACATGACATTCTAAGGGCATCGAGAAAACTCTTCAACATGCATTCTGCAATTGGAGAAAGCTACAACATCAACTACATAGCTCTTTGAAGGAGTGATCAACGGAGTTCTTCCTTGAGATCGACTTTCAACGACGAAGTGCTTTTCGACATTTCCGGAGATCAAATACATATCAAGAAGGTCTACATAAGCTACAACATCAACTACATAGCCCTTCGAAGGATTGATCAACAAAGTTCTTCCTGGAGATCAACTTGTAACGAAAAAACGCTTCCCGACGTTTTCGGAGATGAATTACATCTCAAGGAGGTCTACATCATACTATATTCAAGAAATACACCACTGAAGGCCCTCGAATCACGGAAAAACTTAGGAGAGAAGAATTAAGAGAACAACATAATTGTACTCACAAAGATTCAACAATAAAAATATATTTTCTTTTATTTACTTTGCTTGCAGTTAATTTTTCGCGCTTAAGGGAATTTGTTGCGAATAAATTTGGCACGCCCAGTGGGACCAATTTTTCTCTTCATCTCTCTTTTCTACAAATAAAAAAACAACAAGTTCAACTCTGCAATGGTCTCCAAGAAGATCAACGATGTTTTATGTAACAACTTTATTGTTGCCACATTTGTTGATTTTAGTGATGTTGATTCAATCACTCGAAGCGATTTCAAGACAAGTGCCTTGAATGGATCTAAATATTTCACCTCCTTGGAGATACCAAGATAGAGCAAGTCTCGAATGACACTCAAAACTGCAATCCCTGGGGCAACATTGCATTTAAGTTGTATGATGAACTTTCTGACTCTGACTTCAACTTTGGTAAATCTAAAAGTTCAACAAATTCTTCAATTTCAACAAAGGCTAACTCTTTAATGGTTGACGCAACTGAAATGGACGAGAAGTTCGCATTGATAAAGAAAACAATTGAAGCCTTGAAGAAGTCCATTGATGACAAAAATCTCTAAATTGTGCAACTTATGAGCAAGTCAGATCACTACAACTCTAGAGAGTCACATCACAATCTAACAACTCAAGAAAAATTTGATATTGATTGTCTCACTAAGTCAGTTGACTCTCAAAACGCAAAACAGTCTATTTCAGTTGCCATTCTAACAGTTCAATAACTACAAGATATGATCACAAATGCAATTAAAGCTCAATATGGTGGTCCGCCACAAAGTTCCTTAGGATATTCAAAGTCGTATTCTAAGCAAATCAGGGTCTACTGATGTCAATTGGATATCAACCAGCAAAATTGCAGCAATTTGATGGAAGGGGAAATCCAAGGCAACATGTTGCCCATTTCATCGAGACTTGTAGCAGTGCTGGTACACATGATGATCTTCTTGTCAAGCAGTTTATCCGTTCTTTAAAAGAAAATGCCTTTGATTAGTATATGGACTTGGTACCTGAATGAATTAATTGTTGGGAGCAATTAGAATTAATTTCTCAATCGTTTCTACAGTACCCACCGTACGGTGAGCATGATGGAATTGACAAACACAAAATAAGGTAAGGATGAACTCGTAGTGGACTACATCAATCGTTGACGAATGCTGAACTTAGATTGCAAGGATCAACTTTCTGAAATCTCAGCAGTTGAAATTTGTATACAAGAAATGTATTGGGGCCTTGTATATATCCTTTAAGGGATTAAGCCTCAAACTTTTGAAGAATTATCTACACGTGCTCATGATATGGAGTTGAGCATTGCAAGCCATGAAAAGACATTACATATTTTTTATCCAAGAAAAAAAGATACACAATTCAAAAAGTCGTTAGACTACACAACTAATGAGTGCATAGCGGTAACCACAACTTCTACGAAGGCCTCTGCGAGGCAAAATTTGAAAGAGATTGTAGCACATCAGCAAATGCGAGAAGTGAAAAATCAATCTACCTTGAAGGAGTTACAAGCAAAAGAGTATCCCTTTTCGGACTCTGACGTTCCTGCGATTCTTGATGAGTTGCTAACCAAGAAAGTCATTTTACTACCAGAGTCAAAGAGATTCGAAGAATCGAATAAAGTCGATGATCATTTATTGTAAATTCCACCGCATAATCGGTCATCACACCACAAAATGCTTCATTCTGAAGGAAAAGATCATTACATTGTTACGGGAGGGAAAGATCATCTTTGACGATGGTGAGATAGCTGAGACAAATTATGCTAGTACCAAACTTGATTATGATTCAATTTCAGAAGTTCTACGTCCTGTGACATCGCTAAAAATTGAAGAAGATGTCATCACACTACAGTTTGGGAGATTTGAACCAGTTGAAGTTTCTGCCTTGAAGAAAACAACAAATACATCCAAGGTAGATGATTTCTCCAATGAACAGAGTGGTGACTCTTGGACTTTGATCGCTTGCAAAAGACAGAAGCATCAAGGGACTTCTGAACTCCGACTTTTAAAAGTCGACACAATATCAATTACGAATCACTTAGGCAATGCAAAAGCATAAAATTCAACTCCAAACTGATATACATAAATGCTTCATTACGAAAGGTTAGAAGGCCAGTTACATTCATGGAATTCTTCCCAGAAATGCTCCTCGACATACGAGCCTAAACTGCAAGTTACAACGCTCCTTAAGGTATGAGCATAAACTACATGTTACTCCTAGCCCACAAGAATATAAATTGTGTACGGCCCAAAAAAACTCATTATCTTAAACTACGATATGACTTGATCCTCTTCACTGAGGTATGTAGGCGCTTGGAGTAATCACTCTATGCTCAATCAAATGAGTAAAAAAAAGATTTGATGGCATCGCGTGATCATCAAACTAGCTCTTTAAAATCATGTGTCTAGCACATGAGTTTAAACGCGTCACAAATGAGCAAAATAGAAGATTCTTGAACCCCTCTCAGCAACAAAAGAAGAAGCTTGTAAACAGAAACTCCTACATCGAGTTATGGATCTTCAACTACGATAGTTCAAAGTTGCGTACCAAACATGCTAGATTTGGAAGTCAACTTAGGTTATTAATCTAATCAATTCAAAAGGAATTTTGATTTGAATTTTTTATATGCGGCAGGCTAATGAATTCATTGGCATTGGATCAATCGACTTGCAATTCTACTTGAGTTTTTTGCTTACATTGGAGATAATTTTGTGCAATTCAGTGATGCTTCAGTAAGTTACTCAAAATTAGGGGCAGCTTTACCTACAATATTAAATTGGAATACTCTTCGGATCAAAGATCTATGTTGAAATGGTACAGCCGCAAAGATCATGATTTGAACACTCCAAGTTTAAGAGACAACCTTTTGTTGTTGTCAAGAGTGCACAAAGTTGAGAAAATGACATTTTGGGCGTATAGTCAACTTGAAAAATTTATTGTCATCAATTTGGAATGAATTTTTTTGTAAATTCTATAAATAGTACTTTGCTTGATGCGCTCGTCACAATGAAATAAGAAGCTCATAGTTTCACCACTCTTACAATGAATTTTCACACCGAAGATGTGCTCTTCACAATGAAATAAGAATCACATAGTTTTGAAATTTAAGCTTACTTTGAAAATATATCTCAATGAATCTGGATATCATTTCACCATGATTTGTAGACATACTATATTTATATATATTATGCTTCCAACGAAACAAGAAACACATTATTTCGAGGCTCCTACGCGAGTTATTGATTTTCTCCCAAAGCTGTTCAAAGCTGAAGAGTTTAGCAAGGCAGAATTTGAGCTGACTTTGAAAATATATCTATGCTAATCTGGAAATCTTTTGGCTGTGATTTTTACATATGTTGTGAATCTATAAGTTATGCTTACAACAAAACAAGAATTGCATCATTTCAAGGCTCCTATGCTGAGTTATTAATTTTCTTCCGAAGTTGCTCAAAGCTTAAGTGTTTTGCGAAGCAGAATTGCTCAAAACAACATATATATATGTATATATATGTATATATATATATATATATATACACATATATATACATATATATATATATATATATACATATATATACATATATATATATATATATGTACTAATATGAAAGGATTTTGGCCGTGATTTTTACATATGTTATAATTCTATGAGTTATGCTTCCAAAGAAGTAAGAATTACATCATTTTGAGGCTCCTGCGCCGATTTATTGATTTTCTCCCAAAGTTATGCAAAGGTGAAGAGTTGAGAGAGGTGGAACCATGAGATGACTTTGAAGCGATATTTGTATCAATCCACAAAGTGTTTGACCGTAATTTTTATACATTGTGTATTTTTTTGAGTCGTCTTTCCAACGGAAGAAGAAAATCATGATTTCAATACTCCTACTCCAAGTTATGAATTTTCTACCAAAATCGCACAAAGATGCGAAAGAGATATTAAAATTCAAAAACAACTTCAGAATTTGATTCTGAACAATGTGGAAGAAATTTTGATGTGAAACTTTGACATATTGTAAGACGTTGAGTTCTATCTCTCTTGGATCAAGTTTATTGTAATTTCATGGCTTCCACATTTGAAATAAATATATTTCAAAGATGTGCAAAGTTGAAATCACAAAGTGTAAGAACTTCGAGCTCCATGTGCCTCCCAAGATTTCAGAAGATTGGTTCAAGATCTTCTCCAAATTGAGAGGAAGATGTCGATCCACACTATAGCTTGAACAATGAGATTATCCGCAATCTAGTTCGTTGATGTTTGGAGTCCTATACCAAGTGTTTCTCTCGCAATTCTCATGTCAGATACTTTTTCGTCCGAAATAAAATGAAAGTACTTCAAATGTTTCTCTCGTGAAACCGCAAATAAAAGGATGAAAATGGAGGTGGAAAATTTCTTTATAAAGGCTTCAAGGAAGGTGAATGCGTCAAGTGAGTTTTCTGTCAACATTGCTAGGATGAGATGAGTTGTTCCATCCCAATCATATGAACAACTCGTGCAACTTCTAAGCGATTTAGGCTCTTTCGGAAACCTAAAACGAATAAAATAAACTTGTAGCCATCGGTGCCAACTGTACGAAGTTTTCAATTTTTCTTGGTTAATATACTTCTGATAACACATGTAGTAAGTGCACGACCCTTCAATATGACATGACAAACATGAGCAGCAACACAACAATCTTGTTCGACATAGCGGTGCTAATAACACGAAGTTTTGAATTACGGTCAAATTGAATCTTGAACATCAATCTTTCCTGTTTAAGAAAAATGTCAATGCAAAATAAAGATTCAACCACAACCATTACCTGCAAGAAAGAGAAACAAGAAAAATTCAAAAGACACAAATCCGTGAGGAAAACGGTGATATTTGAAGACCAACTTCAAAAAAATAAAATAAAATAATAATAGTCATTTTCTGTCAATTCAAAAAGAGTTTGAAAAGGAATTTTTGATATGTCATAGTAATATGAGTCTATTTTCTTAAGAGTCAACCGGCTCATCATTTGAAAACTTCTACACAAAGAAAAGAATGTTTTGGCGGGACTGTCCATAGCCGTGAGAAGAACTGTCAGATTTTAGGTACAACTTCAAAACTTGATTTTCATCGATCCAAAAGGTTTCTAACGTTGATTTTTAAATATGTCGTATTACTCAAAGTTTTGTTTCTCCTAAATTAAGCCGCTCATCGTTTGAATGCTCCTACACCAAGAAAATGATGTTTCAACGAGATTGTGAATAGTTGTGAGAAGAACTTCCAGATTTGATGACCAACTTCAAAAATCAATCACGTCATTACAAAAAGTTTTTGACGTTGATTTTTGGATATGTCGTAGTACTATAAGTCTAGTTTATCCAAATTCAAGTCGCTCGTTGTTTGAATTCTTTTATACCAAGAAAAGAACATTTTGATGGGACTGCACGAAATTGAGAAAAGAACAAACTAAATATGGAGTTCCAAATTGATTTGGTTAGGAGAATTATTTTTTTTCCGATGATTCTTTGATCAATCATTTGTACATGAAAGATTCTTATATAGAAGTTCCTTTGAACAACTCTCATTCTTTGTACAAGGAAAATTGTGGTAAGATTGGAAGAAGGAAATCATATCAATTCTTACTCATCTAAATGGAAATTGTAAGCACTCAAGAGGAAAACAATAAGTCTTGAGATGTTAAGAATTATTCTTACAAATCAACCAAATGAAAGTTGATATTCCTTTTATTTGATTCAAAATCCAATCAATCTTTTTGTTCTTTCTCACACCTTGCAAGGAAGATCACACAATGCTACTACTCACTAGAGTCATCTATTTGAAATCAATATAGAGGGTCCACGTGGTTGTCAAGTAAGAATGTTTTAGAAAAAAAACTGAGATCACTACAAACAAATCATTTGTAGTGAACTAGTTAGAATGCGACTACAAGAAACAAATACTCTTAAAGTCTCAACAATGCGTTCATGAAGACTTCAACTTTCGTCATCGAAATTCGGAAAGCCTACTGTAAGGCCCCGAAAATGACTTACGTGAAGATAGAGCCTAACATGGTTGTCATGATGGTCTAAGGTCATAAATTGGTACATAATTTGGTTTTGAGGCAGTGTCTAAGAGCTTAGGTGCATTGGAAGTCAAACGTCAAGGGACAACCAAGACGTTCGACGACTAAGTCACCTATGTGCCTCATATGTGGTTATATGCCTAATTGTGTGTTTCATGATTTAATGAGGTCCTTAAATGAATTATTATGGTGTTAATAGGAAGTGTGTCAAGTTTCGTGAAGTTTGGAGGTCAAACGTCCAAGAACGTCCATGACGTTCGAAAGGTTTGCCTTTAAACGACCTTGTGTGTCTATGTATGTTTCGTCGAGTTTTACGTGTTCGTTTTGGATGAAATTCATGTGATAGGTCCTAAACTCGTATACAATCATGTTTGTATTGGAAACGTCCGGTAAAACATCCTCAAGGACCATACAAGGGTCCTTGAGAAAGGACCCAAGTTGGTGCCAAGACTGCCCAAGACAGCCCAACCAACGGATGGTAATCGACGCCCAGTGGTCAGTCGACGCCCTGTTGGTTAGATATCGTCGATTGGGACTTATTCATGGGAGAGGAGGTACCAAAGACAAGCCTCAGTCCCAGACCACGGACCAACAGGACGGTCTGTTGGTCAAGGGACGGGCCGTCGATGGTCCATCCGTCGTTTGGGTCTGTCCCTGCGCAGACCACTGTAAGTTCAAGGGGTGAATTGGTAAATTCACCCCACGTCCCAATAATACTTTGGATGGGTTTTTGAGTGTTTATTGGTATTTTAAGAGTATATAAGTCATTAAACTCTCAATTAAACCCTAACACCTAAATCAAAACACATTCCCTCCCAAAGTTTCTTCAAAAACCTCCATGAGAGTTCAAGGTGAAAATGGAGCTTGAAGATGGTTCTTCAATGGAGTTTATTCTTCAATTATTATTGGATTATTCTAATAAGGTATGGGAGTTCTTCATCTAAGGCTTTCTATCACCTTAGAGCCAATTTCAAAGATTATTTTCAAATATTTCAAATAGATGAAAAGTCAAATTTCTACTCTAAGTCTTGGGTTCTTGCATGAAAGGTTTTCAAACATTAAGATATGATGTTATTGATGTATAATTGATGTTTTCCAATGAAATTCTCCATGAACCCTTGACCTTCACAAATATCTCAGTTTGACTAAAATATGGGTTATGTGATCATGCTTTGATATTAATGAATTCAAGTGTAGATTTTTATGGGATTTTGATTCATGTATAGATTATGATTAATTGGTGTATAGGGTGTTTCAATTTGATCAATTGTTTATTGTATATTCTTAGATCTATTGAATATTAAGCTTATTGAATTGATATTAACTTAAGGCTTATGAATTCTAATGTAGTTTTCTATGGGTTATCTAATGATGTGATAATTTTATTCAATTGATATCTAGGTTGTATTAGATTGATGAATATGTAGTGAATTGACCTAGTTTCATCGAGTATTGTTATAATTGCATTGAATTATTGTTCATGGCCATTGGTAAGGGCCTTATGGTATCCAATTAGTTGATTTAGCTTTGGAATCAAAGTGGTAAGATGGAGTGGGGGTATGTTGCCCTAATTCCCTTTATTTCATGTTAATTAGACTTCAATTATGTTGTGATTGGTATGGTCCACTTATGGTGGCGGTGCTATGTGAATTGATGTGGTCTTGTCGGCGTTACTTTATGCAATATGATGATCATGGCCTTGTCGGCACTATTTGAAGTATTATGATGATTTGTGTAGTTGATTTATGTGAAGTATGAGCATATCTATCTATATGTAAAGTAATGTGAAAGTATGTGTTCTTTCTATGTATGTTAGGGAATCATGTAGACTATGACTATGTGCTTGTATGTGTAGTCTTAGAGTTGATGCATGATTGTTCCTACTTGACTATATGAGTCTATGATGGTTATATTGATGATGATATGGTAGTGTATAGGATGACTTAAAGATGATAATGGTTATTCCTAAGTGACTTAAAGAATGACATGTAATACGTGTTAAGGTGAAGTATGTGGTGTCTTGTCTTGGTTGACTTGTGTCCCTTACTTGATGCATGTATGAAAGTGAATATGAGATGTCTTGACTTAGGATGCTAAAGCCTCTTAGTCTTGAATGTATAAATGATATGTGACCATGAATGATGTTAAGAGGGTCTTTTTGTGAAACCTTGAACCTAGTGGTAAGGTTATGAATGTTGAAGTCGAAAGCTGTAATGGTATCCTTCAAGTAAAGGAATGATAGACTTAAGGTTGATTGGCTGGAACGGCATCATATCAAATCTTAGAAAAGTCATAATGAGCTTCTTGTCGTCATTGAAATGTAGCCTAAGAGGACCTCTTTGGTAGGGTAAATGTGATTGGGTTATGAACTAGATATGGAATCCAATTGTATGAATCTTAAGTGTAAATTACTGTATGAGAACAAAGGCTAGCACCGAGTGAGTATGGTAAGGGAAATAGTTCTAGTTAAAGGATGAGACTAGAGTACAAAGCACACCCTTCATATTCCTTAACCATGTGCTTACATGGGATGTGTCCAAGTTTTATCATTGGCAAGTAGAACACCCTCATCGGAGTAGGTTAGAACTTCGGATTCCATGCTTTGCTACCATGGTCTATGTCGGTTATTGCCTATTCTCATCATATGGGATACCTACTAGCATTAGAGAAGTTCTATGAAGTTTACGTAGTGGTATGAGACGCTATCTAGACATTGCACAATAGGCTTTGAAGGTGTTAGTTAGAGTCCCTAGGTCTTGTCCAAGACCATTACTTGAATGTCCTTATGTGATGAATGAGTCTTAAATGAACTAATGAATGTAATGACTTAAGTTAAGAAAGTATGTTAAATGAATAAGTACTTATCTAGAGTAGTTAAGGGTTGTCTAGTTAAGGTGTGAAGGGGGCATAGGAATGATCACTTCTTATCTTACCTAGATAAGTCTTAAGAATGACTCTAGTTAGAGAAGATGGTTGATTATGTGGACATGATCCAAATTTAGGTATTCTTAAGGATTACTTAGGTAATCTTGAAGAGGTCAATCATGGACGTTATCTTTTTGATTTACTTAAGTAAGTTTTTTGATAGCCCTTGGAAGGAGAATGTCATATTATCTATGTGTTGATGTTTTGTAAATGTATGTTGATCTCATTATGGGTGGTCTAAAGGATCATTTAGGTGTGTCTAGAGAGGGTGTATGGGCGATGTCTCTTTGTCTTACTTAAGTGAGTCTTAGGATAGCTTTTAGTGAGGAAATTATACGCTAAAAGGTGTGCAAAGTGAAGCTAAGGAACTTCACTGTAACAGTGAAGTGAGTTCACTGTGAAGTTGTTCTAAGAATGTGATTATTTGCTTAAATGATTTCTTATGTGTTTCTAAGTTGTTAAATGTCGTTCTTATGCTTATAGTATGATGTTTTAATAAAAATTCATGAAAAGCATGTTATTTACTAAATGTCCCTTTTTCATGATTTTTGCATGGCTTCCATACTTAGTGCATCTAATGTGCTAACCCCTTCTTTTCCCTTTTCAACTAAAGTGTAGGGAATTGGAAGTCTTGATGTGCCATGGAGGATGGATAGGTTTCTAAGGGTTGAAGATGAAGTATTGGTGAGTCCTCATCGATTCGAGGACAATATCCACACGTGTTCCTTTATGTCTTAGTCTTTATTTTATGTCTTGTATGGGTTTAGTCCCAAGTGTTGTATACTCAAAAGTTTAGATGGTTCAAAGAGATGTTGTAAAGGTTTAATGTTTTAAATGAAAGTCTTCCGCTTGTGTAATGTTTATGGAAAGAGTTCTTCGTGTGTGAAGAAAGTTTTAATTCTTACACATTTTAGTATGTTTATTATGCAATGAATGGTACGAGTGGCTTAGGTGAGACTTTTTGAAGTCTCATTTGCCGTGTGGCGACACAAGGACGCTCTAACTTCTAGGGTGTACTTATGGATCGTTACACCTACACTTAGAGAAGTCTAAAAAAAATACACATTCATGAAGACGTTAACTTTCGTCGTCAAATTTGGTAACCCTACACGTAGAGAAGTCTCAAAAAATGAATACATATTCATGAAGACTTTAACTTTCATCAACAAATTCAGCAAGCTTGCACGTCGACAATTCTAAAAAATGAAAACACATTCATAAATATTTCAAGTCTTGTCACCAAGTGTCGCAATCCTACACTTCAACAAGGCTTGAAGTACGGGGCATCTGTAGACACATAAATTTTATTGGATTTAATTCATACAAAATTTGAATTAAATCCATGTTTATTTGGGTTGAGTGATTAATTTGGGCTTTATAAATAAATAAGTCCATTTTTATTAAATTCAAGTTCAAGGTCCATTTCACCTTGAAGCCCAAACTCATGTCACGTGTCACAGTGACTAGGCATCAAAGACCACCAAGGTGACGCTACGTGTCTAGATGAGGTAGTAGTCCCTGTCAAAAGCAAAACCAATCACAATGCGCCAAGTGTCAAAACGAAATGTTTTGGACAATCACAAACAACATTGTCCACCCCCTACAACTATAAATAGGGGATGAACATGACATTCTAAGGGCATCGAGAAAACTCTTCAACAAGCATTTTGCAATTGGAGAAACTACAACATCAACTACATAGCTCTTTGAAGGAGTGATCAACGGAGTTCTTTCTCGAGATCGAATTACAACGACGAAGATGATATAATGTTGTCACAAGAACATTATGTGGAAAGACTTCTTAAAAGGTTTGAATGTTTTGAGGTGACACCTGTAGCCACTCCTTATGATGTTAACTCTAAATTGGAAAAGAATTATGGATACCAAGTTGCTCAGTCTAAATATGCTCAAATTATTGAAAGTCTATTGCATTTGATGAATTTTACTAGGTCTGATATTTCCTATGTTGTTTGCAGATTGAGTAGATATACTCATAATCCCAATAATGAGCATTTGTTTGCATTGAATAGACTGATGAAATATTTGAAAGGAACCATGAATTATGGTATCATGTATAGTGGATTTCCTTCTACTTTAGAAGGATATTGTGATGCAGCCTGGATATCTGATTCAGATGAGACAAAATCCACTAGTGGATACGTGTTCACCTTAGGTGGTGGTGCAGTATTCTGAAAATCAGCTAAACAGACGATCATTGCTAGATCGACTATGGAATCAGAGTTTGTAGCTCTGGAACTAGCTGATTCTGAGGTTGAGTGGCTAAGAAATTTTCTAGCAAATATCCCTTCAATAAAGGATGAATTGCCTCCAGTGTTTATACACTGTGATTGTCAAGCCGCAATTGCTATTGCGAAGAATAAATCTTACAGTTGTAAGAGTAGACACATGAAATTGAGGCATGATGTCGTTAAGCAGCTGCTGAAAGATGGAATAATTGGAATTGATTATGTGAAGTAAGAATTGAATTCGGCCGATTCACTGACGAAACCCGTGGGAAGAAAATTAATTCTTCAAACCTCAATAGAAATGAGTTTAAGGCCAATGTTTAGCCAATAGAGATGGGAACCCAACCTATGTGATTGGAGATCCCATGAAGTAGGTTCATATGGGTCATAACAAGTCGATATTTGCTCTGCTCACTATCTGAGAGTGTTTGAAACTGCTACTAAAAATGAGGGATGAGTTATTAACTCTTAATGAATTCATAGTCCTTAATTAAGGAAGGTGTATTTAAAGCAGTGTACACTTGATGAATTCACCTATATGGGAGTAGGAGTGTGGCCGCTCCTATGAGACTTTGGCTTAGTCTCTAGAGCTCTCATGAATATCAGGCACGCGCATGGCCTATAAGCGCAAATACGCGTTGAACAGCAAAATTACTGTGGTCAAAATGTGATTGTTAAAGTCACTGATTTACAACTAGAATTATTTGGTTCATAGAAATATTATATTTCACCAGTAATTATGTGAATTAAATTTTATCGATCTAAGTTTGGTTCATAGTCGAAAAGACACCAAACCTATTGCATTTTGTCCTGAAAATCCAGCAAGATATATTTTTAAATCTTTTGAAATAAGTGGGGGATTGCAAGCAAAATGTTTTATTTCAAAAGATTATTTTATTAAATATATTTACAAAGCCAAATAATTAAATTACTTTGGAATTGTTACTTGGAGAAATGACAATTAATTAAGGCAATTTTTATCCATCTTACACCTCTTCCTCCATGTGTCTTCTTGCATGCAAGACTTTGGACAAATGGCATGACCACTTGTCATATACCACTACTTTCTTAACTCTATAAGTACTGCTCATTTTATTTTTTCAAGAGATAGAAATAAAAAAAAATATTCTGCCTCATTTTTCTTAAGTTTCATCTTTCACTTTTTATGGTTATTTAATTAATTATATTGGCTTTGTTATTTTATATCCTTACTAATACCTAGTAACTTGCTGATGATAATCAATTTGCTGATTACTGTTGCCTCTATTTAAGATAGGGAAGTACTTGTTTAATCCTGGAGAAACATTTCACACCGTTGAAATAGTTTCTTAGGACAGTGACCAGCACGATTCAAGTATTTATTAATTTATGCACTATTTTTATATATCGTTGTAGTAATATTTATCTTATTTTCAGGACTACTATTTTTAATAAAAATAAAGTTATTTATTACTATTACTATTGTGAATTATTTTAATATTTCCCCAACATGTTGTGTGATAGAGAAAAAATTCAAGTAAAGAAATGTTCATCAAGGTCGGTTCTTTGCTCAGCTGGTGAATTTAAATTATTTTTTTCGTCAAAATTAGACAAGTAATTTTTATGATGAAGTAAATTACGAAAGAGGTTTTGGAGGTGTCAAAGTGTGTTATTCATTGTATTCCACGTATAGAATTTAATATTTTCTTCGTTTCAATCTATATGAGTTAGTTACGGAATTTAGGAAAATAAAATTTTCAAACTTGTAGTTGTAATAGATATTTGTGGCTAAAAATTATTTTATTAATAATAAAATAAATATATTATAAATAAATTATTACTAAAAATAAAAATATGTCATTTTTTAAATAAGAAAAATAAATCTAGGACAAAGGGAATATTAATATATGTTAGTGATTCATTTATATTGTTTAATATGGTAACCTCTTCTAACTTCAATTATTCGCTAACTTCAATTATTTGTAATTAGAACCAATAACTAAATAAAATTCATTGACTTTGGAATAGACACTACCAAGTCAATTAAAGGATATTTGATCACTCTTTTTTTTTCCTTTCTTACATATATGTATGTTGATCATTTATAAGTTTGTACAATAACCACAAAAGGATGTGTGCCTATGTTTTTTTTTTGTAAATATGGGAATAAAAATGGTCATAACTCAATTCATTTTGATTATTAATCATTTCAATGTGATTGTGATTCACTTTAATCACATCTTCTTTATGTAGTAGGTCTTAATTTTATGGTTAAGAATCTCAAATTTAAAAAACATTTACCATCAAATAATTAATATATGTTTTTCAGTTATTATTGTAAATCACATCAATTAATTAGCTCAAACAATTTTGGCAACTTTCACATATAGCAAACATAAAATCCATATTTGTATGTTATAACAAAGTTTGCATAATTGCGCTCCATAGCAAATATATGTATAATTCACTATACATATACAATTGAAGCGAATCGTATAAAATGAAGTGTATAAAACGAGAAAGAGAAAGAGACTTGGGCAGAGAATTGTATAAAATGAATTGTATAATTATAAGTGTATAAGACGATTTTATACAATTTGAATTTGTATAAAATGAGAAAGAGAGAAAGGCAAAAGAGACCTGGGCAGGGAATATACAATTGAATCGAATTGTATAAAACGAGAAAGAGAGAAATTATATAAAATTTGAATTTGTATAAAACGAGAAAGAGAGAAAGGCAAAAGAGACTTGGGCAGGGGAGTACTTTTATGTATAATTATAAGTGTATAGGACAAAAATATATGTATTTGCATGTGTATATATAATTTTTTCTCGCTTTATACAATTAGAAACACAATTTATACAATTCTATTATATAAAGCGAGAGAGGCGAGCGACAGGAAGCGAGCAAGAGAGGGAGAGTGGCGAGCGAGAATATGAGGGAGAGAGGGACTGACAAACAGTTTGCTATGGAACACAAATAAATCAAACGATAGCTACTATATTTATTTTATATTATTAGTTTGTTATTCTATATAATTATCCCAACAATTTTCACGTTGGGCCCGTGACACAGACCATATTTTTCTAGTATATATTTATTAAATTAGAAGAGACACTTCGTTATTTTTTATGGAAAATTTGATTCTGAGGAAAAATAGAGATCTCGATTCGTTGAGAAAGAAAAATACATTAACTACATTCACCGATAAAAGAATAATATAATCTGAAGAATCTATATATAACAAAAATAATTTCAAAGGCATGTGACTATATCTAACAATGACACATGGAGAGTAATGAGAATCAATTAGAAGAGTCTGACAAGACGCGTGATTCGATTCATACAACAATATGAAAGGTAACAAAAACAATATTACTCCAAAGACGGATGATACAATTCACTTTAGAGAAATGACCCTGATCCTGTTAAAGAATGACAAAAGTCCCACATCGGTGGTTAATGAGATGGGTGGACTCCTTATAAGGCTTGGGCAATCCTCCTCACTTTGAGCTAGTTTTTGGGGTGTGAGTTAGGCCTAAGACTTAATTTCAACATGGTATCAGAGCAGGGCCCGTCTCACCCGATGTTGAGACCCCCGAAATCAAAATTGCCCACGCACCAGATGCTAAGTACTGGGCGTGAGGTGAGGTGTTAAAGAATCACAAAAGTGACAATCTTCCTCCCTTAAGTGGCAATCCTCCTCCCTTTGAGCTCGCTCGAAGAAAAAATCAATAATTAACACTAGTTGCTAAAATAGAAGTTAATTCTTGATGATCAACTTCTAGTTGTACTCATTTTTTAAAAAAAAATAGAAATAAAATGAGTTTATTTTTGAAAAGGAATAATTGTGCGACTATACCGCCACCTCTTGTCTTGTTTAAAGTCATTGGATCCAACTCAGGCATTTTTTATTAGTAGTAGTATATATATATAAATAAGATTTGCATGAGCTGAGAGATACCGAATTTGACCCGTCCCCATATTCCTAATTCATCTGCCTTCCTGGAACCAGGGAGGAAACGAATCTGGGGACGAATCAATTGAAAACGTTACCTTCAAGAATCTCAAAAAATAACAGATTCTGGACAAACCCAATTTGTTTTCTTGTATTTATCCATACATTTATGTGGTGTTATCTGGCTTAGAGTATTGATTTTATCGATTGCGCTTTAGATTTTTTTGTTTCTGGGTATTCTTTGGATTGTGGAGATTTGGTTATATGGGCAAGATTCAATTTTGATATTGAAAGAATTAGCATTTCTGTTTGGATCTTGAAAGAGGTAGTTGTTTTGTTCAACTTTCTTTGCATCTGTTTGATGAGAATTGTAATAATTGGTGAAAAACAAGGTAGGCTTGTGAACATACGGTGTTCAATTCCGGTTGTTCTCAGGCCATTGGTTGAGCAAAAAGTTTTACCCTTTTGTATCCCAAGAGATAGGTGGGACAAGGAGTTTTACAATCTACAAGGTGGATAGCAAGTGGTTCGATTTGAATTGTATTTCGGTAATTGGTTGTAGTAACTTTGAAAATGAGTTCTTCTACACAAGAGACTACTCTGTCCACAAATGTGGTAGGGTTAGTTGATGGGTCTTCGGCCTCTCATAGAGAAGTTTCTGTTTTTGATGGTTTGCCAATATATGTGAAGGAGCTGATTGCTGGAGGAGCTGCTGGTGCATTTGCCAAAACTGCAGTTGCTCCATTAGAGCGTGTCAAAATACTTTTGCAGGTGAAAAAGGAAAAGAGATAATGTTTTATCTAGCTTCCCGTGTTTTAAAGTGATCACTTGTTTATGCCAATTTGTACTGGTCTAGACAAACTGAATGGTTTTTGTTTAGTTTTGTTTCAATTTATATGACTCACTTTTCTTTTTTGTCAATCGCAAAAAGAATTATGCATTTCTATAGTATAATGCATAAAGTGTTTTCTTTTGATCTTCTCTAAGATGAGAGAAATTAGTCTGATTTGAGTATTTTATCTGATTGGATAAATGAAAAGCAGTTGCACCATTCTAGTTACATGACTCTGAGGAATTTTTTTGTTTTTAGTGTCTCTAAGTCATTAGTGTTTGTTTACTGAAATTGATTGAAATCTATGTATCATCCATCACCTTATCCGGTTGTTCTATATCCTCAGTTGGGTTCTTGTATTTCCACTTGAATGCATCTGCCAGATGCTCATTGTATATTTTTTTTTCTTTACATTCTTCACATGGCTACTTAATCTTGTAATTTGATGCCTTTGATTCAATTTAACTTCATTATGACATTCCTAACTTACTCTTGCTTGCTCTTCTCCTTAATTCTTGTAGACAAGAACTGAAGGATATCATTCCCTTGGAGTTCATCAATCTCTAAAGAAGCTTCTAAAGAATGAAGGCATTATTGGATTTTACAAGTAAGTTTAGATTTTACTGTTTAAAAGCTTGAGTTTGTTGTGGAAGTATTGGTTATTAATGACACGACGTATTGCAGAGGAAATGGAGCAAGTGTTCTCAGAATTGTCCCATATGCTGCACTACATTACATGACCTATGAGCGGTATCGAGGATGGATATTAGAAAATTACTCTGCATTAGGAACAGGACCTGTTGTAGATCTTTTGGCTGGATCAGCTTCTGGAGGAACTGCAGTTTTGTGTACATATCCCCTTGATTTGGCTCGGACCAAACTGGCTTATCAGGTGCTTAATTTGTTAAAAATACATTAAGTTTTCTTTCTTTGCTCTTTACATGTCTGATTGCATTTGACAGTTTTACTATTTTGCAATAATTATTGAATTTTTCCATTAACACGCCCTGCCAGAGTTGGAAATTAATCTGATTAGCAGCACTCACCAATTGCCTTGCTTTAGTAGGATGGATAGTTGTATCTGATCTTTGACTCATCTAAATGGAAATATACCTTATTATGTCATTAAGATGTGTAAACTATCATTAGGTAAGCTGCCCTACTTTGTTAAACACTCATGTAAACTCATATATGATGGAGCAATGATCTGTCCCTTCTCATTCTCCGTCTCTCAAATGACTCCACAACTGAGGATTTATTTCCTGGTTAATTTGACAAATTAGATCCGTTGTGGAACTCCATCCTGCTGCATCAACTAATAAAAGTTGCATCCTGGTATCAGTTTTATCTTGAGCTTGTCTTTTAGATAAAGCTTATTGAGAAATTATCATTTTGACTGATTCAAGAATTAGATTAAAAGAATCTACACTGCTTGTGTGCTCCAACTTGGCCATTCTATTTGTATCTTGATTCTTGTATATGCCAGAGATCCTCCAAACATATTACTTTGCACTAAGGATCCTTGCAAATGGGTCTATATTCTCTCTCTTACTCTCAGTCTCATGTAGGTAGGTTCACTAGATCAAACAAATATAAATTTTACCCTTCCGAGTGTTGGCATACTTTTATCTTTTTTCACGGCATTAAACTGTTTGGATGGCTATCATTCATATTTGTTTTCTCCCCTTATCTTTCTTTAGGTCAAGGAGACAAGAGGAAATGGCAGTAGAGCAACTCATATTCGTCCTCAATATAGTGGCACTAAAAATGTCCTAGAGGCTGTCTACAAGGAAGGAGGACTCCGTGCACTTTATCGAGGTGTAGGTAAGTATTGATTGGTTCATATTGAATAATGAACTTTTACTGCCTAATTAACTCATCTGCAACTAATTGGGTCATAAATCCTTAACTTTTACTGCCTAATTGACTCATCTGCAACTAATGGGTCATAAATCCTTAAAAACACGAAGGACCTAACTTTAAGAAGCATGTTGTGCTATGTTATGGATGTATTAAAAGTGAATATCATGGCAGATTTTGGATTGCATATTCAAGTTGTACTTGAGTTCTATACTAGCACTGGTCATTTTTCTGTTCTTTGATATTTTATTTTCGGCAATTTATCAAACCTTTTTTCTTTATGAAGTAAATTGTTGCATTGATGGCATCAACTCATGAAACCATACTTGATTCTTTTGTAGTTCCAGAAAAGACCAACAAGACTCTACCTCCTAATTTCCTTTTTATTAAATGTAGTTCTTTTCTTCCGTAATGCAAAAATTAACAGAATGTTTGGATTGTTTTTGCTATAAATGAAAATTCGAAATATCATAATGTCAAAACCTTAAAGTTACATCCTCAATCAAAAAGGATGAGGATACTTGTATACTAAATTTGGACAACTAATTTTGGGTTTTATGTTGTTTCACTGTTTCAAGTACTTTGTATCTTTATCTTTACTGCAACATTGGAAAATCACTGAAACTGATGAACTGTGTTTTTCATGTTACTAGTTTAATACTCCTATGCCATATTTTTGTTTGATTGGGTATAAGCTGATTTTTTTAAAGCTCGAAACAGATGGACTCAAAAGCAGAAAGGATTATATTTTGATAAATTTGGGATTTATAACAATAAAAGAAAGTGTTAGGTACCTTAAAATTACTATGAAATTCAAAAACGAAAATAAGAAGTGAGGAAATAAAATTCAAGTTAGTAAAATGGACAGAATCTGAGAACACTCCAAAATTAAAAAGACAACCTTAATAAAAGTGAGAATTTAATTGTTCTTTTTGTGAATGTTTAGATTAATGTCTCTCATTTCTAAAATCTGCCGCACACCCCTAACTTTTACAATTTGTGTGTGTTGATGTGTCCATGGTTGTACATGCATTGCCTAGGCCTTTGTATAAATGGTTTATGGTTTTAATTCTTTTTTGAATATTGATGATTCACAAATGACTCAATTTATATTCGGAGCAGGGCCCACCCTTATTGGTATTCTTCCTTATGCTGGATTGAAGTTTTATGTTTATGAGGAGTTAAAGAGGCATGTTCCTGAAGAGCACCAATCCTCCATTATGATGCGTCTCTCGTGTGGAGCTATAGCTGGTTTATTGGGTCAGACATTTACATACCCATTGGACGTGGTTAGGAGGCAGATGCAGGTATCACCCTCAGACATAACATAACTCAACATAACTCCTATGCACTTTGTGTTGATTGAATGAGTGCCTGTGTTAGACCAGTGTTGGCACAGATTAATTCTGGTCTGTCAGACCACTCTGTGCCCTAAAATTTTCTGTATTTTGAGTTCACGTCCATAATCCATTCTATATCCTGAATGGAGTGATTAGTATTTCTGTGAATCATATGTGCTTGTGGAACTCCATCAGTATCTGAGTGACTAATTTGTGTTCGTACTAATCCCTCTGTGGAAGCCTTACTAAAATTTACTCCCTTCATTTCATTTTAACCTGTTTGATTAGATACAGAGTTTAAGAAAGAAAAACTTTTGGAACTTGTGGTCTTATATGTGTCATGACTCATGACATTTGTGTGGCTATATTATCATCTCATTAATGGTAAACTTGGGAAGTTCAATGTTAAATTATTTCCGAATATACAAAGGTATCACACTTTTTGGAACAGAGGAAGTAAATATTGTGCACTAGCACTGCCACAGATAAATGAAGTTAAGTTTTTCACACGTTTTGAGCATGTCACTTTTTCATATGACTTAGTAAACCATGAAAATATCTTTTATTCAGGTAGAGCATCTGCAACCTTCATTGCAAGACAGAGCCAGATATAGGAGCACATTTGATGGACTTTCTTCAATTGTTCGTAATCAAGGTTGGAGACAATTGTTTGCAGGGCTTAGTGTTAATTATATGAAGGTAAAAAGTCCGGTTTAATAGTAGCTTCTTCACTACAACTTCATTTATAACTCGTTCTTTAAAGAATTTCTAGTTGACCCACTTTTGAATGTTATATATCTTGCCCATAATACACATTTTGGCACACTTCATTTGGGAGTTGGGTTAAACTTAAGTGGAAATAATATTTTGGGAACTTGAATGTTGATTAACAGAAGAAATGGCAAAAATAAAAAAAGAAGTGAATGACTAGCAAAGCAAAAGCAATAATCCTGTGGTTAAAACAACAAAGTTTGTCCAACTGTAGTGTTGTTTAGTTATTGCACAGAAAGGATCATAAAGTTAAGGGATAAGGCACAAGTAACCCCTAGACTAAGACCGACATCCCCAAAACATACCTAAACTTAACTAGGGTCCTATTACCTCCCCGAATTCATTTTTTTCGTATTTTTGTGCATCTTTTGTGTTGACGTGGAACTTCAACCACCCAAGTTGGTTGTGTTCGTAATACGCACCTACACGTCTGTAAATATTTATTTTTTAAAAAAAAATTGTTTTCATTTTATTTATCTTGTATCTAAATTAAGTTAATACACATATTTTTTCTACCTTGTATCTAATCTTTTTCTTTTTGGTACCTTCAGTCATTGTTTTTTCTCTTTTATTTTTCTATTGATTTACTCTTTTTTATTTTCTTTGTCTTTTCTTTTGATTTGATTTCAAATTTAACTCCAAATATCTTGGATTTAAAATAAGTTAATTTCGAACAAATATCAAAATAAGTGAAGAAAATCAAATAAAACATAAAAAAATTAAAACGTTAAAATTAAAGGACACTTTCTTTTTTTTTTAAAAAAAAATACATATAATTTCTTAAAAATAATTAAAAGTGAAAAGATAAGATATTAATGAAAAAAAAAGTTTAAAGTGATAAAGAAATTAAACTAAATATTTTAAAAAGAAAGAAATGAAAATTATTAATTATATATAAGTTTATATATCAATAGATATGTGTTCTAACTAATTATAAAGTTACCAATTAAAAAATGGCATGTGTCCGATTTGTATACTCATCACTTGCCTTTAACAGAGTGCACACTCTCTATGCCACATCAACATTTATGGTGTATTATTTCATTTTAACTAATAAGACCCTAGTTAAGTTTATGTGTGTCTCTGGGATTTCGGACATAGTTTAAGTGTGCATTTCTAATGGGGAAAAATTGATAAATTAATGTATTTAGCTCTTAAGTTAATAATGTACTTGTGCATTTCTAATGGGGAAAAATTGATAAATTAATGTATTTAGCTCTTACGTTTGCCAACAGTTCTTAGATTTATTATGTTTGTTGATTGAATTAGGGCCCAATCCAAATTACCTTACTATTTGTGGAAAAGGCATAAAGGTGTTCCCTTTCATGAAACTTTTAGTGGGGTTTAGTACTAAATGAACTTCTGAATAAATGTGTAGTATCCCCAACTATTGTTAGCTAATTGTGATAGCAATTTGTTCATTTAGACAGTACTATACAGTAAAGAATACCCTTACATTTGAAAAACCAAGTCAATAGTAATTTATACTTGATCTCAAAGAGTATAAAAACATCAAGATATTGCATTTGGGTTGTGTTGAATATCACTTTTAACAAGTCTTTTTTGACAAAATTATCCTTTCTGCATGACCTGGAGTATAATCAACTATCCTTGTTAGTTCACTACTCTTCAGAAAATAAAGACTATCTTGGTCCCTCCCTATTTTCCTGAATAACCAGTTATCATCACCTTCCCTTTCCCAATCTCATGTTATGATTTATTTCCTTAACCTGCTGAGTGGAAACGCTGAGCTGAAATGGGGTGAAAGAGAGAAGGATATTTTCATGATCACTGAATTATTGAACGTCAATCTCCTTTTGCACCACAAGAAGTTTGTTAGCAGTGACTTTTTCTGCCTCAAGTATGTTCCCGGAGAGAACTCACACTTTTGCACTTCCTAACAAGCAGCTAAATTCCTTCATGTTTAAATTGTGATTTGTTCTTGTCACATCTATAGGTAGCAAAAGAGGAATCATGTCTTAGCATTTGAGAAAGAACATGGTGCAAATCATCATTCCAAGATCAATGAGATATCTACTGTCTAGTATTATGTACCATATTTCATGTTGCTAGATTTCTTTAGTAACTCACCAGAACTGCTTTCGATTTTGTTGGCAGATCGTCCCCTCAGTGGCAATTGGTTTCACAGCATATGACACAATGAAGGCGTACCTTAACGTTCCTCCTCGGCAGAAATGAAATTCCTTATCAGCTGCATAAATACACCCCTAAATGGTGACATCAACTCACATAATTCTGTATTAAAGTTATGATGATCTTTGATTACCAAGGGGGGAGAATACGTACTCAAGGCGTGCACAAGTTCTCGCCACATGTGAGGTCTGGAGAGGGTCGGACCACATTGGGTATATTCTACACACCCCTACCTACATATAATTTACTACACATCACTTTACTCGTCGTCTCTCTTCCTTCTAACTAGTTCAATGTAGTTCCTGACGTAAAAGCATTACTGTATGTTCATATAATACATAGTGTGCTTCTTACCTAAGTTGGATATTCTAACTTTTTTAAGACAAAAGGTTCAAAAAAGAGTGTGTAGAAAGGAAAATGTCTTCTTGAAAAGAAGTGACTGTTTTTCTTTTTATTGGTATTTGGTAAAAGAAATATTGTTAATTGGCACGAGTCTTTTATAATATGCAAAAAATACTATCAAATTTGTTATAAAATCAAACTCATAATATAATATAGAGAGAAGAAGACAAGAGAAGTAAGATGGAAGAAAGAAGACTTTTCTTCTATTCAAGTGTGTTCTACAAAAGGTGAATGATATCTCTATTTATAGAGTTGAGATATCACCCTAAAGACCTCATGATAAATGTCTAATTAGTAGATACATAGTTATCCACCAAAGTTCATATAACCTTGGAATTATGAATTCATCATAACTAGTGAACTTAGCCGCGCTTCGCGCGGTTATAATAACTCGGTAAATTTACTAAATAATTTTATAGAATAATTGACTACTTAAAATATATATATATATATATATATATATATATATATATATATATACTTTGTAGTGTTAAATATTTCAAATTTCAAGTTTTGATTAAATTTGTTTAGTATTTAAATTTTATATATTTTTGTTAGAAAAATAATGAATGTATACCATAAGGTAAAAAAATAATTTAAAAAAATTAGATTATCATTTTTTCATTTCTTTGGAAATTAGTATATCTCTTGTGCATCCAATCATAAGTTACTAAAGGATGCATTTGATCATTATTTCTTTTATTTTTTTTAAAGTTCAACTTTCAAAAATTTATTTTCGCTATAAAATCTCAAGATTCAACGCACAAATTTCAAAAATTTGAAAGATAGTAAAAATGTATTTTTACTTCTAATTGTTGAGAAAATGTCAAATATAATTACAATTTGCATTACAAAACTTCAATTTTCATAAATTTTCATTTTGAAAATAACAGTTGTTTTTTTTAAAAAAAATGTACAATAAAAGTGACCAAATACCTATTAAGTTTTCTGATTATGATCATATTTATTGTGCTTTATGAAATTATACAATAAGAAAATATTGAAGCAAACTCTTATATGTCTTGTTCTTCCTTCAAATTTCCTTCCCAAAATACGACTTCCTTTTCCTCTGGATTACAAAGAACAAAAGATAAGTGCATAGTTAAAAAAAAGGGATAATTTTATATAATAGCAAACTAATAACCTAAAATAAATAGAGTAGCTAGGTTTTGATTTAATTGTGCTCCATAGCAAACGTTTGAAAAAAATTGCCAGACGCCTCTCTCCCAATATCTCGCTCGCCACTCTCCTCCAATCTCTCCCTCGCTTCCTCACTTTTTATACAAACACAAGTGTATAAAAATTATTTCGAATTGTATAAAGCAGAGGAAATTGTATAAATACATATATTTTTGTTCCCCTCTCTCCCCTCTTCCAGATCTCGCTCGCCACTCTCCCAAATCTCGCTCGTCACCCTCGCCTTTCTCACTTATACAAACAGAAGCGAATTGTATAAGTTGCGTTTTTGTTTGTATAAAGCGTGAGAAAATTGTATATACACATGCAAGTACATATATTTTCGTCTTATACACTTATAATTATACAATAAAAATACTCCCCTGCCCAGTTTCTTTTGTCTTTCTCTCTTTCTCGTTTTATACAAATTTCAAATTGTATCTAATTTCTCTCTTTCTAGTTTTATACAATTCGATTCAATTGTATATTCCCTGCCAAGTATCTTTTGTCTTTCTCTCTTTCTCATTTTATACAAATTCAAATTGTATATAATCGTTCTATACACTTATAATCATACAATTCGTTTTATACACTTCGTTTTTATACAGTTCTCTGCCCAAGTGTCTTTCTCTTTCTCATTTTATACACTTCGTTTTATACAATTTGCTTCAACTGTATATGTATAGCGAATTATACAGTTTCTATGTTTGCTATGGAGCGCAATTACGCAAACTTTGCTATAACATACAAATATGAATTTTTTATTTGCTATATGTGAAAGTTGCCCTAAAAAAAATAACACTTCATAGTATAATTAACGGATAATCTCTTTTGTTTTATGAATTTTTTAGCAACATTTTTTTTGTTTATGGGCTTTTAACATTTTCTTCGGACTTGAATTTACATTTGTTCCTAAAAAATTATAAAATTATAATTTACGATTCATACTTTATAGATACTCACATCTTTTGATCTGTTGCTTTTGAAAAATGTATATAGAATATTTTTTTAGATATTCTCACTTTCTTTTGGTATATGTGAATTTATTTAGCAAACCTTTTTATTGACTTTCAGAATGTGTCATTAGGTTTAGATTCTAAATGCCACTTCCTCTTGCAAAGTAAAAATTATAATTTATAGTTCACAAATTATAAATATTCATGTCTTAATATGCCACTTTTGAAAAATGTATATATAAAAGAAAATAGACATCCTAACTTCTTTTGTATGTGTGAATTTTGTAGAAACCTTTTTAGGTTGAAACTCCAAGTAATGTTTTCGCCTACAAAATATAAAATCATAATTTAGGGTTCACATTTCATAAACGCTCATATATTTTAATAAATTCCTTGTAAAAGATGCATAAATAAAAGAAGATTGATACTCTTAGCATCAATTCATATAAAAGAAAATGATAATTCACCTTTAAAAATATTCATATAAAAGAAAATGAATTTGAGACTCCAAGAAACATGACTTCCTCCTGCAAAATTTAAAACAATAATTCAGAATTCACATTTCATAAACAGTCATGTCTTTTAATAAATTCACTTTGAAAAACGCATAAATAAAAGAAGATTGATATTCTTACCATCAATTCATATAAAATAGAATAGATAATTTCACCTTTAAAAATCATCGATGAAATATAACAGTCACTCAACGTTAATTGAGTTGCTCCATCATTGCAATGTTTCTTATATATATGTTCAAATATGATGTCACTGCTAAGCATAATATTCCGTATGGTAAAATGCCATTAAATATAATGGCTTTTCAAATTTTCAAATTTATTAATTTACAATGAAACTTACCTTTTAAATTCCATAACTACTACATTGATTCCTATATTTTCTTATAGAAACGTATAATACAAGGAAAGTAAAAAAAATTCAGGAGAAAAGGTAATTAGTATGGTAAAGAATATCCTAATTCCTATATATGGATATGTATGCTCTGTATATACACGTTTAAAAAGGTGAAAAAGTTGAAAAATAAAACTGATTAATAATTAATTTAATAATGATCACAAAATTAGTCTAATTAAAGAAAAATAACGCTTACGTTTCAATTAAGAAGAAACCAACTAATTATCTATAATTATTACCTTGATTGCTACATTTATCAGTAGTCATAATAAGGAATAATTATACTGTGATAGTTTGAATCATTTATGTAGTTTTTTTAAGAAAAAAATCAGAAATAATTAAAAAAAAAAAGAGAAATAGAAAATTGCAAATGCTGGCCATTGAAGGGTGCTACATCAGCTGATCTAATTTCAGCTTTATATAGATATATAGATATAGATTCTGAAACGTTGCATTATCTTTTTTATTAAAGAGTTGCAATTAAGTGGATGCATTTCTTTTTTAAAAAAAATTAAAATTCTGTAATCATTTTTCCATGATTAAGCATACTAATTATGTGAAAGTAAATATTGATTATAGGGAATGAAGTGAGTATAATTTTAAAATGCCAAAATGATAGCCTTTGAAATTCTTAATTATCGCAAGGTAGAATTGGTCATTAATTAATAATTATTAATACTACAATTGTGTAAAAATAGAGAAAAATGCATATCTTAAGAAAATAGATAAATACATAATTAAATTTGATAAACATAGAGAAATATCACATAACTTTAATATTACCCTGTGTATACTTAACCTTAATTAATATTATACTATACAAATTTAGGTTTAGGGAGAGAGACATTGAATAGAATTAGAGCTTAACTTCCTAAAACTAAAATAAAATCTTCGAAAAAATTAAATAACATTGATATTGATACAATAATAATAATTATAATAATAATAATAATAATAATAATAATAATAATAATAATAATAATAATAAATTATTGACTTATATCAAAAAGCTTCATAGTAATATCCTTTTCAAAAGATGGTAACATATATACATACGTTAAAATAAATAAAAAATGAATAAAATAAACTCTTAGCTTACCTCTTCTACTCTTCATATTAAAAAGCTTCATCATAATTATCCTGTTTAAAATAATGCTAACGTATGTATGTATATATATATATTAAAAATAATAATCATGGATGGAAAAAAAATAGGAAGAAAATGAAAGAGAAGAAAAAAAAAACTATATATATGAAACCCCCAAAATAGGTATAAGAAGATATGAAAAAAATACTTACATGAACCCCTAAAGGAAAATGCCTAAGAAGGTATGAATAAATAGGGGAATGAATTGTCTAATTAATTACATGTGATTAAGCATTTACAAAAAAAAAAAAACTGACAATACGTGGGTTGTCGAAAAAAATGTATGATAATGCACATTAATTGCACCATTATTCATTTAGCTGTTACATATTTTTTTTTTTGGAAGGAACAGTTAAATGTAGTAAAGGCTAATAATAAGGGAAGTGAATAATTTTTTTTAAAGGTTATTGAATAGAAAATGAGAGAAAAAAATTCAAAATTCTAAGAAATAAAATAAAATAGTATACTGATCAATGAAGTGTGCCATATCAGCGTGATTTTATTCAGCTTTATATTATATATAGATTTTTGAAGTAATCAAATGGACAATCTATAATTCAATGGATTTATAACACTCCCCTTTGGATGTCCATAGATAATGTGCTTCGTTAAAACCTTACTAGGAAAACTCCGTGGAAAAAAATTCTAGTGAAGGAAAAAGAGTACACATATATTTTGATACACACTATTTGTTGCCTCATTAAAAACCTTGCCAGGAAAACCCAGTGGAAAAAAATTTCGATCAAGGGAAAAAGAGTGCAACGCGTAGTATACTCCCCCTGATTAAAACATCACTTAATTTCTTGCGATGATGTCTCCAATCTTCGTACATTGTGGTTGGTATATTTTTTTCAAAGAAAAACCATACATTTCCTGAATATGGTGTGTCATTTATCTCAACTAGACGCACTCTCGACTTGCTTCATGGAGGACTTTTATTTCTGCATAGCAACATTTGCTTCATTGATCACTAGGATATTATTGTGCCTCCACATGCAAACAAAAAACGTGTTTGAGATCGTGTTTTATGCAGATTAGATAAATATTCTGCATCTGCGTAACCAATCAGCTCTAACTTGAATTCTTCATAATAGAATGAACTCATGTCTATGGTCCTTCAAAGATATTCAAGTATATACATAACACCATTTCAATGTCCTTTTGTTGGGGAAGAATCGAATTTTGCCAGTAAATTTGCTGCAAAACAAATATCTGGTCGAGTATTGTTAGCAAGATGCATCAGTACCCTGATTGCACTAAGATATGGAGTTTTATCACCAAGAAACTCTTCATCCTTCTCTCGAGATCAAAATGAATTATCATTTATTTCAAGCGATCTCATAATCATGGGTACTCAATGAATGTGATTTATCCATATAAAATTGCATCAAAACTTTTTTGTGTATGTTGACTGATGGACAAATATTTCATTTGTCAAATTATCAATCTATAGGTCACGACAAAATTCTATCTTACCAAGACCTTTTCACATTTTCAAACACTCAACAACTTTTGAAAACTCTTTAAGAGTGCTAATGATGTTTAAGCCATCAACTTACACAACTATTATAACATATTCAGACCCTGGCCTTTTCATAAAAATGTAAGGACAATTAGGGTCATTTCTTTTATACCCTTTTCTTCCTTGATTATTTCAATCCATATAAGGATTCTTGAAGTTTTATTGAAAAAGTTTCTTTCAAATTTTTATATGCCTAAGACACTTTGATTGCTTCAAGAATTTTCATATAGCCTTCAATATTGTCTAGCTAGACATGATAATTATTCATATGCATTCAAGTTTTCATATATTGACAGATCAAAAGAAATTTCATTGCATCCACCATAGGAGAAAACATCTTCAATAATGTCAGAATTTTTGCGACAAACCTTTATGCCCCAAGACACAAATCGTACTTTATATCTTACGGTTATACCATCACATAATAGTTTTGTAACTCACTGACTTTATATCTTGATTTATGGACTATCAGTTCAAAACATCACTTTTTTAAGTGAAATAAAATATACTTGAATCATGCATTTTACTTGGCCAATCATTTATCTGTCCACACTCTATGACAGATTTGAATTCAAGATTCTCGTCACAATTTGTATCATTGAGCGCTACCTCATATCAAAGATACCACGACATTTATTGATATCGATTCCAACATGACATAACTTATCGAGATCTCTTAATTTCCCCCCCATTAGTTTCATCATTCTTAGGTACCTAAACCTTTTCCGAGATTTTATGAAGTGTTATGTCAATGTGCTCTTTTATAGCACTTGCCTCATTGTCATGACCATATTGATCATTTGCTCCTCTCCTTCTTCAAAGAAATTTTACATTTGGAATCGATTGGTCTATTACGCTTCAGGCGTATCATAAAATTTGTCCTTCAAGGACTTCACATTGGAGCATTTGCAGCTGAATTATATCATAGGGTCAGTACATTCATCTGGCAATTAATTTGCAACATTATGCAAATAAATTATCCATTAAACTTTAAGTTCACATATTTATTTAACGAGGATCTAGATAATTCATAATTAACCTCACACATAATTTTCAACTGTCAAAATCATCTATCCCCCTAATGTTAGAAAATTTAACATTCATCCCAACATTATTTGGGAATTCATCTTTGTGCGTGGTGGAGCAATTAAAATCCTAACCGCACATTCAACATTTTAGATGAAAATTATTTGGTTCCTGACCCTGAACCAATTTTAATGGGGAAACCTTGTTAGATTGATGCATACATGTGTTGGTACATGTTAAATAAAATTATCTCATACCAAATCATATTTGAGAGTTTTGTTCTCATAACTATGATTTAACTATAATTGGAGGCATACAATTTCTGCTAAATCAACCAGCATTATCAATATAATTTTATAATTTAGAACTATGCTCTTAATTTAACAATTCGAACAAACAACCTTACAAACACCAATTTGTAAGTTGACACCAAATCACATGTAATCATCGCACAGATGCAACTATGATATAGTTGCAAATGATGATAGGTGAATGGGCCCATATTCACCTTTTATATGTCAGGGGATTACAATTCCAACCTTAACTGGTACAATGATAATTTTATCAAGAGAACAATCAACACAAGAAAATTCTTAAAGAATCTTTTATTTCTTCATCATATAATCCACATGAATTCTCAATAACATTTGCATCACATTTAAATCGGAATGGTCAACCGGTCATGTCAACTGATCTTTATTTCAGTACACTTTATAATTTACTTTTGCATGTGATTCCAGCAACATGCCCACGTTTGTGTGCAACAAACAAGAGGAAAAAATGGATAATCTTTTACATAAATATTTATAACCCGCTTCGATTGTAGTAATTTGAAGATAATAAATCTTTTCATAATTTATAGTCTCAATATTTCTTTTCAATTCATTCGAAACTTAAAAGTTTCGTTTGAGACTTACTACAACCCCAATATTATTCCTCTCATAATAATACAACTCATTGCAATTAATTTTGTGTACTTACATATTTCATGACACTATCCATATGGTGAACATCTCCTTAAGAAGAAATTATATTATTATTGTCATTTTCAAAATTATTACGAGCAAGACATGTTTCTTGCTTTACTTTTGTTGTACCATAGGTACATAACCAATGCAAATTTGTATTGCCACACAATGATATTATTTTGATCATGGCACAACCTTTATAGGCAAATTTTTTTATTTCTTTTGCCTTTTTGATAGTTCACAAATAAACATACCATAATATTTATGACGTATAAACGTATACGACCATTGATCATTTCTGCCAAATAAAAATTTATTTATTCCTCTCAAACCTCTCGTAAGATGAGTTGTGGGATATATCATTTTTTTTTCAAACCTCCCATAGAGGTGAGTTGTGGCATATATCCAACCCATAATGATTTTATCACATTTTGACCCATTCTCTTATAGAATGGTCGAGCATTCACGATACTCATCACAAGTCACATTCTCTTCAAAAAATGGATTAATCATTTATATGTACTTCATAAATTTGCATTATAAGCACATTGTCATGACTTTAAAATTCATCGTATTTCCACGACATACCTCAACATCACTTTGAAAGATCAAGTATATCATCACTTTATCTTCTTCTCTTTTGATGAAGGATTTATAAGTTTGTCAAATTATTGGGTCAAACATAGGGGTGGCAGGGGGACCGGGCTGTCCCGCCCCGGCCCGCGTCCTGACCCGACCCCTGTCCCGCCTGGCCCGTCCCCCTTCTTTTAGGGGGTTTAAGGGGTGGGGGATGAGGGGACCGGTCAGGGGCCGGTTCACCCCTGTGGCCCGGTCGACCCGGCCCGGTCCCGGCCCGGTTGAATCGGCCGATTCACGGGATCCCCCAACTTTTTTTTTTTTAATTCAAAAATTGTTACCGTTTTTAATTCAAAAATTGTTTAATTCAAAAACATTACTTTAAAATATTTAAATTACAATTAAACTTCTCAAATTTGAAATTTAAAACTTTAAAGTTGAAACTTGAAATTTGAAACATCAATCTTGAAATTTGAAAATTGAAACTTTAAATTTGAAAATTTATTTTGATATTTGAAAATCAAAAATTAAATTTAAAATTTATTAGCTAAAGAAGTATAATTTCAATACAAATATATAAGTATTTAAAAATAAAAAAATCTCCCGTCCCGTCCCGTCCCGTCCCGTCCCCCCAAATCCCATCCCATCCCGTATATATAGTGGGACGGGATGGGACCTATTTTTGTCCCCCCAATCCCGGTCCCCCAATCCCGGTCCCCCTCCAAATCCCCTCTACCCGTCCCCCGTCCCGTCCCGTCCCCCTTCGTCCCGTCCCCCAGTCCCCGTTCCCGTCCCCTTGCCAGCCCTAGTCAAACATTCACAATTCCAATGACCTTTCATACCACTTTGATAATAAAAATTGCTTTCACATTTTGAAGGACTATTTGGAGAATCCATAATGTTCTTCCATTTATAATTACCACAATGATGACTATTATAATTATGTCCCTTCACGCCCTTTTTCATATCGTTAATCATTTGTCATCTTTCAGAATAATTATTTACTGCTACCACATTCGTACGATAGAATGGAGCAAGTCAACATGCGAATTTCAAAGTTATCATATGTTGCTATCACGTTCTTTTCAAGAAATGAAGCAAATTCAATGCGACGAATTTCAAGGCTTTTCATTAAAGATATACTATTTTTGCCTTAGTCGTCATTTTATCATCATAATGGTGCATTAGAACTTAAATCCAACGTCCTATCCATACAAAGTCATCTTAGGTCATAAATCAATAAGATTGAACCCAATACCTTATCATCATGGTGCATCAAAACTCAAATTGATGTCTTACCCTCTTGGTGCGATAGAACTTGAATTTATCGTTTGTCCTCAAATATTTTTCATTATGTGGTGTGCATCTGGACTTTAACCAGACGTCTTACTCTTTTGGTGCGATGAGACTTGAATCCATCGTCTTACCATCTAGTAATTATAAATATTAATATTTTCCTCATAATTAACACTAAGAAAACCAACATGAAAATTCACTTCTTTATCCTTCAATTATTTTCTGAAACGAAGAACTGTTAGTATAATCATAAACCAATATATAAAATTGTTAAAGTAAAACAAACCAATATGTTCTACCTTTTCATATATCACATATATACTAACATAAATTATTAGTATATGAGGAACTTTTTAAAATGTAAATGTATAACAAGAAGAAATAAATAGAACCTGTTCCTGCTCACAAGTGTTTCAAACTACAACACTTTTGTGAAGTGCTACAACTTTTAGAGCATATTCGTGCTGATAACGTGTTATAAAATGAAGCTCATAATATAATATAATATGGAGAGAAGAAGACAAGAGAAGTAAGATGGAAGAAAGAAGACTTTTCTTCTATTCAAGTGTGATCTACAAAAGGTGAATGATATCTCTATTTATAGAGTTGAGATATCACCCCAAAGACCACCATGATAAATGCCTAGTTAGTAGATACATAGTTATCCACCAAGGTTCATATCACCTTGAAATTATGAATTCATCATAATTTTTGAAGTAGTCTAATGGACAATCCATAATTCAATGGATTTATAACAAAATTAATTTTTTTAAAAATTTAATGAGTATCAAAAGGCTAGTTATATCAAGAGTAAGTCAATAAATCTTGCGATTTGAACCTTACTATTAGGACAAACTTATTAATTTGACTTCCTAATGCAATTCAGGATGATCAACTAAGAGGGAGGGGTAGCATTTGCAGATTTAGATTTAATAATTTGACTGGCAAATTCAACTTAGAATAGTCAACTAAGATTTAGGTGAGTTACATTCCAACTTATTTGTACAGATTTAATAGTTTGACTGCAAAATTCAATTTAGCATATGATAACGGAAAAGTCAAATGCAACACTTTTGAAACTCACTGGACGTGTGGTAGATCGCTTAACACTTGAAAGACTCTTTGTTAATGACATTACAAGAAATGACGACTTAGCCAACAACATGTGCACTTTACGGAGTGTGTATGCATTGCTTCTACCGTGATCTAACTTAAAATTGACAAGCGCTCGAACAACCAAGAGAATTGAGGAACCTATGATAACGTTTTCCTTTTTCTGGATTAACCAAGTCTCATAAACATATTTGTAGTTGGTTATACTGTTCACAAATCCTAATTGAGATAATGCAATAATGAATATTTCTCACTGTAGGCTTAGCCAGTAGGCACCTTTGCATACATGTTCTAAAACTCATTAACTATCCGGTTGATTAAATATTATTCCTCTAATTGATTATAAGAAATATATACTGATTTAAGCCCTTGCTCTAAGCTGTCACATTTCACATCCTGGTTTTAGTTTTGTTGTTTTTGACAAAATAAAAAAGAACAATATCATGCCAAAGACTAGACTATGATTGAATAATTGAAACACAAATTTTGAAAGTTGCAACAATGATAAGTTTTTTAATTAAATGGGAGCTCTTTTATATTATTATAAGAGCGGTATATGCCTCAACTCATCTGTTTATACTTTCCAACAATACAGATACCAGATAACTCTGCCTATCAAAACTTAACATATATTGTTTTCATCTTGATTGAACAACTCAGGCTCAAGCTTATGCCTACAAACAGGACAAAATGGCTGTTTGGACAACCAAAGATCGACACATTGTAGGTGGAATCCATGTTTGCAACCAGGAACTAACCTTGCAAATTCCTCATTTCCAATGACATCCAAGCAAATTGCACAATCATAAATGTCCAAACTCAAATCTTTTCCAACAATTTTAGGGAGTTTCTTGAGCTGAACATCAGAAAGTCCTTGCTTTCGAGCAGTTTTAATCACCACTCGAGAATGGTGATCATCCCTACCTCGTAAAAAAACAACGTAGAGATAGAAGAAGAAGAGCAAAGCCATGACGACGGAAGGTAAACAAAGTAGTAGATACAAAGAGATTGCCATTTTTCTCTTTTCCTTTTTGATGATGGAGTGAAGTTCAACTCCAACTACTTAACTTGTTTAAATTTTTGTTGTTGATGGAGTGGCCTAGATATGTGTTTTTTCTTGCACAAATTGGGAAATAGAAAGACAATAGAAAAAAAGGACAAAAGTTATTGTTACTAGTTTTGTCTTTGCAAAATATAAGATTTTGACACTTTTTGTTCTTTACCAGGTGAGGAAATTTTACAAAAGAAAAAATTAATTAATTATAAAAACCAAATTTAAAATAGAAGTACTAATATTTTTGAGACACTTGTTTCTTTCACCAATGAAATATTCAAATATCTGAGGTTGTGTATGGATATGATGAAATGGAATCAATTGCACCAGAATAAGTAGGGGGTAAATGGATGGACGGGTTTGTTCGAATTTTTTAAAATATTAAATTAAATTATTCATGTCACGATAAGGGTATATATGAGTTATTTGTGTAACAGTAAGAATATATATAAATCACTTTTATAATGAGGGGCATATCAGTCTAAATGACAAAATTGGGGGTGTATGTATCATATCCTTATCTATAAATCAAATCAAATTAATACATATATATAATTAATTTGTGCTTCAAATATTTCTTTAGTCCTACCAAAATATAATTATCTAAGTAGTTTCATAAGAAAATAACACAAAATATATGATACTAGTGATAATACTAAAAGTCAACAAAATAAATATTGTAAATAATTAAGTCATAATGAAAATAATTATAATTTAAAAGTATTAAATCATGTTAAAATAAGTTTAGTAAGTATTAATTACAAGATTAAATGTTAAAGAAAGACTAAAATTAAATGATGCAGTTTATATAACTTTCTAAACCAATGTGTAACTAAAAATAAATCTTCAGCATTACTATCCTTTTAGTGATGAATTTATTATTTTGTAAGCATTAGTATCAATTTGATTTTGATTTGAGTTTTGTCATATTTAATAATATCTATGAGCAATAACATTTATTTCATTCAAAATTCAAAGTCAAACTAGAAATAATATAGTAAAATTAATAACTAAATTTTTTTAAAACTGTAAATTCCTAGGACATTGTTAGGTCAGTTTGAATGTTCTTAAATGAACGATGAATGATCAAATCCGGGGTGTGGTTAAAGAAGACTACTTTTAAGAACAAAAGCAAAGGGAAAGAGATGAACAGTAATAATAGATTCATGAATGGACAGAGTCCATAATTTAAAAAAAAATAATAAAAAAAAATAAAAAAAAATAATAAAAAAAAATGTATATATATATATATATATATATATATAAGGGAAGAAAAACTAGAAACTAAAATGATAATTACATAATAGAACATTTTAGAGTGAAGGAGTACTGAGTAGGATTGTACAACATAAAGGTTAAACGAAATTTATTGAAATATCTATTGAAATAGACCCCCGGGTGTGCCAATAATAAAATAGATAAAAACTCTAAAAGAAAAATCAGAAGGTAAAACTATAAACACAACTGGAGTGGAAAAATTAATAGAAAAATTAACTAAAATAGAAATTACTCCACAAAAAGATAAAATAATTAAAAAACAGCAGAAATGGACATTTTTCCAACTAGATCAAGAGATAAAAGAAAAAGAAGCTTTAACACCAGACTCGCATTTAATATATACAAATTCTAAAGGAGAACCTTCAATTAGATTTACAGACTATAATTATGAAGCTCAAAAAGACATTAAAGAAGAAAGTGTGATAGAAGAATTACCTTTAGAAGGTATGAATATAGAAACAATATTAGAAGAAGATTATGAAGTAGATTTAGCTATAGAAAAAGCAAAAGAAATATGTAAAAATAATAAAAATAGATTATTTACATGCAAGGGATGTAAATTAAAAGATTTAAACTTAGAACAGGTAACATTACATTTTAAAACATGTGAAAAAAGAACAGATAATAAGGGTTATAGATTAGAAACAAATTTACAAGAAAAATTAGAAAAATCTAATAAAATAATGACATAAATACAAGAAAATGATAGTGAAATATCTGAGATAGAATCTATATTCAGCAAAAAAGAATTAATGGAAACAGCAAGTTCTAGTAGTCCATTTCAAAGAACAAATGAACAAGGTTATACTGCAGATAATAGTACAGGAAATATACCACGTAGAAGAGTATATAGACAAGGAGATGTTCCAATAACAGAAGTTAAACCTATTGGAAAAAGAATGCCTATAGAAGAACCAATAATACTCCAAGAAAGAGGAAGTAAAGGAAAAATTTTAAATATAGCTGCACATGATCCACAAAGATGGAATTCAGTAATAGACTTATGGAAAGGAATAGTAGTAGCAGATTTTATAAAAAACTATACAGAAACAGATGCTGAAACAATGTATAAATACTTAGAAACATTCTTAGGAGAATCAACTAAGGCTTTATGGGAAGCTTATAAAGTAGAATTCCCATCAGAATTTCAGTATTTAGTATCATTAGGACCTAACCCATATAATTTTACAAATAAAATACATACATTAATAACTGGAGAAAAAATAGTTAATTTATATAAAAAATCTTTAGAAAGTCATCTTTTTACTTTAAATTTAAGATTATATTTAACTTATACATATAAATATTCTGTAAAAACTCTTAGGGAGACTATTAGACAATCCCAAAAACAAATACAAGAAGAATTAAATCAGGTAAATCTTTAGATTAAAGACATAGTAGAAAGAATTAAAACTATAAAAAATAACCCCTATTATTATAATTCTGTAGGATAATATATGAGAAGACCTTATAAAAATACTAAAGCATATAAAACAGTTAAAAGAGAATTATTAGGTTTGTATCTAGAAGCAGATATACTATTAAAAAAAATAAAAACAACAATATTTAAAAAAGAAAAAAGTAATAGATTAGATCATATATTTTTCTTAGTTAAAATATTAGAACCAAAATTAGTAAGACATCTTATATCTAGAAATATTTTAATTAAAAAATATATATGAGAAATCTTCTTTTTGCTAAAATAATAAGAATAAATTATAAAAATATACATAGAGAAAGAAAAGAAAAACAAAGATTACAAAGAGCAGAAAAGGCAAAAAACTAAAAAATCCCAAAAAAATAAAGACATAGAATCTATTATAACCCAAACAGTAGAAAAATTACTTAAAGAACAACAAGAAAAAGACAAACATATAAACCCAAGCCCAATACAAACTCCAAGACAAAATTCAGTTTCAAGTCCAAATAATTCAGATGATTTTTCAGACTCTATACAATTTGCTCAAGACCCGAATGATGACGACTCTTGTATGAGTTTTGATTCAATTGCATTACATAACTTAGACACATAAAAAAAAAAATATTATTATATGTAATATAGTAGTTTTGTTTAAAAGAGGAATGCCTCTTTGTCAAAAAATGTGAGTCCCACTTTACTCACTACCACAAATGTGGGGAAAAACTGCTGGGACGCGTATTTACTTTAAAATAGATAGGCACTAAGTAAGAGATAAGTATTAAGACTTCTGAATAGGACAGACACTAAGTAATAATGGTGCAGCAATAAATCAGACAAAGGACTCATAATAATGCAAAAGAAAGAATCATTTCACAAGATCAAATTATCATAAAACAAAATATTATAATAATATCACTTTTATTACAACTACATAATAAAATAGATAAAAACTCTAAAGAAAAATCTGAAGGTAAAACAAAACAAAATTTATTGAAATATCTATTGAAATAGACCCCCTTCTCATTTGGTATCAGAGCCAGTGATCTTGAACAGACAAAAAATATTATATGAAAAAAGATTATTATTCTAGAATTTTTTTTGCATATCATAGAACATGAAGTTAGAGGAAAGGCTAGAATGGTTATAAATTATAAAAGGTTAAATGATAATACTAGAACAGACGGATATAAATTACCAGATAAAACAGAGTTAATAAATAGAATTCAAGGTAAAACAATCTTTAGTAAATTTGATTGTAAGTCAGGCTATTGGCAAATAAAAATGCATCCAGATAGTATAGAATGGAAAACTTTTACCTGTCCTAAAGGACATTTTGAATGGCTAGTTATGCCATTCGGACCAGACCCAAATAGTGGATTAGTAGCTTTACAAAGAAATGCAGTAATAAAACTAGAACAATTAAGTATAAGTAATTGGTATTATATAAAAAAAAATTTAAATGATTATTTCTATTATTGTACAATTAGTGAAAATGCATTTGATCAAGATTTAGGTAAAAAATTATTTAATAAATTACCTGGAGCTTTAGGAAGAGAAATAGAAGATAGATGGACTAAAAGAGAAGGGGTAGCACAAAATCCTTTAGCAAAATGGTCTATAGGACATAGAATACAACATATAATGGAAATATTACAAGAAAAATGTACTAATTTACAAATACAAAAACAATAAAAACAAAATGAAATGAATTTCTGTAAAGATATAATATATACAACTCCAAATTATGATAAAAATCAATATAAAAAGAAAAAATATAAAAAATACAATCCACAATATAATAGGAGATATAATAAAAAAGGATATTTTCTTAGAAAATCTTCAGCTAGAAAACCATATTTAAATAGGGATAGACATGTTAGAAAATATAGAACAGATAGAAATTATAACAATAAGTTAGAATGTTTTACATGTGGAAGTATAGAACATTTAACAAACACTTGTCCTAAAAGATATAATGCAAAGACTAAAAATGCTCAATTAGTAGAAGAATTTAACGAAGCATTATTAAATGTAGATGAATATATGTCAGATAATGAAAGTATTTACTCTATAGTAAGCATTGATATAGAAGAAAACAATAAAGAAGAAGACTCTTCTAATTCAGAAGGAGAAGAATTAATTAATGAAATAGGAATAGAAAATTTAAATATAGATGACTTACAAATTAATTTCATGAATATAATAGAATGTGAACATAATTTTGAAAAAGATACAGGATTAGATAGTAATCCATGTAATTGGTGTAAATGGTATCCAAGTAAATATAAAAGAGCTAAATGTAATAAATGTTTTATAGAAGGATGTATAAGTTGTATAGAAACACAGTTAGGAATAATAACTCAAAAAAGGAAAGAAGTACATACAAATGAACCTTTAATAAATTTAAAAGTATCAGTATTAGAGGCAAAAGTTAAAGAATTAGAAGAAAGAATAGTAAGATTAGAAAAAGGAAAAAATATTGAACAAGAACTACCATTAGATAATCAGGAATTAATGAATGAAGAATCTAATACTCTAATATGTAATCAAGATAAAAATATAAATACAGTTAAAGTATTAGCAAGACTTCAAATAGGAAAATATGAACTAGAAACTTTAGCACTAATAGATTCAGGATGTACAAAGAGTATTTTAAATAAGAAAATAGTACCACCAGAATTAATAAAGACTTTAGAGAAACCACTTGCAGCCATGCAAATGGATGGAACACATAATATATATAAATATTACATAGATAAAGCACAAGTTAGTTTTTTAAATACTTGTTCAGAATTTTACAAACCTACCTATAAGATGGATAAAATATGGGTAAGAGATTTAGATATAAGAGTAGATTTTGTTTTAGGATTAGATTTTATACTATATAATAAAGGAGGAACTTTAATAACAAATGACGGAATACTTTTCATGAAAAACACTACTTATACTTCTGTCTTAACTAATAAAATTAATACTCAAATAAGACATAAAGAAAAATGTTGTGAGAATTGTGAAAATAATATACAATGTACCAAAACAGGATGTAATATATTATATGAAGATATACTTGAATTAGATGAAGAATATATAGTTAATAAAAACTATGTTTTAATAGAAATGGAAACAAAATTATATAATTTTAAGACAGGAATTCAAATAATAGGACAAATAAGAAATCAACAAGATCTAGATAATATAGTGAAGATATTAGATCAAATAGAAATAATAGGAGAAAAACCTTTAAAACATTGGGAAAATAATCAAATAGTATGTAAGTTAGATATAATAAATCCAAAATATATAATAAAAACAGCTTCGATAGAAGCTACATATATATATAAGGGAAGAAAAACTAGAAACTAAAATGATAATTACATAATAGAACATTTTAGAGTGAAGGAGTACTGAGTAGGATTGTACAACATAAAGGTTAAACGAAATTTATTGAAATATCTATTGAAATAGACCCCCTTCTCATTTGGTATCAGAGCCAGTGATCTTGAACAGACAAAAAATATTATATGAAAAAAGATTATTATTCTAGAAAAACCTTTGCATATCATAGAACTTTATTTTATAATAGACAACATTTAAAAATAGTTAATTTATATAAAAATCTTTAGAAAGTCATCTTTTTACTTTAAATTTAAGATTATATTTAACTTATACATATAAATATTCTGTAAAAACTCTTAGGGAGACTATTAGACAATTCCAAAAACAAATACAAGAAAGAATTAAATCAGGTAAATCTTGAGATTAAAGACATAGTAGAAAGAATTAAAACTATAAAAAATAACCCGTATTATTATAATTCTGTAGGATAATATATGAGAAAACCTTATAAAAATACTAAAGCATATAAAACAGTTAAAAGAAAATTATTAGGTTTGTATCTAGAAGCAGATATACTATTAAAAGAAATAAAAACAACAATATCTAAAAAAGAAATAAGTAATAGATTAGATCATATATTTTTCTTAGTTAAAATATTAGAACCAAAATTAGTAAGACATCTTATATCTAGAAATATTTTAATTAAAAAATATATATGAGAAATCTTCTTTTTGCTAAAATAATAAGAATAAATTATAAAAATATACATAGAGAAAGAAAAGAAAAACAAAGATTACAAAGAGCAGAAAAGGCAATAGAAGCATATATATATATATATATACGAAAACGATTTCTTTAAACCAAAAAATTTCTATTTTGAATATAATATAAACAACGAAGAATATATAAATGCTCTAAAATGGGAATTACAAGGACTTAGGAGTGATATTGATAAGTATACTCAAAGAATAAAATTTTTTAGTGAATATTATAAACCAACTACTTTAGGATAAAATAATAATAGTAAAAATAGCTTCATTAAAAAGTCTAGAATATTTAGATCTACAAATAACTATAGAAAAAAGATTTAAAAGATTAAAAGGAGAAAGCATTATAAAGTGTAATTTCGACAATGGAGACCATAGTTTACATACAGAAGATCCTCAATATAATACTTTAACAGATTTAATAATAAACCTTAGTGAAAAAATTAAAGAACATAATAGTAAAATTATAAAAATATTAAGTGAACAAGAAGAAACCCTAAATAGACAAAAACAAACTTTTAATAAGATAGAAGAAAATTTAGACTACTTAAAAGAACAAGGAATAGAATTAACTAAAAAATTAAATAATAAATTAAGAGAAGAAGTAAATAATACTTTAATTATAAAATTACAAGAAATCAAGACAGAATTAATAACAATAAAAGACATAGTTCTTTCATGATAGATCTAATAGAAATAGAAACATATAAAGAAGCAATAACATTAATAGAAAAAAGAATAACCCTTCCATTAGATTATAAAGAATTTAATCCACCTTCAAAATCAGATCAAATTATCATAAAACAAAATAATATAATAATATCACTTTTATTACAACTACATAATAAAATAGATAAAAACTCTAAAGAAAAATCAGAAGGTAAAACTATAAACACAACTGGAGTGGAAGAATTAATAGAAAAATTAACTAAAATAGAAATTACTCCACAAAAAGATAAAATAATTAAAAAACAGCAGAAATGGACATTTTTCCAACTAGATCAAGAGATAAAAGAAAAGAAAGACCAGGACCAAGTTACACCCAGAATAGCATAAGTAATAATGTTTTGTCAAGAATATTAAATAGAAAGACAAAAGAAGAAAATAATCAACAATTATATGAAATAATAGATACAGATAAAGATATACAAATCTTTCAACAAAATCAATTAAACTTATTGAATCCAAAAGTTTTATATAATACAAATTCAAAATCTCAACTATATAGACATTATAGAGAAGAACAATTGTCAGTATTAGGAAAAACTTCTGTATCTTTACCATTCATAAACTCCGAATCTGTAAAAGAAATAAAACATGTTAAAAAAGACCTAATGCATATGGGATTAATAGTTATAGGAATTAAAGGATTAACTAGAAAAAATTTAGGAACAAAAACACTAATTACAATATATGATAAAAGATGGTCAGACATAAAAAAGGCAATTATAGGATTAACAGAAGTAGATATGACTAATAATAGAGGAATTTTCTATATAAGCCCAGATTTTATGATGAATTTAAATGAATTCGGAAATCACATTAGTATAGGAATACAAACTAAAGGATATGAGGAAATGCATAGTGGAAAGAATTTATTAATGTGTGTAGGATTTTTAGGAAAAATGACAGATAGTAGTAATACTAGATTTAAATTACAAATAAAAGATGTAGTAGAAGTAATAGGAAATAAAGGGATAAAATTAATAAAACCTATAAAAATAAATCCTGAAGACTATGCAGGATTAGAATGGAAATTAGGTGATTTCAAAGAAAAAGAAGCTTTAACACCAGACTCGCATTTAATATATACAAATTCTAAAGGAGAACCTTCAATTAGATTTACAGACTATAATTTTGAAGCTCAAAAAGACATTGAAGAAGAAAGTGTGATAGAAGAATTACCTTTAGAAGATATGAATATAGAAATAATATTAGAAGAAGATTATGAAGTAGATTTAGCTATAGAAAAAGCAAAAGAAATATGTAAAAATAATAAAAATAGATTATTTACATGCAAGGGATGTAAATTAAAAGATTTAAACTTAGAACAGGTAACATTACATTTTAAAATCTGTGAAAAAAGAACAGATAATAAGGGTTATAGATTAGAAACAAATTTACAAGAAAAATTAGAAAAAGCTAATAAAATAATGACAGAAATACAAGAAAATGATAGTGAAATATCTGAGATAGAATCTATATTCAGCAAAAAAGAATTAATGGAAACAGCAAGTTCTAGTAGTCCATTTCAAAGAACAAATGAACAAGGTTATACTGCAGATAATAGTACAGGAAATATACCACGTAGAAGAGTATATAGACAAGGAGATGTTTCAATAACAGAAGTTAAACCTATGGGAAAAAGAATGCCTATAGAAGAACCAATAATACTCCAAGAAGGAGGAAGTAAAGAAAATTTTTTAAATATAGCTGCACATGATCCACAAAGATGGAATTCAGTAATAGACTTATGGAAAGGAATAGTAGTAGCAGATTTTATAAAAACCTATACAGAAACAGATGCTGAAACAATGTATAAATACTTAGAAACATTCTTAGGAGAATCAACTAAGGCTTTATGGGAAGCTTATAAAGTAGAATTCCCATCAGAATTTCAGTATTTAGTATCATTAGGACCTAACCCATATAATTTTACAAATAAAATACATACATTAATAACTGGAGAAGACCCAAATAGTGGATTAGTAGCTTTACAAAGAAATGCAGTAATAAAACTAGAACAATTAAGTATAAGTAATTGGTATTATATAAAGAAATTTTTAAATAATTATTTCTATTATTGTACAATTAGTGGAAATGCATTTGATCAAGATTTAGGTAAAAAATTATTTAATAAATTACCTGGAGCTTTAGGAAGAGAAATAGAAGATAGATGGACTAAAAGAGAAGGGGTAGCACAAAACCCTTTAGCAAAATGGTCTATAGGACATAGAATACAACATATAATGGAAATATTACAAGAAAAATGTACTAATTACAAATACAAAATTAATTAAAACAAAATGAAATGAATTTCTGTAAAGATATAATATATACAACTCAAAATTATGATAAAAATCAATATAAAAATAAAAAAAATAAAAAATACAATCCACAATATAATAGAAATAAAAAAGGATATTTTCTTAGAAAATCTTCAGCTAGAAAACCATATTTAAATAGGGATAGACATGTTAGAAAATATAGAACATATAGAAATTATAAGAATAAGTTAGAATGTTTTACATGTGGAAGTATAGAACATTTAGCAAACACTTGTCCTAAAAGATATAATGCAAAGACTAGAAATGCTCAATTAGTAGAAGAATTTAACGAAGCATTATTAAATGTAGATGAATATATGTCAGATAATGAAAGTATTTACTCTATAGTAAGCATTGATATAGAAGAAAACAATAAAGAAGAAGACTCTTCTAATTCAGAAGGAGAAGAATTAATTAATGAAATAGGAATAGAAAATTTAAATATAGATGACTTACAAATTAATTTCATGAATATAATAGAATGTGAACATAATTTTGAAAAAGATACAGGATTAGATAATAATCCATGTAATTGGTGTAAATGGTATCCAAGTAAATATAAAAGAGCTAAATGTAATAAATATTTTATAGAAGGATGTATAAGTTGTATAGAAACACAGTTAGGAATAATAACTCAAAAAAGGAAAGAAGTACATACAAATGAACCTTTAATAAATTTAAAAGTATCAGTATTAGAGGCAAAAGTTAAAGAATTAGAAGAAAGAATAGTAAGATTAGAAAAAGGGAAAAATATTGAACAAGAACTACCATTAGATAATCAGGAATTAATGAATGAAGAATCTAATACTCTAATATGTAATCAAGATAAAAATATAAATACAGTTAAAGTATTAGCAAGACTTCAAATAGGAAAATATGAACTAGAAACTTTAGCACTAATAGATTCAGGATGTACAAAGAGTATTTTAAATAAGAAAATAGTACCACCTGAATTAATAAAGACTTTAGAGAAACCACTTGCAGCCATGCAAATGGATGGAACACATAATATATATAAATATTACATAGATAAAGCACAAGTTAGTTTTATTCTTTCTTTTGCATTATTATCAGTCCTTTGTCTGATTTATTGCTGCACCATTATTACTTAGTGTCTGTCCTATTCAGAAGTCTTAATACTTATCTCTTACTTAGTGCCTATCTATTTTAAAGTAAATACGCGTCCCAGCAGTTTTTCCACACATGTGTGATAGTGAGTAAAGTGAGACTCACATTTTTTGACAAAGTGACATTCCTCTTTTAAACAAAACTACTATATTACATATAATAATATATTTTTTTTTTTATGTGTCTAAGTTATGTAATGCAATTGAATCAAAACTCATACCAGAGTCGTCATCATTCGGGTCTTGAGCAAATTGTATAGAGTCTGAAAAATCATCTGAATTATTTGGACTTGAAACTGAATTTTGTCTTGGACTTTGTATTGGGCTTGGGTTTATATGTTTGTCTTTTTCTTGTTGTTCTTTAAGTAATTTTTCTACTGTTTGGGTTATAATAGATCAAATCCACAACCAGCAAATCCAAAGTTTTCCAAAGATCCTTCCTCTTCAAAATTACTTTAAAAAACAAAAAAATATTTGTAGTTCTTTATTTTAAGTTTGTTTTACAACTTTTGTAAAGTTCTTTTGGAAGTTGTTCGGGTTTTCCGAAAGGGAAACTTCACTCTATTCTAATAATGTAAGTTTTCATATTTATGTTTTTAGTAAAACTTTCCATATATGTAAATTATGAGTGTTTTAATTAAATATGTTAATTATTTATTTATATATTTATGAATTTTATCATGAATATATGTTACTTAGTATATGGTTAGTCTCTTAGCCTCTTAAAAGTATCGATGGATTAACCTGTAAATTCCTAGGACATTGTTAGGTCAGTTTGAATGTTCTTAAATGAACGATGAATGACCAAATTCGGGGTGTGGTTAAAGAAGACTACTTTTAAGAACAAAAGCAAAGGGAAAGAGATGAACAGTAATAATAGATTCATGAATGGACAGAGTCCATAATTAAAAAATAAAAAAAAATAAAAAATAAAAATAAAAAAAATGAATATATATATATATAAGAGAAGAAAAACTAGAAACTAAAATGATAATTACATAATAGAACATTTTAGAGTGAAGGAGTACTGAGTAGGATTGTACAACATAAAGGTTAAACGAAATTTATTGAAATATCTATTGAAATAGACCCCCTTCTCATTTGGTATCAATTTTTTTCGCTCTGCTCCTTCTTCTGATAATGTCTTCTTTATATACACAATTATGGACTTCAAACTCCGGACTTCAAAATGAAAAAGAATCTTATCTTTAGATTCTTCATTCATTAATTCCTGATTATCTAATGGTAGTTCTTGTTCAATATTTTTTCCTTTTTCTAATCTTACTATTCTTTCTTCTAATTCTTTAACTTTTGCCTCTAATACTGATACTTTTAAATTTATTAAAGGTTCATTTGTATGTACTTCTTTCCTTTTTTGAGTTATTATTCCTAACTGTGTTTCTATACAACTTATACATCCTTCTATAAAACATTTATTACATTTAGCTTTTTTATATTTACTTGGATACCATTTACACCAATTACATGGATTACTATCTAATCCTGTATCTTTTTCAAAATTATGTTCACATTCTATTATATTCATGAAATTAATTTGTAAGTCATCTATATTTAAATTTTCTATTCCTATTTCATTAATTAATTCTTCTCCTTCTGAATTAGAAGAGTCTTCTTCTTTATTGTTTTCTTCTATATCAATGCTTACTATAGAGTAAATACTTTCATTATCTGACATATATTCATCTACATTTAATAATACTTCGTTAAATTCTTCTACTAATTGAGCATTTCTAGTCTTTGCATTATATCTTTTAGGACAAGTGTTTGTTAAATGTTCTATACTTCCACATGTAAAACATTCTAACTTATTCTTATAATTTCTATCTGTTCTATATTTTCTAACATGTCTATCCCTATTTAAATATGGTTTTCTAGCTGAAGATTTTCTAAAAAAATATCCTTTTTTATTATATCTCCTATTATATTGTGGATTGTATTTTTTATATTTTTTCTTTTTATATTGATTTTTATCATAATTTGGAGTTGTATATATTATATCTTTACAGAAATTCATTTCATTTTGTTTTAATTGTTTTTGTATTTGTAAATTAGTACATTTTTCTTGTAATATTTCCATTATATGTTGTATTCTATGTTCTATAGACCATTTTGCTAAAGGGTTTTGTGCTACCCCTTCTCTTTTAGTCCATCTATCTTCTATTTCTCTTCCTAAAGCTCCAGGTAATTTATTAAATAATTTTTTACCTAAATCTTGATCAAATGCATTTCCACTAATTGTACAATAATAGAAATAATCATTTAAAAATTTCTTTATATAATACCAATTACTTATACTTAATTGTTCTAGTTTTATTACTGCTGAGTAAATGAGAGTGGTAAACGTCTTCTGGAAGATGAGCCTTCATCTTTTTCACTTTTTGGCAAAGTGACAACCATTAACGGGTTTGATGAGTCTTTACCGGTCACCGTTTGAACCGGACTAGCTGTATCTCTATCCAATACAGTGGATTTATTTACATTCAGAGGGGAATGTACACCCATCTCATCCATTTTTCTTGGGGATGGAAAACCCTGTATGTTGTTCTTGATGTCTTTAGTCTTTAAATCATTCTCCATTTTTGCAATTTTTTCTTTGATCTGGAGATTTTCTTGTAACAATACCTCATTCTTATAATTTAATCTCTTGAAGGCTTCGGTCATTGAAGAACAATGATCACAAAAAATAATTTTGTCTGTGTCTTTTTGAATATGGTATTGAGGAATTTTGTATAGATTCTGTTTAAGAGAGGGAGAGATATAATAGTTTGGACCTAAGACTCCCCTAGCATAGTCTAATGCTTCAGTAAAATCATTAAATCCTTTAAAAAGTGGTTTAGAAATTCCTTTAATAGAGTCTAATACTTCTATCCAAGTTTGAAAAATTCCATTTATCTTACCATGTATTACAACATAATATTTAAACTTATTTTCTTTATTTTTAGTAGAAAAGTAATATCCTAAAGCATTTAATACAGCAATTATATATTTAGTGTCTTTTTTATTATGAGCTATCCAAATATTGTCTATTAAACATTTCTGTTGTTTATCTAGCTGGTATATAGGCAGGTGTCTAAAAGTCAAATTGGATGATTCATATGCTATTAAATTATGTTGTCCAAATTGTAACCTTTCTATTCTATTATCATCCATTTTATTTAATGGTCTAAAATGTAAATTAGATAATACTTTCTGTTTATATAAGTCTGAAAAATCTGGGGTTGGAGGTTGAACTCCTTTGCCCTTGTCTTGGAAGGATGGTCTCATTCTGTAAAATTTAAAATTTAAACTTTAATCAATAATCTACTTAATTGATCTGCAATACTATTATCATTTCCTTTAATATGCTCAAAAGTTATAGAATTATAAATTGATATAGTATCTAAAAAATTTAACCATCTTCTTCTGCTACTAGTTTTATCATTAATTTTCTGGTGAAATTTTACTATAGCTTCACAATCTGTTCTTATTAATATTTCTGGTTTATTTAAAATATAAATTCTAAAGCTATTTAATCCGTATATTACAGCTAAAATTTCAACATCTATGCTAGCTTTATTTTCTTTTTCTTTGAATTTTTCACTTTGATAAGCACATATTTTTTCTTCTTTTTTAGAACTATATTTATGTGGTCTTGATTTTAATACTGCACCCCATCCGTCAAAACTCCCATCTGTCTCTATTATTAAATAATCTGATTCTAATGGCATATTAAGATCAGGAATATTTTTTCTTTTTTCTTTTATGTTTTGTACTAATTTTATATCTTCAATATTAAAATTTCTTTGTCCCTTAGATCCTGTCTTAGAGTATAATGGTCCTGCTAATTTTTCTAAATCTTTAATAAATGGTCTTGCATAATTAATTATTCCTAAGAATTTTTGTAAATTCTTTAAATTATTTAATTTATCTGGCATGTCTAGAGCTTTTTTAGCTATATGAGGTTGTAGTTTAACTTTTTCTTCTCCTAAAGTAATTCCTAAAAAATTTATATAGTTTTTACATAACTCTATTTTCTTTTTACTAATTATTATTCCATTATTAACAAATAACCAAAAAACTGTTTGTAAATGTCCTAAGTGTTCTTTTATATCTTTGCTAAACACTAAAATATCATCTACATATACTAAAACAAATCTTTTATATTCTCCAAATATTTGATCCATTTTTCTTTGAAAAATTGGAGGTGCTGTTTTTAGTCCGAATGGCATAACTAGCCATTCAAAATGTCCTTCAGGACAGGTAAAAGCTGTCCATTCTATACTATCTGGATGCATTTTTATTTGCCAATAGCCTGTCTTACAATCAAATTTACTAAAGATTGTTTTACCTTGAATTCTATTTATTAACTCTGTTTTGTCTGGTAATTTATATCCGTCTGTTCTAGTATTATCATTTAACCTTTTATAATTTATAACCATTCTAGCCTTTCCTCTAACTATTTCACTATGATTTCACAATGAATGCTGCTGATCTATGTTTTGATTTGTAGCTTCTATCGAAGCTGTTTTTATTATATATTTTGGATTTATTATATCTAACTTACATACTATTTGATTATTTTCTCAATGTTTTAAAGGTTTTTCTCCTATTATTTCTATTTGATCTAAAATCTTCACTATATTATCTAGATCTTGTTGATTTCTTATTTGTCCTATTGTTTGGATTCCTGTCTTAAAATTATATAATTCTGTTTCCATTTCTATTAAAACATAGTTTTTATTAACTATATCTTCTTCATCTAATTCAAGTATATCTTCATATAATATATTACATCCTGTTTTGGTACATTGTATATTATTTTCAAAATTCTCACAACATTTTTCTTTATGTCTTATTTGAGTATTAATTTTATTAGTTAAGACAGAAGTATAAGTAGTGTTTTTCATGAAAAGTATTCCGTCATTTGTTATTAAAGTTCCTCCTTTATTATATAGTATAAAATCTAATCCTAAAACAAAATCTACTCTTATATCTAAATCTCTTACCCATATTTTATCCATCTTATAGGTAGGTTTGTAAAATTCTGAACAAGTATTTAAAAAACTAACTTGTGCTTTATCTATGTAATATTTATATATATTATGTGTTCCATCCATTTGCATGGCTGCAAGTGGTTTCTCTAAAGTCTTTATTAATTCTGGTGGTACTATTTTCTTATTTAAAATACTCTTTGTACATCCTGAATCTATTAGTGCTAAAGTTTCTAGTTCATATTTTCCTATTTGAAGTCTTGCTAATACTTTAACTGTATTTATATTTTTATCTTGATTACATATTAGAGTATTAGATTCTTCATTCATTAATTCCTGATTATCTAATGGTAGTTCTTGTTCAATATTTTTCCCTTTTTCTAATCTTACTATTCTTTCTTCTAATTCTTTAACTTTTGCCTCTAATACTGATACTTTTAAATTTATTAAAGGTTCATTTGTATGTACTTCTTTCCTTTTTTGAGTTATTATTCCTAACTGTGTTTCTATACAACTTATACATCCTTCTATAAAATATTTATTACATTTAGCTCTTTTATATTTACTTGGATACCATTTACACCAATTACATGGATTACTATCTAATCCTGTATCTTTTTCAAAATTATGTTCACATTCTATTATATTCATGAAATTAATTTGTAAGTCATCTATATTTAAATTTTCTATTCCTATTTCATTAATTAATTCTTCTCCTTCTGAATTAGAAGAGTCTTCTTCTTTATTGTTTTCTTCTATATCAATGCTTACTATAGAGTAAATACTTTCATTATCTGACATATATTCATCTACATTTAATAATGCTTCGTTAAATTCTTCTACTAATTGAGCATTTCTAGTCTTTGCATTATATCTTTTAGGACAAGTGTTTGCTAAATGTTCTATACTTCCACATGTAAAACATTCTAACTTATTCTTATAATTTCTATATGTTCTATATTTTCTAACATGTCTATCCCTATTTAAATATGGTTTTCTAGCTGAAGATTTTCTAAGAAAATATCCTTTTTTATTTCTATTATATTGTGGATTGTATTTTTTATTTTTTTTCTTTTTATATTGATTTTTATCATAATTTTGAGTTGTATATATTATATCTTTACAGAAATTCATTTCATTTTGTTTTAATTAATTTTGTATTTGTAATTAGTACATTTTTCTTGTAATATTTCCATTATATGTTGTATTCTATGTCCTATAGACCATTTTGCTAAAGGGTTTTGTGCTACCCCTTCTCTTTTAGTCCATCTATCTTCTATTTCTCTTCCTAAAGCTCCAGGTAATTTATTAAATAATTTTTTACCTAAATCTTGATCAAATGCATTTCCACTAATTGTACAATAATAGAAATAATTATTTAAAAATTTCTTTATATAATACCAATTACTTATACTTAATTGTTCTAGTTTTATTACTGCATTTCTTTGTAAAGCTACTAATCCACTATTTGGGTCTTCTCCAGTTATTAATGTATGTATTTTATTTGTAAAATTATATGGGTTAGGTCCTAATGATACTAAATACTGAAATTCTGATGGGAATTCTACTTTATAAGCTTCCCATAAAGCCTTAGTTGATTCTCCTAAGAATGTTTCTAAGTATTTATACATTGTTTCAGCATCTGTTTCTGTATAGGTTTTTATAAAATCTGCTACTAATATTCCTTTCCATAAGTCTATTACTGAATTCTATCTTTGTGGATCATGTGCAACTATATTTAAAAATTTTCCTTTACTTCCTCCTTCTTGGAGTATTATTGGTTCTTCTATAGGCATTCTTTTTCCCATAGGTTTAACTTCTGTTATTGGAACATCTCCTTGTCTATATACTCTTCTACGTGGTATATTTTCTGTACTATTATCTGCAGTATAACCTTGTTCATTTGTTCTTTGAAATGGACTACTAGAACTTGCTGTTTCCATTAATTCTTTTTTGCTGAATATAGAATCTATCTCAGATATTTCACTATCATTTTCTTGTATTTCTGTCATTATTTTATTAGCTTTTTCTAATTTTTCTTGTAAATTTGTTTCTAATCTATAACCCTTATTATCTGTTCTTTTTTCACATGTTTTAAAATGTAATGTTACCTGTTCTAAGTTTAAATCTTTTAATTTACATCCCTTGCATGTAAATAATCTATTTTTATTATTTTTACATATTTTTTTTGCTTTTTCTATAGCTAAATCTACTTCATAATCTTCTTCTAATATTATTTCTATATTCATACCTTCTAAAGGTAATTCTTCTATCACACTTTCTTCTTCAATGTCTTTTTGGGCCAGTGATCTTGAACAGACAAAAAATATTATATGAAAAAAAATTATTATTCTAGAAAAACCTTTGCATATCATAGAACTTTATTTTATAATAGACAACATTTAAAAATAGTTAATTTATATAAAAAATCTTTAGAAAGTCATCTTTTTTACTTTAAATTTAAGATTATCTTTAACTTATACATATAAATATTCTGTAAAAACTCTTAGGAGAGGGGGTAAATTTTTATTTTTTTTGAAAAAACAAATTTTTTTTAGGGTTAGGTTGGTAGAAGGTCGGGGGGAGGGGGGAGGGGAGGGGACAGGGGTAAATTTTGTTAAAAAAATTTCTTTAAATGGATTAGAACCACTTTGCCCAAACCATATTTGATCAAATCCATATTTGCCCATATTATATTTGGATGGATCGTAATTCAAACCATTTTTTCTCAATCCATATTCAATCCATCCAAATCCAACCATTTGCCACCCCTACCTAAATGTAGAGAGTAGGTCTGCCTCCCGTTATAAGGATAGTAATTCATGTTGTCAAGCTTCACTTTTAACGCCTGTCTCGTTATACCTCAATCATGTATCAATTGTACAAAATTGTTTCACAATAACCTCCACATTCCTTTGTTTATATTGAAATATTACCTCTTTGGACTATTTTAAAATATAATTATTTGTTCCTTAAATGTTGAGGTGACAAAGAAAGTGTAGTTCACTCTTTTGAGAGAGTAAGAGGTAATAAAAATAATTACATCTTTAATTTATAAGTATTTCTTTTATTTCATACTATTAATTTTCTGATTCTTTTGAATTTTCATATTTTCTTTTATTCTTATTTATTTTTCCATTTTTACCTTCTTCCTCTTCTTTCTTTTCCTCTTTAACTTGGCAACATTAGTTCACCTCCGCCACCAGGCACACATCATCCATTTATCACTAAGTCAATTCTCATCTTCAAATCACATATTTTTCACCGTAGCTTCACTTCTCATCGATTTTGAAATTTGGCGGTAACTCAATATTGAAATCGAAAGTCAAGAGGATTGAATTTGAGTGTAAAAATGCAGGTGAATTTATTGGGTAACAAAGTCATTAACTTAGAAGAATACATTTACAAAATCATTGGGTAACAAACTAATTAATGGATAAAACACATTTATTGAAATGGTTGCAAGAATCCATAAGATTTCTTAGGTTAACTTTGTTAAATCGAAATCAACACTAGTCTCTTTGCTAGCCAACATCGGTATCGTCATTTCAGCTAACTAGCGTTGCTTACGAGTAATTTCTTAAAGCATTGTTTTAAGTTCAATACTTGCAGTAGAAGTGATTTCGACAATGGAGTTTCCCATTCTTCTAAAGTAGCAATAAATAACATCGAGATTTTGTTGGTACTAGATCTCCTCTAAAGGTCTAAGAATATGTAGTAGTCATGGAAAGGCAATTTTTTTTTTTTAGCTAAAAAGCATTGTTTAAGACAAAAAAAAAAGGAATGGAAAATAAAAAAAGAAAAGTAAAAAACGAAAATATAAAAGGAAAAAGGAAAAAGATAATATAAAGGGGGCGTCTCTTGACAAAACCTGAAGCAAGGGTAGCTCCGACCCTTCTTGATAAATAATGTTGGTTGAACTCATTCTATATATTTCTTTAAATGTGTTATTACCTTTATAGTGTGATATGCCTTACAATTTAATACCTAAGATTTTAGAACCTACGGTTACTTCACACTTAACATAAAAACCAGCCTAAAATTTCAATACTAGACCATAATCGGCATCTGCGAGCCATGAAAGCATCCACAAGCCGCGTATTATGCCTGTGGAACTGAATTAGAGGAGATTGTATTGTTGTATCTAGGTTCTGCAGAGTGATTCTACGAGTTGTGGGTCATCCCACGAGTCATGGAATGACCTCGTAGACTCGAACATGGAAGTTTTCAAATATCATGAGTTCCACGAAGAAACTCCAATTTCATGGATCATTCTACGATCCATGGAATGGACTTGTGATGAGAACTTAAAAGATGGCAACACGTCTATGTTCCACAAAAATCCCAAGAGCCTAGATTTTTTCTAAGGATATTTATGTCTTTGTTTTTTTAATTAGATCAAATGGCGATGTTATAACAACTATTAGGGAAGGATATTACGGTAGTTTTTTCAGTTTCTCTCTTATTCTACTCCCTAAACTTAGAACAAACCTCAGGTAGACCAAAAACAACAGGGTTTCAAGCCCCTCTTTAGAAATTCTTGTTCTTCCAGGTATCTAACGTTCTCATAGTGAGGAACTCAGTTCGTGCTCACGCCATATATTTACAATTTCAGTTAGTAAGATCCAAACTAATGTTTTGCTAATATGCCTACTATTTTGTTTTTCTCTAATTTGCATTTTTCATTAATGATTCTACTGTTGAAATCATAGTTATTTTAAATGTGTCGCTGAAATTTCAGGTATAGTTCAAGGGTACTTGTATTTTATCTCTGAAATATACTAAAAAAACTCTATGAAGCTTAAACTCTTCAATTTTGAATTTCTAAATAAGACAAGATCAACGGAAAATCCATTAGATTTTATATTTTAATCACATATCGAAATTGAGTGACTAAAGTGTCATCAATGAGGAATTAATGTCACATGATGTATGTCACGAAATGATAATAGACGATTACTATTATTTAGAAGTGCACTAAAATGAAAAAATATATAATAAAACATCAAGTAAAGGTTGAGTTTAAAAAAGTCTACCGGGATTGCTCATATTAGTCCCGTGTCTTCATCGTGAGAAGGTATTAAAAGGACTAGGAAAATTATAATATGCCTGAAAAATCGTGAGAGAATCACATAATATCTAACAAAGGGCTCATAATTTGCGCCTATTGTGAAAAGACAAAATTCTAGGCACGAGAGAAAGACGAAAACAATGTAAAATCAATTAGATTTAGAATTTTAATTACATGTCCAACTGCGTGTCTTAATTTTTATCAATGAGGAGTTAATGTCACATGATGTATGTTAAGACAAGATAATAGTGTAACACCTCGTAAATTGAAATAACTAGGAATAAGCTAAGAAACTAAAAATAATAATTTTTTAAAAGAAAGGGAAAAATCTAGAAAATTTCCTAAGTTTAAGGAGTGAGTTTTGGTCATTTTCAAACGACCATAACTTCTAGATCAGGATGAGTTAGATGTAGTTCTTGTTATGGTTGAAAATCCATTGGAAAGATCTTTCCAACGGGGCCAACTTTGCACGATTTTGGTATCGTATAAGGGATATATGCCTTTCATAAGTTGGGTTGTTGAATTAAGGAAAGTCCAATCCGAATTTAAGGAAGGGCAAACTAGTCTTTTTACCCATTTATTTCCTATTTCGTTTTAGGAATTTATTTGGGGTAAAAATAAGTTTTGCGAGTGGAATTCGTCGGGGGTGATCCCTATCAAGGTATGCGAGATCTTTCGTGTTGGGTTAATTCATCCGCACACCAATCTTGTTTCAATTCAGTGGTTTTAGAATTGTCTACATGATTAGAAGTGAATTCTTGATGAATCTTGTTGAATCCCCATTTTGTTGAGTTGATTGAATACCCATTGATATTGATTCGTATATTTCGATGTTGTTTTTGAGTTAGATCTGTTGTGTATTGAAGGTATGGATAATCCTAAGGGTATAGGAACCAGGCGCGTCGCGCCCCACAGTGCGCCATGATGAGGCCTCAAACTAAAGGGTATGGCGCGGTGCAACCCGAACGCGTCCGGATCGGCGTTTTTCGCCCAATTTTCGTAGTTTAGCCTTTTTAAGTCCTTCTAAGGTACATTAACATCTTCCAATGCTTCTAATTACTTCAAATGATTTCTAAACACCTACAAATCACTAAAGAACACAAATCATAACCTTGAATCCATCATCCAATTCAAGGAAAGTGTAAATCAAAGTATAAGAAGTTAAAAGTCAAGCCTAAAGTTAAGAAGTAAGTCAAAGGAAAGTTCTTAAAGATTTTCAAGAGTCTTTAATAAACGTTTTTAACTTCGTATAAGGCTCAAGTTGCAAGTTAAAGTGAAGAGTAAAAGGTTGAAGTCTTTTCTTCAAAAGAAATATAAGGAAACTAAGTATTCCCTAAAGAGTTGATTAAGACTCAAGTTTTCAAGTTAAGCAAAGAGTAAAGAGTTGAGTTCATTTCTCAAAATTTATAAGGGAACTAAGTATTCCCTAAAATTTTATAAATGTTTTCACATTTAAGTTGAATAGGAAACCAAGATTTTTGAAAAGAGTTTTGAATAAGAAAAGGGAACTTCGATTCCAAGAGAGCTTTTTAAAGCTAAGGTATTGAGAAAATTATCTCAACCCAAAGAAAATAAGTTATTTTAAAAGCATGAGCTAAAGTATGTTTTGTGAGTAGTATTGGGCACGATGTGGGGATGAGAGTTCATATTAACTCAAGTCTCCATGTAAACCATGTAGCCATCATGGGTATTAACGGATCATACTTTTTAGATGATCACCACTTAGACTCATAGTGGTGGTTGTCAGTTAAAGAATCTCCCACATAAACTACATTACTTTCATATATAAGTAATTGATTTGTATTGTTATAGTCCATGGAATTTTGGTGATTCAAGATTTCGACTTATTTTTTGCCAAAATTTTTTATGGACGTCCATTAAGAGTTTAATAATGGAGATAGTTTGTCCCAAGGGAAAAACAGACGCATTTTCAAATTCAAACGATCTCCAAAGCAAGTAAAACTATACTTTATCGATTTTCATGTGCTATAGTCTATGGATTTTTGCTGATTTTGGATTTCGGCTTGTTTTTAGTCAAACTTTTTCATCGACGTTCATTAAGACCTTAGTAATGGAGTCAAGATAATTTTGGGGGGCAAAACGAGCAATTCTCAAGTTAAAACGAGCTCCAAATCAGGTAAAATAAGATTTTATCGGTTTTCGTGCGCTATAGTCCATGAATATTTGGTGATTCAGGATTCCGACTTATTTTTTATTGAAAATCTTTATGGATGCTTCTTAAGACCTTAGTAATAGAATCAGTTGATGAGGGCCAAACAGGCACATTATAAAGTTCAAACGAGTCTCAAAGTAGGTAAAATCAAATTTTATCAATTATCGTGTGCTATCGTCCATGGATTTTTGGTGATTCAGATTTATGGCTTATTTTTGGATGAAATTTTGTATGGAAATTCGTTAAGACTTTAGTAATGGAGCCAGTTTGTCCTATGGGGCAAACAGGTGCATTTTCAAATTAAACGAGCCCTAAAGATGGTAAAACCAATTTTTACCAAGTTTCGTGTGTTGTAGTCCATGGATTTTTGGTCATTTGGGATTCGACTTGTGTTTGGCTCAAACTCTTTATGGATTCCCGTTAAGACCTTAGTAATGGAGTTAGTTGGCCCTAAGGGAAAAACAGGTGCATTATAAAATTTGAACGAATTCCAAAGCAGGTAAAACCAGTTTTTACCAATTAGCGTGTGCAATAGTCCATGGATTTTCGGTGATTAAAAATTCTGACTTATTTTTGGCTGAAATTTTTTATGGACATCTGTTAAGACCTTAGTAATGGATCCAATTGGTCTCGAGGGAAATACAAGTGCATTTTCAAATTCAAACGATCCCCAAAGATGGTAAAGCCAAATTTTATCAATTTTTGCATGATAGTGCATGGATTTTTGGTCATTCAGGATTCCAACTTGATTTTGATCGTAATTTTTCATGGACGTCTCTTAAAACCTTAGTAATGGATCCAGTTAATTCCGAGGGGCAAATAGGCGCATTTTCAAGTTAAAATAAGCCCAACCAACAAAGTAGTCCATGAAATTTTAGTAATTTAGGATTTCGTCTTGTTTTTTGCTGAAATTTGTCTAGGACGTCCGTTAAGACCATAATAATAGATCCAGGTTGTCCCAATAGTCAAATTGACGCATTTTAAAGTTCAAACGAGCTCCAAAGCTGGTAAAATAAGATTTTACTGATTTTCGTGTGTTATAGTCCGTAGATTTTTGGTTCGTTAAGACCTTAATAATCGAGCAAGCAAGTCCCGAGAGGCAAACATGTGCATTTTTAGTTTCAAACGAATCCCAAAGCAGATAAAACTAGATTTTACCGATTTTCATGTGCTATATTGCATGAATTCTTTGATGATTTAAGATTTTGACTTGTATTTGGTCGAAATTTTTCATAGACGTTCTTTAAGACATTACAAATGGAGTCAGTTGGTCTTGAGGGGCAAACGGGCATATTTTTAAGTTCAAACGATCCCTACATAAGGTAAAACCTAATTTTATCGATTTTTTGTGGTATAATCCATAAATTTTTGGTGATTTCAGATTCCGACTTGTTTTTGAGCGAAATGTTTTATAAAATTCTGTTAAGACCTTAGGAATGGAGCCAGTTGGTCCCGATGGGCAAATTGATAAATTTTTAAGTTTAAACGAGCCTCAAAGCAACTAAAACTAGATTTTACCAATTTTCGTGTCATATAGTCCATTGATTTATGGTGATTCAGGATTTTGGCTTGATTTTGGAAGAAAAATTTTCATAGACGTCTGTTAATATCTAGTAATGGATCAAGTAGGTCCTGGGGGCTAAACAAGTGCATTTTTCAAATTCAAATGAGTCTCAAAGTAGGTAAAACCAAATTTTATCATTTTTCGTATGCTATAATTCGTGAATTTTTGATGATCCGGGATTCAGGCTATAAAATTTTTCATTAAAATCTATTAAAACCTTAGTAATCGGTGATCCTAAGGGCCCAAATGGATCATTTTTAGGTTTAAACGAGCTCCAAAGCAGGTAAAACCAGATTTAACCAATTTTCGTGTGATACAGTCCATATAGTTTTAGGTGATTTAGGAATTCAGCTTGTTTTTGTCTGAAATCTCTTATGGACGTTTGTTAAGATGTTAGTAATGGAGTCAATTTGTCCTAAGGCACAAACATGTGTATTTTGAAGTTTAAACGAGCCCCAAGGCAGATAAAATCAGATTTTACCGATTTTCGTGTACTATAGTCCATGAATTTTGAGTGATTTAGAATTCAAGCTTTTTTGGTGCCGACATATTTCATGGACGTCTGTTAAGATCTTAATAAAGAAGTCAGTTGGTCCCGAGGAGAAAACAAGTCATTTTCAAGTTCGAACGATGCCCAATAAAGGTAATACACCTTAAAAATTGTACAAGAATCGAATATAATCCAAAATAATCGCGTAAAATACTCTGAAGAATCGTCATCACCCTTGGATGTTAACGGCTTCAAAGTATGTGATAGTTATGTAGCGTAAGATTCTTCTATATATGGAGAAGGAAAAGTGTGGTATATAGTTCCCCAAAGTGCCAAAGCGATAATATATCCTCATCGACGTGGAAGATTTGAGTTTATGTGGAACAACATAGCTAGAGATATAAATCTTGAGAGGCTGAGGTAGCCCCTATCTAAGAGAAAGTGAGGATGCATCATCTCACACCCACGTGCCACCACAAAAACCCGACTCACCATAGTGTTTCTTTAGTCAATTTTGAAAATATTCCCACAATGTCGTCCAGTAATCATAGCTCCATCAAATTTGCTTCATAACTAGGAAGTCGACTTCCAGAAATGGGAGGTGGACATTCCCTTCCACAACTTGAACAACAAAGACTTCTCATTAAAATAAGATAAAGGTATTGTTGGTTTATTCTACCATTTATCCGATCATGCAAAAAAGAAATCACAGCTTATGCGCATGGTGAAGCTGAAATATTGGGGGAAAGTAAGAGTGTCTTGGGAATCATATATGACTTGTTCAGGATTCTCACAGGAGAAGATGAAAAGGGTCATGCCAAAGAGACTAGAGAAATACTTTTAAAATTTACTGATCTATTGGCACTTGAATAAGGGAACACTGCTCGTATTGAGCACAACCTTGTGTGGAAAGCACTGATTTTAGAAGACCAGCTAATTTTAGAGGTATTTATCGTATCTGTTTGGCATTACCTCTCCATCATCTCCTATGAGATCCTGAATGAGTCATAGTTGATTTCCAAAACACTAACTTTCATCCTAGGATTTCAGCTTCACAAAACTTATAAGGTGTGAATATTGTCTTCCTGCATGGGATAAACATCTGAAGACAAGATTAGTAGCTTCTTCTTCTTGGGAAGATAAATTTATACTGTTCTGCAGAAGGAATGTCCAACTTCCAATTATAGAACTCGGCTTCCCAGTTAAAAAGGAAACTCAATAGAGCTATGATAACAAGCTGACACTTTAAAATTCTTTAGAAATGACTGAAGAAACACAATGGTGAGTCGGTTTTATCTGATTCCATGTGGGTGTCAAATAATGCATCCTGCCTTACTCTCAGATAGAGGCTCTCTCACCCTCTCAAGATTTATATCTCATGCTATGTTGATCCACATGAACTCCAATCATCCACATTGGTCAGAATATTTTGTCGCTCGAACACTTTAGAGAACTAAATCCCACATAGTTCCATCTCCATAAATAAGAGAATCCCGGGTTGCAGAAGATTGAGGAATTGCTAACAACATCCAAGAGTGATGACAATTCTCTAAAATGTTTTCTTTGTGCCTCTCTTGAGTTCTCTAAGCCTGCAGATGACATAAGTTCAAGAATTTAAGAGTGAACCATAAATAAAATAAAGAGGAGAGTTTACTAAAAATATTAAAAGAAAAGTGTTTGATAGGACTAAACTAGTATACTTACAAGAGAAGGGAAGATGTACTTGCTCTCCAACTGGCCATACAAACTAAAAATGAGTCTAATTGAACTTTTTTCACAATAACAACACTAACCCAATGAAAACTTTTTTCTACAAAAAAAAAAAAGAATCAAAACTTTGAATCCTACAAACTGTAAAAATAGAGCAATAGGACGAATGAGTATGAATAATTTGAATGCATAGACACACTTATATATAGAATGAAATTGAATAACATCGTAAAAGAAACGTGACTTAGACACCTTATATGTGAGAGAAAAATGAGAAAAAGATCGAGGAAAAAAAAAAGTGTGTATACCGTGTTGTGACAGACTAGAATCTTCTGACAAATCAGAATGTAAAGTGTGAACAATAACTCTTCCAACTGTGTCACATGAATTGTCAATTTTTGTCTGCTTCAACAAGGGTATTTTTGGAAAAAGAACTAAAAAGAGTGTTTTTTCGTTCCAATTTAATTAGTGTACAACTTTACGAAATTGTGGATAGCTTTAGTTACGTCCCTTGGTTTTAATTCATGTCCTTTAGTTATAGCTTTATTACTTTGAATGCCGTTATTATTTGTGTAAATTTTTAATTACTTTGAGAAATAATTAACGGTCGATGTAGAAAAATACTTCAATTATGACATTTTCTTGCGCCTTTCGCATTAGGTATTGGAAAAAATGAGAGCGATGATTATAGACCACTGATCTGAAATGTTTCGGGTTTGTTTACAATCTCGAGAAAGTAAATCAACAACAAAATTATTATTTTTTAAAAAAATGTTCAACTTAGCTTAGTGAGAAAGGGTGCTCAAATTTTCATAGAACTGATTACAAAGGTGACTGACTTAATATAGCGAATGGTAAGTCATAGGTTCATTTAACTTGCCCCCGTCTTCTAAACCAAGTTCTTCGCATCAAATTTGCCTACAACAATTTATATCGCATGTGTGATTTGTAAGTTACTACACAAAACGGGTTTATGTATTCATATCTAAATAATGAGCACATTTTTAAGTTTAAACGAGCCCAAAAAATGGTAAAACCATATTTTACCAATTTTCGTGTGCTATAGTCCATGGATTTTTGGTGATTCGTGACTCCTGCTTGTTTTGGCTGAAATTTTTCATGAACATACTTTAAAACCTTAGTAATGGATCTAGTTGGGCAGGAGGGGAAAACAAGTGAATTTTCAAATTCAAAACAGCTCCAAAGTAGGTAAATAAATTATACATATTTTCATGTGCTAGTCCATGGATTTTTTGTGATTCAGATTCTGGCTTGTTTTTGGTCAAATTTTTCATGAACGTCGTTAAGACGTTATAATGGAGCCAGTAGGTCTCGAGGGCAAAAAAGTGTATTTTCAAGTCAAAACGAGCCCAAAGTAGTTATAACCATATTTTACCGATTTGTATTGTTATAGTCCATGAAATTTTGGTGATTCAGGATTTCCTTTTTTTCCAAACTTTTTATGGACGTCCATTAAGAGTTTATAATGGAGATAGTTTTCCCAAGGGGAAAATGGGCATTTTCAAATTCAAACGAGCTCCAAAGCAACTAAACTATATTTATCGATTTTCGTGTGCTATAGTCTATTAATTTATGCTGATTTGGGATTCTGGCTTGTTTTTGTCAAAATTTTCATGGACATTCATTAAGACCTTAGTAATGGAGTCAGATAGTTTCGAGGGGCAAACGAGCAAATTTTCAAGTTAAAAAGAGCACAAATCAGGTAAAAGATTTTATCGATTTTAGTGTGCTATAGTCCACGGATATTGGTGATTTGGGATTTCGACTTATTTTTGGCTAAAACACTTTATGGATGCCATTAAGACCTTAGTAATAGAATCAGTTGGTGACGGGCAAACATACGCATTATAAAGTTCAAACGAGTCCCAAGTAGTAAACTAAATTTTACCAATTATCGTGTGTATATAATCCATGGATTTTTGGTGATTCGAATTATGGCTTTTTTTGGCTGAAATTTTGTATGGACATCCGTTAAGACCTTAGTAATGGAGCCAGTTGGCCCCATGGGGCAAACAGGTATTTTCAAATTAAAACAAGCCCCAAAGATGGTAAAACCAGTTTTTACCAATTTTCGTGTGTTGTAGTCATGAATTTTGGTCATTCGGACTTCGACTTATTTTTGGCTGAAACTCTTATGGACGCCCTTAGGACCTTAGTAATGGAGTCAGTTGGCCCCGAGGGGAAAACAGGGGCATTATAAAATCCGAACGAGTTCCAAAGCAGGTAAAACCAGATTTTACCAATTAGCGTGTGCTATAGTCCATGGATTTTTGTGATTCAGAATTCTGACTTATTTTTGGCTGAAATTTTTAGGACATCCGTTAAGACCTTAGTAATGGAGTTAGTTGGTCCGAGGGAAAAAGGTGCATTTTCAAATTTAAACAATCCCAAAGATGGTAAAGCCAAATTTTATCAATTTTTGTGTCATAGTGCATGGATTTTTGGTCATTCGGGATGCCGTTTGATTTTTGTCAAAATTTTTATGGACGTCCGTTAAGACCTTAGTAATGGATCAAGTTGGTCCCGAGGGGCAAATAGGCGCATTTTCAAGTTAAAATAAGCCCAAAGCAAGTAAATCTAGATTTGATGATTTTCATGTGCTATGTAGTCCATGAATTTTTGGTAATTCAGGTTTCTCTTGTTTTTTGCTAAAATTTGTCAAAACGTCCGTTAAGACCTTAATAATGGATCCAGTTGTCCAAGGGTCAAATGGGCGCATTTTCAAGTTAAAATGAGCCCGAAAGTTGGTAAAATGATTTTACTGATTTTCGTGTGTTATAGTCCATAGATTTTTGGTAATTCAAGATTCCGATGTTTTTGGCTGAAAATTTTCATGGAAGTTCGTTAAGACCTTATTAATCGAGCGAGCAAGTCCTAGAGGCAAACAGACGCATTTTCAATTTCAAACGAATCTCAAAGCAGATAAAACTAGATTTTACGATTTTCATGTGTATATTCCATGAATTCTTTGATGATTTAGGATTTTGACTTGTATTTGGCCGAAAGTTTTCATAGACGTTCGTTAAGACATTAGTAATGGAGTCAGTTGGTCCGAGGGGCAAACGGTGCATTTTCAAGTTCAAACGAGCCTCGAATAAGGTAAAACCTAATTTTATCAATTTTTGTGTGGTATAGTCCATGGATTTTTGGTGATTTGGGATTCCATTTGTTTTTTAGCGAAATAATCTATAGCCAGTTGATAACGATGGCCAAATGGGTCCATTTTTAACTTCAAACGAGCTTCAAAGCCAATAAAACTAGATTTTACCAATTTTCGTGTGTTATATAGTCCATGGATTTATGGTGATTCGGGATTTTGTCTTGATTTTAGACGAAATTTTTCATAGACGTCTGTTAATATCTATAATGGATCTAGTAGGTCCTGGGGCAAACAATTGCATTTTTCAAATTCAAATGAGTCTCAAAGTAGGTAAAACCCATTTTATCATTTTTTGTGTGCTATAATTCGTTGATATTTGGTGATTCGGGATTCAAGCTTGTTGTTGGATAAAACTTTTCATGGAAATCTGTTAAGACCTTAGTAATTGAGTCAGTGGTCCTAAGGGGCAAAGACACACATTTTTAGGTTTAAACGAGCTCCAATGCAGGTAAAACCAGATTTTACCAATTTTTGTGTGATATAGTCCATAGAGTTTTTTGGTGATTTTAGGATTTCAGCTTGTTTTTGTCTGAAATCTCTCATGGACGTTTTTTAAGATGTTAGTAATGGAGTTAATTTGTGCTGAGGCACAAACGTGTGCATTTTGAGGATTAAACAAGCCCTAAGAAAATTAAATCAGATTTTACCATTTTTCGTGTACTATAGTCCATGAATTTTGTGTGATTTGGAATTCAAGCTTTTAAGACCTTAAAAAGAAGTCAATTGGTTCAGAGGGAAAACGAGTGTATTTTCAATTTCAAACGAGTCCCAAAAAAATTAATACACCTAAAAAATCGTACAAGAATCGCATATAATCCAAAAGAATCGCATATAATACTTTGCAGAATCGTCATCACTCTTGTATGTTAACGGCTTCAAAGTATGTGATTGTTCTGTAGCGTAAGATTCTCCTATTTATAAAGAAGGAACTGTGGTATTTAGCTCCCCAAAGTGCCAAAGAGACAATATATCCTCATCGGCGTGGAAGATTTGAGTTTATGTGGAACAACATAGCTAGAGATATAAATCTTAAGAGGCTGAGGGAGCCCCTATCTAAGGAAAGAAAGGATGCATCATCTCACACCCACGTGCCACCACAAAACCCGACTCAACATAGTGTTTCTTCAATGAAATTTGAAAATGTTCCCACAATGTCGTCCAGTAATCATAGCTCTATCAAATTTGCTTCATAACTAGGAAGTCTACTTCCAGAAATGGTGGTGGACATTCCTTCCACAACGTGAACAACAAAGACTTCTCCTTAAAATAAGATGGAGGTATTGTTGGTGTCTTCTACCATTTATCCGATCATGCAAAAAAGAATTCACACCTTATGCGCATGGTGAAGCTGAAATATTGGGGGAAAGTAAGAGTGTCTTGGGAATCAGATATGACTTGTTCAGGATTCTCACAGGAGAAGATGAAAAGGTTATTCCAAAGAGACTAGAGAAATACTTTTAAAATTTCCCGATCTATTGGTACTTGAAAAAGGGCACAGTGCTCGTATTGAGCACAACCTTGTGTGGAAAGCACTGATTTTAGAATACCAACTAATTTTAGAAGTATTTCTCGTATCTGTTTGGAATTACTCTTCATCATCTCCTATGAGATCCTGAACGAGTCATAGTTGATTTCCAAAACACTAACTTTCATCCCAGGATTTTAGCTTCACAAAACTTATAAGGTGTGAATATTTTCTTCCTGCATGGGATAAGCATCTGAAGACAAGAACAATAGCTTCTTCTTCTTGGGAAGATAAATTTAATGTTCAAATTGTAGAAGGGAATGTCCAACTTCCAATTATGGAACTCGTCTTCCCAGTTAAGAGGCAAACTCAATGGAGCTATGATAACAAGCTGACACTTTAAACTTCTTCAGAAATGACTGAAGAAACACAATGGTGAGTCGGTTTTATCTGATTCCATGTGGGTGTCAAATAATGCATCCTTCCTTACTCTCAGATAGGGGCTCTCTCACCCTCTCAAGATTTATAGCTCTTGCTATGTTGATCCACATGAACTCCAATCATCCACATTGGTCAGGATTTTGTCGCTCTGACACTTTAGAGAACTAAATCCCACATAGTTCCATCTCCATAAATAAGAGAATCCCGGTTGCAGAAGATTGAAGAATTGCTAACAACATCCAAGAGTGATGACAATTCTCTAAAATGTTTTCTTTTGTGCATGTCTTGAGTTCTCTAAGCCTGCAATGACATAAGTTCAAGAATTTAAGAGTGAACCATAAATAAATTAAAGAGCAGAGTTTACTAAAAAATTTAAAATAAAAGTGTTTGATAGGACTAAACTTGTATACTTACAAGAGAAGGGAAGATGTACTTGCTCTCCAAATGGCCATACAAACTAAAAAAATGAGTCTAATTGAACTTTTTTCACAATAACAACACTAACCCAATAAGAAAACTTTTTTCTACAAAAAAAAAAAAGAATAAAAACTTTGAATCCTCCAAACTGTAAAAATAGAGCAATGAGGACGAATGAGTATGAATAATTTGAATGCATAGACACACTTATATATAGAATGAAATTGAATAACATCGTAAAAGAAACGTGACTTAGACACGCTTATATGTGTGAGAGAAAAATGAGAAAAAGAGATCGAGGAAAAAAAAAAAAGTGTGTATACCGTGTTGTGACAGACTAGAATCTTCTGACAAATCAGAATGTAAAGTGTGAACAATAACTCTTCCAACTGTGTCACATGAATTGTCAATTTTTTTCTTCTTCAACAAGGGTATTTTTGGAAAAAGAACTAAAAAGTGTTTTTTCGTTCCAATTTAATTAGTGTACAACTTTACGAAATTGTGGATCCGCTTTAGTTACGTCCCTTGGTTTTAATTCATGTCCTTTAGTTATAGCTTTATTACTTTGAATGCCGTTATTATTTGTGTAAATTTTTAATTACTTTGAGAAAAAATTAACGGTCGATGTAGAAAAATACTTCAATTATGACATTTCTTGCGCCTTTCGCATTAGGTATTGGAAAAAATGAGAGCGATGATTATAGACCACTGATCTGAAATGTTTCGGGTTTGTTTACAATCTAGAGAAAGTAAATCAACAACAAAATTATTATTTTTTAAAAATGCTCAACTTAGCTTAGTGAGAAAGGGTGCTCAAATTTTCATAGAACCGATTACAAAGGTGACTGAGTTAATATAGCGAATGGTAGGTCATAGGTTTATTTAACTTGCCCCCGTCTTCTAAACCAAGTTCTTCGCATCAAATTTGCCTACAACAATTTATATCGCATGTGTGATTTGTAAGTTACTACACAAAACGGGTTTATGTATTCATATCTAAATAATGGCACATTTTTAAGTTTAAACGAGCCCAAAAAATGGTAAAACCATATTTTACCATTTCCGTGTGCTATAGTCCATGGATTTTTGGTGATTCGTGACTCCTGCTTGTTTTGGCTGAAATTTTTCATGAACATACTTTAAAACCTTAGTAATGGATCTAGTTGGGCAGGAGGGGAAAACAAGTGAATTTTCAAATTCAAAACAGCTCCAAAGTAGGTAAATAAAATTATACATATTTTCATGTGCTAGTCCATGGATTTTTTGTGATTCAGGATTCTGGCTTGTTTTTGTCGAAATTTTCATGAACGTTCGTTAAGACGTTATAATGGAGCCAATAGGTCTCGAGGGGCAAAAAGTGTATTTTCAAGTCAAAACGAGCCCAAAGTAGTTATAACCATATTTTACCGATTTGTATTGTTATAGTCCATGAAATTTTGGTGATTCAGGATTTCGACTTTTTTTTGCCGAAACTTTTTATGGACATCCATTAAGAGTTTAATAATGGAGATAGTTTGTCCCAAGGATAAAATGGGCATTTTCAAATTCAAACGAGCTCCAAAGCAACTAAAACTATATTTTATCGATTTTCGTGTGCTATAGTCTATTAATTTATGCTAATTTGGGATTCTGGCTTGTTTTTTGTCAAAATTTTACATGGACATTCATTAAGACCTTAGTAATGAGTTCATATAGTTTCGAGGGGCAAACGAGCAAATTTTCAAGTTAAAACAGCATCAAATCAGGTAAAACAAGATTTTATCTATTTTTGTGTGCTATAGTCCACGGATATCTGGTGATTTGGGATTTCAACTTATTTTTGGCAAAAACACTTTATGGATGCCCGAGAAGACCTTAGTAATAGAATCAGTTGTGACGGGCAAACATACGCATTATAAAGTTCAAACGAGTCCCATAGTAGATAAAACTAAATTTTACCAATTATCGTGTGCTATATATAGTCCATGGATTTTTGGTGATTCGAAATTATGGCTTGTTTTTGGCTGAAATTTTGTATGGACATCCGTTAAGACCTTAGTAATGGAGTCAGTTGGCCCCATGGGGAAACATGTGTATTTTCAAATTAAAACAAGCCCCAAAGATGGTAAAACCAGTTTTTACCAATTTTCGTGTGTTGTAGTGCATGAATTTTGGTCATTCGGGACTTCGACTTATTTTTGGATGGAAATCTTCATGGACGCCCATTAGGAACTAAGTAATGGAGTCAGTTGGCCCCGAGGGGAAAACAGGGCATTATAAAATCCGAACGAGTTCCAAAGCAGGTAAAACCAGATTTACCAATTAGTGTGTGCTATAGTCCATGGATTTTTTGATTCAGAATTCCGACTTATTTTTGGCTGAAATTTCTTATGGACATCCGTTAAGACCTTAGTAATGGAGTTAGTTGGTCCGAGGGTAAAACAGGTGCATTTTCAAATTTAAACAATCCCTAAAGATGGTAAAGCCAAATTTTATCAATTTTTGTGTCATAGTGCATGGATTTTTGGTCATTCGGGATGCCGTCTTGATTTTTGTCAAAATTTTTATGGACGTCCGTTAAGACCTTAGTAATGGATCAAGTTGGTCCCGAGGGGCAAATAGGCGCATTTTCAAGTTAAAATAAGCCCCAAAGCAAGTAAATCTAGATTTGACTGATTTTCATGTATTATGTAGTCCATGAAGTTTTGGTAGTTCAGGTTTCGTCTGTTTTTTGGTAAAATTTGTCAAAACGTCCGTTAAGACCTTAATAATGGATCCAGATTGTCTGAAGGGTCAAATGGGCGCATTTTCAAGTTAAAATGAGCCCGAAAGTTGGTAAAACATGATTTTATGATTTTCGTGTGTTATAGTCCATAGATTTTTGGTAATTCAAGATTTTGGATTGTTTTTGGCTGAAAATTTTCATGGAAGTTCGTTAAGACCTTATAATCGAGCGAGCCAGTCGCTAGAGTCAAACAGGCGCATTTTCAATTTCAAACAAATCTCAAAGCAGATAAAACTAGATTTTACCGATTTTCATGTGTTATATTCCATGAATTCTTTGATGATTTAGGATTTTGACTTGTATTTGGCCGAAAGTTTTCATAGACGTTCGTTAAGACATTAGTAATGTAGTCAGTTGGTCCCGAGGGGCAAACGGGTGCATTTTCAAGTTCAAACGAGCCTCGAATAAGGTAAAACCTAGTTTTATCAATTTTTGTGTGGTATAGTCAATGGATTTTTGGTGATTTGGGATTCCGATTTGTTTTTTAGCGAAATATTTTATGGACATCTGTTAAGACCTTAGGAATAGAGCCAGTTGATAACGATGGCCAAATGGGTCCATTTTTAACTTCAAACGAGCTTCAAAGCCACTAAAACTAGATTTTACCAATTTTCGTATGTTATATAGTCCATGGATTTATGGTGATTCGGTATTTTGTCTTGATTTTAGACGATATTTTTCATAGACGTCTGTTAATATCTATAATGGATCTAGTAGGTTCTGGGGGCAAACAATTGCATTTTTCAAATTCAAATGAGTCTCAAAGTAGGTAAAACCCGATTTTATCATTTTTTGTGTACTATAATTCGTTGATATTTGGTGATTCGGGATTCAAGCTTATTGTTGGATAAAACTTTTCATGGAAATCTGTTAAGACCTTAGTAATTGAGTCAGTGGTCCTAAGGGGCAAAGACACACATTTTTAGGTTCAAACGAGCTCCAATGCAGGTAAAACCAGATTTTACCAATTTTTGTGTGATATAGTCCATAGAGTTTTTTGGTGATTTTAGGATTTCAGCTTGTTTTTGTTTGAAATCTCTCATGGACGTTTTTTAAGATGTTAGTAATGGAGTTAATTTGTGCTGAGGCACAAACGTGTGCATTTTGAGGATTAAACAAGCCCTAAGAAAGATTAAATCAGATTTTACCATTTTTCGTGTACTATAGTCCATGAATTTTGTGTGATTTGGAATTCAAGCTTTTTGTGGCCGAAATATTTTATGGACGTCTATTAAGACCTTAATAAAGAAGTCAATTGGTTCAGAGGGAAAACGAGTGTATTTTCAATTTCAAACGAGTCCCAAAAAAATTAATACACCTAAAAATCGTACAAGAATCGCATATAATCCAAAAGAATCGCATAAAATACTTTGCAGAATCGTCATCACTCTTGTATGTTAACGACTTCAAAGTATGTGATTGTTCTGTAGCGTAAGATTCTCCTATTTATAAAGAAGGAGCTGTGGTATTTAGCTCCCCAAAGTGCCAAAGAGACAATATATCCTCATCGGCGTGGAAGATTTGAGTTTATGTGGAACAACATAGCTAGAGATATAAATCTTAAGAGGCTGAGGGAGCCCCTATCTAAGAGAAAGAAAGGATGCATCATCTCACACCCACGTGCCACCACAAAACCCCGACTCAACATAGTGTTTCTTCAATGAATTTTGAAAATGTTCCCACAATGTCGTCCAGTAATCATAGCTCTATCAAATTTTCTTCATAACTAGTAAGTCTACTTCCAGAAATGGGTGGTGGACATTCCCTTCCACAACGTGAACAACAAAGACTTCCCTTAAAATAAGATGGAGGTATTGTTGGTGTCTTCTACCATTTATCCGATCATACAAAAAAGAATTCACACCTTATGCGCATGGTGAAGCTGAAATATTGGGGGAAACTAAGAGTGTCTTGGGAATCAGATATGACTTGTTCAGGATTCTCACAGGAGAAGATGAAAAAGGTTATTCCAAAGATACTAGAGAAATACTTTTAAAATTTCCCGATCTATTGGTACTTGAAAAAGGGCACAGTGCTCGTATTGAGCACAACCTTGTGTGGAAAGCACTGATTTTAGAATACCAACTAATTTTAGAAGTATTTCTCGTATCTGTTTGGAATTACTCTTCATCATCTCCTATGAGATCCTGAACGAGTCATAGTTGATTTCCAAAACACTAACTTTCATCCAGGATTTCAGCTTCACAAAACTTATAAGGTGTGAATATTTTCTTCCTGCATGGGATATGCATCTGAAGACAAGAACAGTAGCTTCTTCTTCTTGGGAAGATAAATTTATGATGTTCAAATTGTAGAAGGGAATGTCCAACTTCCAATTATGGAACTCGTCTTCCCAGTTAAGAGGCAAACTCAATGGAGCTATGATAACAAGCTGACACTTTAAACTTCTTCAGAAATGACTGAAGAAACACAATGGTGAGTCGGTTTTATCTGATTCCATGTGGGTGTCAAATAATCCATCCTTCCTTACTCTTAGATAGGGGCTCTCTCACCCTCTCAAGATTTATATCTCTTGCTATGTTGATCCACATGAACTCCAATCATCCACATTGGTCGGGACATTTTGTCGCTCTAACACTTTAGAGAACTAAATCCCACATAGTTCCATCTCCATAAATAAGAGAATCCCGGTTTGCAGAAGATTGAAGAATTGCTAACAACATCCAAGAGTGATGACAATTTTCAAAAATGTTTTCTTTTGTGCATGTCTTGAGTTCTCTAAGCCTGCAAATGACATAAGTTCAAGAATTTAAGAGTGAACCATAAATAAATTAAAGAGCAGAGTTTACTAAAAAATTTAAAATAAAAGTATTTGATAGGACTAAACTTGTATACTTACAAGAGAAGGAAAGATGTACTTGCTCTCCAAATGGCCATACAAACTAAAAAAATGAGTCTAATTGAACCTTTTTCACAATAACAACACTAACCCAATAAGAAAGCTTTTTTCTACAAAAAAAAAAAAGAATAAAAACTTTGAATCCTCCAAACTGTAAAAATAGAGCAATGAGGACGAATGAGTATGAATAATTTGAATGCATAGACACACTTATATATAGAATGAAATTGAATAACATCGTAAAAGAAACGTGACTTAGACACGACTTATATGTGTGAGAGAAAAATGAGAAAAAGAGATCGAGGGAAAACAAAAAAAGTGTGTATACCGTGTTGTGACAGACTAGAATCTTCTGACAAATCAGAATGTAAAGTGTGAACAATAACTCTTCCAACTGTGTCACATGAATTGTCAATTTTTGTCTTCTTCAACAAGGGTATTTTTGGAAAAAGAACTAAAAAGTGTTTTTTCGTTCCAATTTAATTAGTGTACAACTTTACGAAATTGTGGATCCGCTTTAGTTACGTCCCTTGGTTTTAATTCATGTCCTTTAGTTATAGCTTTATTACTTTGAATGCCGTTATTATTTGTGTAAATTTTTTTACTTTGAGAAAAAATTAACGGTCGATGTAGAAAAATACTTCAATTATGACATTCTCTTGCGCCTTTCGCATTAGGTATTGGAAAAAATGAGAGCGATGATTATAGACCACTGATCTGAAATGTTTCGGGTTTGTTTACAATCTAGAGAAAGTAAATTAACAACAAAATTATTATTTTTTAAAAATGCTCAACTTAGCTTAGTGAGAAAGGGTGCTCAAATTTTCATAGAACCGATTACAAAGGTGACTGAGTTAATATAGCGAATGGTAGGTCATAGGTTTATTTAATGACCCGAACTATTGTCAAAATAAGATTACTGATTTTCGTGTGTTATAGTCCCATAGATTTTTGGTACTTCATAGATTCCGATCGGTTTGTTTGCTGAAACTTTTCATGGAAGTTTCGTTAAGACCTTTATGTAATAAATCGAGCGTAGCAAGTCCTAGGGTCAAAACAGACGCATTTCAATTTCAAACGAATCTCATAAGCAGAAAAACTAAGATTTTATGATTTTCATGTGCTATATTCCATGAATTCTTTGATGATTTAGGTTTGACTTGTAGTTTGGCCGAAAGTTTTGTCATAGACGTTTGTTAAGACATTAGTGATCGGAGTCAGTTGGTTCGAGGGCAAACGAGTGCATTTCAAGTTCAAACGAGCCCGATAATAAGGTAAAACCTGGTTTGAATCAATTTTTTGTGTGGTTCAATATGTGCCATGGATTTTTGGTAATTTGGGATTCCAATGTTGGTTTTTTAGCGAAATATTCTCTAGCTCAGTTGAAAAACGATGGCTCAAATGGGTCCTTTTTAACTTCAAACGAGCTTCAAGCCAATAAAACTAGATTTGACTCAATTTTGTGTGGTTATATAGCCAGAATTATTGGTGATTTGGGATTTGTCTTGATTTCAAGAACGGAAATGTTTCATATACGTTTGGTAATATATATAATGGATCTAGTAGTCCTGGGGCAAAACAATTGCATCTTTCAAAGTTCAAAATGATCTCAAAGTAGGTAAAAACCAATTTTATCATTTTTGTGTGCTATAACTCGTTGATATTTGGGTGATTCGGGATTTCAAGCTTGTTTGTTGGATAATAAATTTTCATGAATATGCTGTTACGACCTTAGTAATTGAGGTGTGTCCTAAAGGGGCAAAGACACCATTTTAGTTTAAACGAGCTCCAAACAGGTAAAACCAATTAACCAGTTTTTTGTGTGATAATAGTCCATAGAGTTTTTTGGTGATTTTAGGATTCTCACTTGTTTTTTTGTCTGAAATCTCTCATGGACGGTTTTAAGAGATGTAGTAATGGAGTTAATTTGTGCTGAGGCAACAACGTGTGCATTTTGAAGAATTAAACCGCCCTAAGACAAATTAAATCAAATTGTACGTTTTCGTGTACTATAAGTCATGAATTTTGTGTGATTTGGATTCAAGCTTTAAGACCTTAATAAAGAAGTCAATTGGTCCCAGGGGAAAACGAGTGTATTTCAGTTCAAACGAGCCCAAAAAAATTAATACACCTAAAAAATTGTACGAAGAATCGCATAATACTCCAAAGAATTGCATATATCCAAAAGACTCGTCTCACTCTTGTATTTAACGACTTCAAATATGTGATTGTTCTGTAGCGTAAATTCACCTATTAGTAAAGAAGAACTGTGGATTTAAGAATCCCAAAGTGCCCAAAGAGACAATATATCCTATCGGCGTGGAAGAATTGAGTTTATGTGGAACAAACATAGCTAAGATATAATCTAAGAGCTGAGGGGCCCCATCTAAGAGAAAGAAAGGATGCCATCATCTCACACCCACGTGCCACCACAAAAACCCGACTCAACATAGTTTCTCAATGAAATTTGAAAATGTTCCATAATTCGTCCAGTAACATAGCTCTATCAAATTTCGCTCATACCTAGAAGTCTAACTTCCAGAAATGAGTGGTGGACATTCTCTACAACTGAACAACAAAGACTTCCTTAAAATAAAATGGCGTATTGTTGGTGTGCTTCTACCATTTAATCCGATCATGCAAAAAAGATTCACACCTTATGCGCATGGTGAAGCTGAAATTATTTGGTGGAAGAGTAAGAGTCTTGGGAATAGATATGACTTGTCAGGATCTCAACAGGAGAAAGATAAAAGGTATTCCAAAGAGACTAGAGAAATACTTTTAAAATTTCCCGATCCTATTGGTACTTGAAAAAGGCACAATGCTCGTATGAGCACAACCTGTTTGGAAAGCACTGATTTTAGAGATACCAACTAATTTTAGAAAGTATTTCTCGTAGATGTTTTGGAATTAAACTCTTCATCATCTCCTATGAGATCCGAACGAGTCATAGTTGATTTCCAAAACATAACTTTCATCCCAGGATTTCAGCTTCACAAACTTATAAGGTGTGATATTTTCTTACCTGATGGGATAAGCCCATTGAAGACAAGAACAAAGCTTCTTCTTCTTAAGGAAGATAAATTTTTTTAATGTTCAAAATTGTAGAAGGGAATGTCCCACTGTCCAATTGATGGAACTCGTCTTCCCATTAAGAGGCGAAACTCAAGTGGAGCATATGATAACAAGATGACACTTTAAACTTCTTCAAAATGACTGAAGAAAAACAATGGTGATCGGTTTTATCTGATTCCATTGGGTGTAATAATGCATCCTTCCCTTACTTCAGATAGGGGCTCTCTCACCCCTCGAGATTAATAGCTCTTGCGATGTTGTCCACTGAACCCATCATCCACATTGGTCGGGACATTTGTCGCTCTAACACTTTAGAAACTAAATCCCACATAGTTCCATCTCCATAAATAGAGAATCCCGGTTTGCAGAAGATGAAGAATGCTAACAACATCTTAGAGTGATTGAACAATCCTAAAATGTTTCTTTTGTTGTCTTGGCGTTCTCTAGCCTGCAAATACATATATTCAAGGAATTTTAAGAATGGAACATACATAAATTAAAGAGCAGAGTTTACTAAAAAATTTAAAATAAAAGATTGAAGGACTAAACTTGTATAACTACAGAGAAGGAAGATGTCTTGGCTCTCACCCAATGCATGACAAACTAAAAAAATGAGTCTAATTGAACTTTTTCACCATAACAACACTAACCCAATAAGAAAGCTTTTTTCTACAAAAAAAAAAAAACAAAAAGCATCAAAAACTTGAATCCTCAAACTGTAAAAATAGAGCAATAGGACGAATGAGTGACTCATTTGAATGCAAGCCACACTTATATATAGAAAGAATGAATAACATCGTAAAAGAAACGGACTAGACACGACTTATCTGTGTGAGAGAAAAATGAGAAAAAGAGATCGAGAGAAAATTAAAAAAGTGTGTATACACCGTGTTGTGACATGATAGAATCTCTGACAAATCAGAATGTAAAGTTGTTGAACAATTAACTCTTCCAACTGTTGTCACATTGAATTGTCAATTTTGTCTCTCACAAAGGGTTTTTTTGAAAAAGAACTAAAAGATGTTTTTTTTTTCGTTTCCAGATTTAATTAGTGTACAACTTTACGACATTGTCAGGATCGGCTTTAGTTACGTCCTTTTTAATTCAGTCTTTAGTTATAGCTTATACTTTGAAGCCGATTATTGTTGTGTAATTTTAATTACTTGAGAAAAAAGTTAATGGTCGATGTAGAAAAATACTTCATTAAGACATTTTCTTGCGCCTTTCCGCATTAGTATTGTAAAAAAATGAGAGCGATGATTATAGCACCACGATCGAAAGGTTCGGGTTTGTTTAAATCTGAGAACTAAATCAACAACAAAATTTTAATTTTTAAAAAAATGCTCACTTAGCTTTAGTGAGAAAGGAACCAAATTTCATAGAACCGATCTACAAAGTGACTGAGTTATATAGCGAATGGTTGATCCAAGGTTTATTTAACTTGCCCGCGTCTTCTAAACCAAGTCTTCGCATCAAATTTGCTAAGACAATTATATCGCATGTGTGATTTGTAAGTTAACTAACACAAAAACGGGTTTATTATTCATATCTAACTAATGAGCACATTTTAAGTTTAAACGAGCCAAAAATGTAAAAACCATATTTACCATATTCCGTGTGCTATAGTCCATTATTTGGGATCGTGACTCACTGCTTTGTTTTGGCTGAAATTTTCATGAAACATACTTTAAACCTTAGTAAGGATTAAGTGGCAGGAAGGGGAAAACAAGTCATTTCAAATTCAAAACCAGCTCCAAAGTATGGTAAATAAAATTATACCATATGTTCCATGTGCTAGTCCAATGGATTTGGATTCACAGATTCCTGGCTGTTTTGTCGAAAATTTTTCATTGAACGTCGTTAAGACGTTATAATGGAGCCAATAGGTTCGAGGGCAAAAAAGGTATTTTAAGTCAAAACGAGCACCAAAGTAGTTCAAACAAATTTTTAACCCGATTTGTATTGTTATAGTCCATGAAAATTTTGGTGTTCAGGATTTGACTTTTTTTTTTGCCGAACTTTTTATGGACATCCATTAAAGTTTCATAATGGCAAGATAGTTTGTCCAAGGATAAATGGCGATTTTCAATTCAAAACGAGCTCCAAACAACTAAAACTATATTTTATCGATTTCGTGTGCTCTAGCTATTAATTCATGCTAATTTTGGGATTCTGGCTTGTTTTATTCGTCAAAATTTTCAATGGACTTCATTAAATTAGTAATTAATTCATGATAGTTTTCGAGGGGCAACGAGCAAATTTTCAAGTAAAACAAGCATCAATCAGGTAAACCAACATTTTAATCTATTTTTTGTGTGCTAATAGTCCACTGACTATCTGGTGATTTGGGAAATTTCAATTAGTTTTGCAAACACTTTATGGATGCCGAGGAAGACTTAGTAAAGAATCAGTTGTTGACGGCAAACATTACGCCATTATAAAGTTCAAACACAGAGTCCCATAGTGAATAAAACTAAATTTTACCTAATTATCGTGTGCTATATATAGTCCATGATTTGGTGATCGAATTATGGCTTGTTTTTAGCTTGAAATTTGTTGTAATGGCCATCCGTTAAGATCTTAGTAATGGAGTCCGTTAGCCCATGGGGAAACATGGTGTATTTTCAAATTAAAACAAGCCCCAAGATGTAAAAACCAGTTTTTACCAATTTTTCGTGTGTTGTTGTGCAATGAATTGGTCATATCGGACTTTCGACTTATTTTGATGGAAATCTTCATGGACGCCCATTAGGAACAAGTAATGGAGTCAGTTGCCCCAGAGGGGAAACCAGGCATTATAGAAGTCCGAACGAGTTCCAGAGAGGTAAAACCAATTTACCAATTAGTGTTGCTATAAGTCCAGGATTTTAATATTCAAAGTCCGATTATTTTTGGCTTGAAATTTCTTTAATGGACAGTCCGTTAAACCTAGTAATGGATTAGTTGGTCCAAGGGTAAAACAGGTGCATTTCAAAAATTTAAACAATCCCTAAAGATGTAAACCAACTTTATCAATTTGTGTCATAGTGCAGGATTTTTGGTCATTCGGCATGCCGTCTGACTTTTGTCAAAATTTTTGATGGACGTCCGTTACAGACCTTAGTATTTGGATCAAGTGGTCCCAGGGGCAATAGCGGCATTTTCAAGTTAAAATAAGCCCCAAAGCACTCAATCTAGATTTAACTGTTTTCATGTATAGATGTAGTCCCTTGAAGTTTTTGGTAGTTCAGGTTCGTCTGTTTTTTTGGGTAAAAATTTGTCAAAACGTCCGTTAAGACCTTAATAATTGGATCAGATTGTCTGAAGGTCAAAGGGCGCATTTTCAAGTAAAATGAGCCCGAAAGTTGGTAAAACAGATTTATTGATTTTCGTTTGTTAATATGTCATAGATTTTGGTAATTCAAGATTTTGGATGTTTTTGGCTGAATTTTCAGTTGAAGTTCTTAAGACCTTAATAATCGACGAGCCAGTCGCCTAGAGTCAAACAGGCGCATTTTCAATTCAAACAAATCTCAAGCAGATAAACTTAGATTACGATTTTCATTGTTATATTCATGAATCTTTGATGATTTAGGATTTTGACTTGTATTTGGCCGCAAGTTTTCATAGACGTTCGTTAAGACATTAGTAATGTAGTCAGTGGTCGAGGGGCAAACGGTGCATTTCACGTAAAACGAAGCCTCGAATAAGGTAAAACCTAGTTTTATTCAATTTTTGTGTGGTATATCTATGATTTTTGGTGATTGGGATCTCGATTTGTTTTTTAGCGAAATAATTTTATGGACATCTGTTAAGACCTTAGGAAGATGCCAGTGATAACGATGCCAATGGGTCCATTTTTAACTTCAAACGAGCTCAAAGCCATAAAACTAGATTTACCAATTTTGTATGTTAATAGTCCATGGCTTTAGGTGATTCGGTATTTTGTCTTGATTTTAGACTGATATTTTTCATAGACGTCTGCTAATATCTATAATGGATCTAGTAGGTTCTGGGCAAACAATGCATTTTCAAATCAAATGAAGTCCAAGTAGTAAAACCCGATTTTACATTTTTTGTTCTATAATTCGTTGATATTTGGTGTTCGGATTCAAGCTTATTGTGGATTAAAACTTTCATGGAAATCTGTTAAGCCTTAGTAATTGAGTCCAGTGGCCTAAGGGAAAAGACACACCATTAGGTTCAAACGAGCTCCAATGCAGGTAAAACCAATTTTAACCAATTTTTTGTGTGATATAGTCCCATTAGAGTTTTTTTGGTGATTTTAGGTTCAGCTTGTTTTTGTTTGAAATCTCTCATGGACGTTTTTAAGATTAGTAATGGAGTAATTTGTGTTGGAGCACAACGTGTGGCATTTTTGAGATTAAAGCAAGCGCTAAGACAAGATTAAATCAGATTTACCATTTTCGTGTACTATAGTCCATGAATTTTTGTGGATTTGGAATTCAAGCTTGTTTTGTGGCCGCAATATTTTATGACGCTATTAAGACTTTAATAAAGAATTCAATTGGTTCAGAGGGGAAAACGAGTGTTTTTTTTCAATTTCAAAGAGTCACAAAAAATTAATACCCTAAAAAGATCGTACAAGAATCCATTATCAAAAGATATCGCATAAAATATCTTTGCAGAATCGTCATCACTTCTTGTTATGTTAACAGGCTTCTAAGTATGTGATTTGTTCTTGTAAGCGTAAGATTCTCCTATTATAAAGAAGGAGCTGTGGTATTTAAGCTCCCCAAAGTGCAAAGAAGACATATATCCTCATCGCTGTGAAGATTGAGTTTATGTGAACACATACTAGAGAGTAATTAAATTCTTAAGAGGCTGGGGAGCCCCTATCTAGAGAAAAAGGATGAATCACTCACACCCACGTGCCACCACAAAACCCGATCAACATAAGTGTTTCTTCCTAATGAATTAGAAAATGTTCCAACAATGTCGTCCTAATCATGCTCTATCAAATTTTCTGTCATAACTAGGAAGTCTACTTCCAGAAATGGGTGGTGGACATTCCCTTCCACAACGTGAACATACAAAGACTCTCTAAAATAAGATGGAGGTATTATTGTGTCCTTTCTAAACCATTTATCCCGATCATCGCAACAAAAGAATTCACACCTTATGCGCATGGTGAAGCTGAAATATTGGGGAAAGTAAGAGTGTCTTGGGAATACAGGATATGACTTTTTCAGATTCTCCACAGGAAAGATGAAAAAGGTTATTCCAAAGAGAACTAGAGAAATTTTTTAACATTTTCCCGATCTTTGGTAACTTGAAAAAGGGCACAGTGCTCGTATTGAGCACAACCTTGTGTGGAAAGCACTGATTTTTAGAATACCAATAATTTGGAAGTATTCTCGTATTGTTTGGAATTTAACTCTCATCATCTCCTATGAGATCTGAACGAGTCATAGTTGATTTCCAAACACTAACTTTCATCCCAGGATTTTACTTCACCAAAAACCTTATAAGGTGTGAATATTTCTTCCTGCATGGAATAAATGCAATCTAAAGACAAGAAGAACATAGTTCTTCTTCTTGGGAGAGAAATTTATAAATGTTAAATGTGAAGGGAATGTCCAACTTCCAATTATGACTCGTCCTTCCAGTTAAGAAGCAAACTCAATGAGCTATGATAACAAGCTGACACTTTAACTCTTCAAGAAATGACGAGAAACACAATGGTGATCGTTTAAATCTGATTCCATTGGTGTCAAATAATCCATCCTTCCTTACTCTTTAATAGGGCTCTCCTCACCCTCTCAGATTTATATCTCTTGCTATGTATCCACATGACACTCCATCATCCACAATTGGTCGGGACATTTTCCGCATCTAACACTTAGAGAACTAAATCCCACATAGTTCATCTTCCATAAATAGAGAAGCCCGTTTGCAGAAGATGAAAGAATTGTACAACATACAAGAGTGATAGACAATTTCAATAAATGTTTTCTTTTGTGCTGTCTGTGAATTCTCTAAAGCCTGCATAATACATAAGTTCAAGAATTTAAGAGTGAACCATAAATAACTTACAGAGCAGAGTTTACTGAAGAAAATTTAAAATAAAAGTATTTGATAGGACTAAACTTGTATATTAAAGAGAAGGTAAAGATGTACTTGCTCTCCAAATGGCCATACAAACAAAAAAAATGAGTCTAATTGCAACCTTTTTCACAATAACAACATACCCAATAAAAGCTTTTTCTACAATCAAAAAAAAAAAAAGAATAAAAACTTTGAATTCCTCCAAACTGTAAAAAATAGAGCAATGAGGACGAATGAGTACATGTACTCATTTGAATGCATAGACACACTTTAATAGAATGAGAATTGAATAAACATCGTAAAAGAAACGTGACCTTAGACACGACTTATATGTGTGAGAGAAAATGAGAAAAAGAGATCGAGGGAAAACAAAAAATTGTGTATACCGGTGTGTGACAGACTAGAATCTTCTGACAAATCAGAATATAAAGTGTGAACAATACTCTTCAACTATTTCACATGAATTGTCCATTTTTTGTCCTGCCTTCCAAACAAGGGGTATTTTTGCAAAAGAATCTAAAGATGTTTTTTTCTTTCCATTTAATTAGTGTCACAACTTTAAAAATTGTAGGATACGCTTTAGTTACGTCCCTTGGTTTAATTCATGTACTTAGTTATATGTCTTTATTAACTGTTTGAATGGCCGTTATTATTTTGTTGTAATTTTTTATTACTTTGATAAAAATTAATGGTCGATGTAGAAAAATACTTCAATTATGACATTTTCTTGCGCCTATCGCATTAGGTATTGGAAAAAATGAGAGCTGATGATTATAGACCAGCTGATTTCTGAAATGTTCGTTTTTTTTTACAATCTAGAGAAAGTAAATCAACCACAAAATAATTATTTTTTAAAAAATGCTCACTTGAGCTTAGTGAGAAAGGGTGCTAAATTTTCATAGAACCGATGTACAAAGGTGACGAGTTAATATAGCGAATGTCGGTCAAAGGTTTATTTAACCTTGCCCCCGCTTCTAAACCAAGTTCTGTCGCATCAAATTTGCCTACAACAATTTATATCGCATGTGTGAATTGTAGTTTACTACACAAAACGGGTTTATGTATTCCATGATCTAAATAATGCCACAGTTTTAAAGTTTAAACGAGCCAAAAAATGGTAAAGACCATATTTATCCAATTTTTCCGTCTGCTATAGTCCATGGATTTTGGTGATTCGTGACTCCTGTTGTTTTGGCTGAAAATTTCATGACATTCTTAAACCTTAGTAATGGATTAGTAGGCAGGAGGGGAAAACAAGTGAATTTTCAAATTCAATAACAGCTCCAAAGTAGGTAAATAAAAGAATACTATATTTTCCATGTGCTAGTCCAATGATTGTGTTCAAGATTCTGCTTGTTTTTGGTCGAAATTTTTCATGAACTTGTTAAGACGTTATTAATGGAGACAATTAGTCTGAGGGCAAAAAGTGTATTTAAAAGTCAGATCACGAGCACCAAAGAGTTATAAGGCCATCTTTTCCGATGTATTGTTATAGTCGCATGAAATTGTTGGTGATTAGGATTCGACTTTTTTTGCCGGAAACTTTTTTTAATGGACAGTCGCATTAATGTTTAATAATGGAGATAGTTTGTCCCAAGGATAAATGGGCGAATTTTCCAAATTCAAAGACGAGCCCAAAGCAACTAAAACTATATATCGATTTTTCGTGTGCTATAGTCTTTAATTTTAATGCTAAGTGGGATACTGGATTGTTTTTTTCGTCAAAATTTTAATAACATGGAACATTAATTAAGACCTTAGTAATTAATCAATAAGTTTCGAGGGGCAACGAGCAAATTTTCAAGTTAAACAGTCATCAAATCAGTAAAGACAAGATTTTATCTATTTTTGGTGTGCTATTAGTCCACGGATTATCCTGGTGATTTGGGATTCAACTATTTTTGCAAAAACACTTATGGATGCCCGAAGAAGACCCTGTAATAGCATAGTGTGACGGGGCAACAGTACGCATTATAAAGTTCAACCGAGTCCCATGAGTCAAAACTAAATTTACCAATTATCGTGTGCTATATATAGTTCCATGGATTTTTGGTGATTCGAAATAATGGCTTGTTTTGGCTAAATTTTGTATGGATATCCGTTAAGAACCTTAGTAAGGAGTCAGTTGGCCCCATGGGGGAACAGTGTATTTTCAAATTAAACACAACCCCAAGAATGGTAAAACCAGTTTATACCAATTTCCCGTGTGTTGTAGTGCATGAATTTGTCATTCGGGACTTTCGACTTTATTTTTGGATGGATAATATCATGACGCCCATTAGGAACTAAGTAATGGAGTCCAGTTGGCCGGAGGGGAAAACAGGGGCATTATAAAATCTGACGAGTTCCAAAGCAGGTAAAACCAGATTTACCAATTAGTGTGTCTATCGACCATGGATTTTTGGTGATCAGAATCCGACTTATTTTGGCTGAAATTCTTATGGACATGCCCCGTAAGACTTAGGTAGGAGTTAGTTGGTCCCGAGGGTACACAGGTGCATTTTTACAAATTAAACAATCCCTAAAGCATGGTAAAGCCAACTTTTAATCAAATTTTGTGTCATAGTGCATAGATTTTGCATTCGGGATGGCCGTCTTGATTTTGTCAAAATTTTTTTATGGACGTCCGTTAAGACCTTCGTAATGGATCCAAGTTGGTTCCGGGGCAAATAGGCGCATTTCAAGTTAAAATAAGCCCCAAAGCAAGGTAAAGATCTAGATTTGGAACCTGATTTTCATGTAATTATGTAGTCATGAATTACTGGGTAGTTCAGTTTCGTCTTGTTTTTTGGTAAATTGGCAAAAACGTCCGTTAAGACCTTAATAATGGATCCCAGATTGTCTGAAGGGTCAATGGCCGCATTTTCCAAGTTAAAATAAGCCGAAAGTTGGTAACACCATGATTTTTGATTTCGTGTGTTATAGTCCATAGATTTTTGGTAAATTCAAGATGTTGGATTGTTTTTGGCTGAAAATTTTCATGAAGTTCGTTAAAGACCTTATTAATCGGCGAGCCAGCGCTAGAGTCAGACAGGCGCATTTTCAATTTTCAAATCGAATCTCAAAGCAGATAAAACTAGATTTACCTGATTTTCATGTGTTATAGTTTCCAATGATATTCTTTATGATGGATTTGACTTGTATTTGGCCGAAAGTTTATCATAACATTTCGTTAAACACATTATTTATGGAGTAAGTTTGGTTCCGAGGGCCAAACGGTGCATTTCAAGTTCAATACGAGCTCGAATAAGGTAAAAACCTAATTTTATCATTTTTTGTGTATACGTCCATGGATTTTGGTGATTTGGGATTCCGATTTGTTTTTTAAGCGAAATTATTTATGGACATTCTGTTAAGTACCTCGGAATGGGAGCCAGTTTGATAACGATGGCCAAATGGGTCCCATTTTTAACTATCACAGCTTCAAAGCCCACTAAAACTAGATTTTACAAAATTTCGTATGTATATAGTCATGGATTTATGGATGTCGGTATTTTTCTTGATTTTAGACGATATTTTTCATAGAGGTCTTTAATATCTAAATGGATCTATAGTTCTGGGGCAAACAATTGCAATTTTTTCAATTCAAATGAGTCTCAAAGTAGGTAACAAACAACCCCGATTTTCATCATTTTTTGTGTACTATAATTCGTTGATATTTGGTGATTCGGGATTCAAGCTTTATTGTTTGGATAAATACTTTTCATGGAAATCTGTTAAGACGCTTATTAAATAGGGGTGAGTCAGTGGGTCCCTAAGGGGAAAAGAACACACATTTTTAGGTTCAAAACGAGCTCCAATGCCAGGGTAAAACCAGATTTTACCTAATTTTGTGTGATACAGTCCATAGAGTTTTTTGGTGATTTTAGATTTCAGCTTGTTTTGTGTTCGAAATCTCTCATGGACGTTTTTTAAGATGTTAGTAATGGAGTTAATTTTTGCTGAGGCACAAACGTGTGCATTGTTGAGGATTAAACAGCCCTAAGAAAGATTAAATCTAGATTTTACCATTTTCGTATACTATAGTCCATGCATTTTTGTGTGATTTGGAATTCAAAGCTTTTTTGTGGCCCGAAAATTTAATTGGACGTCTAATTAAGACCTTAATAAAGAAAAAAAGTGTGTATACCGTGTTGTGACAGACTAGAATCTTCTGACAAATCAGAATGTAAAGTGTGAACAATAACTCTTCCAACTGTATTCACATGAATTGTCAATTTTTTTGTCTGCTTCAACAAGGGTATTTTTGGAAAAAGAACTAAAAGAGTGTTTTTTCGTTCCAATTTAATTAGTGTACAACTTTACGAAATTGTAGGATAAGCTTTAGTTACGTCCTTGTTTTAATTCATGTCCTTAGTTATAGCTTTATTACTTTGAATGCCGTTATTATTTGTGTAAATTTTTAATTACTTTGAGAAATAATTAACGGTCGATGTAGAAAAATACTTCAATTATGACATTTCTTGCGCCTTTCGCATTAGGTATTGGAAAAAATGAGAGCGATGATTATAGACCACTGATCTGAAATGTTTCGGGTTTGTTTACAATCTCGAGAAAGTAAATCAACAACAAAATTATTATTTTTTAAAAAATGCTCAACTTAGCTTAGTGAGAAGGGTGCTCAAATTTTCATAGAACGATTACAAAGGTGACTGACTTAATATAGCGAATGGTAAGGTCATAGGTTTATTTAACTTGCCCCCGTCTTCTAAACCAAGTTCTTCGCATCAAATTTGCCTACAACAATTTATATCGCATGTGTGATTTGTAAGTTACTACACAAAACGGGTTTATGTATTCATATCTAAATAATGAGCACATTTTTAAGTTTAAACGAGCCCAAAAAATGGTAAAACCATATTTTACCAATTTTCGTGTGCTATAGTCCATGGATTTTTGGTGATTCGTGACTCCTGCTTGTTTTGGCTGAAATTTTTCATGAACATACTTTAAAACCTTAGTAATGGATATAGTTGGGCAGGAGGGGAAAACAAGTGAATTTTCAAATTCAAAACAGCTCCAAAGTAGGTAAATAAAATTATACATATTTTCATGTGCTAGTCCATGGATTTTTTGTGATTCAAGATTCTGGCTTGTTTTTGGTCAAATTTTTCATGAACGTTCGTTAAGACGTTATTAATGGAGCCAATAGGTCTCGAGGGGCAAAAAAGTGTATTTTTAAGTCAAAACGAGCACCAAAGTAGTTATAACCATATTTTACCGATTTGTATTGTTATAGTCCATGAAATTTGGTGATTCAGGATTTCGGCTTTTTTTTCCAAACTTTTTATGGACGTCCATTAAGAGTTTAATAATGGAGATAGTTTTCCCAAGGAAAAATGCGGAGCATTTTCAAATTCAAACGAGCTCCAAAGCAACTAAAGCTATATTTATCGATTTTCGTGTGCTATAGTCTATTAATTTATGCTAATTTGGGATTCTGGCTTGTTTTTGTCAAACATTTTTCATGGACATTCATTAAGACCTTAGTAATGGAGTCATATAGTTTCGAGGGGCAAACGAGCAAATTTTCAAGTTAAAAAGAGCATCAAATCAGGTAAAACAAGATTTTATCTATTTTGTGTGCTATAGTCCACGGATATCTTGGTGATTGGATTTCAACTTATTTTTGGCAAAACACTTTATGGATGCCATTAAGACCTTAATAATAGAATCAGTTGGTGACGGGCAAACATACGCATTATAAAGTTCAACGAGTCCCATAGTAGATAAAACTAAATTTTACCAATTATCGTGTGATATAAGTCCATGGATTTTTGGTGATTCGAAATTATGGCTTTTTTTGGCTGAAATTTTGTATGGACATCCGTTAAGACCTTAGTAATGGAGTCAGTTGGCCCCATGGGGGCAAACAGGTGTATTTTCAAATTAAAACAAGCCCCAAAGATGGTAAAACCAGTTTTTACCAATTTTCGTGTGTTGTAGTCATGAATTTTGGTCATTCGGACTTCGACTTATTTTTGGATGGAAACTCTTCATGGACGCCCTTTAGGACTTAGTAATGGAGTCAGTTGGCCCCGAGGGGAAAACAGGGGCATTATAAAATCCGAACAAGTTCCAAAGCAGGTAAAACCAAATTTTACCAATTAGCGTGTGCTATAGTCCATGGATTTTTTGTGATTCAGAATTCTGACTTATTTTTGGCTGAAATGTTTTAGGACATCCGTTAAGACCTTAGTAATGGAGTTAGTTGGTCACGAGGGGAAAAAAAGTGCATTTTTAAGTTTAAACAATCCACAAAGATGGTAAAGCCAAATTTTATCAATTTTTGTGTCATAGTGCATGGATTTTTGGTCATTCGGGATGCCTGTTTGATTTTTGTCAAACTTTTTTATGGACGTCCGTTAAGACCTTAGTAATGTATCAAGTTGGTCCCGAGGGGCAAATAGGCGCATTTTAAACTTAAAATAAGCCCCAAAGCAAGTAAATCTAGATTTGATCGATTTTCATGTGCTATGTAGTCCATGAATTTTTGGTAATTCAGGTTTCATCTTGTTTTTGCTAAAATTTGTCAAAACGTACCGTTAAGACCTTAATAATGGATCCAGTTGTCCAAGGGTCAAATGGGCGCATTTTCAAGTTAAAATGAGCCCGAAAATTGGTAAAATAAGATTTTACTGATTTTCGTGTGTTATAGTCCATAGATTTTTGGTAATTCAAGATTCCGGATCGTTTTTGGCTGAAACTTTTCATGGAAGTTCGTTAAGACCTTATTAATCGAGCGAGCAAGTCCCTAGAGGCAAACAGACGCATTTTCAATTTCAAACGAATCTCAAAGCAGATAAAACTAGATTTTATCGATTTTCATGTGCTATATTCCATGAATTCTTTGATGATTTAGGGTTTTGACTTGTATTTGGCCGAAAGTTTTCATAGACGTTTGTTAAGACATTAGTGATGGAGTCAGTTGGTTCCGAGGGGCAAACGAGTGCATTTTCAAGTTCAAACGAGCCTCGAATAAGGTAAAACCTGGTTTTATCAATTTTTGTGTGGTATAGTCCATGGATTTTTGGTAATTTGGGATTCCAATTTGGTTTTTAGCGAAATATTCTATAGCCAGTTGATAACGATGGCCAAATGGGTCCATTTTTAACTTCAAACGAGCTTCAAAGCCAATAAAACTAGATTTTGACCAATTTTTGTGTGTTATATAGTCCATGAATTTATGGTGATTTGGGATTTTGTCTTGATTTCAGACGAAATGTTTCATATACGTTTGTTAATATATATAATGGATCTAGTAGGTCCTGGGGCAAACAATTGCATTTTTCAAATTCAAATGAGTCTCAAAGTAGGTAAAACCCAATTTTATCATTTTTTGTGTGCTATAACTCGTTGATATTTGGTGATTCGGGATTCAAGCTTGTTGTTGGATAAAAATTTTCATGGAAATCTGTTAAGACCTTAGTAATTGAGTCAGTGGTCCTAAGGGGCAAAGACACACATTTTTAGGTTTAAACGAGCTCCAAAGCAGGTAAAACCAGATTTTACCAGTTTTTGTGTGATATAGTCCATAGAGTTTTTTGGTGATTTTAGGATTTCAGCTTGTTTTTGTCTGAAATCTCTCATGGACGTTTTTTAAGATGTTAGTAATGGAGTTAATTTGTGCTGAGGCACAAACGTGTGCATTTTGAAGATTAAACAAGCCCTAAGACAAATTAAATCAAATTGTACCGTTTTTCGTGTACTATAGTCCATGAATTTTGTGTGATTTGGAATTCAAGCTTTTAAGACCTTAATAAAGAAGTCAATTGGTCCCGAGGGGAAAACGAGTGTATTTTCAAGTTCAAACGAGTCCCAAAAAAATTAATACACCTAAAAAATTGTACGAGAATCGCATATAATCCAAAAGAATTGCATATAATCCAAAAGAATCGTCATCACTCTTGTATGTTAACGACTTCAAAGTATGTGATTGTTCTGTAGCGTAAGATTCACCTATTTATAAAGAAGGAACTGTGGTATTTAGATCCCCAAAGTGCCAAAGAGACAATATATCCTCATCGGCGTGGAAGATTTGAGTTTATGTGGAACAACATAGCTAGAGATATAAATCTTAAGAGGCTGAGGGAGCCCCTATCTAAGAGAAAGAAAGGATGCATCATCTCACACCCACGTGCCACCACAAAAACCCGACTCAACATAGTGTTTCTTCAATGAAATTTGAAAATGTTCCCATAATGTCGTCCAGTAATCATAGCTCTATCAAATTTGCTTCATAACTAGGAAGTCTACTTCCAGAAATGAGTGGTGGACATTCCCTTCTACAACGTGAACAACAAAGACTTCTCCTTAAAATAAAATGGAGGTATTGTTGGTGTCTTCTACCATTTATCCGATCATGCAAAAAAGAATTCACACCTTATGCGCATGGTGAAGCTGAAATATTGGGGGAAAGTAAGAGTGTCTTGGGAATTAGATATGACTTGTTCAGGATTCTCACAGGAGAAGATGAAAAGGGTTATTCCAAAGAGACTAGAGAAATACTTTTAAAATTTCCCGATCTATTGGTACTTGAAAAAGGGCACAATGCTCGTATTGAGCACAACCTTGTTTGGAAAGCACTGATTTTAGAATACCAACTAATTTTAGAAGTATTTCTCGTAGATGTTTGGAATTACTCTTCATCATCTCCTATGAGATCCTGAACGAGTCATAGTTGATTTCCAAAACACTAACTTTCATCCCAGGATTTCAGCTTCACAAAACTTATAAGGTGTGAATATTTTCTTCCTGCATGGGATAAGCATCTGAAGACAAGAACAATAGCTTCTTCTTCTTAGGAAGATAAATTTTTAATGTTCAAATTGTAGAAGGGAATGTCCAACTTCCAATTATGGAACTCGTCTTCCCAGTTAAGAGGCAAACTCAATGGAGCTATGATAACAAGATGACACTTTAAACTTCTTCAGAAATGACTGAAGAAAAACAATGGTGAGTCGGTTTTATCTGATTCCATGTGGGTGTCAAATAATGCATCCTTCCTTACTCTCAGATAGGGGCTCTCTCACCCTCTCAAGATTTATAGCTCTTGCTATGTTGATCCACATGAACTCCAATCATCCACATTGGTCGGGACATTTTGTCGCTCTAACACTTTAGAGAACTAAATCCCACATAGTTCCATCTCCATAAATAAGAGAATCCCGGTTTGCAGAAGATTGAAGAATTGCTAACAACATCTTAGAGTGATGACAATTCTCTAAAATGTTTTCTTTTGTGCATGTCTTGAGTTCTCTAGGCCTGCAAATGACATAAGTTCAAGAATTTAAGAATGAACCATAAATAAATTAAAGAGCAGAGTTTACTAAAAAATTTAAAATAAAAGTATTTGATAGGACTAAACTTGTATACTTACAAGAGAAGGGAAGATGTACTTGCTCTCCAAAGGCATACAAACTAAAAAAATGAGTCTAATTGAACTTTTTTCACAATAACAACACTAACCCAATAAGAAAGCTTTTTTCTACAAAAAAAAAAAAAAAAAATAAAAACTTTGAATCCTCCAAACTGTAAAAATAGAGCAATGAGGACGAATGAGTATGACTCATTTGAATGCATAGACACACTTATATATAGAATGAAATTGAATAACATCGTAAAAGAAACGTGACTTAGACACGACTTATATGTGTGAGAGAAAAATGAGAAAAAGAGATCGAGAGAAAATAAAAAAAGTGTGTATACCGTGTTGTGACAGACTAGAATCTTCTGACAAATCAGAATGTAAAGTGTGAACAATAACTCTTCCAACTGTGTCACATGAATTGTCAATTTTTTTGTCTGCTTCAACAAGGGTTTTTTTGGAAAAAGAACTAAAAGAGTGTTTTTTCGTTCCAATTTAATTAGTGTACAACTTTACGAAATTGTAGGATCGGCTTTAGTTACGTCCCTTGTTTTAATTCATGTCCTTAGTTATAGCTTTATTACTTTGAATGCCGTTATTATTTGTGTAAATTTTTAATTACTTTGAGAAAAAATTAATGGTCGATGTAGAAAAATACTTCAATTATGACATTTTCTTGCGCCTTTCGCATTAGGTATTGTAAAAAATGAGAGCGATGATTATAGACCACTGATCTGAAATGTTTCGGGTTTGTTTACAATCTCGAGAAAGTAAATCAACAACAAAATTATTATTTTTTAAAAAAATGCTCAACTTAGCTTAGTGAGAAAGGGAACTCAAATTTTCATAGAACCGATTACAAAGGTGACTGAGTTAATATAGCGAATGGTTGATCATAGGTTTATTTAACTTGCCCCCGTCTTCTAAACCAAGTTCTTCGCATCAAATTTGCCTACAACAATTTATATCGCATGTGTGATTTGTAAGTTACTACACAAAACGGGTTTATGTATTCATATCTAAATAATGAGCACATTTTTAAGTTTAAACGAGCCCAAAAAATGGTAAAACCATATTTTACCAATTTCCGTGTGCTATAGTCCATGTATTTTTGGTGATTCGTGACTCCTGCTTGTTTTGGCTGAAATTTTTCATGAACATACTTTAAAACCTTAGTAATGGATCTAGTTGGGCAGGAGGGGAAAACAAGTGAATTTTCAAATTCAAAACAGCTCCAAAGTAGGTAAATAAAATTATACATATTTTCATGTGCTAGTCCATGGATTTTTTGTGATTCAAGATTCTGGCTTGTTTTTGGTCGAAATTTTTCATGAACGTTCGTTAAGACGTTATTAATGGAGCCAATAGGTCTCGAGGGGCAAAAAAGTGTATTTTTAAGTCAAAACGAGCACCAAAGTAGTTATAACCATATTTTACCGATTTGTATTGTTATAGTCCATGAAATTTTGGTGATTCAGGATTTTGACTTTTTTTTTGCCGAAACTTTTTATGGACATCCATTAAGAGTTTAATAATGGAGATAGTTTGTCCCAAGGATAAAATGGGCGCATTTTCAAATTCAAACGAGCTCCAAAGCAACTAAAACTATATTTTATCGATTTTCGTGTGCTATAGTCTATTAATTTATGCTAATTTGGGATTCTGGCTTGTTTTTCGTCAAAATTTTACATGGACATTCATTAAGACCTTAGTAATGAATTCATATAGTTTCGAGGGGAAAACGAGCAAATTTTCAAGTTAAAACAAGCATCAAATCAGGTAAAATAAGATTTTATCTATTTTTGTGTGCTATAGTCCACGGATATCTGGTGATTTGGGATTTCAACTTATTTTTGGCAAAAACACTTTATGGATGCCTGAGAAGACCTTAGTAATAGAATCAGTTGTTGACGGGCAAACATACGCATTATAAAGTTCAAACGAGTCCCATAGTAGATAAAACTAAATTTTACCAATTATCGTGTGCTATATATAGTCCATGGATTTTTGGTGATTCGAAATTATGGCTTGTTTTTGGCTGAAATTTTGTATGGACATCCGTTAAGATCTTAGTAATGGAGTCAGTTGGCCCCATGGGGAAACATGTGTATTTTCAAATTAAAACAAGCCCCAAAGATGGTAAAACCAGTTTTTACCAATTTTCGTGTGTTGTAGTGCATGAATTTTGGTCATTCGGGACTTCGACTTATTTTTGGATGGAAATCTTCATGGACGCCCATTAGGAACTAAGTAATGGAGTCAGTTGGCCCGAAGGGGAAAACAGGGGCATTATAAAATCTGAACGAGTTCCAAAGCAGGTAAAACCAGATTTACCAATTAGTGTGTGCTATAGACCATGGATTTTTGGTGATTCAGAATTCCGACTTATTTTTGGCTGAAATTTCTTATGGACATCCGTTAAGACCTTAGTAATGGAGTTAGTTGGTCCCGAGGGTAAAACAGGTGCATTTTCAAATTTAAACAATCCCTAAAGATGGTAAAGCCAAATTTTATCAATTTTTGTGTCATAGTGCATAGATTTTTGGTCATTCGGGATGCCGTCTTGATTTTTGTCAAAAATTTTTATGGACGTCCGTTAAGACCTTAGTAATGGATCAAGTTGGTCCCGAGGGGCAAATAGGCGCATTTTCAAGTTAAAATAAGCCCCAAAGCAAGTAAATCTAGATTTGACTGATTTTCATGTATTATGTAGTCCATGAAGTTTTGGTAGTTCAGGTTTCGTCTTGTTTTTTGGTAAAATTTGTCAAAAACGTCCGTTAAGACCTTAATAATGGATCCAGATTGTCTGAAGGGTCAAATGGGCGCATTTTCAAGTTAAAATGAGCCCGAAAGTTGGTAAAACATGATTTTATTGATTTTCGTGTGTTATAGTCCATAGATTTTTGGTAATTCAAGATTTTGGATTGTTTTTGGCTGAAAATTTTCATTGAAGTTCGTTAAGACCTTATTAATCGAGCGAGCCAGTCGCTAGAGTCAAACAGGCGCATTTTCAATTTCAAACGAATCTCAAAGCAGATAAAACTAGATTTTACCGATTTTCATGTGTTATATTCCATGAATTCTTTGATGATTTAGGATTTTGACTTGTATTTGGCCGAAAGTTTTCATAGACATTCGTTAAAACATTATTTATGGAGTAAGTTGGTTCCGAGGGGCAAACGGGTGCATTTTCAAGTTCAAACGAGCCTCGAATAAGGTAAAACCTAATTTTATCAATTTTTGTGTGGTATAGTCCATGGATTTTTGGTGATTTGGGATTCCGATTTGTTTTTTAGCGAAATATTTTATGGACATCTGTTAAGACCTTAGGAATGGAGCCAGTTGATAACGATGGCCAAATGGGTCCATTTTTAACTTCAAACGAGCTTCAAAGCCACTAAAACTAGATTTTACAAATTTTCGTATGTTATATAGTCCATGGATTTATGGTGATTCGGTATTTTGTCTTGATTTTAGACGATATTTTTCATAGAGGTCTGTTAATATCTATAATGGATCTAGTAGGTTCTGGGGGCAAACAATTGCATTTTTCAAATTCAAATGAGTCTCAAAGTAGGTAAAACCCGATTTTATCATTTTTTGTGTACTATAATTCGTTGATATTTGGTGATTCGGGATTCAAGCTTATTGTTGGATAAAACTTTTCATGGAAATCTGTTAAGACCTTAGTAATTGAGTCAGTGGTCCTAAGGGGAAAAGACACACATTTTTAGGTTCAAACGAGCTCCAATGCAGGTAAAACCAGATTTTACCAATTTTTGTGTGATACAGTCCATAGAGTTTTTTGGTGATTTTAGGATTTCAGCTTGTTTTTGTTTGAAATCTCTCATGGACGTTTTTTAAGATGTTAGTAATGGAGTTAATTTTTGCTGAGGCACAAACGTGTGCATTTTGAGGATTAAACAAGCCCTAAGAAAGATTAAATCAGATTTTACCATTTTTCGTATACTATAGTCCATGAATTTTGTGTGATTTGGAATTCAAGCTTTTTTGTGGCCGAAATATTTTATGGACGTCTATTAAGACCTTAATAAAGAAGTCAATTAGTTCAGAGGGTAAAACGAGTGTATTTTCAATTTCAAACGAGTCCCAAAAAAATTAATACACCTAAAAGATCGTACAAGAATCGCATATAATCCAAAAGAATCGCATAAAATACTTTGCAGAATCGTCATCACTCTTGTATGTTAACGGCTTCAAAGTATGTGATTGTTCTGTAGCGTAAGATTCTCCTACTTATAAAGAAGGAGATGTGGTATTTAGCTCCCCAAAGTGCCAAAGAGACAATATATCCTCATCGGCGTGGAAGATTTGAGTTTATGTGGAACAACATAGCTAGAGATATAAATCTTAAGAGGCTGAGGGAGCCCCTATCTAAGAGAAAGAAAGGATGCATCATCTCACACCCACGTGCCACCACAAAACCCCGACTCAACATAGTGTTTCTTCAATGAATTTTGAAAATGTTCCCACAATGTCGTCCAGTAATCATAGCTCTATCAAATTTGCTTCATAACTAGGAAGTCTACTTCCAGAAATGGGTGGTGGACATTCCCTTCCACAACGTGAACAACAAAGACTTCTCCTTAAAATAAGATGGAGGTATTGTTGGTGTCTTCTACCATTTATCCGATCATGCAAAAAAGAATTCACACCTTATGCGCATGGTGAAGCTGAAATATTGGGGGAAAGTAAGAGTGTCTTGGGAATCAGATATGACTTGTTCAGGATTCTCACAGGAGAAGATGAAAAAGGTTATTCCAAAGAGACTAGAGAAATACTTTTAAAATTTCCCGATCTATTGGTACTTGAAAAAGGGCACATGCTCGTATTGAGCACAACCTTGTGTGGAAAGCACTGATTTTAGAATACCAACTAATTTTAGAAGTATTTCTCGTATCTGTTTGGAATTACTCTTCATCATCTCCTATGAGATCCTGAACGAGTCATAGTTGATTTCCAAAACACTAACTTTCATCCCAGGATTTCAGCTTCACAAAACTTATAAGGTGTGAATATTTTCTTCCTGCATGGGATAAGCATCTGAAGACAAGAACAGTAGCTTCTTCTTCTTGGGAAGATAAATTTTAATGTTCAAATTGTAGAACGGAATGTCCAACTTCCAATTATGGAACTCGTCTTCCCAGTTAATAGGCAAACTCAATGGAGCTATGATAACAAGCTGACACTTTAAACTTCTTCAGAAATGACTGAAGAAACACAATGGTGAGTCGGTTTTACCTGATTCCATGTGGGTGTCAAATAATGCATCCTTCCTTACTCTCAGATAGGGGCTCTCTCACCCTCTCAAGATTTATAGCTCTTGCTATGTTGATGCACATGAACTCCAATCATCCACATTGGTCGGGACATTTTGTCGCTCTCACACTTTAGAGAACTAAATCCCACATAGTTCCATCTCCATAAATAAGAGAATCCCGGTTTGCAGAAGATTGAAGAATTGCTAACAACATCCAAGAGTGATGACAATTCTCTAAAATGTTTTCTTTTGTGCATGTCTTGAGTTCTCTAAGCCTGCAAATGACATAAGTTCAAGAATTTAAGAGTGAACCATAAATAAATTAAAGAGCAGAGTTTACTAAAAAATTTAAAATAAAAGTGTTTGATAGGACTAAACTTGTATACTTACAAGAGAAGGGAAGATGTACTTGCTCTCCAAATGGTCATACAAACTAAAAAAATGAGTCTAATTGAACTTTTTTCACAATAACAACACTAACCCAATAAGAAAACTTTTTTCTACAAAAAAAAAAAAGAATAAAAAACTTTGAATCCTCCAAACTGTAAAAATAGAGCAATGAGGACGAATGAGTATGAATCATTTGAATGCATAGACACACTTATATATAGAATGAAATTGAATAACATCGTAAAAGAAACGTGACTTAGACACGACTTATATGTGTGAGAGAAAAATGAGAAAAAGAGATCGAGGGAAAACAAAAAAAGTGTGTATACCGTGTTGTGACAGACTAGAATCTTCTGACAAATCAGAATGTAAAGTGTGAACAATAACTCTTCCAACTGTGTCACATGAATTGTCAATTTTTTTGTCTGCTTCAACAAGGGTATTTTTGGAAAAAGAACTAAAAGAGTGTTTTTTCGTTCCAATTTAATTAGTGTACAACTTTACGAAATTGTAGGATCGCTTTAGTTACGTCCCTTGGTTTTAATTCATGTCCTTTAGTTATAGCTTTATTACTTTGAATGCCGTTATTATTTGTGTAAATTTTTAATTACTTTGAGAAATAATTAACGGTCGATGTAGAAAAATACTTCAATTATGACATTTTCTTGCGCCTTTCGCATTAGGTATTGGAAAAAATGAGAGCGATGATTATAGACCACTGATCTGAAATGTTTCGGGTTTGTTTACAATCTAGAGAAAGTAAATCAACAACAAAATTATTATTTTTTTAAAAAATGCTCCACTTAGCTTAGTGAGAAAGGGTGCTCAAATTTTCATAGAATCGATTACAAAGGTGACTGAGTTAATATAGCGAATGGTAGGTCATAGGTTTATTTAACTTGCCCCCGTCTTCTAAACCAAGTTCTTCGCATCAAATTTGCCTACAACAATTTATATCGCATGTGTGATTTGTAAGTTACTACACAAAACGGGTTTATGTATTCATATCTAAATAATGAGCACAGTTTTAAGTTTAAACGAGCCCAAAAAATGGTAAAACCATATTTTACCAATTTCCGTATGCTATAGTCCATGGATTTTTGGTGATTCGTGACTCCTGCTTGTTTTGGCTGAAAATTTTCATGAACATACTTTAAAACCTTAGTAATGGATCTAGTTGGGCAGGAGGGGAAAACAAGTGAATTTTCAAATTCAAAACAGCTCCAAAGTAGGTAAATAAAATTATACATATTTTCATGTGCTAGTCCATGGATTTTTTGTGATTCAGATTCTGGCTTGTTTTTGTCGAAATTTTTCATGAACGTTCGTTAAGACGTTATTAATGGAGCCAATAGGTCTCGAGGGGCAAAAAAGTGTATTTTTAAGTCAAAACGAGCACCAAAGTAGTTATAGCCATATTTTACCGATTTGTATTGTTATAGTCCATGAAATTTTGGTGATTCAGGATTTCGACTTTTTTTTTGCCGAAACTTTTTATGGACATCCATTAAGTGTTTAATAATGGAGATAGTTTGTCCCAAGGATAAAATGGGCGAATTTTCAAATTCAAACGAGCTCCAAAGCAACTAAAACTATATTTTATCGATTTTCGTGTGCTATAGTCTATTAATTTATGCTAATTTGGGATTCTGGCTTGTTTTTCGTCAAAATTTTACATGGACATTCATTAAGACCTTAGTAATTAATTCATATAGTTTCGAGGGGCAAACGAGCAAATTTTCAAGTTAAAACAAGCATCAAATCAGGTAAAACAAGATTTTATCTATTTTTGTGTGCTATAGTCCACGGATATCTGGTGATTTGGGATTTCAACTTATTTTTGGCAAAAACACTTTATGGATGCCCGAGAAGACCTTAGTAATAGAATCAGTTGTTGACGGGCAAACATACGCATTATAAAGTTCAAACGAGTCCCATAGTAGATAAAACTAAAATTTACCAATTATCGTGTGCTATATATAGTCCATGGATTTTTGGTGATTCGAAATTATGGCTTGTTTTTGGCTGAAATTTTGTATGGACATCCGTTAAGACCTTAGTAATGGAGTCAGTTGGCCCCATGGGGGAAACATGTGTATTTTCAAATTAAAACAAGCCCCAAAGATGGTAAAACCAGTTTTTACCAATTTTCGTGTGTTGTTGTGCATGAATTTTGGTCATTCGGGACTTCGACTTATTTTTGGATGGAAATCTTCATGGACGCCCATTAGGAACTAAGTAATGGAGTCAGTTGGCCCCGAGGGGAAAACAGGGGCATTATAAAATCCGAACGAGTTCCAAAGCAGGTAAAACCAGATTTACCAATTAGTGTGTGCTATAGTCCATGGATTTTTGGTGATTCAGAATTCCGACTTATTTTTGGCTGAAATTTCTTATGGACATCCGTTAAGACCTTAGTAATGGAGTTAGTTGGTCCCGAGGGTAAAACAGGTGCATTTTCAAATTTAAACAATCCCTAAAGATGGTAAAGCCAAATTTTATCAATTTTTGTGTCATAGTGCATGGATTTTTGGTCATTCGGGATGCCGTCTTGATTTTTGTCAAAATTTTTTATGGACGTCCGTTAAGACCTTAGTATTGGATCAAGTTGGTCCCGAGGGGCAAATAGGCGCATTTTCAAGTTAAAATAAGCCCCAAAGCAACTAAATCTAGATTTAACTGATTTTCATGTATTATGTAGTCCATGAAGTTTTGGTAGTTCAGGTTTCGTCTTGTTTTTTGGTAAAATTTGTCAAAAACGTCCGTTAAGACCTTAATAATGGATCCAGATTGTCTGAAGGGTCAAATGGGCGCATTTTCAAGTTAAAATGAGCCCGAAAGTTGGTAAAACATGATTTTATTGATTTTCGTGTGTTATAGTCCATAGATTTTTGGTAATTCAAGATTTTGGATTGTTTTTGGCTGAAAATTTTCATGGAAGTTCGTTAAGACCTTATTAATCGAGCGAGCCAGTCGCTAGAGTCAAACAGGCGCATTTTCAATTTCAAACAAATCTCAAAGCAGATAAAACTAGATTTTACCGATTTTCATGTGTTATATTCCATGAATTCTTTGATGATTTAGGATTTTGACTTGTATTTGGCCGAAAGTTTTCATAGACGTTCGTTAAGACATTAGTAATGTAGTCAGTTGGTCCCGAGGGGCAAACGGGTGCATTTTCAAGTTCAAACGAGCCTCGAATAAGGTAAAACCTAATTTTATCAATTTTTGTGTGGTATAGTCCATGGATTTTTGGTGATTTGGGATTCCGATTTGTTTTTTAGCGAAATATTTTATGGACATCTGTTAAGACCTTAGGAATGGAGCCAGTTGATAACGATGGCCAAATGGGTCCATTTTTAACTTCAAACGAGCTTCAAAGCCACTAAAACTAGATTTTACAATTTTCGTATGTTATATAGTCCATGGATTTATGGTGATTCGGTATTTTGTCTTGATTTTAGACGATATTTTTCATAGACGTCTGTTAATATCTATAATGGATCTAGTAGGTTCTGGGGGCAAACAATTGCATTTTTCAAATTCAAATGAGTCTCAAAGTAGGTAAAACCCGATTTTATCATTTTTTGTGTACTATAATTCGTTGATATTTGGTGATTCGGGATTCAAGCTTATTGTTGGATAAAACTTTTCATGGAAATCTGTTAAGACCTTAGTAATTGAGTCAGTGGTCCTAAGGGGAAAAGACACACATTTTTAGGTTCAAACGAGCTCCAATGCAGGTAAAACCAGATTTTACCAATTTTTGTGTGATACAGTCCATAGAGTTTTTTGGTGATTTTAGGATTTCAGCTTGTTTTTGTTTGAAATCTCTCATGGACGTTTTTTAAGATGTTAGTAATGGAGTTAATTTGTGCTGAGGCACAAACGTGTGCATTTTGAGGATTAAACAAGCCCTAAGAAAGATTAAATCAGATTTTACCATTTTTCGTGTACTATAGTCCATGAATTTTGTGTGATTTGGAATTCAAGCTTTTTTGTGGCCGAAATATTTTATGGACGTCTATTAAGACCTTAATAAAGAAGTCAATTGGTTCAGAGGGGAAAACGAGTGTATTTTCAATTTCAAACGAGTCCCAAAAAAATTAATACACCTAAAAGATCGTACAAGAATCGCATATAATCCAAAAGAATCGCATAAAATACTTTGCAGAATCGTCATCACTCTTGTATGTTAACGGCTTCAAAGTATGTGATTGTTCTGTAGCGTAAGATTCTCCTATTTATAAAGAAGGAGCTGTGGTATTTAGCTCCCCAAAGTGCCAAAGAGACAATATATCCTCATCGGCGTGGAAGATTTGAGTTTATGTGGAACAACATAGCTAGAGATATAAATCTTAAGAGGCTGAGGGAGCCCCTATCTAAGAGAAAGAAAGGATGCATCATCTCACACCCACGTGCCACCACAAAACCCCGACTCAACATAGTGTTTCTTCAATGAAATTTGAAAATGTTCCCACAATGTCGTCCAATAATTATAGCTCTATCAAATTTGCTTCATAACTAGGAAGTCTACTTCCAGAAATGGGTGGTGGACATTCCCTTCCACAACGTGAACAACAAAGACTTCTCCTTAAAATAAGATGGAGGTATTGTTGGTGTCTTCTACCATTTATCCCATCATGCAAAAAAGAATTCACACCTTATGCGCATGGTGAAGCTGAAATATTGGGGGAAAGTAAGAGTGTCTTGGGAATCAGATATGACTTGTTCAGGATTCTCACAGGAGAAGATGAAAAAGGTTATTCCAAAGAGACTAGAGAAATACTTTTAAAATTTCCCGATCTATTGGTACTTGAAAAAGGGCACAGTGCTCGTATTGAGCACAACCTTGTGTGGAAAGCACTGATTTTAGAATACCAACTAATTTTAGAAGTATTTCTCGTATCTGTTTGGAATTACTCTTCATCATCTCCTATGAGATCCTGAACGAGTCATAGTTGATTTCCAAAACACTAACTTTCATCCCAGGATTTTAGCTTCACAAAACTTATAAGGTGTGAATATTTTCTTCCTGCATGGGATAACATCTGAAGACAAGAACAGTAGCTTCTTCTTCTTGGGAAGATAAATTTTAATGTTCAAATTGTAGAAGGGAATGTCCAACTTCCAATTATGGAACTCGTCTTCCCAGTTAAGAGGCAAACTCAATGGAGCTATGATAACAAGCTGACACTTTAAACTTCTTCAGAAATGACTGAAGAAACACAATGGTGAGTCGGTTTTATCTGATTCCATGTGGGTGTCAAATAATGCATTCTTCCTTACTCTCAGATAGGGGCTCTCTCACCCTCTCAAGATTTACAGCTCTTGCTATGTTGATTCACATGAACTCCAATCATCCACATTGGTCAGGATATTTTATCGCTCTGACACTTTAGAGAACTAAATCCCATATAGTTCCATCTACATAAATAAGAGAATCCCGGTTTGCAGAAGATTGAAGAATTGCTAACAACATCCAAGAGTGATGACAATTCTCTAAAATGTTTTCTTTTGTGCATGTCTTGAGTTCTCTAAGCCTGCAAATGACATAAGTTCAAGAATTTAAGAGTGAACCATAAATAAATTAAAGAGCAGAGTTTACTAAAAAATTTAAAATAAAAGTGTTTGATAGGACTAAACTTGTATACTTACAAGAGAAGGGAAGATGTACTTGCTCTCCAAATGGCCATACAAACTAAAAAAATGAGTCTAATTGAACTTTTTTCACAATAACAACACTAACCCAATAAGAAACTTTTTTCTACAAAAAAAAAAAAGAATAAAAACTTTGAATCCTCCAAACTGTAAAAATAGAGCAATGAGGACGAATGAGTATGACTCATTTGAATGCATAGACACACTTATATATAGAATGAAATTGAATAACATCGTAAAAGAAACGTGACTTAGACACGACTTATATGTGTGAGAGAAAAATGAGAAAAAGAGATCGAGGGAAAACAAAAAAAGTGTGTATACCGTGTTGTGACAGACTAGAATCTTCTGACAAATCAGAATGTAAAGTGTGAACAATAACTCTTCCAACTGTGTCACATGAATTGTCAATTTTTTTGTCTGCTTCAACAAGGGTATTTTTGGAAAAAGAACTAAAAGAGTGTTTTTTCGTTCCAATTTAATTAGTGTACAACTTTACGAAATTGTAGGATACGCTTTAGTTACGTCCCTTGTTTTTAATTCATGTCCTTTAGTTATAGCTTTATTACTTTGAATGCCGTTATTATTTGTGTAAATTTTTAATTACTTTGAGAAATAATTAACGGTCGATGTAGAAAAATACTTCAATTATGACATTTTCTTGCGCCTTTCGCATTAGGTATTGGAAAAAATGAGAGCGATGATTATAGACCACTGATCTGAAATGTTTCGGGTTTGTTTACAATCTAGAGAAAGTAAATCAACAACAAAATTATTATTTTTTTAAAAAATGCTCCACTTAGCTTAGTGAGAAAGGGTGCTCAAATTTTCATAGAATCGATTACAAAGGTGACTGAGTTAATATAGCGAATGGTAGGTCATAGGTTTATTTAACTTGCCCCCGTCTTCTAAACCAAGTTCTTCGCATCAAATTTGCCTACACCAATTTATATCGCATGTGTGATTTGTAAGTTACTACACAAAACGGGTTTATGTATTCATATCTAAATAATGAGCACATTTTTAAGTTTAAACGAGCCCAAAAAATGGTAAAACCATATTTTACCAATTTCCGTGTGCTATAGTCCATGGATTTTTGGTGATTCGTGACTCCTGCTTGTTTTGGCTGAAATTTTTCATGAACATACTTTAAAACCTTAGTAATGGATCTAGTTGGGCAGGAGGGGAAAACAAGTGAATTTTCAAATTCAAAACAGCTCCAAAGTAGGTAAATAAAATTATACATATTTTCATGTGCTAGTCCATGGATTTTTTGTGATTGAGGATTCTGGCTTGTTTTTGGTCGAACTTTTTCATGAACGTTCGTTAAGACGTTATTAATGGAGCCAATAGGTCTCGAGGGGAAAAAAAGTGTATTTTTAAGTCAAAACGAGCACCAAAGTAGTTGTAACCATATTTTACCGATTTGTATTGTTATAGTCAATGAAATTTTGGTGATTCAGGATTTCGACTTTTTTTTTGCCGAAACTTTTTATGGACATCCATTAAGAGTTTAATAATGGAGATAGTTTGTCCCAAGGATAAAATGGGCGCATTTTCAAATTCAAACGAGCTCCAAAGCAACTAAAACTATATTTTATCAATTTTCGTGTGCTATAGTCTATTAATTTATGCTAATTTGGGATTCTGGCTTGTTTTTCGTCAAAATTTTACATGGACATTCATTAAGACCTTAGTAATGAATTCATATAGTTTCGAGGGGAAAACGAGCAAATTTTCAAGTTAAAACAAGCATCAAATCAGGTAAAACAAGATTTTATCTATTTTTGTGTGCTATAGTCCACGGATATCTGGTGATTTGGGATTTCAACTTATTTTTGGCAAAAACACTTTATGGATGCCCGAGAAGACCTTAGTAATAGAATCAGTTGTTGACGGGCAAACATACGCATTATAAAGTTCAAACGAGTCCCATAGTAGATAAAACTAAAATTTACCAATTATCGTGTGCTATATATAGTCCATGGATTTTTGGTGATTCGAAATTATGGCTTGTTTTTGGCTGAAATTTTGTATGGATATCCGTTAAGACCTTAGTAATGGAGTCAGTTGGCCCCATGGGGGAAACATGTGTATTTTCAAATTAAAACAAGCCCCAAAGATGGTAAAACCAGTTTTTACCAATTTTCGTGTGTTGTAGTGCATGAATTTTGGTCATTCGGGACTTCGACTTATTTTTGGATGGAAATATTCATGGACGCCCATTAGGAACTAAGTAATGGAGTCAGTTGGCCCCGAGGGGAAAACAGGGGCATTATAAAATCCGAACGAGTTCCAAAGCAGGTAAAACCAGATTTACCAATTAGTGTGTGCTATAGTCCATGGATTTTTGGTGATTCAGAATTCCGACTTATTTTTGGCTGAAATTTCTTATGGACATCCGTTAAGACCTTAGTAATGGAGTTAGTTGGTCCCGAGGGTAAAACAGGTGCATTTTCAAATTTAAACAATCCCTAAAGATGGTAAAGCCAAATTTTATCAATTTTTGTGTCATAGTGCATGTATTTTTGGTCATTCGGGATGCCGTCTTGATTTTTGTCAAAATTTTTTATGGACGTCCGTTAAGACCTTAGTAATGGATCAAGTTGGTCCCGAGGGGCAAATAGGCGCATTTTCAAGTTAAAATAAGCCCAAAGCAAGTAAATCTAGATTTGACTGATTTTCATGTATTATGTAGTCCATGAAGTTTTGGTAGTTCAGGTTTCGTCTTGTTTTTTGGTAAAATTTGTCAAAAACGTCCGTTAAGACCTTAATAATGGATCCAGATTGTCTGAAGGGTCAAATGGGCGCATTTTCAAGTTAAAATGAGCCCGAAAGTTGGTAAAACATGATTTTATTGATTTTCGTGTGTTATAGTCCATAGATTTTTGGTAATTCAAGATTTTGGATTGTTTTTGGCTGAAAATTTTCATGGAAGTTCGTTAAGACCTTATTAATCGAGCGAGCCAGTCGCTAGAGTAAAACAGGTTCATTTTCAATTTCAAACGAATCTCAAAGTAGATAAAACTAGATTTTACCAAATTTCATGTGTTATATTCCATGAATTCTTTGATGATTTAGGATTTTGACTTGTATTTGGCCGAAAGTTTTCATAGACGTTCGTTAAGACATTAGTAATGTAGTCAGTTGGTCCCGAGGGGCAAACGGGTGCATTTTCAAGTTCAAACGAGCCTCGAATAAGGTAAAACCTAATTTTATCAATTTTTGTGTGGTATAGTCCATGGATTTTTGGTGATTTGGGATTCCGATTTGTTTTTTAGCGAAATATTTTATGGACATCTGTTAAGACCTTAGGAATGGAGCAAGTTGATAACGATGGCCAAATGGGTCCATTTTTAACTTCAAACGAGCTTCAAAGCCACTAAAACTAGATTTTACAATTTTCGTATGTTATATAGTCCATGGATTTATGGTGATTCGGTATTTTGTCTTGATTTTAGACGAATTTTTCATAGACGTCTGTTAATATCTATAATGGATCTAGTAGGTCTGGGGGCAAACAATTGCATTTTTCAAATTCAAATGAGTCTCAAAGTAGGTAAAACCCGATTTTATCATTTTTTGTGTACTATAATTCGTTGATATTTGGTGATTCGGGATTCAAGCTTATTGTTGGATAAAACTTTTCATGGAAATCTCTTAAGACCTTAGTAATTGAGTCAGTGGTCCTAAGGGGAAAGACACACATTTTTAGGTTCAAACGAGCTCCAATGCAGGTAAAACCAGATTTTATCAATTTTTGTGTGATACAGTCCATAGAGTTATTTTGGTGATTTTCGGATTTCAGTTTGTTTTTGTTTGAAATCTCTCATGGACGTTTTTTAAGATGTTAGTAATGGAGTTAATTTGTGCTGAGGCACAAACGTGTGCATTTTGAGGATTAAACAAGCCCTAAGAAAGATTAAATAAGATTTTACCATTTTACGTGTACTATAGTCCATGAATTTTGTGTGATTTGGAATTCAAGCTTTTTTGTGGCCGAAATATTTTATGGACGTCTATTAAGACCTTAATAAAGAAGTCAATTGGTTCAGAGGGGAAAACGAGTGTATTTTAAATTTCAAACGAGTCCCAAAAAAATTAATACACCTAAAAGATCGTACAAGAATCGCATATAATCCAAAAGAATCGCATAAAATACTTTGCAGAATCGTCATCACTCTTGTATGTTAACGGCTTCAAAGTATGTGATTGTTCTGTAGCGTAAGATTCTCCTATTTATAAAGAAGGAGCTGTGGTATTTAGCTCCCCAAAGTGCCAAAGAGACAATATATCCTCATCGGCGTGGAAGATTTGAGTTTATGTGGAACAACATAGCTAGAGATATAAATCTTAAGAGGCTGAGGGAGCCCCTATCTAAGAGAAAGAAAGGATGCATCATCTCACACCCACGTTCCACCACAAAACCTCGACTCAACATAGTGTTTCTTCAATGAAATTTGAAAATGTTCCCACAATGTCGTCCAATAATCATAGCTCTATCAAATTTGCTTCATAACTAGGAAGTCTACTTCCAGAAATGGGTGGTGGACATTCCCTTCCACAACGTGAACAATAAAGACTTCTCCTTAAAATAAGATGGAGGTATTGTTGGTGTCTTCTACCATTTATCCGATCATGCAAAAAAGAATTCACACCTTATGCGCATGGTGAAGCTGAAATATTGGGGGAAAGTAAGAGTGTCTTGGGAATCAGATATGACTTGTTCAGGATTCTCACAGGAGAAGATGAAAAAGGTTATTCCAAAGATACTAGAGAAATACTTTTAAAATTTCCCGATCTATTGGTACTTAAAAAAGGGCACAGTGCTCGTATTGAGCACAACCTTGTGTGGAAAGCACTGATTTTAGAATACCTACTAATTTTAGAAGTATTTCTCGTATCTGTTTGGAATTACTCTTCATCATCTCCTATAAGATCCTAAACGAGTCATAGTTGATTTCCAAAACACTAACTTTCATACCAGGATTTCAGCTTCACAAAACTTATAAGGTGTGAATGTTTTCTTCCTGCATGGGATAAGCATCTAAAGACAAGAACAATAGCTTCTTCTTCTTGGGAAGATAAATTTATAATGTTCAAATTGTAGAACGGAATGTCCAACTTCCAATTATGGAACTCGTCTTCCCAGTTAATAGGCAAACTCAATGGAGCTATGATAACAAGCTGACACTTTAAACTTCTTCAGAAATGACTGAAGAAACACAATGGTGAGTCGGTTTTACCTGATTCCATGTGGGTGTCAAATAATGCATCCTTCCTTACTCTCAGATAGGGGCTCTCTCACCCTCTCAAGATTTATAGCTCTTGCTATGTTGATGCACATGAACTCCAATCATCCACATTGGTCGGGACATTTTGTCGCTCTCACACTTTAGAGAACTAAATCCCACATAGTTCCATCTCCATAAATAAGAGAATCCCGGGTTGGAGATGATTGAAGAATTGCTAACAACATCCAAGAGTGATGACAATTCTCTAAAATGTTTTCTTTTGTGCATGTCTTGAGTTCTCTAAGCCTGCAAATGACATAAGTTCAAGAATTTAAGAGTGAACCATAAATAAATTAAAGAGCAGAGTTTACTAAAAAATTTAAAATAAAAGTGTTTGATAGGAATAAACTTGTATACTTACAAGAGAAGGGAAGATGTACTTGCTCTCCAAATGGCCATACAAACTAAAAAAATGAGTCTAATTGAACTTTTTTCACAATAACAACACCAACCCAATAAGAAAACTTTTTTCTACAAAAAAAAAAGAATAAAAAACTTTGAATCCTCCAAACTGTAAAAATAGAGCAATGAGGACGAATGAGTATGAATAATTTGAATGCATAGACACACTTATATATAGAATGAAATTGAATAACAGCTTAAAAGAAACGTGACTTAGACACGCCTTATATGTGTGAGAGAAAAATGAGAAAGAGAGATCGAGGAAAAACAAAAAAAGTGTGTATACCGTGTTATGACAGACTATAATCTTCTCACAAATCAGAATGTAAAGTGTGAACAATAACTCTTCCAACTGTGTCATATGAATTGTCAAATTTTGTGTCTTCTTCAACAAGGGTATTTTTGGAAAAAGAACTAAAACAGTGTTTTTTCGTTCCAGTTTAATTAGTGTAGAACTTTACGAAATTGTGGGATCCGCTTTAGTTACGTCCCTTGGTTTTAATTCATGTCCTTTAGTTATAGCTTTATTACTTTGAATGCCGTTATTATTTGTGTAAATTTTTAATTACTTTGAGAAAAAATTAACGGTCGATGTAGAAAAATACTTCAATTATGACATTCTCTTGCGCCTTTCGCATTAGGTATTGGAAAAAATGAGAGCGATGATTATAGACCACTAATCTGAAATGTTTCTAGTTTGTTTACAATCTAGAAAAAGTAAATTAACAGCAAAATTATTATTTTTTTAAAAATGCTCAACTTAGCTTAGTGAGAAAGGGTGCTCAAATTTTCATAGAACCGATTATAAATGTGACTGAGTTAATATAGCGAATGGTAGGTCATAGGTTTATTTAACTTGCCCCCGTCTTCTAAACCAAGTTCTTCGCATCAAATTTGCCTACACCAATTTATATCGCATGTGTGATTTGTAAGTTACTACACAAAACGGGTTTATGTATTCATATCTAAATAATGAGCACATTTTTAAGTTTAAACGAGCCCAAAAAATGGTAAAACCATATTTTACCAATTTCCGTGTGCTATAGTCCATGGTTTTTTGGTGATTCGTGACTCCTACTTGTTTTGGCTGAAATTTTTCATGAACATACTTTAAAACCTTAGTAATGGATCTAGTTGGGCAGGAGGGGAAAACAAGTGAATTTTCAAATTCAAAACAGCTCCAAAGTAGGTAAATAAAATTATACATATTTTCATGTGCTAGTCCATGGATTTTTCGTGATTCAGGATTCTGGCTTGTTTTTTGTCGAAATTTTTCATGAACATTCGTTAAAACGTTAGTAATGGAGCCATTAGGTCCCGAGGGGCAAACAGGTGTATTTTCAAATCAAAACGAGCCCCAAAGTAGTTATAACCATATTTTAGCGATTTGTATTGTTATAGTCCATGAAATTTTGGTGATTCAGGATTTTGACTTTTTTTTTGCCAAAACTTTTTATGGACATCCATTAAGAGTTTAATAATGGAGATAGTTTGTCCCAAGGGTAAAATGGGCGCATTTTCAAATTCAAACGAGCCTCAAAGCAACTAAAACTATATTTTATTGATTTTCGTGTGCTATAGTCTATTAATTTATGTTAATTTGGGATTCTGGCTTGTTTTTTGTCAAACTGTTTCATGGACATTCATTAAGACCTTAGTAATGGAGTCATATAGTTTCGAGGGGCAAACGAGCAAATTTTCAAGTTAAAACGAGCACCAAATCAGGTAAAATAAGATTTTATCTATTTTTGTGTAATATAGTCCACGGATATCTGGTGATTCGGGATTTCAACTTATTTTTGGCTAAAATACTTTATGGATGCCCGAGAAGACCTTAGTAATAGAATCAGTTGGTGACGGGCAAACATACACATTATAAAGTTCAAACGAGTCCCATAGTATATAAAACTAAATTTTACCAATTATCGTGTGCTATAGTTCATGGACTTTTGGTGATTCAAAATTATGGCTTGTTTTTGGCTGAAATTTTGTATGGACATCCGTTAAGACCTTAGTAATGGAGCCAGTTGGCCCCATGGGGGAAACAAGTGTATTTTCAAATTAAAACAAGCCCCAAAGATGGTAAAACCAGTTTTTACCAATTTTCGTGTGTTGTAGTACATGAATTTTGGTCATTCGGGACTTCGACTTATTTTTGGATGGAACTCTTCATGGACGCCCGTTAGGAACTAAGTAATGGAGTCAGTTGGCCCAGAGGGGAAAATAGGGGCATTATAAAATTCGAACGAGTTCCAAAGCAGGTGAAACCAGATTTACCAATTAGCGTGTGCTATAGTCCATGGATTTTGGTGATTCAGAATTCGACTTATTTTTTGGCTGAAATTTCTTATGGACATCCGTTAACCCTCGGAGTCTCCATCCGCTTCTTCTCCTTCTGGAGCCTCCCTCATCGGCCATGCATCGGACGAGACCAATTCTGATAAGGAGGTTTTTTATTCTCCCCAGTCACCTCAGACTCTTTCTTCCCCACCTACACAAGTGGTTTTTTAACCCAAATTAGGAAAAGTTCGGTTAGGTTCTTAGTAGCAATCGGGTTGAAGAATGAGCATTTAAAAAGGAAATGGAAGCAGGAAGGAGAGGGTCTTTCCCAAGCCAGCAAAGAAGAAGGTAGTCTAGGACTACCTAAGCCTAGAAGCCCTCTGATCATGCCTCGAAGAAGGCAATTCACGAGGAAAGTGGATATCACCTTTCAGTCGAGCTGGAATGGGGGCTCGTTCCTCTCGATAAAATAGAAGGACAGCCGGTGTTGAAGCTGGCTCTGACCGCGTGCCTGTTGAAGAATGAGCCGGCGACTCATAGGTAGTGGCTTGGTTAAGGGAACCCACCGGAGCCGTAGCGAAAGCGAGTCATTCGATGCTTCTGATTCAACTCCCAGACAACCAAGGAAGTATGCGCGAAGATAGGGTTAGCCCCTGCGGCAAGCATTATCCGGGAACGATTATCCAGGAACTGGAAGATGGTTGGATCAGAAAGGTACTCGAATCCATTTACGATCTCGAGTTTCCAGACACATCGCACTTCCGAAGACCTTAGTAATGAAGTTAGTTGGTCCCGAGGGTAAAACAGGTGCATTTTCAAATTTAAACAATCCCCAAAGATGGTAAAGCCAAATTTTATCAATTTTTGTGTCATAGTGCATGGTTTTTGGTCATTCGGGATGCCGGTTTGAGTTTTGTCCAAAAATTTCATGGACGTCCATTAAGACCTTAGTAATCGATCAAGTTGGTCCCGAGGGTCAAATAGGCGCATTTTCAACTTAAAATACGCACCAAAGCAAGTAAATCTAGATTTGACCGATTTTCATGTGCTATGTAGTCCATGAATTTTTGGCAGTTCAGGATTTCGTCTTGTTTTTTGCTAAAATTTGTCAAAGACGTCCGTTAAGATCTTAATAATGGATCCAGGTTGTCCCAAGGGTCAAATAGGCGCATTTTCAAGTTAAAATGAGCCCGAAAGTTGGTAAAACAAGATTTTACTGATTTTCGTGTGTTATAGTCCATAGATTTTTGGTAATTCAAGATTCCAGATTGTTTTGGCTGAAAATTTTCATGGACATTAGTTAAGACCTTAATAATCGAGCGAGCAAGTCTTGAGAGGCAAACAGGCACAGTTTCAATTTCAAACAAATCTCAGAGCAGATAAAGCTAGATATTACCGATTTTCATGTGCTATATTCCATGAATTCTTTGATGATTTAGGATTTTGACTTGTATTTGGCCGAAAGTTTTCATAGACATTCGTTAAGATATTAGTAATGGAGTCAGTTGGTCCCGAGAGGCAAACGGGCGCATTATCAAGTTCAAACGAGCCCCGAATAAGGTAAAACCTCATTTTATCTATTTTTGTGTGGTATAGTCCATGGATTTTTGGTGATTCGAGATTTCGATTTGTTTTTTAGCGAAATATTTTATGGACATCTGTTAATACCTCATGAATGGAGCCAGTTGATAACGATGGCCAAATGGGTCCATTTTTAACTTCAAATGAGCTTCAAAGCCACTAAAACTAGATTTTACCAATTTTCGTATGTTATATAGTCCATGGATTTATGGTGATTCGGTATTTTGTCTTGATTTTAGATGAAATTTTTCATAGACGTCTGTTAATATCTATAATGGATCTAGTAGGTCCTGGGGGCAAACAATTGCATTTTTCAAATTCAAATGAGTCTCAAAGTAGGTAAAACCCGATTTTATCATTTTTTGTGTACTATAATTCGTTGATATTTGGTGATTCGGGATTCAAGCTTATTGTTGGATAAAACTTTTCATGGAAATCTCTTAAGACCTTAGTAATTGAGTCAGTGGTCCTAAGGGGCAAAGACACACATTTTTAGGTTCAAACGAGCTCCAATGCAGGTAAAACCAGATTTTACCAATTTTTGTGTGATACACTCCATAGAGTTTTTTGGTGATTTTAGGATTTCAGCTTGTTTTTGTCTAAAATCTCTCATGGACATTTTTTAAGATGTTAGTAATGGAGTTAATTTGTGCTGAGGCACAAACGTATGCATTTTGAGGATTAAACAAGCCATAAGAAAGATTAAATCAGATTTTACCATTTTTCGTGTACTATAGTCCATGAATTTTGTCTGATTTGGAATTCAAGCTTTTTTGTGGCCGAAATATTTTATGGACGTCTATTAAGACCTTAATAAAGAAGTCAATTGGTTAAGAGGGGAAAACGAGTGTATTTTCAATTTCAAATGAGTCCCAAAAAAATTAATACACCTAAAAAATCGTACAAGAATCGCATATAATCCAAAAGAATCGCATAAAATACTTTGCAGAATCGTCATCACTCTTGTATGTTAACGGCTTCAAAGTATGTGATTGTTCTGTAGCGTAAGATTCTCCTATTTGTAAAGAAGGAGCTGTGGTATTTAGCTCCCCAAAGTGCCAAAGAGACAATATATCCTCATCGGCGTGGAAGATTTGAGTTTATGTGGAACAACATAGCTAGAGATATAAATCTTAAGAGTCTGAGGGAGCCCCTATCTAAGAGAAAGAAAGGATGCATCATCTCACACCCACGTGCCACTACAAAACCCCGACTCAACATAGTGTTTCTTCAATGAAATTTGAAAATGTTCCCACAATGTCGTCCAGTAATCATAGCTCTATCAAATTTGCTTCATAACTAGGAAGTCTACTTCCAGAAATGGGTGGTGGACATTCCCTTCCACAACGTGAACAACAAAGACTTCTCCTTAAAATAAGATGCAGGTATTGTTGGTGTCTTCTACCATTTATCCGATCATGCAAAAAAGAATTCACACCTTATGCGCATGGTGAAGCTGAAATATTGGGGGAAAGTAAGAGTGTCTTGGGAATCAGATATGACTTGTTCAGGATTCTCACAGAGAAGATGAAAAAGGTTATTCCAAAGAGACTAGAGAAATACTTTTAAAATTTCCCGATCTATTGGTACTTGAAAAAGGGCACAGTGCTCGTATTGAGCACAACCTTGTGCGGAAAGCACTGATTTTAGAATCCCAACTAATTTTAGAAGTATTTCTCGTATCTGTTTGGAATTACTCTTCATCATCTCCTATGAGATCCTGAACGAGTCATAGTTGATTTCCAAAACACTAACTTTCATCCCAGGATTTCAGCTTCACAAAACTTATAAGGTGTGAATATTTTCTTCCTGCATGGGATATGCATCTAAAGACAAGAACAATAGCTTCTTCTTCTTGGGAAGATAAATTTTTAATGTTCAAATTGTAGAAGGGAATGTCCAACTTCCAATTATGGAACTCGTCTTCCCAGTTAAGAGGCAAACTCAATGGAGCTATGATAACAAGCTGACACTTTAAACTTCTTCAGAAATGACTGAAGAAACACAATGGTGAGTCGGTTTTATCTGATTCCATGTGGGTGTCAAATAATGCATCCTTCCTTACTCTCAGATAGGGGCTCTCTCACCCTCTCAAGATTTACAGCTCTTGCTATGTTGATCCACATGAACTCAAATCATCCACATTGGTCAGGATATTTTGTCGCTCTGACACTTTAGAGAACTAAATCCCACATAGTTCCATCTCCATAAATAAGAGAATCCCGGTTTGCAGAAGATTGAAGAATTGCTAACAACATCCAAGAGTGATGACAATTCTCTAAAATGTTTTCTTTTGTGCATGTCTTGAGTTCTCTAAGCCTGCACATGACATAAGTTCAAGAATTTAAGAGTGAACCATAAATAAATTAAAGAGCAGAGTTTACTATAACATTTAAAATAAAAGTGTTTGATAGGACTAAACTTGTATACTTACAAGAGAAGGGAAGATGTACTTGCTCTCCAAATGGCCATACAAACTAAAAAAATGAGTCTAATTGAACTTTTTTCACAATAACAACACTAACCCAATAAGAAAACTTTTTTCTACAAAAAAAAAAAAGAATAAAAAACTTTGAATCCTCCAAACTGTAAAAATAGAGCAATGAGGACGAATGAGTATGAATAATTTGAATGCATAGACACACTTATATATAGAATGAAATTGAATAACAGCGTAAAAGAAACGTGACTTAGACCCGACTTATATGTGTGAGAGAAAAATGAGAAAAAGAGATCGAGGGAAAACAAAAAAAGTGTGTATACCGTGTTGTGACAGACTAGAATCTTCTGACAAATCAGAATGTAAAGTGTGAACAATAACTCTTCCAACTGTGTCACATGAATTGTCATTTTTTTGTCTGCTTCAACAAGGGTTTTTTTGGAAAAAGAACTAAAAGAGTGTTTTTTCGTTCCAATTTAATTAGTGTACAACTTTACGAAATTGTAGGATCGGCTTTAGTTACGTCCCTTGGTTTTAATTCATGTCCTTTAGTTATAGCTTTATTACTTTGAATGCCGTTATTATTTGTGTAAATTTTTAATTACTTTGAGAAAAATTAACGGTCGATGTAGAAAAATACTTCAATTATGACATTCTCTTGCGCCTTTCGCATTAGGTATTGGAAAAAATGAGAGCGATGATTATAGACCACTGATCTGAAATGTTTCGGGTTTGTTTACAATCTAGAGAAAGTAAATCAACAACAAAATTATTATTTTTAAAAAATGCTCAACTTAGCTTAGTGAGAAAGGGTGCTCAAATTTTCATAGAACCGATTACAAAGGTGACTGAGTCAATATAGCGAATGGTAGGTCATAGGTTTATTTAACTTGCCCCCGTCTTCTAAACCAAGTTCGTCGCATCAAATTTGCCTACAACAATTTATATCGCATGTGTGATTTGTAAGTTACTACACAAAATGAGTTTATGTATTCATATCTAAATAATGAGCACATTTTTAAGTTTAAACGAGCCCAAAAATGGTAAAATCATATTTTACCGATTTCCGTGTGCTATAGTCCATGGATTTTTGGTGATTCGTGATTCCTGCTTGTTTTGGCTAAAATGTTTCATGAACATACGTTAAAAACTTAGTAATGGATCTAGTTGGGCAGGAGGGGAAAACAAGTGAATTTTCAAATTCAAAACAGCTCCAAAGTAGGTAAATAAATTATACATATTTTCATGTGCTAGTCCATGGATTTTTTGTGATTCAGGATTCTGGTTGTTTTTTGTCGAAATTTTTCATGAACGTCCGTTAAGACGTTAGTAATGGAGCCAGTAGGTCTCGAGGGGAAAACAGTGTATTTTCAAGTCAAAACGAGCCCCAAAGTAGTTATAACCATATTTTACCGATTTGTATTGTTATAGTCCATGAAATTTTGGTGATTCAGGATTTGACTTTTTTTTGCCGAAATTTTTATGGACATCCATTAAGAGTTTAATAATGGAGATAGTTTGTCCCAAGGGTAAAATGGGCGCATTTTCAAATTCAAACGAGCCCAAAGCAACTAAAACTATATTTTATCGATTTTCGTGTGCTATAGTCTATTAATTTATGCTAATTTGGGATTCTGGCTTGTTTTTCGTCAAACTTTCATTCAAGTAATGGAGTCATATAGTTTCGAGGGGCAAACGAGCAAATTTTCAAGTTAAAACGAGCACAAATCAGGTAAAACAAGATTTTATCTATTTTTGTGTGCTATAGTCCACGGATATTGGTGATTTGGGATTTCAACTTATTTTTGGCAAAAACACTTTATGGATGCCCGAGAAGACCTTAGTAATAGAATCAGTTGGTGACGGGCAAACATACGCATTATAAAGTTCAAACGAGTCCCATAGTAGATAAAACTAAATTTTACCAATTATCGTGTGCTATAGTCCATGGATTTTTGGTGATTCGAAATTATGGCTTGTTTTTGGCTGAAATTTTGTATGGACATCCGTTAAGACCTTAGTAATGGAGCCAGTTGGCCCCATGGGGGAAACAGTGTATTTTCAAATTAAAACAAGCCCCAAAGATGGTAAAACCAGTTTTTACCAATTTTCGTGTGTTGTAGTGCATGAATTTTGGTCATTCGGGACTTCGACTTATTTTTGGATGGAACTCTTCATGGACGCCCTTAGGAACTAAGTAATGGAGTCAGTTGGCCCCGAGGGGAAAACAGGGGCATTATAAAATCGAACGAGTTCCAAAGCAGGTAAAACCAGATTTACCAATTAGTGTGCTATAGTCCATGGATTTTTGGTGATTCAGAATTCGACTTATTTTTGGCTGAAATTTCTTATGGACATCCGTTAACCCTCGGAGTCTCCATCCGCTTCTTCTCCTTCTGGAGCCTCCCTCATCGGCCATGCATCGGACGAGACCAATTCTGATAAGGAGGTTTTTTATTCTCCCCAGTCACCTCAGACTCTTTCTTCCCCACCTACACAAGTGGTTTTTTAACCCAAATTAGGAAAAGTTCGGTTAGGTTCTTAGTAGCAATCGGGTTGAAGAATGAGCAGCTTTAAAAAGGAAATGGAAGCAGGAAGGAGAGGGTCTTTCCCAAGCCAGCAAAGAAGAAGGTAGTCTAGGACTACCCTAAGCCTAGAAGCCCTCTGATCATGCCTCGAAGAAGGCAATTCACGAGGAAAGTGGATATCTCCTTTCAGTCGAGCTGGAATGGGGCTCGTTCCTCTCGATAAAATAGAAGGACAACCGGTGTTGAAGCTGGCTCTGACCGCGTGCCTGTTGAAGAATGAGCCG